>JAPTHN010000152.1:0-639680 GCA_026936325.1 Platynereis dumerilii
GAGCCGAGGAGCCAGTTGCGGGGGAGAAGGTGACTCGCAGACTCGGAATTGCAGACAGACCAACAGGCGAAGACATGCCGCTGCTGTTTTCAGAAAAGGTCCAAGATGAAGATGACGATTCTTCAAGATTTGAGTCCAATGCACTTCTCCATTCGTTTGGCAGGACCTCATCCTCCTCACTCCAGATCGACTCGAATCCCGTCATTTCTTGGATGCTTTCCGAGTCTGTAACAAAAATGACATCTCATTGGTATTGGCTGGGCGTGTCTATGTTGTCTCACAAGCATCAGCTGTTCTTGCAAACACTTGCCTGACAACTCTTGTTTTGACTTGTGCTTTCAGCTGTATCACTTCATCACAAGTTGGTTTGTTCACTGTTCAGTGGAATTTTTCTTTGATAATTTGGTTATAAAAACTTGGGAGGTTCACTTGGAAATGAGCTTGAGGAAACAGCTCACTGCCATGGTTACAAGTCAGATGGTCGAACTTTTTATAAATGTGCAAGGTGCAGTCACGTCAATGAGTTTCAATACGTTGACAATGACGACAATAACTAGGTTCATGAACTTGCCTTGAAGCAGCACCTTTTATATATATGGCAAAGCCATCTACAAACTTATGTGAACCACTGGGCTTGTATCACATAGTTGCTAACTTTCATCCAAACTATCTTTACTCTCAACTGACCCCAAGTACACAAATAGAATATCAATGACAAATAGTTGAAAAATAAGCAGAACTCACCATTCCAGTCGAGAAAGGACTCATTTCCCTCCTCCTCTTCGTCCATATCTCCTTCGTAACCGGACACTTCAGAGATTCCCGACTCATTCAGATCAAAGCTTGCTTCCATGGCTTCAAGAGTGGGGGTTGCAGCATTCTCTCTTTCTGCCGACAGCTGACATAATCCTGCGCTCCTCTGGCCAGGTCTTGAAGGTGACAGGATAACGTCTTTAGTTTCAATTGGAGGCAGCAGTAAAGATGATTTCGGACATTTCGGCAATACTTTAATAACCTCTTCTTTGATACCAAGAATACTGAGAACCTCACTTCTCGAGAGAATCTGCAAAAAGGAAATGACAGCAATTATAAATAGTGATTTAAAGACATTCATAGCCCTTGTTTGTAAAATATATCTGTTTCGTCGTTTGGGTGATTTTTAAACTTCTATTTCTTATTTTCTATTTCTAATTCACACATACCTGTATGGCACTGACTGAGTGAAACCTTTCATCATCGTATCTCTGTTTAACAGCTTGAAGTTCAACATGTCTGTAGTCTTGCAAACCAAAGTCATCAAAGCTGAAAAATGCAAATTAATTTGTAAATCAACAAGTTTCTTTACAAACAATGAAACAGATTATAAATTAGGCCTAGCAGCAGCTGTGCTGATTTATATATTTACAATTAATAGGAATTTCACAATTTTGTATTCTATCACATTGCCTCAAGGCCCCATTCTTACCATTTCTTGTGGACTTCTAATACTGCATGTGAGAGATTCTCAATTGAAAATCCAGTCATTGTTACCATGGACACTGGCCAAACGCAATCTGAAAAGGTTCAAATCAACATTTAATGAGCATATATATTCAACCAATGCACACTTCAAAGCTACAATTTTCTGAATAGCAAATACACAAGTTGTATTGACATTCAGGGCTATTCCATTTAAAACTACTTTAAATAAAACTTTTAATATTACAATGTGGAAGCCTTCATGGAGTGATAGTGCCCCCTACATACATCTAAAGCGTATTTTGCAGGTACCCCGCCCAATCCATCTAAAGCGATTTATTTTCCATCCCCCCCCTAAATCTTAAGCTAATTTTTGCCCCCCACCCTCCCCCCACATGCATCTTACGACGAAAAAATCAACCCGACCCCCCCCCCCCATACTTTTAAATGGAATAGCCCTCAGCCAATCAATGAAATTATCAAATTTACCTTTGGACGTATGCATCCTGGCCAGAAGGCAAGCACCTGCGGCAACCTCTGCTTGAGGTAGTCCTCCTAAACTAGTGTGCAACAGAGACAGCTCGCAAATGTATTCGCAAAAGCTTTGTGTTTTGGGGTCATTGGACAGCAGCTCTCCCAATAGCATGATGTAATCCAGACTAGTTATAACCTGAAAAATAAAAGAATTCCGAATAATTATATTAAAATCACATTAAGGGCACATGCTGGTCGAAAAATGGTGAAAATATTTTCGAAAATGGAAATTCTGATTTTGACAGATTCAATAAATAGAGATGTCCAGACAACAAATGCAACCGAAATTTCACAAAAATTCCTATTGTAACCCGGTAAACAACCTTGCTGATCTTACCTTTACAGTTAAAATTATGATGACTTTATTTCCTTTTTTTGCCATTTTCCGAAAACTGTGAATTTTAGTGACTTTGAGCGCTTACAAAAAATTCATCTCAAAAACCGCTGAAGGCATCATAATGAATTTTGGCATACTGCTTACTGACAAGTTCGCTTCCGCAATAAGGCTATTTTCAGAACTGTATTCGGATTAAAGGTCGAGGGACAGCGATTCAAACCTGAAAGATTGTGAATTAGCTCCATAGTCCCATGTTCGCGAACCCAGAAAAACCCTATAAAAATATATTTTTAGTCTGAAAATAGTCTTATTGCGGATCCGAATACCTCAAATTATGAAAATAAATGAGTTCTGATTATTCTGATAGCTCAGTCTTGAGATGAATTTTTTGTAAGGCAGAATACTTAAAAGTATGTAAAATTCTTTGTTGTCATGGCAACCGCAACCATGGCAGCTTAAAATTTCATGGAGGTTCATAATTTGGTGCCCTTACGACCTGTGTAAAATTTCATAGCTCTAGCTCCAACAGTTTCTTCTGGACAGCATACACACATTTTTCGACCAGCATGTGCCCTTAAATCAAGTTAGCAATAGGCAATGGATAGCCATAACTTTGCAGCTCAAGTGTAGTAACAACATGACTTGATTCTGATCTGAGTTTGTCATGATGAAGAGATCTTATTCTCACCCGAAAATTTCCTCTCAATGCAGCAGTGATTTCGCCCAACATTTGCACCACATCTCCGTATTTGTAGGTGTTGTCCGTCAACCACGCTGCTTCCCGAACTGTGATGATGTCTCTACCAAGGAACCTTAAAATGAATTGAGACTTATAGTAAGGATAACAAATTCACACTAACAGGCAAGAAAAGCTTTAATGACTTTTTTTCCAGGAAATTTACCAATATGCAAGAATTAATGAAGAAACTTCCAGAAATCCAGATATTTTCCAAAATATTTTTGATACGGATTTGAAATTAAATCTCTAAAGTCTTAACTTTGAAAAGTGCAGCACTCTTTGGTGGTTATTCTACTCTCAAGGAGAATTAGTCAATTGACGATCTATGTTACGAAGACTTAGGCCACACATAATTGATTTTTAGCTTCGCGGACCCGCCGACACAATAGATTTCCTGCCGATGGGAAAAAAAAATTGAAAAAAAAAACACCTTTTTTATTGACATTACAAAGATTTTTTTTTTTCCCTTTTTTTTGGGACCTACCAACCGACCCTAGAAAAGGTGCCTTGAGAGGATACGAGAAGCTAAAGATCAATTATGTGTGGCCTTACCTTGAAGAAATGACCATGGCGGCAACCCCCAGAAGCTGCAACTGAGATCTGGTGGTTGGTTGTAACTTCAAATATCTGTCCACGATGTTGATGGCTGTGTGTAAAGTAAGGCTGCTGAAGTCCTTCATCCCCGCAACTTCCACCAGCCAGTCTATCAAGATGAACCTGAGTTAACATAATCAAATGTTACTTGGACTGTTTTTAACAAACATTTGATCAACACTTTGTCAAAAGATATGATGTAAACTGTCCATTAATAGCCCTACATAGATGAAATTTATTGAACATTATAAAAAAATTTTAAAAATTGTTTTTTTTTGGTCAGAATTTACAAACTTGAGACAAGCACAGCCACCCAGAGAATCTACCCTACGACGAATCCCTCCATCATCGTACATCATCATGAGATTTTACGTCATAGCGTCACACCCAATCAGCGCCCAGAATTCCTCTCCACTTTAATAGTTTACTGGCAATTTGCGAAGCAACTATTCTCTTCTCAGAGACGTATGACCTATCATTTTAAACGTCTCAAAGAGATCTATCTGCCAATGTTAAAATCACACCTCTAAGCCTTACGGAACTGTGCGAAACAGCGACATCAGCCTCATTTGCATAACATGCTTAAAGGCCAGGTCAGTGGTCAGCTTTGTGGGTGTGTCTGACTTAATCACTGAAGGCTTTGCTTAAGTGAGCACAGCAAGAATTATTGTAAGTTTGCCATTGACTTTATATTAATTTAGTAAAGTAAAGGGAGTGAGCTGCAAAGTTTTTCAATGGCCTCAAACTATTTCAACACATGTAGCAACAAACAATAACTACCTCATGGACTGCGTTAACCCAGGTCGGAAAGCTTTTTCGATATGTAGAGGTTTTGAAGAATGTAAGAAGTTCTTGACAAAAGTCCACGCTTTGGAAGGACTTATGCCTCCAAATCGCCTCTGAGCATACATATGGCACAATTCTAGATGGGCCTCCATTTGGCTGGCTGAGCGTTGGCTGCGAGAGATCAAGTAACGCAATTCTCGAAGGGCATTCAATTCACCAGCCCAACTGTTGATCTGTAATATAGAAAATCTATTTGCAAAACCATTCTGTAAGAAGTTGACAAATCTGGGATTATTATGCAAAACATATTTCTCATTTTCTGTATATATATATATATATATATATATATATATATATATATATATATATATATAGACTATAGAGGCAGAGTTAGAAATACCGTCCTCAGTCTTGCTGTTAGATGGAGACTTGTACAGTAGATTTTCGCATGTAGAATTGTTTCATAACTGATTAAATTTTTTTGGCAAATTTTGACGCAACAAAGTCAATTTATCATACAATCTTAATGAAACAACAATTTATCATACAATTTTAATGAAACAACTAAACTTCAAACCAGTGCAAACAGGCAATAGCTGCTTCTTGGGATAATTTTGTCGTAGGGCTATTCCATTTTAGGGCTATTTCCAGGGTTTTAAATGGAATAGCCCTCAAATAATTAGACAATTGGAGTACTAAATTGCGTACATGTTCTGAACAGTTCACTTCCCACATGTTCAAGATCAAAGTTACAGATGAGTAATTATTTGGGGGCCACCATTTAGTCTTAAGGGGGGCTTGGAGTTTTTTTCAAATAAATAACTTCTGGCTCAGTTTTGGTGAAATAAATAAATTCCTTTTGGGCAGTCTTGGAATAAATAATTTCTGGGGGGGGGGGGTATTTCTTAATAAGGAGTTGCTTGATTTGGGAATGAATATTTGGGGACTTTACGTGCTTGACATAAATAAATATGGCCGGCTTTGCCGTGAAATAAATAATTTCCCGCCGAGGAAAACTCCAAGTCCCCCCCATCATTAAATGGTCGCCCCCTTATCATGTAACATGATACTTACATTATATTTGCAATGTTTCCTCCACAACATGAGGGCGGCTTGGGTGGACCCGTCAGCTGCTTGAGTCAAGTGGTACGAAATGTCGCTCTCCCAATCTTCCTCCTCCAGAAGTTGCAGAGTTTTAGCCACACACACATGGATGCCAGGTGCTCCAGTCTGAAAGTTACGGAGAGACACAATTACTAATTAAATCAAAGAAAAGTGAAAACAAGCAATACGTTCCAGAGAGAAAAAACAATTCTGAGTTCAGATTTTATTTCGAGTTCAAGCAGTTTTATCTCTACTATAAACCAAAATTTATTTTTGCCTCAAAAACCTGAATCCAATACCAGCAACAAAAAAAAGAAGTTTTAATCAGTTTTGCAACAATATTTTCAAACTTCAATTTCAAAAGCCTGATCTGTTCTGAATCAAAAAAGTAATAAGTCCCTTTACAAACTAGTGCTGAGTACATACCACATTAGCTTGACGTTTCATGATGCTGAAGACAAACTCCTTACAACACGCCCCTAAGCTGGCCCAGGGAGGCCTAATAAAGATCCAAGTGAAAGCTTCATGGTGTTTACGCAAAATTTCCAACTGACAAAAGTGTTGGGCAGCTCTTTCTCCATTGCCTGTGATTTCCTTGCCCATCACATCTCCAGGCACTGAAAAAACACCGGTAAATTATGCGAAGTGTCACAAGAAGCTGATAAAGTTGTTAAAACTGATCAAGTCAGCCAATTCGATGTTAAATTCAACTTACAGTTATAAACGGATAGATTTTTAAGTCTAGTATAACTTAGAAGCAACAGAATTTTAGGTTTACCATTAATATTTTTTCAGTTTAATTAAGTGTGTAAAACTTAAAATTACTTAAGGGGAGCCCTGCAATGCTTAAATTGTAAACAAAACAAGTATTCTCCACGGCATGAAAAAGTGTTGTTTTTTTTTTCATTTTTAAAGGAATTTATCTTCACATATGTGAGTGTCTCATTTCTGGAATTGACGGACTGACCGTCGTTGTCAAATATCTTACGAAAACAGCAGCAAAACTTCACAAAAATGTGACAGAAAAATTGCAAATTAGCTCATCTAGCAGTGAGTTTGTGTATTTCTGCTGTGGGACTTGTAGGTGAGGAGCAATCAGGGCCAAACACCAGTTCGCATGTTGTGAGAGAAACTAACATGTATTGAGCTTAGAATGACATTAATGTTGAGTAATGATACTCACAGCCTTCATTGTAAAGATAAGCGATGCCTAATTTGACTAGTGCTTCTACGTTTCCAAGCAGAGCTGCCCTGAAAAACAAAAAAGCCCATTATGAATTTAAATGGCGTAAATAGTAAACTAAGCGAGATATCATCTTATTCTACTTGATAAGACCACAAAATACAGGCCTAGGATGTAGAACTTAATATTGCACTGTAAACAACTTACTTATCGAAATGTCGCAGATTTGGTATTGAAGGCCAGGAGCTGGAAAAGCTGACATGTGCCCATACTGCAGGGTTTGAGTCAATGAGATCACGAAAATAACTGCTTGTCTGCAAAAAGATCAAGTTTACATTTAAGGACTGCGTGTAAAGTCATTTGCAAATAGTCAAGACAACAAGATAATGTGTCAACATTTTATAAAGACTTTAGATATTTGTAAAAAAAAATTTGATGGACGATACATGTATCTCTGACATTTGATGATACAGTATAATAAGTTTGTAGAACTGCCAATTTAGCACAGAGTATTTTGTTGTATTTCAATTGTAACAAGTTGTACATTCTCATTTAGAATATTGTATCAATATAAGCAACACGTAATTCCATAAAATGCAAACGTCAAACATGAAAAATTCTTACAGATCTGAGGTTGAGTAGATCACAGACATGCAGCCCTCGAAAGAGCATCAGCGTCACCTCCTCTGGCAGCTCCCATAATTTCAGCGATTTTCTGTTTCGACAAATTTTGAAATGACGGTCATGTTTTCTGGACTTAACTTTCAATCCTCCTAAATTTGATGACACTGAAAAAAAAAAAAAACATCAGAAATTAATCATTACCCGGTTAGTCCAAGTTGAATACAAAATTTGACATGTATACATTAGGAAAGCTAAGACGGAGTATCATCCTCTTGTGATGAAGTCCATTGTCCAAGGAAAGCTGATAAGTACGTTTTGTCATTGACAATCTTGACAATGTCAATCATGATTGTTCATGTCAATGTCAATCATAGTCTATAGACATCATGATAGGCCTATAGTCAATGGACGTGAATGCATGGTCCAACTGCCAACCTGGACCCCTGACTGGCCTGGTCTGAGATCAAATATTTACTGCCAGCAATGGCAATCAAATTTAATACACATCATATATAGTCAGTCAGTTGAGTTGCTCAAAGGACAATGTAATAGTAGGCCTACTAACAGTAAAACACTGTCGTCGTGCAAGTATCACTGTATCAGTTAAACACTAAAATTAAACTCAAAATCAGAATTTTTAAAATTAAATTTTTGAAATGGTGTTGTACTATTGCCTATACTGGTAGGCCTATATCGCCGCTTCAATGCAGAGCTATGTATGCTTGGTTGAGTCATTGACATAATCAGTTAATCAAACTTTCACTTTGGATTTCAAATTTAGCCATTCATTCAAATCATAACATCAGCTGGCAAATTCAAGTTGACCGCCTTTTGAAAGTTTGATCAAGTCAGCGGTTTTGGGTGACTATTGACTGAAAACAGTCGCGAAGTCCGCAAAAAAGTTAATCACTATTTACTCTAAGGTTAATACTTACTCTTAGACCGTCTTTAATACAGATAAAGTCCTGGAATACATAGGAACAAGTTAAAAGTGTGTGCCGAAAGGTTGACGGTTTCAGATTCTGTGTTTATCTGCCGGCAGGGCCGCTGGACGCTGATTGGCTGAGCTCAAGTTGACCTGGATTTGAGCAGGACGCCTTCCCATAATGCACGCGCCCTTTCAAACTTTCAAAGTTTACAAACGTTTTGATTGGCGGACAGTGCACTCCAGGGCACAATGCAAACATGTGCACCCAAGATAATAGAAGACGCTAGGCCTGAAACCAAAAATCACGCACTGATAACCACCCTCGCACAGAGTTATAGGCCCAGAAATCCTCCCCCCCCCCCAGAATCTATCATTTCATTTATTTGTAGTACTCGATTTTAATTGCATCTATTTTTGCGTTGTTTACAAATTTCTTTTTTCTGTTTACAAAATTTGTTCACACTAATCTGATAATGCAACAGCATATAATACGGGACATGTAAATACTCCTTTGGTTAACAATATTCTATTTTTTGGGGAATTTTTTTTCTTTCAACTACAAGGCAATGATAACTTGGCTAAGCCTAAGGGGCCGACCAGATGATCTTTGGGGGGGGGGGCTATGGATATTTGGTGAAAAAAAAAGATTGTTTCACACTTGACACTGAAAAAAAAAGTTTGTTCAGCACATGGAAATAAAAAAAAAAGTTTGTTTCCACCTGTAGCTAGGGTACCGTAATGTTAAGGGGCCGACCAGATGATCTTTGGGGGGGGGGGCTATGGATATTTGGTGAAAAAAAAAGATTGTTTCCCACTTGACACTGAAAAAAAAAGTTTGTTCAGCACATGGAAAAAAAAAAAAAATTTGTTTCCACCTGAAGCTAGGGTACCGTAATGTTAAAATTCCGATAAAAAAGTTTGTCGCGAGTGCGCATGCGAAAAAATTGTTTGTCGACGCTTCGCGAACGAAAAAAAAAGTTTGTCCCGGGGGTAAAGTCCATAGCCCCCCAACTATCGTCTGGTCGGCCCCTAAAATTCCGATTAAAAAGTTTGTCGCGACTGCGTATGCGAAAAAAATTGTTCGTCGACGGGCCGCGAGCGAAAAGAAAAGTTCGTCCCGGAGGTAAAGTCCATAGCCCCCCCCAATTATCGTCTGGTCGGCCCCTAATATAGTTGTAAACCAGCGGTGAAATGTCTCACTACTGCCGGCGGTGAAACGTCCTAGCGGTGAAACGTCCTATAATCTTTTTTTTTTGGGGTTTGTTGGAATTTCTTTGTTTTCCTCCGAAAATTTTATTTTGTTCGAATTTTTTTTTTTTTTCGAATTTGTTTTTGTTTTCGGAATTTTTTTTTTTCTCGAAATTTTGTTTTTTTTTCTGAAAATTTTTTTTGGAAAATTTTACTTTTTTTTTAGAAAAATTTTTTTTTTCGAACTTTTTTTTTTTTGCAGAAATTTTTTTTTTTTTTTTCGAAAATTTTTATTTTTGGAAAAAAAATTTTTTTGGTAAAATTTTGGGTTCACCTCATAAACAGGCGGAATGTCAAACAGAACAAGAACAAGAACAAGAAAGTAGTCAGGTTGTAGTCACGCGTGAAGAGAAGCAAATGCCAGGATCATATTATGGGATGTCTGAATCAAAATTTTCGATTGAACATGTTGAACCATCTGGATCACTCCACTCACTTGTTAGCCTTAAGGGACGAGACACCTCGCATCGCTCGGTGAGCCAATGGCTCTGCCTCGTCTATTATTAAAGTCAAGACATTTTATTTTGGCAGTAAGTTTTTACCCAATAAAACAATCCACGATTAAATCTGAGGTTTAATTTTTGGTTTATTAGGGTGAGTAAACCATGACCAAGCAAGATTTGGACTAAATTTATGTCCTCTGATCCCCCAGCTCCATCATGCAGGCACTTACAATGCTAAATTCCTGCTGCTTTTCAGCACATTTAGAGCTATTTTTAGCACTCTGTTGTGACGTCATCAGCATTGTTGGCTCTATGACATCACTGCAACAATGGTGTCGTCACAACAGCAGCAATAGAAGCAGTAGAAGAAAATGGCTTCTTGAGTTGTGTTGACAGTAATGTTATTCTAATGGGACAACCTCAAAACCAGTGCTACAAGATGCCAATACTTCCAAATGTTTATGAAACTGTTTGGTCAAGGTGTCAGGAAAAGGAGGAGACAAGTCTTTTCATCAAGAGTAAGGTATGTTTTTAATTATCAGCCAAAAACTTTCTGCCAAAAAAAAATGACTTGACTATAGGGCATTCTGCCCTTTGTTACTGGTCTTCTCTGGAATCTTGTGGACCAATTTCTAGAAAAAATATTGCACCAATTTCATTCAAACTTTTCACACAGGGTTTCATTCGCCTACGCTTGTGTTGATCAACTTTACAGGAATGTGCACATTGTTTAAATAGCATTTTAGCTCATTTTAGAGACCCAGGAAAACCATCCAAGAAAAACTGGAGAGAGGGAGTCCTGTGATGTCATCGAGGGGCTTCCCCGACCCAGATCTATTTATAGGCCTAGCTCAATTCAAAACAACAAGAGGTCAGCAATTTGGAAAAAACACCACTGCATGCTTCATCAATGTGTTGCTAAGGACTTCATATCAGTTAGATGATGTGCAGAATGCGCCTTTACAGTGCCTTGTGCACGTTATTTTTTGGGATTAATTTGGTTGCCCTTTTTGCACCCCCATGTTTGGTACTGTTAGAATCGGCTTGAAAAGACGATTTCAATGGTTTAAAAATCATAAAGATTAAATTGGTTGTGGATATTTTTTACAAAAAGATTAAAATGGTTTTTTTTAGCTACGTCAAGCAGCTCTTACCCCAAGAATTTTCGCTAATCTTGTTAGCACTGCTGTGATTGCCCTCTCTCACCAATCTCACTAAAATTTGAAATACAGTCTCAATGGAATTTTTTCTTGAGCCCAGTCGATTTTGGTGGCCAACCGTAACAAAAAAATTAATAAAGAAACTAAATGGACTGTTGCTTTGGCGGTCAAGGGTCAGGCTATCAGAGATGCGTGCGCATCCTAGCATGAAGAAGTTGCAGAAGATTTATCTTTAATATATGGGCCTCATTAGGCCACACATAATTGATTCTTAGCTTCGCGGACCCGCCGACACAATAGATTTCCTGCCGATGCATCCGGCGATGGAAAAAAAATTTTTTTTGACATTATAAAAAAATTTTTTCACCTTTTTTTTGTTGTCCTACCGAACGACCCTAGAAAAAGGGCCTTGAGAGGAATCCGAGAAGCTAACGATCAATTATGTGTGGCCTTAACAACGTATATGTTTTATCCAAACAGCTGTCAATACTGCAATTCATCAATTGCTGTCTCCTTTTATCTTGTTTTCTAGCAATCACTGCTATCAAAGAAGACCACACTCACTCCATATTAAAGTTCATCGATCTGAATGATAGGTCGGGATTGGACCAAAAGTTCCTCTAATTTTTACACAATCTTCTGCAGCCTGCCCATGTTGATAAGTGTGCAAAATTTCTTAGGTGTACGATTATTTTTTCCTATCAAAATGACCAATAAATGCACAAAATGACCCCTAGATTTTATTTCGGGTACGCACGGAAAAAAATGAACTGTCCAGCTAGCTATCAACTTTGTGACGTCATCACCATTGTAAGAATTTGTTAACTTGTAACAATATATTTATAACAATTATTTTTACGTCACCTGCAATACATGTGCTGGAGGATGCAGACACTATCAGTAAAAAGTGAAGGAAGTAACTAAATAAATTATGCTATCAACAAAATACTTTAGAAAATTTATTATAAATATTAATGGTCACAAGTTTATGATGTAATGAACGGAAAACCGTCCATATTTGGGTAAGAATTTTATCATTCAGGGTAACTTTAATTGCTGTTCACTTTTTCAATTGTTATTTGCCTTCACACCTCCGATGTCACATATTGCCCACAGGGGAGGATCCAGAAAATTCCGGTGGGGGGGGGTCTATCGGGCTATCGCATCGCGTACCACATAATTCGCGACATAACGCGACTGCGCGCGGATAAAATTAACATGTAAAAATATATAAATTTTGGTTTGGTGGGGGGTGATGCATCCCCCCATCCCCCCCTGCATCCGTCCCTGATTGCCCAGAACATAGGCATAATTCTCATCTGTGCAAATTATTACATTATTACTCTGATATCAAAGTATATCTAACAACTATTGCGGAATTAATAATAACAGTACTTAGGATTGAAGAATGCACTATGCACGCTGATGATTAGCTATGAATCTTTGACGCAGCTTAAAGTGCTTGCACGTTATTTTTGTTTTTGGTCGGTTTAAATTGGTTCTGATTCTCAAAATTGCGGTTGCGCATCCCTACCCAAAAGTCCGCGAAATATCCCCCCGGGGGGTCAAGGGGGTTTTGACCCCCCCAAATGCTATAAGGACCCCCTCAAATACTATTTTTAGAGGGACCCAGGGGGGTCCTGAAAAAACCCCCTCAAATACTAAATGTGCGAATTTAATCCAGAAACAGGGTTTTCAAAAGTAATTTTCTAGGATAACACATGCTTAAAACGCTCAGAATTCATTTCAGAGTACATGTAGTCTTTACTGAAACCCCCTCAGCTTCTGGGGGGCCTCCATTCGTCTAGGGCCCCTCTTGAGCACAGAAATATGCTAATTTTACATCTTTGGATTTGAATATATACCAGGTAATACATCCAATTTACTATTTTAGACTTGAGGCCTTGCACAATTTACAAAATCAGCAACTTTGAATATCCAATATCCAATATCCAATGGGCTTCACCATTCTGTTGGATATTCAAAATCTGCAAATTCTGTATCTTTGAATATCCAACATCCAATGTCAAATGGCTGTTGGATATTTGACAGAACCACCCTTGGTAAACAAAAAACTGCAAATTTTGAAGTTTGGATTTGAATATCCAACATCCAATATCCAATGAACTTCACTCGCCGAATATCCAATATCCAATGAACTTCACTCGCCCAATATCCAATATCCAATGAACTTCACTCGCCCAATATCCAATATCCAATGAACTTCACTTGCCCAATAACCAATGTCAATGAACTTCACTGACCTCCAAAGTGCCGAATGGTTCGATTCCACTGAGCGTCGTTTATTATTTCCTTGTGGTTATTGCCTTATTCACAGTAAACTAATTGGGACTTCTTTACTGATGGCCTCTATCTTAGAGTAACCGTGTATGTGTTAACTCAATGCAAATGATTCCATCCCCACTAATATTTGAGTTAAATCTCAGGTCACATGACCACCGCAGTTGCCAGCTATTAACGTCTCTCACAGACATGTCACTCACTCAAACTATCCACCTATCCTTCTTTGTTGCTCTCATACTTCAGATGGGAGCCCACAATGCTCTAACTCCTCCCTCATTTACGTTTTCATACTCCACCCCTCATCTGCCACCAGGAGTGCATGAAACTGCATATCTCTCATATTTTACTCCACAGAGGGCAGCATGTGTCTTTGTTTGTTTTAACCTAGAGACACTGCCAAACCACACGCCACCTACCAGGACGAATTGCTCCCGCAACTAATCAGGCTCTACCTGCCTCTTCATAACATGTTACGCCTCCAGCCAACATCTGCTTCCCATCTACAGGAACATTTCAACAATTAACCACTTTCAATTTCATAGCCTATTCAGGTTTAAACACGTACATGTCACTCTAAATACCAGTACCAAATGTCCATAAAATATTCCCTTACTTTTATATTGTTTAACACGACAGCATCACTTCACGATAATTCATTGTAAACTTCTTTTACTATAATGGGTATTTTCTAGTTTAGATCATTCAAGTACTGATTTGGCTCATCATGGATTCCAACTACATCAGAACACTTTTGTCTGTTGCCTAAGATGACCATGAAATGACCATTGACCATGAATGTTTAATCCTATCACTGTGACGAATTTCAGATCTATTTCACAAAATGCATGAACCCTGACTGTAAAGATGGCATTGAGCACAATTGTCTTTCAGCGCACAAGCAGAATACTTCTAAATCAGAAATACTTCCAACAGTCCAACTACAAGAAGAGCAACTCAGCGAACTCACAAATGAGATTCATTTGCCATTATAGGAGGGCATTTCACATACAGAAGATACCTTGGCCATTATACCATGTCACACAACCTCAATAGAAAGTAGAGGAACAATCACAACCATGTAGAATGTTTTTCCAAAGACATCTCGAAGTTTCCTCAAATTCGGTGAAAGTCACATACTGTGTACAGCATATAGAAATACATAGAACGGACATGAGGCTGTATGGCGTCACCAAATCTGCCATATTGGAACTGCCCTCAGACATGACGTCATTGTGATGTCACAGCAGGAGCAACAAGATGTTGTGTGTGGCTGATTGTGACGTGACATGATGCCATAGTTACTAGTGATGTCACTTTTATTTGTGACGTCACGGTTACCAAATGCCAGGCTGCCAGGCAGTTCCAAGATGGTGGATTTGGTTGCTTCATCTGCTAGAGCCTCATGTCCGTTCTATGTATTTCTATGTACAGCACACAGCATTTTAAAAGTTAATTCATTCTGAAAGTGCGAGCGATTGTGAGGATGGATGTTAAATCATGTTCCTGTTAAATTGTTAATGGTAATAATGGAAGAATGTTTTCAGGAGACAAAGGAAATTTTGCTTTAAAAATATTCACCCTATTAAGTTAATTAATAAAATGTTTAACTCCTGAGATAGGCCTAAACAACGAAGTGCCAAACAAATACTGCTCAGATAATAAACATTTAATTTCATATCATACAAGATAACATAATTCAAGGCTAGCAACCACATAAATGCTAGGATGAAGAACACACATGGAATGTCACTATTTAGAATGCAATAATTCAATTTAATCAAGAATATTGCATTTTATGTTCTCATATTGATCTTCTTCAAATTTTTGTTCCTGTTAATTAGTCCAAAATGTCATGTATTCTATAACTAAACAAACTTTCAAGGATATATAGCTAACATATACAATTGCAATACATCAACGACACATAGTACACTATACAAAACACAATATATAACTATAATGTACCTATACAAATATAAATGTTTCTGTAAAATGTATATGTGCTTGAATAAATAATAAATAATTAAATATCATTACAGAATTACAAATAGCAAGGGATACCACATTTCAGTTATGAAGAATAACTTACACATCTTGAAAACAAATAAATACTTCTGGATGCATGCACTACAAGCAGATACAGAATTCATATATCCCATGGCAAGTTGAGTAACTATTTCACCCACTAATAACTTAATCATAATTGTGCGGTGAAAATAGCATTCATAATGGCTACTTGAAAGATAAATTTAGACAAAATGCATCTATAGCAATGTTCATCTGATGATATCTCAATACTCATATGATAATTTTTCACTCTCCAAGCAACAGAGTGCAGAAAATACATTTTTTTCAGTCTGCAGTTTTCAAGCTTAATTTGTCAAAAGGATATGTTAATCTTGATTTGAAGATTCTGCAAACTATTGAAAGTTTCATTTTAGTGAAATTGAAGAACTCAAAAATGTTATGCGTTATCAAGTAATTATTAAAACTAAGAAAAAATAAAAATAGTTATACATAAAAATGTAACAAAGAAAAGAGACAAGAAAATGAGATCCACAACAAAAATTGGCCCAAAAAGGGTGAAGGAAAGTTGGGGAAAAGTCCTGGCGAGGAGCAACTAAAATTCATTGCAACACAGGGGCACACTTTGTATGAAATTAGTAAATATTAAATAAGAAGAGCAATATTACTGATAAACAGAATGCGCCATATGTACAGGTTATGTCCAAGCTACCATAGGCAACAATAGGCTACATCAGCATCACACAAGACTATTGTATCTTAAACTATCTTTACAGTTAGACATCCAAAGGATTTACTTCCATCATCTTTGATATACATATATGGCAGGATAAAAAACACAGACTTATATCCATCAACCTGTGCGAGTCTCATCATGGGGTAATACAATCAACACTGAGCCACAACAGTAACATGGGCTTATGATAAATATAAAACACTCTTCAACTTTTATGGCAATTGACAAGTCTTACATCAACCATTGACACTCAACTTTGGCTCAATTCCGTTTCAGGTGGCAAATTCTGAACAGCACACAAAATGGCACACAGGGCTCCATGGGCGGGTTCTTCGGAAGATTCAATCATACACAGAGCACTCTCTATTATGAACTAGTCAATGGATACTCACAAGGGCAAAGGCAAACAAACATTGTAAGATACAGATTCAACCATTGTCCAATACACTACTTGGCAAGAAGAGCAAGTTAATTGTTGGTCGTACTTTAACATGAAAACAAATTAAGTTTTACAATTGATTGATAAGCATACCAATTTCATTACTCTAACAAAAGAACTAAAGAACTCCAAATACATGTTCATATGGTGTTGCATATATATATCTCAAAAATCTGAATAATTAATAAAATATCATATAATGACTAATGAGTACAAGTTTATTTGTGGTAATCTTCAGAATCCAGCTGCCCATAATTTCTCTGCCCGTTAAAGTTCTGCCAGTGCAAGCCACCAGACTACCCTGCTCAACCAACAATAACCCCTTAAAAACCTTTTGTTCGCATTCAGCTCCAAATAGTTCACTGAACTTCATTTACGCTTTTTTCTTTTCACTCCTTTTGATACATCTGACCCTCGGTGATCTGGCTCGCTCAGTGCCTTTCCCCCTCACTGGGCCTTGAGAGCCGCTGCTTTCTCCCTGTCGCTGACATCAATGGCCACCACATTCATTGAAGCCGCCACCAGTTGAACCACACTGATCATGGTCTTGACGAGGGCCACTGGGAAGCTCAGAACACACAGCAACTGCCACAAGCCAAGGCCAAGGACTGCAAGAAAGACGGGCCAACCTAGTTATATCACAACCCATGATCAGATGGCAAAATTGGACTAAGTATAAATAATACAATTTTATGTCAAGTAAGTTATGTTATGCCATGCAATATATATCCAAATGAAATTGCATAAAAAAGATTATCATACAATGATTTAATTTACCACCTATTACCTTCAATGAATTGTAATCATGTACAGATGTATATATCCAAACAAGAAGTATATTGTGGAAACTTGTCTTTCAGAAAAATGCCATCTGATTCAGCAACTTCTGTTTGTATCATGGAGCATTATAATTTGAACTTGAGATTTTAAATATGATAATTTATACTCACTGCTTGGTCCATAGGTGAAATGGCAGAGATACAACATGGAATAGAACATTTCATTTCCAGCACACATTCCAAACAAGATATTCTGAAAAGAAGAAAAGAACGTTCTAAAGGTGGGGTGTAATCAAAGGTGTACGGCACGCGCGATTTTTGGGGGTTGAGCGACATTTGCCCGAATTTCAAGAGATATATTTAATACCATTTCAAATTAAATTGCCTCGAAATCAATCATTTTCAATAGTTTTTATTTAACCCTTACTGGACTGAGCAGTCCCAAAAAAACAATCCTGTGTTTGTGACGTCATCAGGGACAACAGCATATATATAATTTTGGGGACGTAAATGGCCCAACAGGCAGTAAGCTGGGGATGCACATAAATGTCCCTTTAGTCCAGTAAGGGTTAATCATCTGCACAAATTTTTTATCCTTTTTGCCCGAATCTTACTGTTTCCCAAACTTTTGGAGGGGTGACCGCCCCCCTTCCCCCCCTTCCCATACGCCTATGGGGGTGTTATACCCGGGGGGGTACTTGGCGGACTTTTGCATATGGATGCGCCACGGCCATTTTGAAAACCAGAACCATTTTAATCCGGAAAATACGCCAAAACCACAAACCATTTTAATCCTTCAATAAAATTGTTGGCAACCAATTTAATCTTTATGGTTTTTAAACCATTTTAATCCTCCTTTCAAGCCGATTCTAACGATACCAAACATGTTGGGGTTGCAAAAACCAGAACAAAATTAATCAGAATTGTCAAAAAGCCAAAACCATTTTAATCCAAAAAGGCCAAAAAACCAATACCATCCAGCGGCGCCTCTATATACACCCTCTCTTAGTGAGTAACCCCTCCGGGTGTTATACACATATAAATATCTATATCTCCATGAAGATAGTAAGTGCATTGGCCTATATTGGATAAACCTAAAGTGAGGATTCAGTTATTTTATGAGTCCAGCTAGCTCCGGAAACAATAAGGCCTTACTCTGTTAGTGTAGTAATGTCTGAGGACGGGGTTTCCTTCCAGGTCAATCTTCTTATGGCTGCCTGTGCCTGACATCAGGGCACTGAAAATACATACAGTTCTTGATAATGACATAACATGATAGTACTTTTTAAAAAGAATCCATGGATTCAAAGCCTGAAGGGCGGCTTGTGTCAAGTTGAATTTAAGATGAGGGTTATAGGAGTTTAGTTGTTGCCATCCAGGTGATTGTGAAAGCTAAACTAACACCACAGATCACACTATAGCTAAAGCCTAAAGAAAGGCATGTGTACAACAAGAAGGGACACAGTTTCATATCGGTATAACAAAAAGCACAACATAGGAGATTTTGGCCACCATCTTGTATTTTTCGACATGGACCTGATCCATACCCACAGGCCAATAATACCTGTACCAAATTCGATAACTTCAAGGAAATATTGAGGTAACAGTGGTCAGTTGAAGAATGGCAGCCATTTTGTTCTGAACATTTTAGCAGCAATCTTGGATTTCTTGACATGTTCCCGATCCCTACCCACAGGCCAATACATGTGCCAAATTTAACTACTCTAAGCAAAATATCAAGGTCACCGTTGGCAGTTCAAGAATGAAGAAAGATAGCTGCAAAAATGGCCACCACAAAATGGCCACCATCTTGACATGTTCCCAATCCATGCCCAAAGACTGCACCAAATTTCACAACTCTAAGCAAAGTATTTAAAGGTCACAATGGGCAGTTCAAGAATGAAGAAAGATGGCTGCCAAAATGGCTGCTGTCTTGGATTTCTTGGATGGATGGATGGATGAGTGGGGCTTTACGTCCTAAATTTATGCACTTGGTAGGCTACATAGGACAGGAGGAGGACACGGCAATGAGGCAAAGGATGATTGAAACAGCCATCCAACATAGGCCCAGGTGACCCAGCAAGAGCTGGATTCGAACCCTGGACCCAGTGATTGGCAGTCCAGCACGCTAGCACTGGACCAACCCTCCCCCCTGGATTTCTTGGCATGTTCCCAATCCATACCCACAGGCCAATATATGTACCAAATTTCATAACTTTAAGGGAAATATTAAGGTCAGAGTGGGCAGATCAAGAATGGTGGCCATTTTGGCAGCCATCTTGGATTTCTTCACATTTTCCTGATCCATACCCACAGGCCGATGCCTATACCAAATTTCATAACTCTTAAGTGAAAAATTAAGGTCACAAATGGACAGTCACACAAACCTTAACTGTGACAACGGTGCCAATAGACTGTGATAGTGGAACTCATTTTCTCTCAGCTCTCTGACGTTCCAGTGCACAAAAAACTTTCCGGAAACACCAGGCAGTACATTGTCAATGGGGCCGCGTGTTTCGAGGTCCATAACACAGTTTAATCAGCCTGACAGGACTGGATAATGGTGGGAATCCACGCTAAACATTCCATTTAAGACTCTGCGATGCAAATCCGTTGTATTTTCAATGGATTAAAAGTGCTCTGGAGCCCGGAATGACAGCTCCATGGACTCAGCAATGGTACAAAATGGCGGCATGTTCCCGGAAAAAGTTTTAATGTGCATGGAGACGTCGGCACTATAGAAATGCAATGGAAAATTTGCTCTGACCTAATTTGGCACTGAGCATGCCCGGGAGTGACCTGATTCCACTGAGCATGCTAAGACCTATTGAGCATGTGCAGAGAGCAATAACAAATGGTGGCCATTTTGAAATTTCCCTGATTCAAACTTTTAAGGCCAGTTTTCACTACAAGCTACATGGGGTTCACTCATCAGACAAGGCTCATATTAATCTAAATTTTGAAAGGAATTTTTTGGTGTGGGTCTGATCAGTGAACGTTATGTAGCTCACTTTTGGGTGATAATGGATCAAATTTTACCATGAATGATAAGGTCAGTTTTCATAGTGGTCGGAGAGCTGTAAATTGAAGAGTTCCAATGTGCAGTGTGAAAAATGGATTACAAAAGGCTCTAGTCCGAGGGGACTTGAGTGTCTACTGATTGGCTAGTCTAAATGATAGGGAAGCTGCCCGGTACATACATTAAATTCTGTTTCATAATTTTGGTTTTTCGGTTTTAAGCCAGTTTCACTTTCCTTATCATATTGTTTTCTTCATAAGGCCTCATGATTTTTGTGCATGTAAATTTATGTTGTTGAAAATAATATATATCATAATTATTCATTTATTTATATATAGCTACAAGGCAGACATAAGTACTGTATCAGTTCTACAACGAAATACAAAATTCTAAAATGTAAATGACGAAAAATTGCCTCCCATAATTATTAAATAGCCTTCCAATATCTTTTTTTTTTCTGAAAGATAGAAGTATCAGAAGGTTCCCCAAACTGCAAGTCAAGTACTTCAAAAGGTAGTTGAAGTTGTGTTTCATGCTTGACTGCCTTTTCATTTGCTTCATTAAATGGACAACAACTGCATTAACAAAACAATATCTATTGCTAGTTGCATGGGCAACATGCACAATGCATCAGTGAATCGTGACTTTGAGTAAACAGAAAGACCAGGCATGTGGAATTATGTAATACCAGCATAATGATTCGATCCTGAAATAAGCTTGAAATAAGAAATTAAATGTTATGTATTGGAAGAGGTCAATTAAAGTGTGTCAATCAAAGTGTACTGAGCAGAAGCTGACAATTGTAATTTAAACATGTTGATGGTTGGCAGGTCAATGGCAATCAGTCCTGAGGTGTCAATGGACAATCACTGACTGAGACACAGATCTATATCAAATAGCAATTAGTAGCTTAACTACCCTCACACATTTGGCAATTGAAGTAAGTGTCAAGTTAAACAATAAGACATTGACAGCTGGACTGATATTCACACTGCTGCAATCCTACTGCTGCTCCTATATTGCAATGACGGCCGTCACGGTCGGATGAACACGGCCCTCATGTGGGTCTGTTTTGCATGGCTAGTGTAATTGCACTCGCCTGTGCTTGCAGCACTAGTCCGATCGTTATTTCAAGTGGTCAGGACGATCGGACGTCCAGTATTTCACACACTGGGGCCTATACCTTCAATGTGGACCTGAATGACACCCTAAACTCCATTTTGCCACCACTGACGACAATTCAGCTCAGTAGATCTGTGCACTGCATGCATCCACGGAGCAACAGAGCTCTGCTGAGCCCATGGACATTGGGAATTCCCTGACGTCATTTGCTGTGCTGACCAATCAGAAAGCAACTTTTAAGAAAAAAAACAACATCTTGGAAAATCATTACTGTGTCATTACAGGGTATCGTGTAGCCTCATCCTCATGCAGCGTCAACCTTTACTGATAAACCTGCACTCCAACATGCAACACATGCCCCTGTGTTCTCTGACTGATGCTGTGTGCCTGTCCCAAAAAATGGCGATTTTCTCATTTTAACTCTAAAGCCTGGAGGGGATTCCCCCTTCAGGCAAAAACTACTTAACCACGTGAACACTTTGTATAATTGTATTTATATGTTCACAGCTCAATGCATTTCCAACTTTTTATATCCAGTTTACTAGTAAAATGAGAGTTACCTTAAAATTTAAATTTTTATTTAACAATGCAAGGCTTTATTGCATTATGTTGTTTCAATTTATAAGAAGTAATATCAAATACACATCACCTTCACAATGGTTTTTTGCTCTCTCCTCACTGACTTATATTGGATAATTATACAAAATGCAGAGACAAATTAACACTTAAACCTAGACAATGTATCGACAACACATTGGTAGTGATCTTCCTGGAATAAATCAGAACAATCTAAACATTCTCAAACCTCTGCATATGCAGCCAGTGGCTGACGATGTCGATGGTCATGCTCATCTGGAACCAGAACATGTAGTCAGGGTAGAAGCTGCTGAGTGTGACCAGTAGACACATGGTGGCAGCACGGTCTGTCAGCATGTCTAGCATGGTGCCCAGTTTAGAACCTACAACGCAAAAATATATTTATGACATGCTAACAAGTCCACAATCGATTAGATTATAAATATGTCAATATTCACTTATAAAAGCTACAAAATGAATACACAAAATTCACAATTGTATTCAGCTCTTGATAACAAGACTGGCCGAAGAGCCTGAGGTCATACAAATTACAATAAATTTGATCTGCAACTTGGACAGAAACAGAGAATCTATTTCTAGTTTTTCTAGTTTGGTTTATTTGTCACATATCGTAAATGGTAGCTGGCACCAATGATTTCAGTGTAAATGGTATTAGGGGAAGACCATTTCATATGCAAGGGGGGGCGTTGGAGTTTTTCTAAAATAAATAATGTCTTGCTCAGTTTTGGTGATATAAATACATTTTCTGGGCACTCTTGCAAAATAATTTCTTAATAAGGTGTTGCTGGATTTTGGAATGAGTATTCAGGACTTAGAACGCCTGAAATAAACAAATACTGCTTCTGTTACTGTGAAATAAATTATTTCCCACCGAGGAAAATTCTAAGCCTCCCTGCCCCTGGAAATTAAACGGTTGCCCCTTTGCTGAATTAATGCAATTATTATGCACTGCAACAAGCGCAATACATGCTTCCATCGCTATCATCAAATAAAATAAGATGCTCACTGCTCAGACATCAGTGTCAACTACATAACTTATAAATTTCGAATAAATTTCAAATCTAAAATCCTAGATCTCAGCTGGATAGATCCACTCACACTGATCTAAAGCCCTCGCAGCCATTCCATCAAAGGCATCAAGGAGACCGCTGATCATGTAGCACCAAACAGCTGCCACGTAATTGGTCGGCATGTAGTAGAAGGAGATGATCGCCAGCACCACCCGAGCGTAACCTGCAAGGAGAATCAACAACTCGTAAAAGTCATCACTGACTCACTGTCTGCGTTGTATCCAATCTAGTCAAATACAAATTTTATTCAACAATTGTTATAGACATATGGATATTATATCAAGTAACATATATACTTTTGTCACAAACCGCAATATTGCCAACCTTGACGGCTGTAGCAGCAAGAAGCAATACACCCGCAATTGCAAGAACCTCATTGATTAGGACCCCCCCCCCCTTCCTTCAGTTCAGTCTTTGCAATGAATTTATAACAAGCACAGGTGTTGAGAAACTGATTTGCGTTCAAATTAAGTTAGCTGCAGCAATGTGCACATTGGCCTATCTCATGGCCGATATGGATACATATGGACATCCTTGTTGACTCTTTATAATTAATGTAAAAGGCTCTGAGACCTAGTCATATATATCTAAGTAAATATGAACTGCCACCCCCTCTACTGGGTTTTAAGAGGCTTTCAGCAACTTTGTTTTTGCACTGAGTAACTTCCTCATGTAAATATGTTTTAGTAGTCAGTTTAGTATTTAGTTTTCTTTTTAACAGTATAACAGTATGTTATTTGAATTTTTATCATCATGTTTATTTTTTGCTCCATATCACATTGACTGATCTGAGCTAATAAAAACTCAAAACTCGAAACCAACAAAAAATTTTGGAATAAGCAAGGCTACAGGTCTGCAAAATCTATCACAGGTGATTATTGATTCGCTATAAACCACATGCAAGGAACCACACCCAGATTGGATTAGCCTTTTAAAATAAGAAGCCCTTCCGGTAAATTAATCAGAGCTCCTTAATCTGTTAATGGCAAAATTACACTGTTTATTAATTAAAATGGTACAACACTTGCATAAATTAGATAGAGACCATAGATCATTGCCAGTTTGCAAGCATGCATGGTCTGTTGTGGCATGGCATTGCCCCTCCCACTCACATTCACATGATGTCATGAATCATGCTGACATGTCATTGAGGTATGCCTGGCCATAACATATCCAGGCCTATAAATTGCATCTATTATAAAAATTCAGGTTTTGACATTATTGATCAATAGGATGTCTTATTTACACAGAAACCTCTTCAAACCAGACATTTTACAACAGTCAACATCATATAATATGTAAATGGCACTGCCATGAAATTCGCGCAGCATTGTCACAGAACTACTGCATTATCTTCCAACTTTCCATTCAGAAGGACAATTTATCTTTGTAAAGGACTGGGGCTTGGCAAATGGGCAGATAGATAGAATAGATAGATAAGATCAGATCTATAGATAAAATTAGATCTATAGATAAGATTAGATAGATAGATAGATAGATAGATAGATAGATAGATAGATAGATAGATAGATAGATAGACAGCTAGACAGATAGACAGATAGACAGATAGATTGCACGGACAGCTGGTTAATTCAAATCTGTGTTAAATTTGGATCAATAAAACAACAGCTATTCATAGATGACTGTTTACTATTAGACTGTTACATAATTTGTTGATAGTTAATGAAGATTATGTAACCTTAAGTGTTGATATGATTTCTTACTTGGTGAGCCATTTTCTTTAAGTTTTGTGTTGACTTTTAATTTTCAGTCACTTCTTACAATCAGGGGTATTATTGAAATAATTATTTGCAATGTTGATACACATGTTGATTTTAATCACTGAAATATGTCATTGGAGGTTGTTATACGACAAGACTGAAATTTTAAAGCTATTTTGGCAGATATTTGAGGTATTTTAATTATTTACCAAACTAAACTCTAACTAAACTACTAGCTCCATTTTTATGGCAACTACAGGCACTTCCTGTTCAGGCAGTCAATGTAGACAGGAGCACCACACAGAATGAGCTGTCCTTGCGCTAAATGAGCTTCGCTCATGGCTGCCTTCGGCAGCCATGAGCTGCGCTCATATTAATTTATTATATTGATGATAATGACAGTTTCAGTTTGTTTACCATGTTTTCCAAGTCAATAACTCAACTGCAGAAGTCCCCTGCATTGATTATGGCTCCAAACTAATTCATAATTGTTGCAAAGATGACTATCAAGCTTACCAATAAGATTTGGTACAAATAAATACACGTTTTCCGCCATCCTGATGGGAAATCCAAGATATTCTCGAAATCCTGCAGTGAAGTCTTCAAGCAAAATGTCTGTTGAAGGGGAATCCCCGCTAGAGGTCGACACGTACAGATCGACCTTTCGCGCCCTTTTAGTGCCACTGAGGTGGTGACTGCAGGGAGTCAGGGCTGGTGATGTGTACCTGACAGGCTGACCTGTGCCAGCATACATGTAAGTCGAATTGTACATTATCCTGTTGCCCTGTGCATTTCTGTGAAAGAAGCTGACCATAAGAGGGTAGGCTGACGCTTGGTAGCTCTTGGTGTGAGTAGTGATCGTGTGGCTGAAGCAAACTAAACAATAAAACAGCTACAATCTTTGAGCAAACTCAGTTGAAGACAGGTTGATTTCGGGGACAACCATTAGGAGCTATTAGGGGCCGACCAGATGATTTTTAGGGGGGTGGGCTATGGACTTATGGTGAAAAAAAAAAAAATTGTTCAGCCGGTGAAAAAAAAAAGATTGTTTCCACTTGTAGCTATAAGGTAGCAGTGTTAATATTAAAATAAAAGCAAATAAAAATATTTGCCACGCATGCGAAAAAAATTGTGCGTCGACGCTTCGCGAGCAATAAAAAAATATTGTCTTGGGTCAAATCCATATATAGCCCCCCACTATCTTTTTTTTGGGCGGGGAACGACCAGATTACCTTTGGAGGCTATGGATTTTTGGTGAAAAAAAAGTTTGTTTCCCACTTGACGCTGAAAGAAAAAATTGTTTCCAGCTGCAGCTTGGAAATTGGATACAGTATTTTAAAAAATGTGATAAAAAAGATTGTCGTTCCGTTGCTTGCTAAAAAATTGTTTGTCAGCGCTTCGCTTGAGAAAACAAGTTTGGCCTTGGGGTAAAATCCATAGCCCCCCACTAACATCTGGTCAGCAACTTAGATTTTAAGGGGGCTTGGAGTTTTCCTCTGTGGGAATTTTTTTTTTTCTTTTATTTATTTCCCAGTAATGGAGGACAGTTATAAAACCCAACAATTTACACTGATTATGTCAAATAAAATACCTGAAATGGTACAAGCTTTTTAGGCTTGTACCAAGGGCCTTTCTAAAAATGGCTTGAGGGGGGGCCATTACATGATGTGAATACGGCGCGCTTCGCGGCTTTTCCTATCTCTTCCATGTTAATTTTGGGCCGGGGGGGGGGGGCATGGCGCAATGCTCCCCCCCCAAATACGCCACTGCTTGTACATCAACAAAATAATAGGATAACCAGAGAATACGAAATAAATAATGAATAGGATGAATCAATTAAACTAAATAAATTAAAATAACAGCAAAAATGATGTCCTGTCATGAAATATTAGGAGTAGCCTGTCTATCTGTCGAGCCGACTGACTTAAGGGTCATTATTGCCCTGTAACGGTAAAGACATAGCCAATATTTTAGGTCAGAAAGCTGACCAAATAATACTCAACTACTATTTTTTTCTGTTAATTTAATGCAATATATGTGGTACTACGTATGCTGCATGTAACAGGATAACTAATTTGGGTGAATATGTGACAAATTCAAATATTTTGAAAAATTGTCTTTACCGTGCTTAATAAAATCAAAGCGAATTTACTCGGATGTCTTTATCATGGCCAGCCTCGTCTTTACCGCATCACAGTATATTTGCATTGATTTGACTACGGCAAAGACAGGCTCAATTTGGCCACAGAAAAGACATTTTGTGCGCAATTTGTTCCATAGAAAGTGGATTACATTATTCAGAGTACCACAACTACTTCTAGAAAGCGCCCAACAGTTAATCCTCAATCTATGCTGTTTACAGACAAAACGGAGGGACAGACGGACAGACATCTGCGAAGGAAAATATTAGGCCCAGCCTGCGGCAGGCCTAATGATTATCAAGTTCACTTTTGAGATATAATCATGCTGCAACAAGGTCTTGCACTCTTTAGAGTGCAAGGGACGATTGTGAGAAGAAAGAGGGAAGGTATAGAATAAATTTAAAAACAAGCAGACTGGCAAAGACATTTGGGTTTTCCATAAAGGTAGAGGGCAGGGAGGCAGCTGCCCCCTAAAAATCTGGCAACCTTTTAGATTGACATTGCACTCGAGCAGAGTTCTGGAAAATTTGGGTAGCTATAGCTACCGTGGCAGAAAAAATAGGACAGGGAATTGAAAAGTAAAATGGCCCAGGTAAAGGAGTTCCAAGGGAGTGACAGGCAGTGATGGAAATGGAAAATTTTCATCGGGGGAGCTCTCGGCCCATGCGGTAGCGGCTTGCAACTCCAAATTTTCGAAAGGGAAAAATTTCTTCCACCAGAGCATAATTTTGACTAAAAATACAATGAGGACTGAAAAAGTGACATGATAATTGTAATTTCACTACTGGTCATTGGGGGAGCTGTAGCAGGGTACAGCTCCCCCTGTTTTTTGGTCGAGGGAGCTCAGCTCCCCTGAGCTCCCCCCCATTTCCATCACTGGTGACAGGGGGACGCAAAAACCCTCAAGACTGAGAACCTTGATTTGATTTGATTTGCTAACCATATTACATGAAATAGCAAGGATTACACAAAAAAGACAGTATCTTATTTCCGTTGTGGTCCTTTTGGAGTAGGCCTCCAGAGTGTTCATTGACAATTGTTAGCAAAACTAATTTTTAATATGAATTTCAGTTAATAATATAAAAACATGTTGGCTTCTTTTAGATGGCTTTGCGCTTTAAGAATTTTTTTAACTTCTTTTTTATAATTGTCTTTAGAGTCCATTGTTTTTATTGCATCAGGTAGTTTGTTCCATTCCTTCGATCCTATTGCGTGAAAGTTAGCGTTGGTGATTCCATGGGTGGTCTTCGTAATGAGGTTGTTCTGAGATGATCTTCTGGTATATTGTAGTAGGGACGACTGGGACGTCACAAAAAATTTTAAGTGTCTGTATTTACATGTGTTTGAAACTAAATTGTAGTACATTGGTGCTCTTTTCATTTGCCACTTATTTGGTATGTCTAGCTTAAGCATAACTGTAGATATGGCAACTTAAAGCCACAGGATATTAAACATTAATTTTAAAAGGGAAAATGAGATCTCTTCAGCAATTTTGCACATTTTTAAACTTTGCAGAAACCAAAAAAGTATGCAAAATAATATAGCGGTTAAACACCAAACAGTGAATGTTAGTTGTAGCATTTTTGAAAAAAATGTTTGTATAGGCCTATGGAACCCTTTAAGGTGGGCTCATGCACCAAATTCTCCACTTTAAGAATTTCCTCAGGAAATTGCATATTGTTCTCACATGCAGATTTTAATAATATTTCACAGGAAGAAGCATAAATATATTACTTAAAGTCACCTAACTGTTTCATAAAGTCACCATTGATATGTTTTTGAAGCGTGCAAAGTGTAATGCTGAGTTTAGGTCATTGAATCTAAGCAATGGCCCATAATACCAGTTGGAAACTTGTATTGACAGGCAGTCCTGGACCTGTAAGACACATTTCATTGGAAAACTTAGTCAGAAAACTCGCAGTATAGCACACAAAACACTTATTGCACAACCCTCTCTCTCAGACAGTTGATTTTCTTCACACAGATTTATGACGCTTTTTGTGACATCAAATTCTGTTTTAGTGACGTCCCTACAATTTATTTTATTATTAGGCATACCATGGTAAGTGAGAATTTTAAATTGGTTGCAAAGATAAGCTAAGATACGATGGAGCTGTTCTATGGTGGATATTGAACATGTGATTTAGCATCTCTGCGTGGCTGTCAGGACCTACATCTACATTTCAACTTAATTAAGAAGTTTGGATTGAAATCCAAAAAAACAAGAAAGGGGACCAACATGCCCCGGCCTCTCCTACTTTTGCTGGGTTGTTTTCACGAACACGTGGTCATTTGTTATTGCTGGTGTCGACCAATCAGATCACTTGGATTCCAGCATGACAACAGCATGGACGTAATTATTCAAAATGGCCGCTGGTGAGAATGGACTTGGGCGATGGAAACATTGATAATATCCGTCGTATTTCGTACATGTTAGCGTCGGCATTGAAACAAGAGGACGCAGAAAGCTTCCTGCATATTTACGACACTATAATCCCAGAAGGTTTCACTAATGAACAGGTAAAGGTCCGTTTCAAGAAGTGCAGAGAATCGAACAGGTGCACGAACTTGACCAAGTCGAAGAATATGGCGGTCTCTGCTAAAATTTGCTTTGATTGAAGTCTTCTTACTCGGTCTCTTTTGTTATATGCAGATGCCACGTAATCTAGCCAACGTATGAATCAATATTGCGTTTTTCACAAGCTTTATCGTCAGTGGAAATTTCACTTCAATCGTTTCAATCTGTGGAATTTTCAACTCGCAAATGGCGCTGACATCTGCCATGCCAAGCTGCAACTTGTGGCAAATTGGAAGTTGTGAAGTGTTGCAGGCCTTTTTGAAAGCATTTTCACGAATTTCAAACTCTGACAGGAGGACTAGGAAACAGTTCAGTATAGCGGGCCGTGAAAATGATTGCCGGTCAACTAGGCAACAGACAACTAGGCTACAACACTACCAACTAGGCGACAACCAACTAGGTGACATTATTGACATACCACTACCAACTAGGCTACACTTTTTGGATAACTAGGCGACAGCAGATACCCCCCAGATACCATCAAGGTGACACATATTTTATCGGGGATACCAACCAGGTGACAGATCACCTTCAATGGTCGCCAATTAGGAAATGTATTGTCACCTAGTTTGATGTGTTTTGTGAACTTGTGTCACCTAGTTGGAAGTGCTGTGTAAATTTGTGTCACCTAGTTGGAACTGCTTGTGACCTAGTTTGCACTGGTATGAAAATTCCAAATTTCTTGTCACCTAGTTGGTACTGATGGGTGTCACCTAGTTGGTTTGTCGCCTGGTTGACCGTACACTGTGAAAATGACCATACACCGGTATGCATATTTGGCAAGTGCAAAAAGTGTTGTTTCCATGGTTAACTTGGGGGCTGCCGCCCCCAAACCCCCCCCAAATGACGTTTTTTTAAGCAATTCTGACAAAATGTAACTAAAACTTACTTGTTTTTGATAGATTTCGACTTTTTGCGTCACCAAAATAATTGGTTGTCAAGCGCTGATAGCGTCAAATAAACATTTTTTCCCGATGACGTCACCACGGCCCTCTATACTGAATGATAGCCAAAATTAAACCTCTGAATCAATGAATTCATGATAGATTAGAACCACGTCACTTCTGCAAGTTCTGGACTGAACAAAATGATTGTACTCTTGTAAATTAGCTGTCATCTCTGGCCTTAAACAGTAGAAAGCTCCATCCTATTCTAAATCCTAATTTAAAGTTTGGATATTAAAGGCTAAGGCGTTAGGGGGTGACCATGACATAAGGTATTCAGCATACTATGTATAGCTATCTGGGTTCCGTTTGGGCCGTTGCAACACTTCAGGCTGTTTGATGTGTAAAAATTAAAAAATACGGTTCTCTGATTGGTGAGATTACCAAAGTCGGCCGTTTCAGTGTATTGCTTGTTGGCGACGACTGCTGACACGATTTTAACTTCTACTAAAATGTTGCAAAATATATATTAGAAAAATGTAGGTGCCAGTCATAATCATGCCTTTTGTCGCCGCTTATTATCATCCTCTATTCAAAGTGCATCATTTCGGTGGGGGGGGAGCTTTGAGTTTTTCCTCCGTGGGGAATTATTTGTCTCATGAAAAGCCGGGGGGGAGGGGGGTTTGGTCTAGTGGTAGTGTGCTAGGCTGCAAATCGATGGGCCTAGGGTTTGAATCCTGCTCTTGCCAGTGTTGGACGGCGGTTTCAATCATCTTTCGCCTCATTGTGGTGTCCTCCCTTGTCCTAATTAGCCTACCTAGTGCATAAGTACCCTCCTGGGGTACGGTGTGGTTGTCCCTGTCTGGGCCCTTCGCTTTTTTTATGCTGGCTTCTTGAACTTTAGGACAAGATTTGTTATAGTACAGTATTGGCTATGCAGCCAGCATACTATACTGGCTGCCCCATACTGAAAAGTGTCAACCGGTTTGGTCCCCACCATTTAGTAATGTCAGCTAGAGCATTACAAAATATCTTATGATTACAAATACTTAATATTGTTGCATTGATGTAAAAGTACACCTGCCACTCATTAATCAACCAATTAGTGCAGATACAATTGTTGCAGGACCTGAAATAATTGGGGGTGAGTTGTAACAATTGGGGGTGAATAGTAATGAGAGCAGTTTATTCTATTTATAGGTCCAATTTCTGGGTGGCACATCCTTGGGGAGATTAACAGACTGTTAGTGACTTACAGTTAGTGACTAACTGGCAGTTCAAGACTAACAAACAGTGAATCAACAACAGTAAGTGCTTGCTAACAGTAAGTGACTAACAACAGTGACTTACTAACAGTAGTGACCAACTGATGAACAATAGTTAGGGACAAAATGACTAAAAGTCAGGGACTAGCAGTTAGTAACTTAGTTTCCTAACAGTTAAGGACTAGCTGACTTACATTACTAACTAACAGTTAGTGACTGACTAACAGTTAGTGACTGACTAACAGTTAGTGACTGACTAACAGTTAGTGACAATTAGTGACTAATTAACAGTTTGTCACTAATTGACAGTTTTTGACTAACCAACAGTTTTGACTAACTAACCATTTTTGACTAACTAACAGTTTTTGACTGAATAACAGTTTTTGACAAATTAACAGTTATGACTGACTAACAGTTCTGACTACTAACAGTTTTGACTGAATAACAGTTTTTTAAACGACCTATCGGCGTTTATTAGAGGAGGGCAAAGGCGGCCGGGAAGTGATAAGGGAAAAGGGGACTGAAAGTGGGTTGTCTGCTTTTGACTAATTATGAGATTGGCCTGAAAGTTGGCAAATGACCAACAAACTGTGTAAATTTTTCATTTGACCATTTATATGTGATACAAATGAAGTTCTGGCATAGCAATGACATCTGTGTATGTTGTTATTTCATTAGTTTCATAGTTATTTCTGTGGAACTTCTAAATGTTTGCCTCTTCAAATGTTTGCCATGTTTGCTGTTTACCTAGAAGTAGTAGCAGGCTGACCAATGAGGGAACTTGGTGTAGGTCATGTGACACCAACTTGTAACCACATGGACTCTACCATTTTGGGTGGGGGGGAAGGGTAGGATTCCACAATCTTGTGAGTGGAGGCAACTTACCTAAAAACATACAAATTTCATGAGGTCTGCTTTGTGTTGAGAGGTTATTAGGGAACATTAAGCCACACTAGTTTTGGGAAGCTGGTATTGATAGCATGAAATGAAAGAACTCTCCCAAGTTAATGTAAATGTTGCCCTGCCCTTCCCAAAACACTGGATGTTGACTTTTGGAACCACTGGAGTGGAACCATTTTCCCAGAATCATGTGCAGGACAACAAGAGTTATAGTGAGAGCCAATGGTGGGCTCAGGCCTCAGTACTAATTAATGAAGTCCAGCATTACAGCTAGTGGAGCACCTGCCACCTCGTGGATGTTGTGGATTTCTTTGGATGTTGATTTGATCTAATTATTCTTTATTCAATTGGAACATGTTTATTGCACATTGTTTGAAATCAAATAATAGATAAATTTATAAATGGTTGTTCAAATAAATTGAAATGGATAGTTTTTCAGCTCAGCCTATATACATGAGGTCTGAAAATACAGCTCAGGCTGTTCAGCCTCAGCACTTCATTGAGTAGCATGGATGCTGCTCAGGACAGCTCAACTGAGCTTAAACCTTTTGAAATAGCTGACAAGCATTGGAAATTTCATTATCTAGTAATAAAAACAAAGAATCCTCTAGATTGTTTTCAAATTACCAGGATCTTCTTTTCAATTTCAATGTGACAATCAGGTGATTTTTTTTGTTGCTAATGTACTGGAAACAAAATGTGAATAATAGTTCGCGTTCTGCGGGCCAGGAGATTTGCTGAAGGACTAGTAAATTTTTAACCATACTACTGTAGGACGTGTCAATTTTTAATTTTTATGCAAATTTAAAAAGCACTAGACCACTAGTGCCTAAAAGGTGCGTTTTGGGCTGGGAATCCAAATCTGTTCTCAAAATTGTGATACAGTGCAACCTCTCTATTTCGCGGTCCTCGGGAGACATGCTTTGCTTTCCGCGATATAGCAGAGGTCCTCTCTATTTCGCGGTTGACTGCAGTGCCCCCCTGTGGCATGACGGCCGTGTGCGCTCAACCGCGACGGCCGTCATGCTATTCCTATTGCCCAGCAGATTAGAGCAGTAGCCTATATAATCTAATTCAGTTAAGGGTCTTATTGAACAGCTTGATTGTCATTACTGTTGGATTGATGGTTACTACTTTTGTGTATTAATGGCAATCAATTGGTGATTACATAAGCAGGCAATCCAATTACCAATTGAAGGCAATCAACATTAGTCAATAAGCAATGTCAAATCATAGGCCCTTTATAGTTTGTAGCTCTCAATTATTTAAGAATGTTTAAATTATACATTTGAGAGTTCTAATCATAAGCCATTCACATAAAATATTAAAGTAGTTTTCTTTACACAACATTAAAAAAAAAAAAGTCTTACAGAGCTCTAGCAGCTGTCCACTGATCCCTCCAGTCCTTGAAGTGTGAAGTGAAATTATGCTGATAGCAATTAGCAATCAACATAATCAACATAATTAAACTTCAAACCTCAAGGCTTCAAACCTCAAGGCTTCATATAGAATAATGAATTTACCACCAACAACTCATTCGAGGTATATTCCTCATATTGTAAGAACTCCACCAATTAATATACATTTAATGCAGCGATTTATTAAGTTTTTCTATTCTGGTGTTTATAGTAAAAATAATGTTGTTAACCATATATATAAAAATTCAATACTCTCAAATTCTAGACTGGGTCGTAATATTAGACATATATTAATAAACTATTGTTGTGTAACGCCTACAATTAATTGTAATAGTACAGATTTGTGTAAAAAGGTGTACAGACAGTGGATGAATAGTTGTCCGGATGAGGATCTCAGAATTAGTTATCAGATTTCTGAACTAATTCAAGAGCGTGATAGCATTGTGCCAAGCAGCCTAGATTTACATGAGGTAAAAGACCTCATAGAATTTTTATGTGTTTCCTGATTGATCTGTTTTTAACTGTTTTTACCCTTTTTAAAATTTTTGTTATACTTGTTTTTGAATCTATGTATCGTCTTATACATGAATAAAATGTTATAATAATAATATGCCAGTGGCCCAGTGTCAAGCAATAGAAGACAATAGACACAATGGTTAATTGCTAAGTAAACAACATCTGGGCCTATGTCACACTCATTGAAGGCAATCATGCACGACGATCGCGACTTTGCTATGACGCAATCCCAGTCCTTTGAAGTACTGCTGGTAGACTGGGCGACATGAGGGCATCGCGATTAAGGGAGGTTCGCGATATAAAGAGGCGCGATATAAGGAGGCTGCACTGTAGGACAATTCTTACCTACGTCAATTTTGGTTAAAAGTTTCAATGTTTTTTTTGTTTTCGACCATTTTCGCCAATCCGCGGTTCATACAACATTTTACCTGCCATGGTTGGAAAGCTGTCAAAAATACCTACAATTTGCATACCAACATCTATGGTCTAGGACGATATCTTGACTCCCGTTGGCTCTTCAGTCTGTACTTTTTAGAAAGTGTTGCAGACAGCCTAATCCTGTTAAAAAAAGGCTTTTAGGGGGGTGGGTAGTGAAAGGGGACTCATGTAAACCATGTCCATCACAGTCCATGTGTCCATGTCAACATTTCTTGTCAACATGTGTGTAAAAATCCATTTGTGACGTTAGTTTTCAACTTAAGAGTAATGAAATTTGGTACAGGTATGGTACTATGGGCATGGATCGGGGACATGTCGAGAAATCCACGATGGCGGCCATTTTGGCAGCCATCTTTCCTTTTTTTAGAAATCTGTTCAAACTGCATTGATTCTATACTAATAGTCTAGCATCTTCCAATCAACTATTTCTCCTTTCTTCCAATATCAGTTGCTCAGTGGTTTAAGCAATGGCACCTTCAATTTCATTGCGCTAGGTCGTTTTTGAATCCGCAGATTCTTGTTTTTACTACAAACAGTTTTTGACTGACTAACAGTTTTGACTGAATAACAGTTTTTTTTACTACAAACAGTTTTTGACTAACAGTTTTTGACAAATTAACAGTTTTGACTGACTAACAGTTTTGACTACTAACAGTTTTGACTAACTCCCCCTTTCACTCACTAACAGTTTTTGACTTACTAACAGTTTTGACTAGCTAACCATTTTTGACTACTAACAGTTTTGACTACAAATACTTTTGACTAAGTGACAGTTTTTGACTAACTAACAGTTTTTGACAGAATAACAGTTTTTTTTACTACAAACAGTTTTTGACTAACTAACAGTTTTTACTGACTAACAGTTTTTTTTAGAAATTAACAGTTTTGACTGACTAACAGTTTTGACTACTAACAGTTTTGACTAACTCCCCCCTTTTCATTAACTAGTTTTTGACTACAGTTTTGACTAACTAACCATTTTTGACTACTAACAGTTTTGACTACAAATAGTTTTTAACCGACCTAACGTCGGTTATTAGAGGGGGGTGGGTAGTGAAAGGGGACTCATGTAAACCATGTCCATGTGTCCATGTCAACATTTCTTGTCAACATGTGTGTAAAAGTCCATTTGTGACCTTAGTTTTCAACTTAGAGTAATGAAATTTGGTACAGGTATGGTACTATGGGCATGGATCTGGGACATGTTGAGAAATCCAAGATGGCTGCCATTTTGGCGGCCATTTTGGCAGCATGTAAACGATGTCCATGTGTCCATGTAAACATTTCTTGTCAACATGTGTGTAAAAGTCCATTTGTGACCTTAGTTTTCAACAGAGTAATGAAATTTGGTACAGGTGTGGTACCATGGGCATGAATCTGGGACATGTCGAGAAATCCAAGATGGCGGCCATTTTGGCAGCCATCTTTCTTCATTCTTGAACTGCCCATTGTGACCTTAATATTTCCCTGACAGTTATGAAATTTGGTACACATATGGGACTCTGGGTATGGATTGTGAACATGTTGAGAAATCCAAGATTGCGGCCATTTTGTGGTGGCCATTTTGTGGCGGCCATTTTGGCAGCCATCTTTCTTCATTCTTGAACTGCCCATTGTGACCTTAATATTTCACTTACAGTTATGAAATTTGGTACAGGTATGGAACTCTGGGTATGGATTGGGAACATGTTGAGAAATCCAAGATGGCTGCCATTTTGTGGCGGCCATTTTGGCAGCCATCTTTTTTCATTCTTGAACTGCCCATTGTGACCTTAATATTTCCCTGACAGTTATGAAATTTGGTACAGGTATGGAACTCTGGGTATGGATTGGGAACATGTCAAGATTCCAAGATGGCGGCTATTTTGTGGCGGCCATTTTGGCAGCCGTCTTCTTTTATTTATTGAACTGCTAATAGTGGCCTCAATATTTCGCTTAGAGTTATGAAATTTGGTTCAGGTATGGGCCTGTGGGTATGGATCAGGAACATGTTGAGAAATCCAAGATGGTGGCCATTTTGGCAGCCATCTTTTTGTATATATTGAACTGCTCATAGTGACCTCTATATTTCGCTTAGAGTTATGAAATTTGGTACAGGTATGGGCCTGTGGGTATGGATCAGGAACATGTTGAGAAATCCAAGATGGCAGCCATCTTTCTTCATTTCTTGAACTGCCCATTGTGACCTCAATATTTTGCTTTGAGTTATGAAATTTGGAACAGGTATGGGGCTGTGGGTATCAGTCGGGAACATGTTGAGAAATCCAAGATGGCAGCCACTTTTTAGCAGCCATTTTGGCAGCCATCTTTCGTCATTCTTGAACTGACCATTGTGACCTTAATATTTCAATTACAGATATGAAATTTGGTACAGGTATTGGCCTGTGGAGTGTGGGTATGGATGAGGACCATGTCGAGAAATCCAAGATGGCGGCCATTTTGGCAGCCATCTTTCCTTTTTTTTAGAAATCTGTTCAAACTGCATTGATTCTATACTAATAGTCTAGCATCTTCCAATCAACTATTTCTCCTAGCTTCCAATATCAGTTGCTCAGTGGTTTAAGCAATGGCACCTTCAATTTCATTGCGCTAGGTCGGTTTTGAATCCGCGGATTCTTGTTGACTGACTAACAGTTTTTGACAGAGTAACAGTTTTTTTAAATAAAAACAGTTTTTGACTAACTAACAGTTTTTGACTGACGGTACTAACTCACACTTTTTCACTAACACTTTTTTTTACTAGCTAACAGTTTTTGACTAACTAACAGTTTTTGACTAACTAACAGTTTTTGACTGACTAACAGTTTTGACTAACTAACAGTTTGTGACTAAATAACATATTTAGTGGCTAACAAATAGTAACTACCAAAAATTAATGACTAACAGGTAGTGACTAACTGGTGAACAACAGTTAGGGATGCCTGATTAACAGTTAAGGATTGACAGTCATATATAGTGCCTTACTAATTAACAGTGAGTCATATTGAACCTATGCTCCCCCATATGAACTTGCCAACTCCAGCTAAACTGTCATAGGAATAAAAATAACAGTCAATACAATACACCAGTTAGTGTAGATCAGCAGAGCAGGTATAAGAAGCTATAAGAGGATTTATAGACGAACCCCTGATGTGTGTGTGTGTTCAAGACCTAGTTAGTGAGAGATATAGAAAAAGTATAGTTGGTGTCTCCGGAGTATCGCATGCCCCCCTTGGGATGAAGAGATAGAGAGGGTGAGAGATAGACAGATAGATAAATAGATCTATCATGGGTTCATCTATAATTCCTCTTATAGCTTCTTATACCATATCATGGGTATAGTTTCTCTTATATCATATTTTAAAATTCTATTGGCAAAACATACTCTTATTGCAAATTTTGAAATCGTAATCACTACAGCCAGCATATATCTTTTTTTTCAAAAAGATTTTCTTGTTAGTCCATTTATTGGTGCTCTCCTCCTAGCTCATGCCACTCTCGACAGACTGGGACCGCTTGGATTGCATGATGTTGTATTATTGTCTGTGATGGAGTGTCCAGCCTCTTGTCAGACCAGTGAAATGTGGAATTGTAATTCTTGGTCCAGCTTGATCCTTTCTGTTCCTTGTTCTGTTCGCTGTTATTTGTTGCATCGCCCAGGCATTTGCTAGGTTTCCAGGACTGATATTAAAGTTAAGCAAAAGATTTATGAAACTTACTGTTTGATGCAGCAAAGAGCGTTGAATGTGGTAAGACAGTCTGCGTAAATGGCGAGTTCAGAATGTGCCATGTGGGAGTGATTACTTTGCTCCCTCAAACACCACTTTGAACTTTATTATACATCATCGGAACCTTGATCCATAAAAATAAGTGTTAATTTCAAATTTAGGTTTTAAGGTACTTGGTTGTTTGAATTCAGAGGAAATGCAGAGGAGTGCAGAACTTGAGTCTCTTCCTGGGGATGGAATAATAATATCCGATGGATTGTAAATCATGGTTATGGTGTTGAGGTAAATTTGACCCCTACCCACTGAAGCAACTCGCTCGCCTTATACAGCCTTGCTGCGGAACTTTGAATTGCCCGAAACCTGCAAGTCTGTAACAATGCCTGTTGCCTCTAAATACCCCACACCTGTGCTGATGGGGCGAAAACACAAACTCACTCACTCACTGTAATGCTGCCTTTTCCGAACTGGGCAACTTGTCCTGTTGTGAGAAATCAAGATTTTTCAGATGAGAACTTAAAAGAAGAGAACTCTAACAAACTCAATTCTTGATCCATTTAGAACTGTTGAGCATCGATTTCAAAGGGAACCTCCGATTTACAGGCTTATTCTGCTGTCAATGAGGGGGATCTTGACTGTATGCCAAGTACTAAACATTATGGGGTTACCACACTTGAAATTCCCCTTCATTGTCATCATGACCATTTAAATGATTTTAAATGGCAGTCAAATTTTGCATTATCACCCTCAGTCCCCTGGTCCCATGTTATTCTGATCCTGTCTCAGTTCCTCGATCATTCCAGGTTTTATCTGTGACACTGTGATAACCAACTTGTAGTATGTATAAACTATAAAGAAGTTTGCAGTTAAAAAAAACGATTAAAGTGTCGTTATAAGTATGTTAGGGATGTCCCAATTTCTTATTAAATATTTTTAGTAGGGGGGCATGTGTCATTCCGTAAAAAGTTTCATGTTAGAGCTACGTATGATACATCGTTTCGAAGCTTGTGCAATCAGGATTTCAAAACTGGATGTTGCCATTTTTTCAAAAATGTTTCTGTTGCTATGGTAACCAATTGTTGTTTTGAGTCTTTTGAATGAATTTTCTGATTTTCACTATTCGATTAATGTCAAATTTATTTTGCAAATCATGATAATATTATAAATTTTTTTAGTGTTCAAGGTATTATGCAACATTACCTATTCAAATGATTCTTCGTTGTATGGTTGCCATGGTTACAGTCATAAACACAGCTTCATATTGCTGATTTTTAAGCTAAAAATGTCATTTCCTTAGTTTGCAATGTCAAAATCTCATTTAAAGCACGGAGAAGCAGGATATCAAAAGTAGTATATATCTTAAAACATACAAATATGCAGAAAAAAAACAAACATTGTGTAAATTAGGACATATATTGTCCATATTCAGAGTGGACGGTAGATCCCACTAAAATCGACCAAAGAAAAATTGTTGTATTGAACTAGTATACTATGGATAAAACTGCAGAAGTTTTTAATGTTAGATCTATGTATGATACATTGAATCCAAGCTTGTAGATTCAGGTTTTCAGAAACCAATGTTGCCATTTTGTCAAAATGTTTATGTTGCCATGGTAACCAATTGTTGTTTTGAAGCTGTGGAATGCAATTTCCGATATACTTGAGTATTTTAAAGGAAAATTAAGCGTGTAAATCATTCTTATTTTCATATATTTTCTATCTTGCAAGGTTTATACCATATTGTCTTTATGGAAGGTTTGTTGTTGTTATGTTGCCAAGGTTACAGCAATAAACACAGCTATCCACACACATTAAGATCAGAATGACGGCCCATTTTGCACCAATTTCCCTTGATTGAAACGTCTATATCTCACTTTAAAAAAGAACTAAGAGTAACTCAGTTAATTTATGCAAATATCAGCTGAATATACCCAAAAATGCTTAGAATTATTAAATTGAGGCATATATTGCCAATATACAGCTGTTGCTGATATGTTGCACTCGGATCCCACAAGGAGTAATGAAAAATGGCTAAAAGGTACCAATCGATTACAGATAAAATACTACTAAATTTATGTCATATCACATCTAGGCCTATGTGTGTCACACAGTTTTGAAGCTTGTGAAAGCAGGATTTCACAAATGGATGTTGCCAGTTTTTCAAAATGTTTTTGTTGCCATGGTAATTGCTTGTTGTTTTGAGGCTATTGAATGAAACTTCTGATGTATATCTTAGTGTTTCAACAAAATTTTGTCATGCTGGCGTTTCAAATTTTCGTTACTTTTTGATCTGATAAAGTAGCATAGAATATTACATTACAACGATTCTTCATTTTTAGGTTGCCATGGTTACAGTTGTGAACACAGCTTCTTTTAGCACATTTCATAAGAAAAACGTCATTTTGCACCACTTTTTCTTACAAATGTAGATTTGAAATATTTAAGTCTCACCTGAATAGTGGAACAGGAGAATAATACACATAGTGGATTTATTAATCATGCAAACATGCATAAATAATCCATAGATTATGCAAATTAGGGTATATCTTGCCTTGTATGGCATATATCTGATCCCATGATTGCAAGCATCTACTGCATGTGCAAGCTTTTTTATTAATTAAATATTATATATTCCGCTTTTTAGAAATAAATCTTTAATGAAAAATGACAAAAGAATACACCATATTGATCAAACAAAATACGGGTATTTATGGCCTAATGAATTATGAATTTATTCAATTAGGTCACAACCATGCCCTTAATAATTATATATATAATTGTGATGTGCAACTATCCATATCCTACGAGAAAAAGTTGGCAAACACTTCTTTTAGTTGCATGGTTTCTAGTGATGAGTCTGGAGGCCAAATTTGATACATGTGTGTGTGTCTGCATATGTGTATTGGGATTTTATGCCTCAACAGCAACTGATTGGGCTTTATAGTGGCATACTTGACCAATTAAAAGTCACAATGCTTTAATTTTGGTGCAGGTTGTCAATTTCTCTACCGTCTCCATACCAGTTTTATGGCAAGTCGGCAACTGAGAGAAGGTCACATGCATTGAGTTTAAGAAGGATTCCATAGAAATCACTGAATGCATGTGATTACCTCACATTTGGGAACGCATTGGTCTTCCATCTGTTGGGTATCTTTTGTTCGGACCATTCAACCACCAGTGCTTTCGACTTTTTTTTCAAAGCTGGACATTTGTATTTGTATGATATGTGACAGTTTGTGTCTTTGTTTTTCTTCAGCTTTGCCAAGTTTAGTACCATTTGGTAGATAGATGGCAAGGAGGATAGTTTGTTTGTCGGCCACAATACAAGGTATCGTTATCTGTATTGCGATTTTTTGTAGTGGTTTGTCAAGTTAGGAGGTCAGTGTTGATAGTCTTCCAAGGATGACCGTTGCCATTTCAGGTGAGATTGTGATTTTGGATTAGAAGAATCCTTGAGAAATCCTTTTGTTGTTCGTCTCTGCTCCTCTCCGCCAATGGCAAGTACCATAATCCTAGGATACATGTATACATGGAAAATATGCTCTCAGAAGCCAGGTCAGCAATACTGCTGTAATCATTGCCAGCATGTACATTTGGTTATAACCTTCCTTGCTTGATGCATGAGCCATGGCCAAGGAGAGTATAAGTCCTATCATCTAAACATGCCAGCCAAATAATTGGATTGTGCCAGTCCAGCTTCCCATCTACAGGAGAATCCATGCTATAAAGTGCACCAGGATCACTTCATCCTCCGACATGGTTGGCAAACAGGCAGTCCCACTACAATAAGGGAGAGGTGCGAATGTGCACTGTTTTGTCTTGGCCACAAGGCTGGTTGTTTTAGTCCAAGTGTTTCCGCTCACCACCACATGGACTTGTGGAGGCCCCGGACCTATGGATGGTGAGGCCAAAGTTGTTAGATCACAATTGGGTTAATAGATATCCATAATACATGCTGTTGAGTTCATCTTACCTCAATGTTTGCAAGATTTTAAACTACATAGGTGATGTAAGTGATGCAAGAACCTGATGTCAGAATTACAGCAGATGTTACTTCCTCATTTGCCTTTCTTTGAATGTCTGATGGCAATGGCCCGGCAGTCTATGCTTGACCGACCTGTCACAATACAGTGTATATCTAAGATATTTTTCTTTCATATAAATAATAGTAATACCTCTTACAGTGCAACTCCGTACAGCAGTTTAAAATGTGCCGCATGATGACTTTCTCAGAGACTAAGAAATGAATTATGACTTGTGCTCTTAGGGCCGTTTTCACCAACATAGTTTTAACAGTTATACCTGGTCTTAACTTCTTTAAACCTGGTTTAACTAAGTCCCTTTCACCAACTGAGTTTTAGTCGATAGACTTGTCAAGGTTCAGTGGTTGACAAATATTGTTAGACAACTTACAGATTAGTGATCTCAAACTGTTAAAGTGGTGTCCCTTTGGGGCTGACCAGATAATACATGAGGGGGGGGGGGCGGCTGAAAATAATTGGTTCAGGAAATGACACTGGAAAATAAATTTGCTCAGCACGTTAAAAAAAAAAGTTAATGGGAAAGGGGGAAGTTTTGAACTCTTTTTTTTTCACCGAGACTGGGTCAGTGGCATCCCTATGGGGGGGCACAGGGGGGCACATGCCCCCCATATTGGACCTGTGCCCCCCAGGTGCCCCCCATATGAACTTTCCAACTCTGGCTAAAATATAAAGTTAGTATAGTGGGTGCCCCCCTAGAGAATCGCGTGGCCCCCCAGGTGCCCCCCCACTTGAGACCCCCCAGTTACGCCACAGGACTGGGTAGGCAATTATCAAGTTAAAAATGTCCAAGAACCCCCCCGCCCGCCTTTTCTGTGTAGCCATATCTTTGTCTTTGTTTGGGAAATTGAGACATTGTGTTTTTAACAGCTGACCTGTTCCCACAACATGTGTGAACTTCCACTAAACTAAAATTCCTTGATACTGCTCTGCTTGACTGATTGGCTTAGCCAGACCAGGTCTTAGCTAAGACCTGGCTCTTCTCTTAGTACCATGTTGGTGAAAACGGCCCTTATTGTCTTATATATACGGCATAGATGGGCAAGATATTCTCTAATGTACATAATTCATTCAATTTTTCTGCATATTTGCTTGCTGAAGAAGTGCCCTAACTGTAATATTATATCTATTTGATAAAGGATTTTTCTTGAAAGATTTGGGCGTTGTCAAACAAAGTAAGGGTGATGGAAAATTGCATTTTTTCCCCGTATAAATGTGCCAAGAGAAGCTTTGTTTATGAATGCAACTATGTCAACCTCTTGACAACAAAAAATTGTTTATCAAGGAAATTGTGTACATTATCTTGCAAAATAAAAAATCAATTAAAATTTGAATGAATTGAATTATGAGTGAACATTTAAACAACTATATTATGAAACTAATTCAAAAATCTCAAAGTAACAAGCAGTAACCATGACAACAGAAACATTTTTAAAAATATGGAAAGATCATTTTGTGAATTCTCGAATCTACAAGCTTGAAAACGGTGTATCATATAAATCTAACATGAAAATTTGCAGTTTTATCTATAATAGCTTAGTTCGTTAGCACCATTTTAAATTTTTTCATTCTATGAGAGCTCTTGGGAGTCACATATCATCAACAGCTGTATATTGGCATTATATATATTTCTGCATACTTGCTTGGGAATGAATTCAATACATTGTATGTGTATAACCCTCCTTTACCGCATTCTAGGTGAGATTTAAAGTTTCTAAAACAAAGAAAAGGTGGTCCAAAATGACATTTTTCTCATAAAAATGTTCTACACCAATCTGTCTGTGTTCACGGCTGTTACTATGGTAACCTAACAACAAATCATTCATAAAAGGTAATAAACATACAGTAAAACATCTTGTCAAATTAAAAATAAAGATAATTAGAATGATCTGTACGATAAATTTTCATTCAAACAACAGAAGTATATATGACATTTCATTCGAAATACTCAAAACAACAGTCTGTAACCACGGCAACAGAAACATCTTTAAAAGTTGCCACATCTGTTTTTGAAACCTGATTACAAAAGCTTCAAAATGGTGTATCACATGTATACCTAACATGAAAATTTGTATGACTTTATCCATAATAAATCAGTTCTTTACGACAATTTTCCATTCATCACTCCTTGTAGGATCTCGGGTCATCGTATCAGAAACTCCTTTATATGGGCAATATATGCCTTAATTTCCATTATGTTCAAATTTTTCTGCATGTTTGCATACTAGAAAAAATCCCTATGTTAAATAACCTTCTTTGTCACTTTTACCCCGCTGGCTATGTAATAGCCTACGGGGTACTGCAGTCCTCAATGCCTCAATGTGCTGGGGATTTCGTCAAGCATAACTCACTTTGTGTTGCTCATATTTCATTCAAATTTTGCCTGTTATCTTATTTTGTCATGCAGATGGGAATGACAAGTCCGTGCGTCCGTACGGACACGCGGACATACGGACACACGGACGGACACACGGACAGAAGGATGGACGGATGGACGGACGTACGGACACACGGACGGACGGACGTACGGACACACCGACGGACGGACGGACACACCGACGTACGGACACACGGACGTACGGACACACGGACGGACGTACGGACACACGGACAGAAGGATGGACGCTAGGACGGACGTACGGACACACGGACGGACGGACACACGGACCTACGGACGCAAGGACGGAGAGACGGATGTACGGACGTACGGAAACACGGACACACGGATGGACGCACGGACGTACCGACGCACGGACGGTCGGCCGGCCACACGGACGGACACATGGACGGACGGACACACGGACGGACGGACACACGGACACACGGACACACGGACGGACACATGGACGGACGCACGGACACACGGACGGACGGACACATGGATGCACGGACACGCGGACGGACACATGGCCACACGGACGGACACACGGACACACGGACGGACGAACACACGGACGGACGGACACACGGACGGACACATGGATCCGAACGGTCTCAATGGCTTCACATAGAGCCAGCGGGGTTTACGTGCTTGCACGGTATTTTTAAAGGAGAAATAGACATTTCCAAAAAAGGTAAAAGGTGCCAAGTAACATTTTATCATAAAAATATACTGAAGGGAGCTGCACGTATGACTGTAACCATGGAAACTCAATGAAAAAGAGTTATATATAAATGTCCTTGCTAATTATACTTGCTAAGATATACAATACATGAAAGTAGAATGATTTACATGGTAAATTTCCATTACAAAATTAAAATATGTCAAAAATTGTATTCAAAAGGTCCCAAACAACAACCCGTTACCATGGCAACAGAACCATTTTTTAAAAAATGGCAACATCCGTTTTTGAAATCCTGACATCATAAGCTTCGAAACGATGTATTATACGTAGCTCTAACATGAAACTTTCTACGGAAGCCCTTTTTCTGACACATGCCCCCCTACTATTTGTAGTAGCTTTGACAGTTGTTAATTAGTTCCTCATAAATTCTTTTGTTTTTGGTTGGTTCCCATTGCACACCACCATATTTTGATTTGTTAATAATTTCAAGACTTGTAGAGCATCAATGTCACAACAACAGTTTGATGTTACATGTATGTCACCTGTGCCTGTATTGCTGGGAATGTAAACTTACATGTGTCGGAAAGTGCTCCTAGCCTCGGATAATCATATATACCGGTATAATCGGGTATATGTACTGGTGCAAATTGTGTGAATGACATTGACCGTATGCTGCATGTATTCATCATTAGAATTTAGAAATGTGCAATACTTGTCTTTAGCAATATCCCTTTTAAAATGAATCTTTGAAAAGGATTTGAATTGTTTTGTTCTGAACTCCTGCTTAATTGATAGCTATTGAATGAATAGGCTGGAAGGTATTGATATTCTGCTTTGACTGTTTCTATTCTTGCTTTGGCAGGTGTGTGTCTGGTGCCAGTAGTGTGCTTTGGATATTAGGAAATGGGTACGTCTTTTTTTTCTGCATACATATCATTAGGTGCATGTTGTTTTGCCAAGTTAACTATCCAGAAGGGGGCTGTGGTCTGTGGAAACATGCACTCCTGCCACCTTCTGGGTTGCCTTGATTTTGTGGCATAGAACGTCCATGTGAAGCTTTCTGGATTGTGGGTCATCTTGTCATGTGTCAGGCTGTTCATTCTAATAAACTGCTGTTCCTCAGGTTTTTCCCAAGAAATGTCTTGTTAAGCCTAATATCAAAAAGATTTTGGTGGTTATTTGCATATATACAAATTTCCTTTTGAAGATGAAAACCAGCAATTTTGCACTTAGCCAGCATAAATCGGGGTGAAGTTGGCAATCCGGGGGAAAGCTGGCAAGCTATTTTAACTCGCTTAATGGACTAAATGCCTATTTTCCTCACTGACCCAGGTTTCTATGGCAAATTTTCCACCTGTGTCAGTACGGAAAGTTAGCATTTCTACCATTAAGTTGGTTAAAATAGGTCGCCAACTATCCCCTGGATTGCCAACTTTACCCCAGTTTATGGTATGTTTGTCAGTAAATTTTAACAAACATGTTGTTCTAGTCAATGGTTAATTAATAATTATGAAGTAGATTTTCTTCAAAAAAGTGTCAAATATGGTACATGCTTGAGAAACTCAAGATTGGCTCCCGTTTTTGTTTGACAATTATAGCATTTTGTCCATTTTGTTTCACTGAACACTGGGCATTTATTTCCAGATTGAAAACGTCAAGGAAGAAGCCCGCGATCTTGCTGAATTGCCTGAGGAAGAATTCACCCACTTAGAATTGGAGATAACAACACCACAACCTTCTGCTGACGCTAATATGTCGAAATCCCAACAAGCCTTCTTGAAATCGATATCAAGAACCTCGCAGGGAAGCAACACAATGGACTCCAAAGTGAGCAGTAATGCTTCCCCTGCTGCTTCCCCTACTGCTTCCCCTGCTGCTTCCCCCGCTGCTTCCCCCGCTGCCCTCTCCAGCGACAACTCACCCGCCTCGTCTGTGGAGGACAATGACCAGCGAAACGGTGCGCACTGGGACTACATTCCCTCCCCCTCCTCCCTCAGTGAAGCCTCCCCCTCAAGTGCCAAAGACTTAGTCACTGTACATAACCCAGATAAGGTGCCGGTCAAGAAGGACAAGATGGTCGTGCACGATGAACGTGATAACGAAGTGTTTGATTATTTCCCTGGTCCAACTGAGGTAGTCGTAGAGGCCGAACCAGTTCGCAAACCCACTCGCTTTGAAGACAAGAACAGCCAGATGAGAAAACTGAATGACATGAGTTATGACGAGGTGCACATGGCTGAGGAGGAGAACCCTCGCCGTGTAGCCAGGACTGTGGAGTACACTCGCTACAACCAATACAATGACTATGCTCGTAAATTGAACGACCAGAAATTTGACGAATCCTACTCGGCGGATGGCAATGTGCACCAGCAGCTCTATGGCCGTGGGGTGTACTCCATGGTGAGAGGAGAGGACAGAAACGGGGGAAGCCCCTCATCCTCCCCTGGCAGACACATATACGATGGGGTGGGTCGTGCCACTCGCCTGTGTCGTCCAGCGGTTGCTGTGGACCAGTCCGTTGACATCTTTGGTAAATTCTCGCGACGTTCCTCTGAGGGCACAAAGATCAGTTCTGACTTCTACCCGAGACAAGAGCGACTGCTGGGCTCAACTGAATCAGCCCCAAGAAGTTACGGGAGTCTGGAAGAGGGTTGCGCTCGACAAATTCGTGAGGAGACATCTCTCATGAACAACAACATCGATGCAAAGAAGAAAAAGAAGAAGAAAAAACCTGGTAAAGGTATTATTTTACAAGATTTGATAAGGTTAAATGTTGAATTTATTTTCTGAAAATCTGGTGAGCGTGTTTGCCCCATTACACCGCATCTGACGAAATTATGCAACTGGGTTATTAACTTATTTCGCAGTAGTACAAACACTTTTGGGCCCAACCGTGTATCCTTTTCACTTAGTCGTTGGATAATTGGATTGGGCTGAGAAATATTCCATCTGACTTTTATCAAGTTTCGTTCAGGCAGAGTTACGTCATGTATTCAAATATTAGACGGGACAGAGCCACCGGCTCACCGAGCGAAGAGAGGTGTCTCGTCCCTTATGGCAAACATGTGAGGAGTGAGCCAGATGGTTCATTGGTTCAATCCAAAAAAGTGATTCAGACATCCCATAATATGATCCTGGCACTTTTTTCTTATCACACGTGACTACCAAAAATATTCGATAAAAAGGTCGAAAAAAAAAAATTTCTAAAAAAGAAATTTTCAAAAAAAAAACCCCAAAAATGCTCGAAAAACAATTAAATTACCAAAAATGTTTGAAAAAACAAAAATTTCAGAAAAAAATAATAAATTACCAACAAAAAATGTTTTTAAAAATAAAAAATTCCAAAAAATTTTTGCCAAAAATCAAATAAATGAATAATAATAATAAAAATTTCCAAAAATGTTCGAAAAAACAAAACATTGCTGTAAAATGTACCAAAAATAAAAGATTACCAAAAATGCTCGAAAAAAAAAATTACCAAAAATGTTCGGAAAAAAAAAATTAATAAGAAATGTTTGAAAAAAAAATTACCGTAAAATGTTGGAAAAAAAAAAATCCCCAAAAATGTTCGAAAATAATTTTCCGAAAAAAAAAAGAATTACTGTAAAAATTTAATAGGCTACCAAAAATGCTCCAAAAACATTTTCCCTCTAAGCTTTTAAACATTTTCTTTTAAAATATTATCTTTTCAACCTATTTCTCCTTGTCCCAATTTTTTTCTCCAAACTTTTTATTGAACAAACCTGGATACAAAAATGAATTTCGAGAAAAAATTAGGTAAATACAATTTAGAGTCTGTCTTTTAAAATGTATTTGTTTGCATTCAGGCGGTCCCGTCTTCATGCTTTGGCATTTACATATTATGATGTCTGACAAAATTATGCTGTGGGTGATAATCAGGCACGCATTGAGAGATTTCACATTAACAGACGAGCGTTGAAACCGCTTGCGGTTCTGGTCAAAAGGATCAGAACTACTTTGAGATTTAGAGAGCATTTAAATTTGAAAGAAATATTCGAAATCAATGTTTTCCAATGGCGATTTATGCATATTTCTTGGCAGTGACAAATTTTTTGTGATATGAATAGTTGCCAAATGATATAGTGCTAATTAACAATTATATGAAAATTCAACTTATCTATCTACTGTCTTTCCAACTTATATGTTGCTATTGCATAATCTCAAAAGTCTCTGCACTACTGTAAAATAACCTACTTGCGTAATTTTGTCAGATGCGTTGTAGATTTGTGCACTTCGTAATAAATGTTCACCACCTCCTTTTCTTCTGAAAATAATGCGAAACAACAATTATTATATATGGGATTCTGAGCCGAGAAATTGCCTTATTCTCTCTAAAATCAATGACCATTTATGACATTGAATGTCGTAGATAAATTGTTAATTACAGATATCATGCGCACATTGCCAGGCTAATGAGCACTGTGCATCTAATTGGGCATACCTGTCTGTTGTCGTTTGTTTCAATTGCCGTGTCTAGTATTCACATCAAGATGGTTGACCTGATGCAACAGACTGACTGAAAAGTCAGAACTATTGCCTCAAGTTTGCAGAACTTTAGTTTTGTAGCTTTGTGAAAATTTACATGCAATGCATGCACATGGCATCAAGAATCTTGGTCAGCTGGTCAACCGATGCTTTCTTTTCAATGACCTGCTGAAAGAACAGGCAAACAATATTTATCACAAATGCAAATTAACCCCGATTATGCAAAATTTATGCTGTGTGAAAAAGTTAAAATTTCGACTACAACTTTGAAGAAGTCACGTGGAGAAAAAAAAATCTTGGTCAATTGTGTGATTTTTCCCTTATCTTTTTATAAACTGAGTTACTAAGATGCGCATTGCGCACTGCCACTGGGCCCTCAGTTTTAAGTCTTATGACATGTGCAATCTGTATTTCAACTGTATTTCAAGGTCATGCTTGCATTGTTACTTCGTCAAGCAGTTGGAAGTAGAAATGACATCTTGAAAATAGAATTGACTTAGCTTGCAAACTTGAGCTTTTGCAATTGTAGTATTCAAGTGTCTCAAGTTAAAAATGTGGGTGGCATTGGCAGTTGTGTTGATTCCACAGGTCTGTCAAAGGGTCTGTCAGCAGACTGCCCACATGCAAGAGAAACACATGGAGCTCTCACATGGAGCGCTCAGCTCTTGCATCAGACATCCATGTGGCTTTCACAATTGCATGGTGTCCCAGATGCAAGTCATTTCGACATCTCAGCTAGTCGGCTTATCAATATTTCAACATTTCAGTCTTGAACTCTCAACTCATCTGCTTGGTGGCCGTGGTGGTGGCCGTGGTGGTGGGTCGTTTTCAGTTACTGTTAGCTGACAGTCTGATTTGATTTAAATCATTGTTCATTGGGATAAGTGATGACTGCCTGCAAGTAGCCTACTCACTTGACTCTACACTATAGACTTCTGCTCAATTTTCAAAGTCTCAATTCAGAATGGACTTTCTAGACCAATTGTCAGTTGAAATCGAATATATACCAGTAGTATAACAAGAAGATGTCACTGTATTAAGTCTCCAGACATTTATAAGGGACTTGAGAGTATTTCCCTACTGTTGGTCAACTTGATGTCAAGTCTTGTTGGAACAGAAATTTAGCATTGTTTGTACAGTCCATAAAAATCAGCACCATGAGATTAGTTGTTCTGCTGATACCAACTTGACCAGAACTACAGTTTGTCACGTCAAGCAGAGGACAGACGTTTTGCCAGATATCTTGGCAACCAGAAGTCCTACAGAAGAAATACACTTACCTATGGGTAGCTTAGCTCTGTTGTAATATGAATATCACATTTTCACAAAGTTTTGATGCTGTTATTGTCTGATATTTGACAATTCATGGAAATGGCAGTCAAATTTAGCAAATTGTTGACTTTGCAATGCTGCCAATCTGACAAACAATGGGTGGTGACGTCACAAAAGTGCACTGCAGTGCCACCCCAGACTTAGTTCCAGTCAAATTTGGTATTAGATAACCTCCAATCTCATTTTGTTGATTTTTATGGCCTGTACAAAAAGGGCTAAATTTCTGTCTCAATGCTGATTGGTGTCGTCACAAATGTATACATAGTGCGAAATTGGACTAAAATTGTCATAAATTGGCAAATATCGGACAAAAACGTAGCAAAACATCACTAAAATGTGATATTCATATTACAACAGAGCTGAGCTAAACATGTATTTCTCCTGTGGGTCTTCTGGAGGTTTCTGGCCAAACGTCTGTCCTCTGCTTGACGTTACAAACTGCAGTCTGTCTCATTTCTAGCATGGACGGCCCTCGTCAAAATTCCCACAAAAACGGCACCAAAAGGCAAAACATCACAAAAATGTGATAGAACTATCTACCCGTCAGTGGTGTTGGGCAGTACTGATATATTTGATCGGTTCAATTCGGTTATATCTGTCCCCAGAACCTCGGCTCAATTGTTCAAATGAAGGCAACTTTGTAAGATGTGTGTGCTTGGGAAGAGTGAACATGTCACAATTTTGCCAATAATTTTGTTCTTTTCTGAATAAAACGGGAGAAAATATGACAACCTAAAAACTCGGTTGTTAGATTGAACTTCGGGTCAGTTTCGGTTGCAGTGGCACAACCTCGGTTTCGGTTGCGGGAACCGGCACAACACTAGCCGTCAGTATGCATGTATTTCTTCTGTGTGATCAGGCCAAATACCAGTTCGCATGTTGTGAGACAAACTGTATTGTTGGGATATTCACATCTGCTGGAAACTGAGGAAAGTTACAAACTTGTGTAGTTTGTGATTGGGCCATGTCATGATTCTTTAATTATAATGGCTGGTCACATACCATGGGAGTGCTATAGACCAGGAGTCCAGGACTATATATTTGAGTGATATTATCACAGTCTGGCTGTCATATGCCTGGACAAGCAGTTCTGCTGATGTGGAAGGCACAAGGTGACAGGGCATGGTAACAGCAGCTCCCTTGTGAAAGAAGGCTTGTGATTGGTCACACCTTGGAGGAGTGGCCTTTCCTCAGCCAACCAGAAGACTGTTTTCATGGAGTGCCCCCTGGTGTTGGTCAACTGCTCCAAGCATCTGTCAAAAGCTCATCTGCTGCACGTGTGTTGTCATTGACAGGTCGGAGGATTGAGATCATGTCAGTTGTGTGACAGTTGCTCATCTAGCATTGGCTTCTTGGTGCTGCTGTCTTGGTTGCAGTGACAGTCATGCTGCGGGAGTGAGGCTTTTCTTTCGTGCCACTTCAATCCACATACAGAGGTCACACTGCCAGCAGAAGGACGTTTGGACGCACACTGGCTGCCAACTGCAGGCCTGTCTTTGATTGCTGCAGGAATGGATCACCATTGACAGTTACACCAATTAATGGACCACACGTCTACAGCATGATCGTTGGACAAGGGTGATCTTGATCTCAACACTGGATTGTCTCTAGGCAGCTGTGCAGTGCCTCAACCTGGCAGCCATGTGCGTCGTATAACAACTGGCTTACCTAACTGCTTTCGTCACACCGCACTCATAAGCAGCTCAGCATTTGTTTTGTTGCAAACTGTGAAGATCTGTTTGACTTTGGAGGGCAATTAGGCCAGTGACAATGCTGGTGACACAGAGACTAACCCCCCAGTACAGGCTGTGCAGGCCTTCTGCCCCCTCCAGCAGACACACCACTCCAGCCCAACGCATTTCTATAGGTATGTAGTCCTTGAACTGCTTGTGCCCCATATTGTTTACTTGTTCTAGTTTCTGTTGTACCCTTCACTGCTGACGTCACTGGCAGGGGTTAACAGGACAGTGCTATCAACAGTGCTGTAAGTTGAGCAATGATCATGGCGATAATCCATTGTGGTTACTGGCAGCATCATGCCATCAATTGTCTTGCAACGTTGTGTTATCTCTTGTAGTCTTGAATGTTATCTCCTATCTAATATCTATTTACATAGGTTTAGCTGCTTTGACTGTTCTTAGCCTGCTTCATTGTTAGTTGTTGCAGAGAACAATCAAGTTGCCATAAGTGACCTGGTTTACAAAACTCGCCACATATGTTTGTGACACCATTTGTAAATTGTCTGAGGTATGAAGGTCACAGGGAAAAATTCCCATTGTGTGTGAAGAGTTGTTACATCATGATGCTGGTGGTATTTCACAATGGCTCTTGCCAGATTGCTGTATCATCTTGTAGTACAATGTCCACTCAAATGTACACATTAATCAGATATGCTTGACATTACTTGTAGATTGTTGCACTAGAGCAGATCTCTTAAATGCTGTAAAATTTATCAAAATTCATTTGTCACACTGACACTAATTTTGCACCTGGATCAGTGTACCTTTTTTTTCTTTCAATTTTGAGTTGTATTTCTTCAGCCATTTTGTAGTGGTTTGCTGTGTATGCTAGAACTCAACTGTGTTGTTTACTAGTTTTGACATGTTTGCAAAAATGTGCTGTAGTTTGGAAAATGAATCCCTTGAATATTGACGTTGTTATTGTGATAACTGATAATGGCAGATTCTGGCAAATGAACATGACAATCCTTCGAAGGAAAGACAACTATTGATCAGTAGTTTAGTCAATAGTCGTACACTTTATTAGTCCCAAGAATTGAATCTCTATTGACATTGGGTTGAAGATCTAAACTCTATACCTGTGCTGCGATTGTTATAATGATTCTAGCACTTCTATGACGAGTGCAATTAATTTGTCAGGTGTCCTTGGAACATGTTTTCCAATCTGGCTCCCGCCTTGTTTATTGGAAGGCAATAATGTGGCCATACATAATGCATCGATTGCTTTGAAGCTTGGCAGGCCTCCCATCGCTGATCATCTCTCACCTGTGAATTTAATCAACTGTGGAGGATTGTACATTCTGCTGGTATAGGACTGTGGCTGCTTGGCCTAGGAGCAAGCAAGTTGCTGGATCATTGCTCGTCCTGTGCAGAGCTTGAAGTTGATTGGGCTGCCGAAGTTTTCATCAGGTTTCTGCATAAAGAACTGGGCCCCTCGAGTGGGGCGTCCACTATGTAATACCCAGCACTGCTCAAGTGTGTCCACAGATTTGGGCAGCACAAAGTTAGCATAAATAATAATATTAATCATCATTTTGCCAATTCTCATTTAAATGCTTCAAGCATCGATCTAGAAGGCGACCCTCGTTTCCCAGGTTGAATGGATGCGCTGAGAAAGATTAGTTATTCTGAAGTACTAGTACTATGTGACGAACATACTGCACCTCTGACGTTAATGTGACAGTGACGCGTGTGTATGTATGCAAGTTTCTTATGAATGCTAGTTCTGTTCCCTGTAAAGGTATTCACTTATTCGATACTTGTAGCAGTAGATGACATGGCCTCCCTTCCTTTGTTGTTGCGGACTCAAAAATGTGATTATTCGTGCATCATAGGTCTGTGCATTTGCTCTGAATCGTAATGGTCAAACTACAGTACGAAATCCCTTTATAATACTCTCAGGTCCCTGTGATCTGATCTGTGTTAAGTTCTTCTATTTCCGTACATACGTATATTTTTATTGTATTGTGTAAGATTTCAGATTACCTATGAGTGTGCTGTTCTCACTTTTTTTAGCATTACTGCTGAGCAGTCTTGAAGTGCAGTCTTGAAGTGCAGTCTTGAAGTGCAGTCTTGAAGTGCAGTCTTGAAGTGCAGTCTTGAAGTGCAGTCTTGAAGTGCAGTCTTGAAGTGCAGTCTTGAAGTGCAGTCTTGAAGTGCCCTCCTGCTGCTCTCGGTTGCCATTTTGAGAGGATCTGTGACCTTTTGGGAATGTGATCTTATCATGCTTATCTTGAGTCCTGTTTTGAGTTGAGCGGATTTGCTGTCCACTGTCTGTATCCCTATGGTTCCAGCTCAACCATGCTTAACCCTTTTAAGTCTCTCGTCATGACTTCATGTCAGGTAGTCTGCACCACATGTGGCCTCTAAATAGCCCTCTCATTCCTGGAAGAAGAGGTATACATTTGGGACATAGAAAAATAGTCGTAAGTCAATAATGTCTCAGCCCACATACAAGTGAAACCAAGAATAAATGTCACATGCTGTGGAGTGAGTGGGTTTGTGTTTTATGCCCCATCAGCACCAGTGTCAGACTCCAAGATTGTCATCTTTTCAAAGTTTAGATTACTTGTTAGGCCACACCAAATAAATTTTATGGATGACGGATTTTTTGGAGAAAAAAATGGAGCGAGCGAGCGAATTTTTTTTTTTAATTATTTTTTAGATTAATTTTAGACAGATTTTCAAATGCAAGCGAGCGAATAATTTTAATTTTACATTGCAAAAAGGTGCAAATTTCGAGCGAGCGAAAAATTTAGAAGGTCTTCATGAAGCTCAATCCTTCCAACTTGAAGACTTAAAAGTGAGTGACAGTTTATAGCAGTGAGTGTCTGTGGTTTGCAAGTTGTCCAACCAGACCAGTTGTTCTAATGTCATTATAAACTTCAGGTTGACTTGTCTTGCGTGTTGAAATACTTGAGATTTACATGCTTCCAAAATGATTTGAAAATAGTTTTAATGAATTGGTATATATTTACTCAAGGAAATACACAGGTCATCTCCAAACAAAATTATTTAGATTACTATGTGTCTTATCTTCATACTTGTTCTTACCACTGGTATTTACGTTAGCAGTATTATTATTTTTTCAGTGTTTTCCGGAAAAAAAAGAAGTTTTTTCATATTTGCTGATGAACTATGGCTACTATTGGTTAGAATAACTTCTTTACATAGGGCTAGATCCATTAATGTTTTCATTTAATTCTTCAGTTTGTCATTCCTGTGTTATTGATGGGTGGGGAATCAACAATTTTAGGTGAACCTTCATGAACAAAATGCCTGTAAATATTTGTGGCTTCATCAAGCCTCATTGTATTAGAGAGAGAAATATTTTTATTTAGACCAATTACAATTTACATGCTTGATAGTAGTATTTTTTTCATATGTTTAAATAAGATATAATAAAAATTATGGTCAAGGAGGCAGCATCTAAGTCACTTGTGTAACGCTGCCGATGCTGCCACCTTTTGTATGTCACATAATTAGCGTAAAATATTCATGCAGGCATGTTTGAGACTGGTCACTTCATTGTGTTTGAATGTTTAACAGGTCAGAATTTAAGAAAGTATAGTTTATGAAGATATTGGACAAGGGGTAGACTGGGAAGAGGGAATGAAGAGATGACAAGAAGTGAGAATGAGTGAAACCATGAATGAATGTAATGATTTTAGGAGTTGGCTTGCTATGTAGAAGTCGCTCAGTTAAATCAGTGGAGACTTTAAGGAGAATGATAAATAACATAAAATAAATTATAGGTAGATAATAAAATAAGGGTAAGGAGACCCAAAGATAATTAAGATAATAATCGATAGTATCAAGAGTTATTACATACATAACAGTTAGAAATGGAACAGTGACTTGTGTATAGATTGATTAGATGCCTTTTGACATAGAAAGTAAAACCATATTCACTATGAGTACTTACTTTATCAATGATGCTGACTTCATTTTTATTGAGGAGTAGGGGGAGCTTATATCTGACATTGAATTCAGCATACTTATGTTTGATTCTAGGAATTTCATATCTAGAATGGCGCGTCAGATGGGTATGGGTAGGTTGATTAAGATAATCAGTATCAAGAAAGTAATATGGCAATGTGTTATTAGCATAACGGTAATAGAATTTATAGAGCTTTCTGGTAACAATGTCAGTAACTTTAAGAATATTGAGCTTTTTGAATATGGGATCAGTGTGTGCATTGTATTTACTGTTATTAATTATTCGAACTGCCTTTTTTTGCAAAGTATTTAGCCTGTTATGTTTAAAGCCCCAGCACAATATTCCATAATTGAGATACGAGTTTACCAAGCTGTCATAGATTGTCTTTAGTGTGTATACTGGGAGGTAATGTTTCAGCTTATTCATGATGCCAATGGTTTTAGATATCTTCTTAGTAATTGACTCTGTATGGACTTTCCAATTTAAATGACAGTCAAAAATTATACCCAGGAAGTTAAAATTTTCTACGTACTCAATAATTTGATTGTCTATTTGAAGTTTAGGTGGATTTACAGTCTTGTTATAGGTTCGGAATATCATACATTTTGTTTTATTTGCATTGAGAGATAATTTATTCAAATTCAGCCATTGTGTTACATTCCTAAGTTCAGAATTCAATTTTTCATCTAAACCTGCAGGGTTATAGGTTCCTTGATGAACAGAATCCAATGTAACAAATAAGGTGGTGTCATCTGCATAGGTTAAAAATTTAAATGTATCAGATGATGAGCTTATGTCATTTATGTAGATGATAAATAGTAGTGGACCAAGGATAGATCCTTGGGGAACCCCTGTTGTTATCGGTAAGAGATAAGATTTGCTATTGTTAAATTCTACATACTGTTTTCGATGACTGAGATAGCTGTTGAGAAGTGAAAGAGATTTATCTTTGAAGCCGTAGTGTCTCAATTTATGTAAAAGTATTTGGTGATCAATGGTGTCGAAAGCCTTACTTAAATCCATAAAAACATTTATTGGTGTTTTTCCATTATCCATATTGAAAGCTACTCGGTCTACTAATTCCATTGCTGCTAACTCAGTTGAATGACCGCCACGGAATCCATATTGTCCTGTGTAATAGAGTTTATGTGAAATAAAGTATTCATTAATTTGTTTATGCATAATTTTTTCAAATATTTTTGATATTGCGGGAAGTATTGAAATTGGCCTGTAATTGTCTAGTACGTTCTTGTCATTCTTTTTATAAACTGGTATCACCTTAGCAATCTTAAGATTGTCTGGGAATATCCCTGTGCTGATGGAACAGTTGATGAGATAGGTGATGGGTTTACATACTTCATATTTTATCTGTTTCAGTAAATTGGATGAGATTTCATCGATACCAACACTAGTCTTGTTTCGTAGTTCATTGATGCTCTTCATTGTGTCGTCCTCAGTTACTGGATGGAAAGTAAAGTCGACAGTTGAGGGATTTTTGAGAAAATCTTTGAAATTTTTGTCAGCTGGCGTTTCAATTCTACTGGCCAGTTCTGGACCTATATTAGTGAAGAAATCGTTAAATGATTTAGTAATAGTATGGTAGTCAGTTATCTTAGAATTATTAATTATGAAATGTTCAGGGAAATCTTTTTCTTTTTTATTCTTACCAATTATGTCTTTGATGGTCGTCCAAGTACTTTTTAGGTCATTTTTGCATTTGGAGAACCGATCATAGTAATACATTCTTTTTGCTGCTCTTATCGCTTTCTTAAGTATTTTTCTATAAGTATCTAAATTGATCTTAATTGTATCATATTGATTGGAATCAGATGGAGTTCTCTTTAATTTACGAAACAATTTATCTCTGAATTTCATCGAGTTCATTATTCCTTGTGTGATCCATTTTTTTTCCTTATGTTTATATTTATTGAATTTTACAGTTTTGGCTGGCATATATAGTTTTATTCCAGTTGATAACATTTCAGTGAGCACATGGTAACTTGCATTTATGTCCTGTGTATCTGTACTTTCAAGAAGATGCATAATATCAGCCTTACAGATATATTCTTTAAAGTTTCGTAGGTCATTTGAACTATATTTATTAATTTTAATGCACTTTGAAGACCGCTTGTTATTTATGAGATAATCTAAGCAAACATAATAAGGAAAGTGATCAGAAATGTTGATTGGACATATTCCACTAGTTGTATTTGAGAAGTTGCTTGATACTTTAATAAGAGCATTATCAATAAGGGTGCCATTGTTTCTTGTCAGACGTGTAGGAAGTGTTATCTTTGGTATAAGTCCATTGCTTAAAATGTTTTCTAGGAAATCATTTATTGGACTCCTTACATTAAATTTCAGAAGATCAATGTTAAAATCACCACATATAATCAGATCACCTGAGCAATTTTTGATGACTTTTTCAAATTCCTCAATAAAGCATTGGTAATTGTCATTTCTATCTCTGGGTGGTCTATAAATGTTGCCAAGTATAAATTTTGTGTTATTTGTAAGCGTTATTTTGATGAAGAGACCTTCCCAGATATTGGTTGGACTTTCCTCTATGTCTAAGATTTCATATTGTACAGATTCTTTAAGGTATATTGCTAACCCGCCATGACGAGTGGCTTTATATGGTTTGAGAATAAGGTTGTAATTTTTAATGGAGGTGTGTTAACACACCGCCATTTATGTAGTTGGTGAGAAAGGGGGGTAAGAGAGTGGGTGAGAGAGTGAGTGAGAGAGTGTAAACTTTAGGCGGGAAATTCAAAATTTTAGAAGAAAATCTGAAATTACTCTTTGCATGTTTCAAAGTATCTCCTAATTTTAAAATTGCACGCAACTAGAGATGCAGGGCTATTATTGCAGCCTACTTGTATTTACCTGAAATAATTCTAAGTAGTCCATTAATGACTTGATAGGTTGGAGTTGTTTTTTTTGGTGTTACAGTCCACCATTTTGAAAATTATGTGTATTGTGTTTTGTGTATGCAAATGAGCTGTCCACCATTTTGAAAATTATGTGGATTGTGTTTTGTCTATGCAAATGAGCTGAGCTGCAACTATGTCAGGGTGGCACTAGGATGTGTATTGGTCAGTTTTCTGATCTGGAAATTTATGTCATCATAATACTAGGTCACAAAAGGCAAGATTTCAATAGTTATATAAATCTCCCAACTATTTCAGTCAGGTATATGAATGGTTAAATTGACGAATAGATAGATTATTGACTGATAGATAAATAGTTAGATAGATAGGTAGATAGATAGATAATTTTTCTTTTTGGGGTCTAAGTGCTCTTACAAAAATTAATAACAGCAAATTCAGAAAAAATTTGAAAAAAAATTAGTTTTACAATGTTCCATGACTCTGTAAATTTTGGAGTTAGACTTCTCTAATTTTGCATTTTCCATGTCTACATTACGTCTCTTTAAATGACTTAACTCATTTGGAGGGCGAATGTTATGAAATTTTCATAAAAAAAACAAAAAACTGAAAAAAGTTGGGATTTCTGATATTTTTCTCAACTTTTGGATTCTCGCAACAGCTAGTTCTGGGCACTCAGGGAAATAGTCTTTTTCAGGGGATATGAACTTAACACTAGGGCTTGGCAATATATTGCAAAAATATCGAAATCGCAATATCATAACTTGCAATATCCGTATCGCAGTAATCATTCACTGATGCAATGTTTAACATAAATAAAATAAACCTTTGTAAGTTCTTGTAAATCAAGAAAATTATATTCTCTCCAGATGGGTCCCAAGTTACAGGAAATTATGCCCTTGATGGCTTGAGCAGATTTTGTGTTGCTGAAGATTGGCTGTCAGTCAATGATGCTGTCAGTCAATGATGATGTTGCAATAATTGTTGATATCTCATTTAATATCGATATCTCATTTAATATCGATATCACAATAAATTATTGCAACTATTTTTCGCAGTATCGCAAGTTTTCTCAATATCGCCAAGCCCTACTTAGGACACTACACCACCTCCATTTTGAACCCCTGGGTTCTTGTCTATTTCTAGCATTGATGTGTCATGTTGAGTTCCTAACCAAGTTTCTTGGAGGCATATAGCTTCAAATTGACAATGTTTCTCTTCCAGACTAGTAATGTAAATCTGCAACTGATCTATCTTAGCGTTTATACTTTGAATATTTAGTCCAAGGCATTTAAATACATCTTTCTTAGAATTTAATGTTTGCAATAACATGTCTTGGTCAACATAGGGCGAATGCTGGAGAAGGGATGGCTCAGCATCTTGTTCAATCTCTGTTTATTCGATAAGACTCTTTAGTGAATAACGGTCATTGTTTCCTAAGTTATGTAATAATTCTTGATCTATAGACATCGATAAAAAACTTCAAATACATCATAATAGCTACCCCTTTGTGAACATGATAATGATTTGAACTATGGAGGATGACTGAAAGCATGACGTGTGACATAATGTAAAAAAGATTACAAGATATAAAGAAAATCATTACTGAAGTTAAAGGATCAATGAAATGTGGGTTGACTCACTGGGCATTGGCAACATGGGGTAATAAAGTATCAAAGGGGGAGGGGATATCTATTTTGAAACAGATATGTAATACTGTTCATTCCATTGAAATGAAGTGAACAGAAAAATAATATAGTACAATTAAGCGAAATACCATAATAAAAAAATATATATACTTAGGACAATATTATAAACGAAACGGAGAACAAAATAGTAATAATAAGACTGATATTACTGCATAAAATAATTTCAGACAAAGTTATCAAAAAAGTTCAGCGCAACAATAATTATCAAAAGATTCAAAGCAAATATAATTCCTTTAAGTGTGCATCAAGATGTCAGTGAATGCAATAAATACCATGATTTCATTATAATACTATAGTTTCATTGTATGCTAGATTCATTAGAGTAATTGTCATTGCAAACTAGCATAGTCACATCAGCTAAAAAAAAAAGAAAAGAAAAAAAGAAAGTGTGCATCATAATATCTTCCCTACGTTTCTTATTTTACTGAATATGTGAATATTAGTTTACTCTACAGAACATCTAGAGCTTACTGCAATGAGCCTATATTTAAAACCAGGCCAACATATATTAGATTGTATATAAAGACACTCAAAATAACACATTTTTTCAAATAAAGATTAATATACCTGCATCAAACATCGTTAGTAAAAGTTCAGGCCAAGCACTGTCAGATCCGGAAATGAATATCAGTCTCTCATACCAAAATATATCATAATTTCAAGATTGATGTCTAATGATACAGATAAACGATTTTAAGTTGCTCAAAAACAATGCATGAAACAGTCTTCTGTATATACATGTATATGGTCTTAGCATGTTAATCTTAGAATCTTAGAATTCACTGAGTCTTTTTTTTTGCAATATATGACTTACTCATTTGTGTCCAAATCAACATCACATTTCAATAAGTCCAGCCAACTCTGGGTCATAGTAATAAGTATGTCAAATATCAGTTTATACATTGTCACAAACTTACAAACAAACTGTGAAGAAACAGATCAACTCAGTTATGTGCAATATATAGCTCACTCATTTGTGTCCAAAACAACATCACATTTCATTCAGTCAAGCCAATTCTGGGTCATAGTTATGTGTATCTCACATATCAGTTCATACATTGTCACAAACTTACACACAAGCTGTGAAGGCAAAATCAAAAGTCATATCATGAAACACAGATCAACTCAGTAATTAATCATTTTCAATTTAATGCAAACGCAGATGCAAATATCTCAATTCAATGCCTGTTAATTTGAAAGTAGCATCTATAAAATCATCAATCCCTGTATTGTACCACAATATGTGACAATGGACCATAGCATATTTCACGTGGTCTGCTTTTTTTTTTTTTTAATTTCAGATGCAAAACAGTATATTAAATAATTGGCAGATCAAGAACAGTTTTGATATGGATGCAGTATATCAGAACAAGGATCACACACACATAACAATATTCAGATTGGAAGCACTTAGACTTGTAATAAATAGATTCAGCTTTGGATTATTTGACATAAACCCTTTTTCTTAAATGGTATCTCAGATTATAAAAAGAGAGAAAAAAAAAATTACTCAAGAAAGCAAAATTTAGATTTTGAACAGTTTTGGGCCAAAATTGTTTTTCATGGTGCTTTTTTTTTCTTTTTTTTTTTAATTAATAGATTAAGGGAAGGATGCAATAAGAGACATTCATCATCGATTTGTCAATTTGCAGATGTTATTTTGTTACATTTCAAAAATATAATTAAGTCATTGATAATGATAACCTGTATTGGCTGTTGGCTGGATTATAATCTGGCTTTGATCAGTTCAAACAGTGGGCTTATAATATGCAGGTCACTTAAACAGCGAACAACAAAGGCTTGTGTCAAAAATAATTGGTAAATGTCAACAGAATCAGCTGTTAGCTCATTTTCACTGAAGGGGTTTTCCATATTATAGGAAGAGAAAGATACACAGTGATTGTAATTACATGTCAAGTGATGGCACATGGTTAAAAATTTGCATACTAGCAATATATATCATTGAAGTTTTATACAAAGAGACAAATTATAACATTGATTAACAAAAATACCAAGACAATCTCTGACAGTGATGTGTAATTACTAGAATCATTTATTTAAATGAGAGGTTTTAAATTATAAGGAACAGTGAACTGAGTTCACTAGCGTTAATCAAGCTTAAGAGAGAGAGCGGCGTCCTTTCAAGAATAGTACAATGCATACCAATTAATTTATAGTCAGGTTATATTATGGAATTCAAACTTTTTATGGATGTTCATTAATTGCATAATTAAATGTCACAGAAAGTTCAATATTTCCACAATTTGTATTTTTACCTTGTCAGGATGTCTTGTCTTAGTTCATCTCGAATTTGTTCTATGATTTTGCCAAGTTCGTTTTTACCTGGGCAGTTGTCTAGATCACAGACATTGTCATCGTTCAATTTGGCACCAGTTCCCCAAATTTTATCGGGTCCTGCTTCGGCGAGTTTCGTGTCTCCAGTGTCGAGTAGGAATTGCCTGGCAACGGGATCAGACATAAACTTGGCCTTACATGCTCGATACATCAATTCACGGGCTCTAGGTAGCCATTCATCTTCTTTGACTTGCACTTGACCACCCAATGATTTGCACTTCGCAGGATTGCTTTCAAGTTTAATACGAGCTGCGACACGTGGGCTTTCACCAAACAATGCCCTTTCGGATTGAAAGAATTGTTCGACTGATTCATACTTTCTGCCGCCAATATACAGAAAAGGAGTGGGGTAGAAGTTGGACAATGGGTTCGCAGCTGTGAAGAAGGCTGTTACATTATTAGCCCGTACTGTGGCAATTTCAGCGGGGTTCAGCTCTTTCGGTAATTCATTGAGTGTCTCAATGGTATACACTTTTGACTCGATGATCAGTCTGTCAGCTCGGAGAGTGGCTTTTTTTTTCTTGTTCAGCGCAGCCTTCAAGATCGGGTAAAGGGCAGTTCTTTTCTGATTGACCTCCTGGGGGAAATCTTCCTTGATAAATATTTTTGATCCTTTCAGTTTTCTACGGGCCTGCCATACCAGTTGCCTGTCAGGATAAGATGCGAACCTGCAGATGATGGGAGCTGGAATGCGATCTGTTGTGAGTCTGTGGCATCCCTCTAGCTTCAGGCTTTCAGCAACATCTATTTCAAGAGTGTCCAAGAAGAGATTTTTCACTTTTTCCACACAATTTTCATTGGTCTCTTGGGGGATGCCTTCAATTAGAAGATTAACTTTTCGCATATACAGTTCTAGTGAGACTGATTTGGCTTGCATTGACTTATTTACCTCGATCTGTTTTTGCTGGAATGTTAGCAGTTGAGCCTGATTCTTTTCAAGAACATTAACTTGCTCTTTCAAGGCCGTGTTTTCAGTTTCAAGATCTTGGATTTTGTTATGTGCCTCTTCAGTTGAGCGGGTAAGTTCATTAATTTGCTGCTGCAGCTGTACTTTGACTGCTTTGATATCATCATGAGCTGCTTTAATGTCACTTTTAACCTTTTTAAGGTCCTTTTTAGCATCATCATGGGTAGCTTTAAGCTCCGATTTTACATCAGCATGGCTTGCTTTTATTTCAGCTTTCAGTTCAATTTTAAAGTCATCTAGTACCACTTGCATAGCTTCTGTCATTGTTTGGATGAAACCAGCGGGTAAATTAGCAGCAGGTTGTTTTTCTTCATTACTTTTTTCACCTTCGTCTTCACTACTTTTTTCACCCTCGTCTTCACGTATTAGTATGATAGTGTCTATATTGTGTAACATGTTGAGGGCTCTTTATCTCAACAATCAATTGGGCTAAGAGGGCTGCATGTAGAACTGGGCTAGGAGGGCTGCACTTACCATATCTAGCTATCTGAGGCAGGTAAAACAGATAATGTTAACAGTAGCAGGCATTCAAATTGAAAAAGCAAAGGCAAAAGTAGATTTAGGTAGAATTAGAGTGGCTATAAGGCAAGAGAGAGAGAGAGAGAAACTTAGTGCTTATGAGTCACCCGAAACAAATGAACAATGGTTCTGATTAATCTAACAATCACTTTTTTAACTGTCTCTAAAACATTTAAAAGTCATCCATACAACTACTAATCTGCTTTGAGCAAGCTAAGCATAATCTGCGATTTCTAAAATGGGGTCTACCATTTTTGTACACCCAATGGTAGTGTTTTTGTGTTCATTTGACATGTTTAAAATTATTTTTTTCCCAGACTCTCTGAATCCATGCGGGCGCAAAATTAATTTAGAAATTAATATTAATTTTAAATTCACAATTTCAGGAGCGGCGATTCCGTCATCCATAAAATTATTTTGGTGTGGCCTTAGTAAGCTTCGTTGCTTTTTAGCCTTGCTCACCAGGCTAATTCAGGTGTAATGGTCTGAAAATATTGTCTGTCAACTCTACTGTTCAATAACTATAGGTTCAATATATCTGTTTTTGTGTTTTATTGGTTTGTTTAGCTAGATGTATGGAAATTACTTTTTTTTTTTCAATTTCAAAAATTTTTTTTTTCCCCAAATTTTTTTTTCTCCAAGATTTGAAAAAAAAAAAAAAATTTTCAACTTTTTTTCAATTTCACTATTTTTTTTTTTTTTTCAAAAAGAGGAAATCAGGCAAGTTCTCTTTTTAAAATTTAAAAATTTTTTGTGCCAAGATTTACAATTTTTTTTCCTAAATTAAAAAAAAACTTTTTTTTTCCAAATTTTTAACCGGCCAAAGGCCAGTTATTAGAGGAGGGCTTAAACAGATTTTTGGTGAAATGGGACTCTTGTCCACTTGTCCATGTGTCAATGTGTCCTGTCCATGTCCATGTCCACTTTTTCACTTGCCTTGCCCCTCTGAACACAGTGCTTCAACCCAGTGAGCAATGGGGCCAATGACAAATATGGACCTGCCCATTATGAACGGGGGATTCAGGTAGCTGTAAGGGGTTACCATGGTTACAGGTGCAATGAACAGCTGCAGCCAGCAGTGGGCCTGTGGGCCTCATTGGAGGTGCCCCTGTGTCAGGATTGCTTATAATTCCAAAGCACTGTGAGAGTCAAACCATTTCAGCACTTCTGTTTTAAAATAATTGTTCATGCCTAGATGAGGCATGTATGCTCAGTGGATCATTATGTTTGTATAACACTTGGCATTGTCTACTTCTTCACCAGCTTTCTGTACAGTGCTATGATGTAGTTATGTACCATTGCCAAATTATTCCTGCAAGCAATGTCTTTCAACACCCATCCATTAAACTCCAACAAGAGACCAGAGCCTTTCTCAGTGCATTTCTCATTCTGACATAATATTTCGACAAACTTTATTATTACAGCCTGTAAATTTGATATGCATAAAATGAGTGTTTGCTTCCCACAGATTTTGGCACTCTGTGACTGTGAGTCATAATAACTGATGAAGTGTCATCTCCCCAAATTTAACGTCCATGGGAAACATAAAGGCTGTTTGATTAGTCATGATGAAGAGAAGGCTATTTGATTTGTCATGTAACTAATAGAGTAAAATTATCGTGACAAATCATCAATATGATGATTCACGAAGTGCCATTTTCACAGTGCAACAGCCCACTCTGTTTAGATATCAGTTTTACAGATTGTAAACTAAAGTGGTGTTTTAATTGCAGTCTGCAGAACTAGTTGCAAAAAGAAGCTTGCCACCACACATAAACGGACCTGTAAAAATTCTGGCGGTTCGGTAAACCAGTTTTTACCTGCCCGCATGCCTTGTGAAAGGTCAGAGCGAGTTTAGAAGGCTGCTAGTATTTCACTTGGATTTATGAAATTTGGTGTAGGGATTCACTTTGGGGTCTCCCTCAAATTTTTTTGGAAAGATCCAAGATGGCTGCCAAAATGTGAATTGCCCACTGTGACCTTAGCATTTCACTTAGATTTATGAAATTTGGTACAGGGATTCACTTAGGGGTTCCCCTCAAAGACTTTTGGAAAAATCCAAGATGGCTGACAAAATGGCCACCATATTTTGAATTGCCCAGTGTGACTTTAGTATTTCACTTAGATTTATTAAGCTTGGTACAGGCATTCACTTAGGGGTTCCCCTCAAAAATTTGGAAAAATCCAAGATGGCTGCCAAAATGGCCACCAATGTTTTGAATTGTCCACTGTGACTTTATTATTTGGTTTGGGGATTTGCTTAGGGGTTCCTTCATAAATTATGAGAAAATTTCCAAGATGACTTACAGTTCTGAAATATGGTATAAGCATTTGCTAAGAGGTTCCCCACTAAGTTTTTATGGCCTGCAGCAAACACTATCAGTCTGGCAATCACTGCTCAATACAAAACAGTCCATATAATAATATGTAAATCACCCTCTTCATGATTCAATCCCGAATATACAATCGCCAAAGGCCGGTTTTGAATCCATGGATTCTTGTTATCAATTTCGCCATTTTTTTCAAAGGAGGAAATTGGGCGACTTCACGATTTGAAAAGATCGTACACATTCTTTTCGTGGTTATTTGGATATTATTTTGTACATGGAACAACTACAATAACAACACTTCACTTGCCGCAATTCAGAACCACCTTTCTCTGCCATTTCCAAACCATAAAGTAGACTTAACTATTTCACCAGCATTGCTACATATTTTGCCGTCATCACTGCCACTTGAGCCAGGCTTTGAATCCGCGGATTCTTCAACTCTCTTACTGTTACTAGCATAGTACCCATGGAATTGGACAAAGTGTCCAGGTACAACATTGGAGGAGGCTGATGCTTGTGTGAAAAATGTGTAATAGCCATACAATAAAAATATTGCTAATATGTTTGGAGTGCCAAACCAGTCCAAGACCTTCTAAGGCATTAAGCTGCTGACTGAAAAACCAGTCTGCTGTAAAGCAGGCGAGCGCGCGAGGCTGCAGACTGATGAAAGTCAAGTCGAATTGGGTATCAAATTGACGGTTGCCCCTAAGGTCCGTGCTGCTGCCTATCAGGTCCGTGCTCAGCAGAACTCGGCAGAATTATAGCAGAATTATGAGAATGAGGACGTGAAATATAGCATCAGCAGTGAAATGGTGTAGCCTGCTCGCTCAAGCTCACATCCGATTTAGCAGGCTACTGTAACCTGGACAATCTGTTCTTTGGCTGAAAATGGCGGGGGGGGTTTGTGAATTAATAGTAGGATAAACAACAGGATGGCTATTTATTTATTGACAGTGCTAAATGACTATGAATAGAAAAATATTGTGCATGAGCCATGAGAGTATGTGTTGCCAGCAAAAAGATTTACACCAATTGACATCATTCGCCTCATTGCCGTGTCCTCCTCCTGTCCTAATTAGCCTAACAAGTGCATAAATACAGGACATGAAGCCCCAAATATCCATCCATCAACACACCAATTGATATATATCCGGTAGAAATTCCATGGAACCGTGAAGTTATACCATGCCAGTTATATCTTGCCTTATTGAATGGCTTTTTCGAGCTAATATGTGATGTATTGGATTTTTGGAGACCATTGGCCACCATGAACTGTAAAATAAAATGGCTACTCGAAGGTGTTAATCATTAATGTTATGACTTTGTCTGGGTGTCTCAAGTACACTACTAGATTAAAGAAGCTATCTTATTTCTTGGCCTTAGGTATGAAGCTGTAAATGAATTTTTTTTTTGCGGAATTTTTGTGTAAGATTCTTGACAGGTCAACATTGGGATGAATCTATGAGTAATTGAGCCCTGTGCCCTCTGGCAAGTTGTGCCAATATTTATTACTGGAAATATTGTAACACAATTTTGATCAACCCTGTTCCTATGTGACGCAATGAATTGGTATTATGTAGCTTTAAATAAGATGTATTTATATCATTTGTACACAAGACAAGCTCATCCATTATATATGTGGTTAACGTGAGATCTTGCGCTTCTAGGTTCTTCTTGAGCCACTTTTTCTATGGTCGGATGCCAGGGCGAAGATGGGTCAGTTGAATGAAAATACTTGCTAAAGTCAATTTTTTTTTTGAAGGCAGAAAATCTTCATACGGATATTTATCCTGTGCCACCATTGCACTTTGCCTCGTTGGCTCATTAATCATTACTGTGATCCTTGCCTTAACCTGCGGTAATCATTGCATAAATACAGGACAAAGAGTTGTACAATCCCCACCCAATCCCAGTGGGCCAGTGGGTTGGTTAGTGGCCAGGGATTCCACAAGGGGGCTGAGCTGATCAGTGGAGACGTCTGTGGCATTTGGCTAAACTAGAGAGATATGGGAAAGAGTGAAATGATTTGTCAGTGTGTTTCCCTGAGATAAACTCAGAATGAGTGAGGTTTCCCCAACTTATACCACTCGACACCTCTGTCAGCCAATCAAGAGCCAGTATTTCACTGCAATAAAACCCGTATTCTTTGTTGTCCAGTTATCCTCCCATGGGAGAATAATAAGTGAAGCTGTGAAAAAAAAACAGCAACAAATGACAAGTTTCAGTTTTGTCTTATGGTATAAGCCAGTTATTCACCGCGGGATCGGCAATATGTGTTTATCACAGCTCGGGCTAACGCCCTCGCTGGATAAATCACATATTGCCTCTCCCTAGGTGAATAACCTATACTTATTGGTGCATTGCAATTTATTTAGTTCTTCAAAAGGATCTTTGTTGCATTTCATAATATCTTCTATGTGGTGTATTAAGAGGGGGAGGAGTGAGAAATCTTCATGTCTGTTTGCTTCTGTGGTCAACTTAAACAGCAGGTTCATGGAAATGAAATTAATCAATTTATTGCCTCCTTGCACTCTTGAATGGGAAGAGGGAGCGACTGGGAGACGTAGTGATGAAGTGATATCATGAAAGACCTCGGATACAAGTCAGAATAATTTTGAAACGTGTGAGCAAATCATTGATATCAAAGCAATGACTGCATGCTCTGTTTAGGTTGAATAGAATTGATTGATTTATGTGTTTGACTTCTGGCAAGGTCTGGCTATAATTGGTGACTGTTGTGTGGTGTTATCCAAGGTGGAATGCCCACTGCCCACAACACAATGCTCTCTCTCTCTCCAATGTCCATACCTGGCTGGTCAGCTGAGGGCCATCTCTTGTGTCTCTAAACCATGCCTCAACTCGCTTGTTCTGTAATAAGGACAACAACAACCCTCCTTGTGAAAACGACAGTTCACTCTATTGCCTCCCAATGGACTCCCAATGGACTCTCAATGGGCCATTCATGCCTTGCATGGAGCCATGAGGCAAATATTGTCAAATTGATTCTTTCAAAGTTAGCCATGAAATAAAGGTGGGAGTAGGTTTATAATCTGAAGTGGGTCATTTGAGTACGAGGTGACTGAATGATGAGTCACTGAATGTGATGAACATTATTACCTTTAAAGCTACATGGATATTTGTGTAGCCATGATGCAAATAATTTGTAAGTTTTATTGGCGTAAACACAACATAATATGTACTCAGCAGTTGAACTGTTGGTAAATTGATAATGCAGTGAAATCATGTCAAATGGTATGAGGATCGAGTTGGTGGACTGTGTTCAGATCATGCTATGTTGCAGCTTCGAGTATGACCCGAGTATGACGCGAGTGTGACCCGAGTGTGACCCGAGTATGACCCGATTGTGACCCGAGTATGACCCGAGTATGACCCGAGTATGACCCGAGTATAATTCACTGTTGCTCATGTTCCATGTGACTTGGTGCAACTTGATAAGCAGATATAGAGTTATTCATGCTCAACAGGAAACATGGCTATGAAATCTTTGTTGAAACTGTGAAAACTAACAAACATCAGTGAGACTGAATGTGAAATGCTGCCCATACTGTCACATGGGTGCAAGATGCTGGCCTTGCTCACTGGGCCACTTGACTTGGTCAGTTGATCAGTTCACTTGGCCTGTTCTCTTGGCCTGTTCTCTTGGCCTGTCACTCACTTGTCTTTGTCATTGGATTGTAAGCTGTTGTATTCTCCACAATGTCTCAGACATGCATTCTCTATCCTTCTGAGGTGCCAGGACCTTTTATGATGCTGTTCGACAGACATTACATGCTCCTTGGTAAGATTAATCAGTAAACCATATAATTATCAAGCTTTTAAAAGAATTTGAAATTCACAAAATTAAAACTTTGAACTGGAGCTTTTGTGGACAACCCGAAGTGTCATTAAAGTGACGATTATCTTTGCTCCTTCTCTTCATGAATTGAGAATTGTCTTAGAGGCACGCTGCTATGGGGAAGAATTATGGTTATTCTATCGATAGATGCATTGTTGATTTGTGATATATAATATTACCTTTCTTTTTTCATTTGACAACTAATATCACTTTTGTCATTAGCATGGGTTTGCTCCTGCATATTTATTATGCATGATATTTATCTCATTCTAGCTATTATCTTCTTCTGTCTTCTCTGTCTATCAGATTACAAACTTTTTTAGCCCTGGAAATGATGGCCATGGTCATATCTAATTACATAAGAGTAGTCCCTGTGTATATATATTGCTTTAATTTTAACTTGTCCATTGGTCCATGAGATCACTGCTCTACCACTGAGTACGGTAACGGTAATGTATGTTACCGTCTCCTGTCATAAATAATCTCAGAATTTTTTTCTATTCAAGGTCTTTTCATTGTTCATCCATGTTATGTGGCAACTTAGTCACAGAGAAACTGGTGGTCGGTAATATTTCTTGTTAACCTATCTTGTTGTTGAAAATGAGCTTCATAAGCCTAATCGGGAGTACGGCAATGGGATTTTGGTGGGGAAAGCACATGTTCACGTTACCTCACTCTAGCTCTAGAATTTACCACAAATTACAGCTTTCTTTTAAGTTAAATCCTGGACTTCGCAGTGTCCCTATATATTATTCCTTTTAGCAATAGTCTTACTACTTGACCATTGAGGGGCTTGGAAATATCATTTACAGAAAAGTTTGTTCTGAGGTTACTTGTGGAGGGAGATGGTAACATACGTTGCCCTACTCTTAGTCAATGGTGGAGCAGTGAGATAGAATAGAGTCATTATAGTGTGCCTAAATGCTCCACTCGGAGCACTAATTGGTTTGCATGTTTTGAGGACTATTGATCCTGCATTGATTGGTTGGAATTACTTGATATTCATTCAATTGCCTGCAGGCTAGTGCAGTGGTTAGAGAGTTAATATTATTCAATCACAATGTTACACTGACGGTAATACTATCACAGTTGGGCTATTTTAATATGGAATTTGACAAGTTTAGATCTGACCTACATTTTCAGTCGCATGTGTTTGATATCATGTTCTATTTGGATCCTGAATCTTTGGCCCCTAGATCCAATTTTTGGAAGGGAGTGGGAGTTCCTGGAGCTATCTGTGTTATTAGATTCTGTTTAGTATTTCATCAAAGATTAAAAGTGGACGAGACATCAAATTTCTTTGCTAGAATTGATAAAATAGTCGTGTCACATTTAAGATATCATCAAAGTGGGTGTATATTGATAACTGCAGTCCCCAGTGACCCATATGATCTTGTATTGATTTGTTAGTTGGTGGATGGGCGGCAGAGGGCAGCAGTGTCCAGCCTCACCTGCCCGTCAGCTCAGAGGAGGCTTGGTCCATTCCATCTCTGCCATTTCTGCTCCTCTCTGTCCCCAGATGTTTCCATAGGATTATCCGTTGGTGTTCTGCCCTCAGGATGCCCCAGTTCTCCCCCCTCGTCATTCAAGGTGGGTAAAACGTCATCTTGCACATTCTGGCTATTTATAGCATCCCTCTCTCCCTGCACATACGCATGGTGCATGGAGTAGCTGTCTGTTTCAGAAGGTAAGCTCCTTCGGATTATCTCCAGCTAACACTGCTCCTGGGCCCGGGGTTCTTGTCAATATTCATTCAAACGGTGACTTGTTGTGTGGGACGACAATTGGCTGCCTGTGTGTCTGTTGCTCAGTTCAGGATGACACCGTCTTGTCTCAGTTATCTGCCCATGATGTAGCTGTTTAGAGGAGCGGACATTTTGCTGCAGCCTGGACAGGTATATTAGCAGCCCACTCCAAAGGGGTGTGTGATTTGCTTTAAGCCCATTGTCATGTCACAAGTGCTAGTGGAGGGATGACACATTAGTGAAGGGGAACCTTCTGGTGGGTGGGTCCAGCTCTGCTGTCTTGTCGCAGGTTCATGTGCTATTTGCTGGAACGAGGCTGTGATCACTGCTTGGACTGGCTTGAGCCAGCTCTGCTTGGTTGGGGCTATGTGGCTGTGTGTGTGTTGTTGGCCTGGGCATGTAGCCCCACACAAGTTGCTGATGCTAAATTCTACTTGAGAGAAAGAGGGAGAACTACTGGCAAACAGGTAGGCTAGACTGCCAACAGGTAGTGGAGGGCTGTTTGTTGGGTGTTGGGAGCAGGGAGGTGTGCAGTCAACATGACAAGGTCAGCTAGCCCCCCCCCCCCTCACTGAGCCACACTGGGCCCACAGATGCAGTGCTAGGCTGCAATGACCCACTTTCTGGGCTGTCAGATTGTGGATTCACTGGGCCCATGAATCATCACTGGAGGTGAAGGATACTGCCATCAACATGTATACACGTCAAGTATGGTAATACCTCTGCCAACATATTGCTTTGATATTCCACTGTCTACTGTCTGTCCTGCTATTTAAAGATGTCAGCTACTCTAATCAGTTGCTGTGTTGTGCCTTTGCTGTGCCAGTTGGCCCAGTACTGTGCCTCCCATTGCCTGTGCTCTTCCTTGCTGTTGCTTCTGTGTATTGATCTGCAAGTGGTTGCTATTGATAGGTCTGCCTTGTTTGTTTAAACTGCCCTGCACAGGCCCCTGCAGTCTCTAATTCACTCTTTGATTGTTACATAACTGCTATTGCCCCCCCCCAATGACCGATGATCATGGTCAGTTTACTCTCCTCAGATTGCGGCCTCGACTTATCTGGTTGTTGGTTTAGAATGACTTGAGTCGACAAAACAGATCCATTGCCATATATTGCTATTAACAACATCATTAGCAAAGTCAAATGGCCTCTTGAATATACCGGCTAACTGTAGCGCTATCAAAACAACACGCATGTTGCGTATGGGTGACTTGGCATGTGATCCTGTGTTTATGTACATAACACTACATAGTCATTATACACTAATATACATTGGTGTATGAGGAGCAATCAATACATGCAGTGTCATACACTATTTCCTCTGATGACTCACCATCTAATATACCTGTGTCACCTTTGGATGGTGCAATGCTCTGTTTGAACGTCTGTTCTAACACTCACCTGTTCATTGACGGCAGTAAACTGCTTTTTGTCCCCTGTGACTCTGTTTGAACAAGTGCACATCATGATTATTTCATAGAAGCTAGGTTGAAATACTGAAATGCTTCGGCTGCATGACATGTTGTTGTGGATGAAATACTTGAAGAATACCTGTGAGTATTTACAGTGTAATGATTGTACATTTCCGCTTAATAGATGTGTCAAAAAAGAAATTGAGGACATAGTAATGCTCCAGGTACTTTGTATGCTCTGTGCTATTTGTCATGGATTTGACATTAGGAGATATATAAAAAGATCAATTTTTAGGGAGTCGTTCGTGAACGACTCCCTTTTCCAATGACAAGTGGAAAAAAATCCCGCGAAAATCGGACATTCGAAATACCGTAATGCAGATTTGCCTCTCACATCGTCTGTGTCATCAGTAACCATCGCAAAACCATTTTACGGACCAGTTATCATTGAAAGGGATAGTCCGCACGCACAATTACGTCTGGGAATGATGTATTTACGCCGATCCACTTCTGTAATGAACGTGCGCGCAACGCTCAGGCAAGTGAGCGCTACCAGTGGTGCTGTTGGGATCCCGTTGGGTCGTTGCTAGTGGGAGTGCCAGGGAGCAATCAGTGATTTTAACTGAATTAACCAACGCTACTAATGCTTCTTAAACGTCATTTTCTTTAGGAATTTTAGAGAATAACTAACTAATGATTACTCACTATAATCCTTTAATTTAAAATATAACAAGTTTAAGTAATTCAAGTTATTTATTAATGCATTTTATGTTAATTGAAATTATCAACCGCTCCCTATACAGATAGCTGCATTGCCATTGACCAAATTATTAAATGCCCATCACATTAATATTTGTGACTGTCCACGCATTTAGAAGCAAAGGTGGTCTTTATATATATATAAATAATATTATTTATTTAACAGTGGCACATTCACATAACTTTGGCCTAGGAACTTTGGCAGGTAGTGTCTAATCACTCTAATGATTGCTATTACTGTCAAAGAAGATATCAGTTGGTCAACTCAATTGGCTTGAGTTGGCAGGTCACGTCTTATAATTGCAAATACTCGTTGAGCTCAGTCAAAGATAGTATCAATTATTAAATGGCAATTGGCTTGAGTTGGCAGGTAGTGTCTAACGATTGAAATTATTCATTGAGCAGTGTCAAGATAAAATATCAAATCATTGCAATTGGCATGCCAGATTATCAGAATATCTTGAAAGTATCACACAATGCTTTTAATTAATTGTAATTATGTTATGTTTTATTTTGTAAATTACACCACAGTGTGAATGTGTGAGTAAGAGTAAATGAATAAAAAAGTGTTCATTTGTGTGATATCCAATTGAGCTGATCATAGAATTAATTCAAGTGCACTTATGTATCTTCATTGGTTTATTTTGTTGTCATGTCAAGTACAATGATACCAAAATAGAGCACAATTTATGCAATCTGTGCTTTTATTTGATTTACCAAAAAATGTTATTTAGTTATAATTTTGATTTTTATCATATTTGTAGCTTTACTATTACGGCCATATGTTGGATTTGAACTGTTTGAAATTTTCTGGTTTCATTATTTTGATTTCCCATTTTACCACATCACAATAATAGCTTGTTAATGTTATTTCTGTTTTACACCCAAAACTATTTTTTTAAACCCACAAATTTCTAATGGTTTCATTGCAGGACAAAATTAATGTTAATGTCTGTCTCTGTTTGGGATTGACAAATGGCAGCAGAATGATGTCAGTCCCTGGAAAATCAAATTGGGTCAACATTAATTTGACATATTTTGGACAGGTCACAAGATCAGGTCGCAGAACAGCTGTCCACATTACTACTCCGGACTAAAGTCTTTCACATTAATTAAAGCATGGTTGCTGGCAAAGATCCAGTACTCTTCTTTGAATGAAAATGTTTGGAAATTATGAGGCAAAAGACATTTTTGCAACTTTAGCGTAAATGTTGTCTGAAAGAGGGATGATTTTACTCATCAGAAGTTTGATGGTATCAAATCTACTTATAGGCCTACCATTTATGCATGTTAAGTTATTGTCAGAAAAGTTTTCCAAAAAGAATGCTCTCTCACTTATTCACGTGTCCATATGATAACCATGTCTCCAACACAGATGTAATATAGAGGAATATCACTATCACCCACTCCATGTTAATCAATGCACCTTCAATATAATCCCGAAACGACTACCTTTGAATCCCTGGATTCTTGTGTATATATGTTTTCTACAAATTTCATGATTGTCAGATTTTGTTGTTTTCTGAATTGATTGGTATTGTCTTCCATTATTTCATTGTTCGTGGATCGTCATTGCTTCACTGCAATCGCTGGAATTTTGACATGTGCCTTATATTTAACAATCAATAAATCAGATACATGTGTGCAAAGTGGGGATGCACCGATACCACTTTTTCACTTCCGATCCGATGCCGATCCTGGTATTTTGTTGCCGATACCAGCGATTTCCGATACCATACTGATACCATTGGTTGAATGGAGAGTAGTGCCACCGATCCGATCCTGCTTTTTAGAGCTGGATCGCCACCGATCCTTAGTATCGGATTGGTACATCCCTGGTGCAAATACTTGCTCAAGTCCCAATGCTTCGTGATTCTCCCAACAGAAGATTGGATTATCAGTTAAATTAAGCTCGCCAATCATTGGGGATTGCATTAACTGAAGACTTTGTAAATGATATCGACATTCCGATGATTTTAGTAACTTATTTTTACTGATATTATAAATAAAATAAGTTACCTTTTTTTGACGGCTATAAATTATTTAGCTTTGGGTGTGTTTTATTGTTTTGTTTTCCCCCATAATGATTGCATTTCTGCCTTTATGGATCCTTTTGATGTGCTGGCTTGATCCAATGGAGGTGTGTATTTGCCTCAATTTGATATAAACCTTGGGCAAGAGCAATTCCACATCCTCTGTGGCAATGTTTAAGGCCGTGTTGTGTCGTATAAATGTTTGAGAATGAGATTCAGACACACCTGGTCCACTTGAGCTGGGGAACAGCCCTTCTAAATCGTAACTGGGGATTTTTGTCCCTCACTGGCTACCTGTTCCCAGGGCTTGTTATTCTGCACTGGACTCTCTTGATTCCTCTCCGTTTCTTTTTCTGACCCAAGACTGTTGACTACCTATGTGGTTGAACTTGGGCATAATATATTCAATGATGCGATGTTGCCGACTATCTTAATTGTTAAAGTATCTTGACTCCTGATGTGTTGAGATATTCTGTTGTTGATCATGCTCGTCCTGGAGTCATCCGCCCTCTCAATATGAATTTACAGGTTTGGCCTTGAAAGTGGACCATTGCAATCTCCAGGCCCTTCATAAAAGAAAAAGTTTATTTTAGTAAAAAATTAATGATTCTAGTTTTCAGAGGTTACTTTGAAATATGGTTTATGTAATCACCTATTCAAGTTGCGATGACCTGCAAGCTGTGTCATCCTCTTTAAAACTCTATTTTGCCAGTTGCAACCTTTTGAGGAAATTAGGTGATCTCTTTTCCATCCCATGAATGCACAAACTACCCAAAACCAACCGACTTTACTGTGGTCATAAGAAAAGATGCCTCCTTGTCTCACATAGCGGATTGAGTTAAATGATAGGATGGGGTCGACTATTTGATCAGGTTGACTTTTTGCCAAGTCAAGTTGTGTCGCTGTGGAGTGTTGCTGTTGATTGCCCGGTCATCTACAGGCCTTATCAGGATCGTAACTCTTTTCTGGAACTTGTTTCTCCTGAACGTGTTGGTATACAATTCCTGATATGTTAGCATTGTTTTGAGTGAAGGAATTGATAGTAAACACTCGGGTGACCTAGTCTAGATTAGCTGATAAGCATGATAAGGTAGTGTATCTATAGTTATTAGTTGGATTGAATTTTATGTGCGGACATTAATTGACTGTTCTGTTTATCTGATTTCTTACAATCATCTGTTAGATAATCAAAGTTGTAATGATTTTATGATAGAGACCTATCAGTTTGTTTTTGTCCCAAAAAAGATCTTTGGACAAGTTCTGTAGTGATAAGATTGGTAACAGGAGATACACAGATAATATAGTTGTCTTCCCAATGTGGTGCATCAAGGTTAGGCGGAGGTTGCATGGAAGATAGTGACAGGTCTATACTATACTATCTAATAGATAATCATTTATACGCTGAGCTATGCAGTGCAGTGCCTCACCATCATGTAGAATATATATGCCACTGTGGCTACACGTCTACCTCCCGCACTAGGACCGCACTAGGACCGCACTAGGACCGCACTAGGACCGCACTAGGACCGCACTAGGACCGCACTAGGACCGCACTAGGACCGCACTAGGACCGCACTAGGACCGCACTAGGACCGCACTAGGACCGCACTAGGACCAGCAGGATGGTGTCTAGGTGATGATTGATGCGCATTGTGGGCAGACTGAAAAAAAAAGAATCAATTTTTGTTGGTCAATTATGCGCAACCAGTGTCTGGCCAGTTTGCAAATGAATGATGCTGAATGTGTAGCACCTCCCAATTGAACAGTGGTGATTGTGCTGGTGAATCTTAAGTGCAAATTGGTGCGCTTCAGATGGTGTGAGGCTGTATATTTATGAGGCATAAGCAGTACCTTATGAGATACTGGCATAAGCAATATGATAATGCAGCATTATTGTTGTCATGATTTGTCAGAATAGATTATGATTTGCTCTGATATTTTTGTCCCTCTGTTGGTGTTATCCCTTCATAAGCCAGGCTGGTCGTTATGATTTACACCTACGTAAATATATAGTTTGATAAATGGTTGGCATGCCCATGCCTGTTGACATGGGTGAGACGCCCTACCCACAAGCAGGCAGATAAAGACTGTGCCTCTGGTAAGTAGTTAAAGTATGGTATATTACTACTACATGTTTGGACCATGAAACACATGTAGACTACCTGCAATGTCAGCACCCTCTGTGATAGACTTATTTTGAAGATTTATTACAGCAGCGTCCATTAGCTTAGATTTTAAAGGTTACCCAGAGATGAATAAGTAGCAGTGATTCACAAACAACTCCCTGGCTCGGAATCTAGGATTAGTTTTGCAATGAGTGGTAGAAAGTGAAGGAATGTTGGCAGGGGTTCATGAAATCCAAGGAGCAATAGTGTGCACGTTGGCAGTGGGTCTATCTCTGCTGAAATCTTGCAGAATTCTTGTTGAGTGTGAAGGACATGGGAGTTGGAAATGCTAGGATTTCATGCATCCATGTTGCAATATTTCATTGACAAAAATGATAGCTCAGCAAAGGACTGCACACAGCTCCTTATAGCTGAGCCTCAGTGAGGTCAACAGTGATACAGAAGGTTACTATGAGGAAAATATAAGTGGTTCACTATGGATTCTGGCCGAGTGCCAAAGATGATATATATGCATGCAATGTTGACAGCCGGTCACCTGTCTGTCTATAGGCAAGCACATCTTTGACAAGGTTTGTCTTGCCAATAGCACTGGTTTGCCTGTTCAACAAATGCTGCTCGTATCATCAGCTTGGGTATTCCTGATTTCTCAACAGTATGTGAGAATTGTGTCTGTCAGCGAGTCCTTCAGATGGGGCAGAGGCAGGTTGATCAGAGATTAGCTGGGACTGGCGGATGATAGATTGATAATGATGGATATAAATCCTAATCTAGCTTGCTATTGTTACCTCAGTTTCCTGGTGCTGCAGTCGCATCAATCACAACACGAGCTGCAGGAACCAGAAGCATCAGCCTCCCCAGCCTCCTCTCCCTGCCTCCTCTCCCTGCCTTCTCTGCCAGCCTCCTTTGCCAGCCTCCTCTGCCAGCTACACCAGCTTCACTGCAGGGCTGCATGCTCTTCCCTCACACTTATACTGGGATGTTTCTGGTGAGCTCTCTCTGAGCTCTCTCTCATGGGTTGTACGTCTCTACTGAAGCTATTGCGCTGATCCGCTGTCTACTTGTTTGTCAGAAGAAAGTGACAAGGCTGTTATTGCTTAGTTCTGTGGTATCCTGCCTTGCATATTGACTGGCCTAACAGTGCTTCAATATTGTTCAATATGAATATGCTCACCTTCGTATGGTAGGCAATGCTAGGCATGCCATGATCTGGTTGGGGCTGTTACCTCTGAACGCTGTTGTCAGCCTGTTGTTGATGCAGACTAATTAGTGCATCAGTAATTGGTTAGTCCATATTAAAAGTATCCCATGTTTAGCAGGTGCACTATAGTCATGCTCCTGCTTAATTGGTCTATCAATGCATATCTGCACAAATTGCCCATCAAGTTAATGATATGACACATTATCCTTGGTATTAATTAACAGTTTACCTCAAACTATTTAGTGTCATTTTGAAATTGCCACACGTGTCCATGATGTTAATCATTGATGAATATCATTGGAGGCTGTGGTCAAGGTTTGTTGAGAATTAATGTTGTTGATGGCTACAGTAGCTTATGTATTATAATTAAATATGTTGACTTTCTCCTATTGTGCTGTACATGCTGTATGATTATTGCGCTCATCATTCTTGCCTCTGGCTAACCTTGTGTGTTGTGTGTTGCAGATGACAGCGGTGGCAAGGTGGAGAAGAGCACGACTAGTACGAGTAGCAGCAAGGAATCTATGGACGTAAATGGCAACCCCGTGATCAGCCAGTCCAACAGCGTCTCCTCCTCAGAAGTCAAGTCGCAGCAGCAGCAGCAGCAGAGAGGGCCTCAGTTGAACAGAAGCAGCAACGGCCCCATCTCTGTAGTTGACTTCTCAAAATCTGAGGATCCACTGTGGAACAGAGACAGTAGCATGCCCTCAGACACCACTCATGGTCGTCGCAGGAAGAAAAAAGAAAGTGGTTATGGTAAATCGGAGAGTATAGGTCCTGAATATTACGGAAACCGGTCTATTGACGACATTTTAAAAATAATTGGTAATCCTGACAATGCCTCGGACAATGCCTCTAAACGCAAGAAGGAAAGGGGCAAGGCAAGTCAGGAGACACCCGCCACTCAAAACGACAAAACGACCACCAACAAGAAAGTGAAGAAAGGGCGTAGTTCCTCCCTGACGAGCAGCCCCAAGGAGTCGGAGGTGGGCAGTGAGCACGGTGAGGACTCCAGCTCACGAGTCAGTGAGGCCAGCGAGTTAAAAGATGTGAGTTGTGAGCAGCCAAGTCAGAGCGAAGTGAGCTCAGTCGACCTTAACCACAAAATGCCTACCTCCCCCGACCCGGTCTCTATGCCCAGTGATGAAGGGCCCCTTGCCGACATGGACTTCCCTTATAATGACAATTACATTTTTACCGACAAAGACATTGCATCTTTCAGTAGCACAGATGAATTTCAAGTAGTGTGCAAGAAAAAGAAACAGAAATCAACCGGAGCTGTGACCTCATCGTCATCTCATCGTGAGCATTACGACCATCACTTTAACCATTTCACTCGTGAATTTCCTCGTGATTTCCCTCGCGATTTACCTCGTGACTTCCCCCGTGAATATCATAGACATGTTCCCGTTGCTCGCTCTGTAACTCCCCCTCCAAAGTCCTCCACCAGACCTGACAAGCGAGAGCGGGCATTCAGTCCGTCTGGCTTTCCTGAGTTGGGGGGCAACGGTCGTGGCTGTGAAGGGCGTCGTAATTCAACTGGCAATGTGCCCATTGAGATGAGCCCTGACGACAGTGACTTGGAGTCTGTCAAGTCTCTTCCCACTGGAACCTGCAATGACCTGCTCTCGGCTTGCCCTGTTATTTCGTATGCAAAAGTAGCTGCCAAGCCACGGCAAGCAAACAACAACATTGGCTCGGTGGCACCGTCGTCGTGTAGCAAGGCAGCTGGGGAGGAGAAGGGAGCAGGCGATGAGACACAGCTACCTCCTGCCGACGACCTCTCCCCACCCCAACACCCCTCCCCCGAACTTCCAACTCTCAATGACTTTCCTGCATCCAACAACTGTGATCTTCAAACTAGTTGTAGAAGTATCTCAAAAGCTAAAACTCCAACAGTGTCTTCGCAAGATAAAGACTTGCCTGCTGCCAACCAGGTGGTTATTAGTGCTAGGGAATCTACTCCCACCAGTAACAGTGGGGACATTTTTGCCAAGGACAACAATAAATTTGATCTAGAATTTGTGGGTGAAAGCCACATTGAGACAAATGAAAATGAATCTTGTGGTGGCCAAAGTATCCTGTCTGCTTGCAGTCGAAGCAGTAGTGTTGAGAATTCATTGACTTGCAATGCCTCCCAACTCCGCCCAGTTGTTAGTAGTAGTGAGGGCGTAGCAGCCCCCAGCAATAATGCCCAGTGTGTCATGCAAAATGTATCAAAACCTGTAGAGAACAATCACAAAAAGTCAACAGCGCGTAGTGTGATATTCATGGACAGGCCAACAGCACGAGACGGCCTCGTTTCTCCCTCTCTGAGATGTGACATTTCTTTCGGTTTTGAGGAGGAACCGCCTTGTGATGTAAACAAACTCTGTGACAAGGTTCAGGTGGCTCACCACCTGAACCACCTACACAAGGCCAATGGACTGATCCTGCCCTCTCCCCCTCAGGGATCTTCTGGCTTGACTTTCATGGGGCCTCCTGTCAGTGACTTTGTGGACGAACCCTGTCACCAGCCCCAGATGCAGGTTGCCCCACAGGTTATCCACCAGGTTGCCCCACAGGTTATCCACCAGGTTGCCCCACAAGTTATCCACCAGGTGGCTCCTCAGGTACCCCTCCAGGTGCCTGTGGCTATTGCTGCAGGAGAGCCATCTCCCGTGGACCCCCAGTCGGAGTCCCAGTCGGACCCTGCAGTGGATCTCCATCTCCCCCCCGTCTTTGCCAACCTGCGTCCTGTGGTCGTGCCTCTGCATCTCTATGATCCCAAGAACGACTGTGCTAACTTCGACCTTGAGGACACCGTTTACTATATTCGTAAAGGTAACTACACTTACTGTATGTTCAAAATTGAAGTTAGATGCTCAAAATTGAAGTTAGATGCTCATCTTTGTTAGCTCCTAGCGTTATGGTGAGGAGCTAACAACGATGAGCATCTGTGTCCACTACTGATGAAACTGATGTTGTCTGCGACATGTTCATACTGGCTAGGCTAAAAAGTGGTCACTGTACATTAGTTTCACTTGGGAACAAATAATTAGAAATTTTATTTTGTTTATTGACTGTTCCCGATTTATCTCATTAGTTGTCAATATGCTTTAATTCTTCTTTGATTTTCAGAATGGGATCGCCTGACTGAAGCGTCACGAAAGAGTAAGTATTTAACAAGTGACCTGTGAAATTTACATAATTTATTATAATAAGAATCAACAGATTGTATTGTATAAGATTACAATCATACTTGATGCAATTGAAAAACTATTTTATATTGATTATGAAGTAGGAAGCTCAATAGTCAGGACTTTCACAAGCCCTGGTAAGCAGTTTTGTGGGACTGACCTTTAATCTCCCTGTCCGGTTGCATGATTGTGTCAGTGGTACATTTAGGGCAGGGGCACTGGGCCATGCTCTATTCTGACCCAAAGTTAACACGGGAGAGACAGGGACCGTGAGACTTCTGCTCATGTGTTCTGCCCTGCTCCTTCAGGCAATTTCTAGGATTTCCTGCACCCCTGATGTTATGGGTTCTGTGGCAATATATTAAATGTTTTTAATTTGTCTTAATTTCAGACCCCAACAAAGTGATCATCTATTGCTGTGATTGAATTGTCATCTTGTGATCATCATCTCGTCTCATCATTGACTTGTCACAGACTTGTGAAGAAATGTTTCGTCGCCCAAGATGAACGACCGCACACCAAGATGTCTGGCTGACTTCACTTCGCTCAGTCTGCCAAGGATTCTTCTCCTTTATGTCATCATATGAAGTCTTTCTAAGCCGCATCATCAATGTATTTTTCACCAAAGGATTTTAATTTTCGCTTATTATGAAGTGAATATGTTTTGTTTTCTCGGAGGCTGTGGCTGCCTATTGGAAGATAGGATTATTCAAAAGTTGTTTCGTCATCCTTGTTATAATGTGTATATAGTGATTTGCGGATGAGACGACTTGACCACAAACGCATTATCAATTTGCTTCTCCTGTTTTGTTCGGCCTCTTTCAGCTTCATTTGATTGTTATGCTCAGTTTTAGCAGTGTGATGAAAATACAAAAAGAAAACACAAAAAAAGAGACAAAAGTCTTGTTTGCCTTGCAGCAAATGTACCTGGGTAGTGTCAAAAGCAAAATTCAACTTCAAAGATATTTGTATTGGTTAGTGCAGCTTGAGGGCTCGTCGAGGGCTCGTCTTTGTTTGATGACTGGTTTGTTGTATTCTCCTATTTGTCCTAGTCATACTTTCAAGTCTTACTTTCCAAGGTCATTTGTCACTATGTTGCTCCTCTGCTGCAGTCCGATGCTTATCCTTCTCTCCTGGCGTCCCTGTGGCATCCCTGTGGCGTCCCTGTGGCATCCCTCCGTCGCCTTAGTCACACCATGATTTGCGCTCTTGCTTGTCAATTGAATGTTTCTTGTCTTCAATTCCACGCAGCTCAAGTGTCGCCATTTTCCATGTTGTCTCCTTGTCCTGGAAGTTCATTTTGTCCCTTGAGACTAATTACTTTTGGTTTATATTTGTCGTTGACATTCTCTTTAGACATTCGAGAGCTAAGTCAAATTTTCAGGGTAGTGGAAAGTGATTTATAAATTTACATGGCAATATGTCTTGTAACTGCAGACAACGGTTATTTTAGTTATTTGGTTGTCAGTGTATTTGCTGCACTGTTTAGGATTTTGCATGTCTTGTTATGTGGCAAAACATTGTGCTAGTTAAAACGTCAATTTTATGGAGTCTGTGAAAAAAACATATCACAAAAATTGTTAGATTTTGTAAAAGAAGCTGTTCCTTGAAATTTCTTGCCTATTTTCGATCCCTGTGACAATGTGTTAATTTGCCAGCTGGTTTAGTGCAAATGCTAGCGTTGGGATTATGTGTATCATGGAGAGGTCTTTATTTAATTTAAGTTTATTTGTTAACTGTTTGTCCCTGGTTCTGCAAGTATTGTGAATTAACTGGCATGTCTCACAGTTTAATGAAGAGGGTAGTTGGCGGCTGTGCCGTTTCTTTGCAGTATTTCTTCGGTTGGCGCATTCCTCACTTTTGCAGACTCCCGTCTTAGTATTCTCCATGGGAAATCAATTTGTGATATTGTGGGAAGGTTCTTAGGGAAGGTTCTGGGGAAGCCAGCTGCAAAGGGTTAGTGCTAAGTGGGTTAGTTCTAAGGGGTTAGTTCCATGGGGGTTAGTGACTATCTTCAGTCCCAAATTGCCTCTCAATCGCCTGGATCTTCTGTCTATGCTGGTTATGCCTTGTATTGCTAGCTTTTTAAAGTCCGACCCTTTCTTCAAATCTATTTTTGACAAAGAACTTCATTTTTCTTTGAAGTTTATTTAATTAAAGGAATGCGAGTTGTAAAGAGTGAAAGGAGGCGTGAATGGAGGTATATAAATATATATTGGTATATATGTAATTTGAGGTGAAGTGTTGAAGTATGAAAGTAATTCTGGAAGAGCAATGTTGATTATGTTGAAGTTGATCATCTTGTCACTTGTTGCATCATTCATTGTCATTGTAGTTGAACCGTCATAGTAACCATTGTTCATCTCCATCAATGTGCATCACCAGCGTGCATCACCCAGCGTCCTGCTGCTGAACCACACATCTCATGAGTCAGTCTTCTAGTATTATCATAATATCATCATAATATCATCATAATATCATCACATGTTAAACTAGAATCAAAGGGCGTAGTTGTCTGATGGACGTTCGTAGAGATTAGGAGCAGTATTTTGTACAAGTCCTGCTCACTTCGGTTCCCCCAGTCGTGCTAGAAAAGGTCTAGTCGTTTAGAGGGTGGGAACTGGTATGTATATTATGTTTGTATCACACCAGTGACTCATGTTGTGCTCCGAATATGATCGTCAGATATACTGCGGAGGATATTTATTTTTGTGGAGTTTTTGTTAAGCACAAATGAACCAGCAAACAGCCACTTGAACTCGATTGGAAGTCGATTGTGGGGTCGCTGTCCGACTCTGGATGTCCCGCTCTTGACCACAGAGACTCTAGTGTTCCAGTTGTATGTCGCCAACTGACATATCGAGGAGTAGTAGCCGCCTGTTTCCCTGTGCACAACCAGGGGATCCTTCAGTAGTTGTCCTTATGATGCTCGTAGTTGAAACCACCGACCTACTCCGTAAAGGGTAACGGTCGCTGTTCCCTGCAAACTTAGGACAAAAATTAGTACAAGATGTTCGGACTGAAACGAAAGGACACTGGATAAATTGTTGAACGTGTGACCATCTAGTAATAGTTGTAGATTGGACTACAATACAATGTACACTAGTGAGTGGTTGCAGTGTCACATAGTATAACCGGACAAGTTAAAGACAGCCTCTCTTCCCTGAGTGGAGATGCTGTTCTCGTTGCTTATAACTTGAAACTTTGTTGCGAGTTGTGTCGTTGACTCGTCATCGGCTCGTCATTCGCATGTCTTCTCAAAGAAACACAATTAGTTAACGAGGAGCAAGACATCAAGAATTTCACCACTGTCGCCATAAGACCTGTCGCCATAGACCTGTATTCATGAACTTGCGGCCACATCGTAACTACCGAATTCTCGTCACACCCAAGTACCACCTGCTGTTCTGCAAGGACATCTAATGATAATATTGCTTTCTAGCTTTAATTCCAATCGTTTCCTACTCCATTGATTGTTGATCTCTTGTAGCAGTGAATTGGTTATTATAGTTAATCAATTGTGCAATTATGTTTGTTTGTATGACAGTTATTGTAATGAGACCTGTGGCTTCTTCTGGTGGCTTCTTCTGGTGGCTGTGGTATAATGTATCTTGTGTCCTTGCCATTCCTGTTGAAGAAGAAGGTGGTTAGAATCCTATGCAGTTGATGTTACCAGGGGTAGTGGCAAGTCTGGCAATGCGTGTCATTACCTGTTGTTAAATTGCAGCTCAGGGTTAGTAGTTGATTAGAACAGCCAACCGAGGGGCGGCCTACCTCGAGAATACGACCACCATGATTGTGATGACGTCCATCAGATGGTGACAAAGACCACCATGTGGTGACCATGAGGTGGTGACCAGCGGCTGGTGCGAGGACTCATTCAGCGTGTGTGCCAAATACTTATCAATGCTTTTGCTTGGCAGTGCTTCTTATTAGTATTCTATTGGTGATCTGGTGAATGGGGGATAATTCAGTTAAAATTCGATGTACAATGTTATTAATCATACTCCTGACCCCTCTACTGAAATTTTGTGAATCAATATATATTGGGTATGTTCCTGAATGAACACAGGTTTATAAATTGTTTATAACTTTTTCAAATGTAGTTCTAAAAGTTGTAATATTGAATATCTGTAAGGAGTATTTATGAAATAGTAACCCTTATTCTGGGAAGCTCCGTAAATGAAATTCAGGCCGGAAGTACCATTTGGAAGTGCTATTGCGATTCATTCAGCATCCAAGCTTCGCATACCGTGAATGTCCGTGATTCCCCTTGAATGATGATTTGAAATATCTTGTAAATTTCCATGGTTCACTGCTACAAGGGAATTGCACGTTCTGCTTGTTGTATCCGACAGTTCTATCCAACAGTTGTAACATTTAGCGACCGGTTGTTGCAGTGGTGAAATGCTTGGTTTCTTTGTGAAAAATAAATCTTATGAATTGATGTCGCCTGAGGCTGAAGTCTGAGGAAGAGAAAGCTTATACACTGTCCAACAGTATTTTTTTAAGCTGATGTACATGAAGATGTCTGTTCAAGACTAAAGTTTGTTTTATTTGTGAATATATTTAGACAAAAAACTGAAGACATAATTATGCTGGACCAGTTTGGAGCAGTGCACTTTTGAAGATTAGTCTTGTGCGAAAGGTGCATGGTTCTGTGATTAAGGGGTTAGTAGTTTTTCAGTACACCTCGGTAATAATGGAAGGGTAAGGGGGTTAATCTTGGAAGTTATCTTGACTTACGGTTAAAGGAAATCAATTAATGTTGAATAGTAGTCCAAGTGGAAATTGAACCACCTTGTCCCAGATCCATGCAGCTTTTAGATGCGATTGATGTTATACACAGAAAGAGATTGTTGACAAGTTGTTAGTAAGAAATTACAGTAAGAGAGTTTAGTTTTGTTGAAAAAGACAATGCTGCCATTTGGCCTGGGTTTTAAATGAAATTTGTAAATATATGATAATGCAAACCTGTACATGTAACTTAGGCCTTGCCAAGTTGATGGATTCACAGATTATTTAATGTTATAAATGCATGTCCATGCATTGTTGAAGGTAAAGTTATAGATCAAATTGATGAGTTGCTAATCTGACGTTTGGCTTAAAAATTAAAACTTGATACAATAGGCAATAGTTTCAATAACTAATTTAATTTCAAAAACAAAAGTGTAGTGTGTCAAAAGACTATCCCTCTGACAGTTGTTGTTAATTTGTAATTCTCAATCCTTTCTGTATCTTCAAATCTGATTTCTTGGGAAATGGCCTCGTTTGAAAGGGCCAAGAGAATAATGTGTAAATTGGCACAAATTGTAACTGCTCATAACTGGAATGAGAGATCACACTGTTGTTGACATTATGTCAAAACTGATTTAATGTTTAAGATTAAAAATGCCAAGAAAACGTTGCTGCTGTGTTTTGTTGTTTGCTTGAAGAGCACATTTTGCCATTTTCTGCTGCTGTCTGACAAGTTCTTGCACCTGCATGTTAGTCTGTAAATTGTTGCAATTAACGGAATGAATTCCTAACTTAATGGCATCAAGAGATCGAATAGAACTTAGTGACTAAGTAGCTCGATGGTCAGAGCCTGTCTGGTTTCCGCGGTCAGGTAATCGATCTTAAGGTTGAGTGATTTGATTGTAATTCTACAACTAAGGGGGTAGACCGTCATGTCCTGCAGTCTGTTGGTCCACAGATTGCGGATCACATCAAGGACATAGCACCAAAATACCATCCAACCTAATTGGCAATTATTATTTGTAGAAAAGTCGACTTCTTGACCCTCAGATGGGTAAAAAGTCCCGTCACCTAATTATGTGGGGTAATGAGTCCCATGCAATTGTTAGACATGCCAAACTATGTGTTCATATGCAGACACAGAGTTGATAGTCCTCCTTGTGCATGAAGTTCAGTGAGCCTTCCAAAGTCATTGTAATGTTTCAAGGGGGAAGTCTAGCCTGGACTCGAACCCGGTCCCCGGCATGGAAGGCAAGTGTGTTGACCATTAGACCCAAGAGGCACTCGTTGGTCCGAGGGTCAACATCACTACACTGACAATGCAAGGATAATGCACCATCAGCAGAGACCATCAGAAATTGCCCAAAGTTTGCACAATGAAAACTTTCCAAAATCCTCTTTCAGAAGTACTTGTTCATGTCAGATCCACTGTGCCCCACTCTTGGGTTCCTCAACAGCGGCAGTTACTTTGCCTTCATTACTTCAAAGAGTTCTATTCCTCTCATTATTTTTTATTTTTGAAATATTGTAAATTATTGCACAATAGTTAGTACATTGTACAAGCACCGCAGAAAACCACTCGGCATCACGTCTGCAATGATTTCCTCAAAGCAGCGATACTTTGAAGCTCTTATTACCCTGGGTTCCCCCAGGGTAATTTTATCTAAAAACCAGTCTGAGAGATTTTTGGAAAAAAGTTTTCCCAGCCTTAATACAGGTGTGAATGTGGTCAAGTGGGCCATTTTGTGTTCATATAGAGGTGAACTAAAATGCGTTGTGGAATTGGGGATGGTTTGTTGTGGTTTTTTTTTTTTTTTTTTTTTTAATTTGAAAAAAAAAAAATAAAATTTTTTTACTTTTTTTTTTTTTCTTTTTAGGAGTTTGTTGTGTAATAGATCATTTGAGTCTTGAGGGGCTGTTTTCAAGCTGACTTTGCATCATAATGTTGCCCACGTGACGATCGTCCATGCGATTCAAGGAAGGCCTATAATGCATTTGGCAATTGCTTTTTGCAGTGCATATATTCTCAGAAGCAGTCTAATAGTCAGGTCATATTTTCAAAAAAGTGAACACCCCAAGGCATTTTTTAGTAGAAGCAGGCAACAAGTTGATTCTTATGTAAATTTTTCCGTAGATTTCAAATTTCACTGTTGCCAAGCTGAAATATGACTCCTTCACCCCCTAATTAGCATAAAACAAGATGGCCGCCAATTTCCCTTGTTCAGTGATAATTTGGATTCTACTTGCACTAGGACAACAAGTAAAAGGTGTATTTTGATGATTTTTGACCTGCTGAGTTCAAATTTGATGACTACAAAGTTGAATTATGACTCCTTAACCCCTAATTAGCATAAAACAAGATGGCTGCCAATTTTTTTCCTAATTTTCCCTTGTTAGCAATATTTTGACTTCTAATTGCACTGGAGCAACAAGCATAAGGTTCATTTTGAGGTTTTTGACCTACTGAATTCAAATTTTGACACTAAAAAGCTGAATTATGAATTATTCACTCATAATTAGCATCAAACAAAATGGTCGCCAATTTCCGTTGTTTTGCGATAATTTTGCTTTTGATTGCACCAGGACATCAAGTGAGTCACTTGATGTGAGGAGTGTATTTTGATGGTTTTTGACATCTTGAATAGAAATGGGGCAACTAAAAAATAGAATTTTGACCCCTTCAACCACAATTAGCGTAAACAAGGTGGCCAAAAATAACCCTTGCTTTGCAGTAATTTGTCTTTTGACTGCAATGGGACACAAATTCAAAAAAGCCTCTAGAATCTTTTTTCCTGGCATTTCCTGTTAATATATGGTAGCCATGCCAGAAGTGGGCTATGGGGGGGGCTTTCATTCAGCACCTTGGTTTCATTTTTGCAAAAACTGTCAACCCTCCGAAAGCTAAATAAATGTTACAGTCAGTGTCAAAAATATCATCTGAAACACTAACTGCTCGCATGGATTTTCAGTTTCTCCTATTCTAATCACTAAGTAAGTCATTTTGAACCAGTCAAAATGCATGTGAATGGATAGGCCTTGATGTCAGCTTTCATTTGGGATCTTTGTATCCTTGTCACTACAAGTTTCAACCCTCCAAAAGCTAAATAAATATTCCTGTCAGGGACAAAAATTTCATCCGAAACACAAAATCCTCCGATGTATTTACAATATCCCCTATCCGAATCACTATAAAACTGATTTTTAACCAGTCAAATGGATGTAAATGGATAGCCATAGATGTCAGCTTTCATTTGGCACCTTTGTTTCCTTCTTACTGCAACTATCAATCCACCTAAAGCTAAATAAATATTACCGTCAGTATCGATAATCTCCCAAGAAACACAAAATCCTATCATGTATTTTCAATTTCACCTAACCTAATCACTGGAAAATTCATTTTTAACCAGTCAAAATGGATGTGGATGGATAGCCCTTGATGTCAGCTTTCATCTGGCACTTTGGTTTCATTGTTACTGCAAATGTCAACCCTCCAAAATCTAAATAAATGTAGCTCTCAGTTTCAAAATCTCTTCTGAAACACAAAATCGTCCCTTGCATTTTCAATTTCACCTAACTTAATCACTAGATAAGTAACCTTTAACCAGTCAAAATGGATGTGGATGGATAGCCCTTGATGTCAGCTTTCATTTGCCACCTTTTTTTCCTTGTTACTGCAACTATTAATCCTCGAAAAGCTAAATAAATAATACCATCATTATCGATAATCTCGTAAGAAATACAAAATCCTCCCATTTATTTTCAATTTCACCTATCCTAATTACTGGAAAATTCATTTTTAACCAGACAAAATGGATGTGGATGGATAGCCCTTGATATCAGCTTTCATTTGGCACCTTTGTTTCCTTGTTACTGCAACTATCAATACTCCAAAAGCTAAATAAATATTACCATCAGTGTTGATAATCTCCTAAGAAATAAAAAATCCTATCATGTATTTTCAATTTCACCTATCCTAATCACTGGAAAATTCATTTTTAACCAGGCAAAATGGATGTGGATGGATAGCCCTTGATGTCAGCTTCTATTTGGCACCTTGGTTTCCTTGTTACTGCAAATGTCAACCCTCCAAAATCTAAATAAATGTAGCTCTCAGTTTCAAAAATCTCTTCCGAAACACAAAATCCTCCTTTGCATGTGCAATTTCACCTAACTTAATCACTAGATAAGTAACCCTTAACCAGTCAAAAAGGATGGGGATGGATAGCCATTGATGTCAGCTTTCATTTGGCACCTTTGTTTCCTTGTTATTGCAACTATTAATCCTCCAAAAGCTAAATAAATATTACCATCAGTATCGATAATCTCCTAAGAAGTACAAAATCCTCCCGTGTATTTTCAATATCACCTATCCTAATTACTGAAAAATTCATTTTTAACCAGGCAAAATGGATATGGATGGATAGCCCTTGATGTCAGCTTTCATTTGGCACTTTGGCTTCCTTGTTACTGCAAATGTCAACCCTCTCAAATCTAAAGAAATGTAGCTGTTAGTGTCAAGATTCTCTTCCAAAACACAAAATCCTCCCTTGCATTTTCAATTACACCTAACTTAATCACTAGATAAGTCATTTTTAACCAGTCAAAGTGGATGTGGATGGATAGCCCTTGACATCAGCTTTCATTTCCCATCTTGATGTCCTTGTTACTACAACTATCAACCGTCCAAAAGCTAAATAAACATTACCATCAGTGTCGATAACACAAAATACTAACTTGTATTTTTTATTTCACCTATCCTCATCACTAGAAAACTCATTTTGACCAACCCAAATGGATGTGGATTGATAGCCCTTGATGTCAGCTATTACTTGGAATCTTGATTTCTTTGTTATCACAATTGTCAACCCTCCAAAAGCTAAATAAATGTAGCTGTCAGTGTCGAAAATATCATCTGAAACCCTAAATCCTCCCTTGTATTTTCAATTTCACCTGTCTTAATCACTAGAAAACTCATTTTTAACCTACCCAATTGGATGTGGATGGATAGCCCTTGATGTTAACTCTCATTTGGCAGCTTTATATCCATGCTACTACAACTGTCAACCCTCCAAAAGCTAAATAAATATTACTGTCAGTGTAGATAATCTCCTGAGAAACACAAAATCCTCCTCATGTATTTTCAATTTCACCCATCCATATCACTAGAAAACTAATTTTAACCAACCCAAATGGATGTTCAGGGATACCCCTTTATGTCAGCTTTCAAGTTTCATGTCACTATATAAACAATTGTCAACCCTCCAAAGCTAAATAAATGTTGCTCTCGAAATTTCCTCCAAAACGCTAAATTGACTCATTTTGTACTGGAAAGAACCCATTTTGAGGCCACACCACAATAACTTTTCTGAATTGCATATGCAAAGGGTTGAAGTAGTCATAATTCAACTATGTAGTTGTCACATTTGTGTTCATTGGATGTAAAAACATCAAAATACACCTTCTACTTGTTGCCCTGGTGCAATTAGCAGCCAAATTATCCCTAAACAAAAGAAATTGGCGGCCATGTTGTTTTATGCTAATTAGGGGGTTAAGGAGTCATAATTCAACTTCGTAGTCATCAAATTTGAACTCAGCAGGTCAAAAAACATCAAAATACACCTTTTACTTGTTGTCCTATTGCAAGTAGAAGCCAAATTATCACTAAACAAAGGAAATTGGCGGCCATCTTGTTTTATGCTAATTAGGGGTTAAGGAGTCACAATTCAACTTTGCAGTCATCAAATTTGAACTCAGCAGGTCAAAAATCATCAAAATACACCTTTTACTTGTTGTCCTAGTGCAAGTGGAAGCCAAATTATCACTAAACAAAGGAACTTGGCGGCCATCTTGTTTTATGCTAATTAGGGGGTGAAGGAGTCATATTTCAGATTGGCAACAGAAAAATTTGAAATCTACAGAAAATTTTACATAAGAATCAACTTGTTGCTTGCTTCTACTAAAAAATGCCTTGGGCACCTTAAATAAGCCCTTTTTCTGGAAATGTGACCTGACTATAATAATGCTAATTGCAATTCTGCAAGTTCTAAAGCGTTTTTTCTCCCTCAGTTTACCAAATTGCCATTGAAAACAGCACTTGAAGTCAATCTGATAGGTGTCAAAGCTGATTGCACTTCGCAGTGCAGTGCTACTTTGATCTTGTATCCACGGATCTTATGCTTAATTGCTAATTCCCAACAGAACCCAGGGTTTGAATCCTCGGATTCTTGTATAGTGAAGAAGTCAATACCGACAGGAATGTTTGACAGTAATATATTTCGCTCTCAGAACATCCACTGTAAAACCTGAGAGAAATATCTTGGGCAATAGACTCCTGCACTTGTGGAGACGTCAAATTCACCAGTTCAATATTCAAATGTGCACTTGCATCCACACATAATGTAAGTGCCTGAGTGCTGTTACAAGCCCGTCGTTCAGCAGCAAACTTTCAATAGATTAAACAACCACAGCATCCTTTTTCAAATATCTTGCTTAATATGGAAACACTACTAATAAGAATGAATATATATATTACATCACATGGGAAGGCATGCGACAACCTCCACTGTTGCCAATAGCACATGTCAGTATCAGAAATAGTTCTCTCGCAGTTTATCTGTTTATAAATAAAGAGACACGTCTCAAGACTTTCCCTGGCCACATTTGACATTACCAGTTTCTCAGAAAAGGGTCTGTGACCCCAGGGCATTGCTGTTAATCTATTACAAAATACATTTAATGGATTCATTCTCCAAGGGGCCAAAATTACCCAAATCTCCAAGGGGTGCTAAAACTGCTAAGGTCTATTTCAATAAGTTAACAATTATGTATGACAATCGTGCGAACATTAATTAAACGCCAGGTCTGGAAACTTACAAATATACCATGGTGTACACTCACCACATATTTTTCCAAGTGAAAAAACAAGAAAGCACCATGCGTGGAAACTAGACCTGTCCAAAATTATCAATATTAAACAGCCATAATATTGGTTTAAATTGTTCGGGCAACATTTTAAACTATTTCAACAAATGTGTTTTCAGTTATAACTAAATAAACCAGATCAACTGGAAGTCTGATAGTCCACGGAACGTCTTTTTCAATGCAAGATTAAAATGTTCTCATCATACGTCCTCTGGCATTGGTTATACCATATCTCCAGTAGGCCTACCTTCCCAATACATTTTTGTCACACACATATCCCTCTATAGTCAGTCTTTCGGAAATATATCTCATTAAAAAAATTCTAAGTCAAATGACACAGGATCCACAAATAGTTACAAAGGACAAGTCAACAAAAATAGTCCATTCAACGATGAGAGAGTCCAATGGAGAAACAGTCGAGATAAAACAATGGAGTCAATCGAGCGAAAATTAAGTAGAAGATTTCAAGTGAGGCGATGGAATACAATCACTGATCTTCAGTGACCCCATGAGAAGCCAGCTCCAGCAGGACATTGTCAAAATACTTGGGGTCCGGGTAGCCATGGCCCGTGTTGTTGGAACCAAATTCAGTTTTGTGGTGTATTTCATTCCAGATGACTGTGTTGGGCATCCCTGTAGTGGCTGAGGTGCCCACCGTGAAAATCAAACGTCTCTGCCAAGCCTTCACAAGCAGTCTCAAGATCTGCAAAAGACAAAATATGAAATGTAATATATGTATACTAGAAATGCCCATTTTAAAAGGCCTGTCTCCATGAGGGTCAAAAATGTGTACATTAGCACCCTCCCCTCTTGAGAAAACACGAATGCGGTCCTGCAGAGGAGAGCTACTAAAAGAAGGGACCAGTAGTCCTTTGAGGGAGGATTCAAATTATTTTTTGAGAAACGCTTAACAAATATAAGGGTAGGTGCAGTCTTGAGCAGACGCTCTTTAAAAGTGGAGTGGGAGGGGGCGAAGGCAGAATGCCGAGCGTCTTGTAACAAATGATGTCGCAGAATGACTCAAAGTGTCGAGAAACAATTAAGCACACAATTTCCCTCATTATCAATTTCTATCATCTTTATTGTTAGTCTTGGCATTGTTTTGTAATATTGTATCATAACAAAAAGTTAACCATACCGAGCATAATCCTTTTGAAATGATGTTCCATAAGAAAATTGTTGATGCAATGTTATCATGTTTTTGAAAACTTTTAACAAGTGGAGGGTTACTCTCAAAGTCTCTCATGATAGAGTAAGACAAACTGACTGGGAAAATAATCATTGGGCTATTTGACAATGTGAGTAACTGTTTCTCGACACTTTGCACCCGATGACCCATGTTGCTCAACAACATTTGTTATAAGGCGTTCAAGGCTTCGCCTTTCGATACCAAGTGACTAAAAAGAGTGTCTGCTTTAGACTGGGGTAGGTGAGCTTACCTCGGCTTGGCAACTCACCTTGGTTTGGCAACTTTTTGACTTCAAAAGACAATATTTTCGCATTATCATTAAAGCATGCAATTGCATGTTTAATTGATTAGAAATGTAAAATGAATAGTTTTCTACATTTTTTATTGCATCATCTTTGTTATTCTGTTATGGTGATGTCACAATTGATAGTCATGTGACCAAACAATGGATTTTTGTAAAAAAATTTTACTTCATAAATTAAAAGCATGTTTTGGGGCATAATTTCTAAAACAACTAAAAAATATTAACCAGCAACATTCTTAAAAGTTCATATGACTTGACTGGCTGGTTGATTAAGCCAGATGGTGATTAATTCAATTTAATTTTGAACTGAATTCTCTGCTTACAGGAAAAGTTGCCAAACGAGGTGACACCAAAAAATGGCAGAATTCTGCAACAAATCATGCAGCTCCCGCAGGAATACCACTGAACAAATTTTTTTTTCAAATTGCATGCAAAAGTTGCTTATTGGGTGGAGTCAGTTTATGCAAAAACATGTAATCTGGTACATTCACCGAGTCTGTTAATATTGTCAAATAACTGCACAAAGTTGCGAAGCTGAGGTGACTTCACCACAACCACGAGATACTTGTAACAAGTCAGACAAAGACAGACCGACAACAACAAAGTTATTGCTCAGATCACATACCATTGTCACGTTGCAAAGGTTATTCAATGACTCATCAGTGTAAAAAATCTTGGCCCCCTACTTGCTCCAGCAGACAAATTTTGCCACTGCAACACTTTGTACCACATACATGTTTCACCATTTCCTAATTACTAGTGTTGGGCGCTTCTGATTAATTTGATTCAGTTCGGTTTTCGGCAATTTCCGACCATAAAACCACGGTTTTGGTATGGGTTTCGGTCCGCAATGTGTACAACAAGATTCTGCGATCCGCCTAAAACAAATTCTTAGTTGCATACTGCACAGTGCTAGGAAAACCCAATGTAATGTGTTCTATCTCAGGACAGATTCTGGCTGTCTTGAATTAGATAGAATTTTTCAATCTAACTTGTACCCCTGTTTAAATACAACACATGCACTTTTAGGCCTATGCATTTTGAATTCACTCACCTTTGTTCCAATTTCATTATTAGGCAGAAAGCAGACTCGAGGAAAGCCGTATGTGCTGTAGGGTTGGCCAGGGCAAGGATGATTAGGCCCCTGCAACAACCATGCCATCATGTTAGTTAAAAAGACACATTGCAGACTTTACAGATGCACGAAAAAATTGGGAAGTCATTTAGGCCTACATCAATTATTGCTTGTAAAGTTTATAAAACATTTCGCTATGGCACCGTCAACTATTTTATAGCATGTCAGTGTGGACAAACAGATAATTTAATTTAAATATCTGGAGAGCAGCAACAAGAGCATACAATACACACATACTATACACATACAATTCACATACAATACACATACAATTCACATACAATACACATACAATTCACATGCAATACACATACAATACACATACAATTCACATACAATACACATACAATTCATATACAATACATATACAATACACATACAATACACATACAATTCACACACAATACACATACAATTCACATACAATACGCATACAATTGACATACAATACACATACAATACACATACAATACACATACAATTCACATGCAATTCACATGCAATTCACATACAATTCACATACAATACACAAACAATTCACATACAATACACATACAATACACATACAATTCACATGCAATTCACATGCAATACACATACAATACACTTACAATTCACACACAATTCACATACAAAACACAAACAATTCACATGCAATACACATACAATACACTTACAATTCACATACAATTCACATACAATTCACATACAATACACAAACAATTCACATACAATACGCATACAATACACATACAATTCACGTGCAATACACATGCAATACACATACAGTACACATGCAATTCACATGCAATTCACATGCAATACACATGCAATTCACATACAATACACATACAATACACATGCAATACACATGCAATTCACATACAATACACATACAATACACATGCAATACACATGCAATACACATACAATACTCATACAATTCACATACAATACACATACAATTCACATGCAATACACATACAATTCACATATTCAAATGCAATTCACATGCAATACACATACAATACTCATACAATTCACATACAATACACATACAATTCACATGCAATACACATGCAATACACATACAATTCACATACAATACACATACAATTCACATGCAATTCACATGCAATTCACATAAAATACACATACAATTCACATACAATACACATACAATTCACATGCAATTCACATGCACATACAATTCACATACAATACACAAACAATTCACATACAATACACATACAATACACATACAATTCACATATTCAAATGCAATTCAAATGCAATACACATGCAATACACATGCAATACACATGCAATACACATGCAATACGCATGCAATACACATACCTGGAGGCCTGGAAAGATGCTGTAAGTGATACGAATTGTCCCGCAGTCAGAATGGCCTGGCAAGGAATGAGACAAGAAGTTGTACTCCATCTGACCAGCCGGACAGTTGCCCTGCTTCTCCCCGTAGATGGTTTTACACGAAGGACACTGCAATCCATCACCCTGAGAGAAAAAATACCAAGGTCAAATATCTATGAAGTAAATTATATCCAAAGGCCACACATATTGATCTTTGGCTTCTCAGATCCTCTCAAGGCACTTTTGATCTGGTCGGTCGGTAGGACAAAAAAAAATTTTACTATGTAAAAAAAAAAAGATTTTTTTCTATATTTTTTGTGTGTCGGCAGAACATCTATTGTGTCGGCGGGTCCGCGAAGCTAAGAATCAATTATGTGTGGCCTCGTTTAAACAAAAAAGTTATAGGAGAAAATGACAGCTCCACAATCAATCATTTGACTCATGAATTAATTTTATTACTCTGCTGAGTGCTGACTATAGACTTATCAACTGAAGAACTCACAGTTAAAGGTGTTTTATCAAACTAAGTTAATCCAGTTTATAATGACAGCATCATTGATTCAACAAAGACTCACACTTCAAATAGGGTTCCGAGACTTTGACAGAGAAATTGAGAGAATGCATAATGTCACAATCCCAGAGCCAGCACTTTACAAAGGCAACCTCAGACAACCTTTTAGATTCAAGATTCGCGAAGTGTTATCAGCTAGCATGCCTAGCTCCATCTTTAATCACCTTTTACCACATGCACAATATGTCTGAGCCTGTATTGTAATCATATCAAGATGGACGATTGAAGTTTAACATTCTTATGCCTAACTTGACGCTGAGAAGTCTTTAAACATCAAAATTTAATGTGAGTGAGTGAGTGATTTTGTGTTTTACGCCCCATCAAGTCAAGTCAAGTTAACTTTATTAAATCAGCACCAGTGTGGGCTATTTAGAGGCAACAATTTAATGCGAGACTGAGACCCATAACTTTTTCAAAAATGTCCTACCTTTGAGCCACTTTTGTACATGGTGAGGATGCAGAGTTTGTGGAACATGTGTTGGCATTTGTTCAACCTCCACACAACGTGCTTGTCGGCCGGGTCCGTGTTTGTATCAGCGTAACTAGACTCCTCCTGGAGGCTCTCAAAGCAAATGCTGCAATCCTGGAGGAACAAAGGCAAACTTAAGGGGGTGCAAAAGATAGTTAAAAGTAATCAAGGCCATGAAACACTTAGGGCTATTCCATTTAAAAATCTGGGGGGGGGGGGGGTGTTCGGGCTACGATTTTGACCCCCCCATGCATCTAAAACGATTGTTTTTTTACCCCCCCCATGCATTAACTTCGATTTTTTCACCCCCCGTACATACATCACAAAAAATTTTCGTTATTACAATGCGTAGGCCTGAATAGAACGATAGTCCCCCCCCCATACATCTAAAGTGAATTCCGCGAGTGCCCCCCTTGCATCTACAACGTATTATCGCTCACCCGTACATACATCATACGAAAAACAAGAATCCGAGGATTCAAACCCTGGGTTCTGTTGGGAATTAGCAATTAAGCATAAGATCCGTGGATACAAGATCAAAGTAGCACTGCACAGCGAAGTGCAATCAGCTTTGACACCTGTCAGATTGACTTCAAGTGCTGTTTCTCAACGGCAATTTGGTAAACTGAGGGTGAAAAAACGCTTTAGAACTTGCAGAATTGCCATTAACATTGTTAGACTGCTTCTGATTATATATATATACACTGCAAAAAGCAACTGCCAAATGCATTATAGGCCTTCCTTGAATCGCATGGACGATCGTCACCTGGGTGACATTATAATGCAAAGTCAGCTTGAAAACAGCCCCTCAAGACTCAAACGATCTATTACTCAACAAACTACTAAAAAAAAAAAATTTAAAAAAATTTTTTTTTTAATTTTTTTTTTTCAAATTTAAAAAAAAAAAACCACAACAAACCATCCCCAATTCCACAACGCATTTTAGTTCACCTCTATATGAACACAAAATGGCCCACTTGACCACATCCACACCTGTATTAAGGCTGGGAAAACTTTTTTCCAAAAATCTCTCAGACTGGTTTTTAGATAAAATTACCCTGGGGGAACCCAGGGTAATAAACCAGCCCGACCACCCCCCCCCCCCCCCCAGATTTTTAAATGGAATAGCCCTTAGATATCACTCAGGTTCTGGTCAACGCTTCTTGGACAAGGCTCAACACGCCTCACGTATTACAACTTGTAAAGAAAGAATCTGAGAGACTAAAATTGGTGCTTAGCAGCGATAATATTTCAAATGAAGACTTATTTATTTTTGACTGCACATTTGTTTACGCAATCATACTTACTTCATCTTTCGAAGGATTGGTGACAAGCACAACAAAATTTCTTAAGGCCTCCTCTGGGTTTTTGCCTGCAATGATCAGAGGAGAGTTCCTCATTTATCACTCGGATACAAATCTTTGGCTGCGCAATAATTGATGTTGTCAGCCTCAGGACATTATATTGAGCGATTCATGTTCATTTATTAGCATTATAATTTATAATGATATCAATAAGGGTCATTTAGTAGGCCATTATTGTGAAAAAACAGTAGCAGGTTGAAGCTATTGACATCAAAATGAACAATGCATCTAAAATTATTCTGACTCAGAACATATTCAAGCTTACTTATAATTTTGGTAGCAATAATTGTGAAACTGTAAGACATATCACCTGACTCGAGCTGTTCTGGTAACGTAACGACATTTGACAAAGGAGCCTGAGAGGGAACAACGGGCATCACTGACGGAACAACCGGAGAAATCAGGGTTCTTGTCATTCCTGAAAACATAGCAAAGTATTTGATGTCCACCGTGGAAACAGATGAATAAACTTAAGAATTATCGCAAATTTAAAACTAGTCAAGACTAAGTCAGAGGGAGGTAAGAGATTCTACATAAAGTTACAACAAAATTATATCCCTGGAATATTTGAGAAAACATCACTACCATGCACAAGCCAGAAAAGAGGACGAATGCAAAATATAGACTCGCATAAATGAATGCCACGAGACAACACCCATTATGATCTCTTAAGAGTTACCAGACATAGCAGGAGAAAGTCTCTTGCCTCTCAAGTTGGATCCACTACCACTGGGCACGGCAGACCGCGACAGACTGAAATCACAACATCATTTACTTCAGTTATTTCAATAAAGAAAGCTCAGTTTATCATAGTGTAGAAATATATATGGAGCAATAATTATTGGGAGCCATCAATCAATTATGATATATATGAGCCTATCCATGAAATTCCATTTTAATCAGAATGAGAAAACAAGACAACTTTAAGTGGTGAACAGGAAACGCAAGAGAGTGTTTCCAGACAGGAGAACACAGAACTGCCTCTCACAAGAAAAATCGAAAATACTCTTGACAAAGACTTGAGCTGTTATCATTCTCATTGATTCTCACAGCTATGAGTACATGCATAACAGATCCTTTAAAGGCCCATTGACTCTTCAGGTTATAAACAATCATAACTTCAGGATTCCTCCGTCCAAAATTTATACCCCAATGTTTCACTAAACTTTGGATACGTACTTCAGAGTGGAGGTAATATTTTGTGGCGGAAACGATGGCATCATGGACATTGGTACTCCATTTGCAGAGATTTGACCTCCGTTGAATGACATTGGACCGCCGTTGAGAGACATTGGCACTCCGTTCATGTGCGTGGCAGCCGGAGCAGAGGTCTGTGGGGTCACTGTGTTACTTGCGTGAGCAGCTAACATACGAATGTGTGAGCGTGTCATCTTTTTCGGACTACTGTGCATGTAGGCAGCTTTAGTATCTTGCTTGGATTTAGTCTTGCCTGCAAGACTGCTATAGTTGTGAGGCTGCTGGCTCATTGAGGTGCCAGCAATGGCAGCAAAGGCATTGCTAAACGGTGTGGCGCCAAGGCCAAAGCCATTTGCAGTAGATGAGCTAAGAGATGCCCCTGCCATCTGGGTCTGTGCTGCTGAGTTCCAGCTGGCGTAGGCGACACTGGCTTGTTTCTGTCTTCTGATCGCTCTTACATAACCAGTCTCGTTTCTCCTTTGCTGCATTTTGAAAAAGTCAACGGTGTATGGTAAACGGAAAGGAGTCTGACTGAGGTTTATGATCTGCAGATTTCGACAGAACGCATCTTCAAGAATCTGGGCCACCTCAAGTCCGTAACTACACCACTGATTTGGGAAGTCCCCTGCCCACTGCCACAAGATGTTCTTCCCTGCTGGACTGTCACTCGGGTACTTCTTTTGTCGGATCTGTCGCTGGTTACCTGCAACAAAAAAGGCGGATAGATTAGAATACTAAGGATAGAATGATCAACACAAACTGAGAAAGCTTCATCATACAGAATCAGCAATGACATAATGGCAAGTTTCATTGTGAGCAGTTAATAAGTCAATTGAATGGCCCAGTGCCTGGCAGTGGCAATACCTGTGTCCTGTCTGATCTGGACTGAATTTCTCAAGTCAATAATGTAGTTGGAAAGGTTCCTGTCAACTTGAGCAAGTTGGACATGTGCACTCTGCTGCTGGAAGTGTTGCTCTATGCAGTTGCTGACTGGAGGATCATAGGGCATCCAGTGGCCCTGGTCATGCCATTCCCAAACAACAACATGATTCTGGGAATTGGATGTTTGAGCTGACACTGAGAAGGCCATCTTTCAGCTGATCTTTGGGACCTCCCCAGAGGTCCTTGGTGGTTGAGATAGCCTTACAACCGTGAACAATTCAACCACCCAGTGTCTGTCAATAGAAATACGTTAAAATAACATCCATACGAAAAGTTCCCATCCACTTTTCGTCCTGTTTACGTCGAATAATAAATTCTTCACAGTGTTTCCCTTGCGCCATCTGAAGGAATGGGCACTGACCTCATTTCCTTCTCTTCAATGTTGGAAGGGACAATGTGACCTGAATTACGCAGTCACGTGACCGGCGGCCATTATGATAAAAAGAGGGGATAAGTTTATTGAAATTGAATGCAACGCAACTTGAATTAGGGGGCCAGAGAGTCAATTAGTTATGTCTAGGGCACTTGAAAGATGGTTAGAGACGTTTATGTGTGGTCAATATGCCGAAACGTTCGACGCTTATGGCTACAAAACTCTTCAGTCGGTGAGTACCCAGCACAACAATGACTGATATGAATGTCAACATGGCTGGTCAAATTTTCATTGAATTTTGAACTGATTTCATGAATTTCTTGCCCTGGTCTCTTTCTAGCTTTGCCAATTGGACTACCAGAAGCTGCGTGCTATGGGAGTGATGCATGAACATTGTGAGAAAATTATGGAAAACGTGTCTGTGCTTCAGCAGTCTTACATGGGTGAGTCAGGGACTAAGCAAAGGAGGCACATGTCAAGCTTCACTGCTTTTCATTTGTGTATTGCTTGATTATTTGTATGTTACCAATATTCTCGGTTTAACTTGTCTGTTTTGTTAAAGGTGTATTATTCAGTAATTCACCAACAGATAGGTTAATTATTGTCTCTCTTTTAGTTGAGAGTCTGGGGACTGTTCGCCGATAATTATTGAATAGGCCTCTTCAATAACGGCAATAATTTTTGAAATAGTTGCCTTCAAATTCAATGATTCACCGCTGATTACCTGAAAACAGGTTTCTATTAAATTAGCTGCGCTGTGGTTCAATTTTGCCAGAAAAAATAAAGGTCTTGCCAAGACTGAGCTGCAGATGTCGGCTTTGGCCTGTGAAAAGTAAATTTAAAATTCTACTAACATGTACTCCTATATCTGTAGTAGTAATTATTTACTTAAATATTTATTTGAAGTCCGTTTACCAAAAGAAACAAAATCTCTGGGAAGTAACTGACCTTGCGAAATGATTAGTTTTTAGAATGTGGTGAGAAGTATTTGTCTGGGATTTGTATGTGTATGCATTGATTGTGTTGCAGGTGGCCCTCCACCCCACTCAGGCGCCCCTGGAAACTACGGTGGCAATCAAGTGATGAGCAACAACATGCAGGGACAAGGAGCCGCCATGGAGGCCATGAACAGACCCCCTGGTATGGATGCTATGTCAAACCCTGCAAGCACAGCTCTGGTTAATGTCGCTCGCAATGCCAATTCACAAAGAGGTGCTTACTCAGTTATTTCTCATTTAAGTAATTGCCATTTAATCTTTGGTTCCATAGTTAACAACAATTTTCATATAATGATCATCTTCCTGGTCATGTAAATTCCGCATGACTGACAACAAAAGCACTAAGTGAACTGTAATATATTGGCTTAAAAAAAGACAAGTTATTCAGGTGCATAGAATTGTATCCTCTGGATATCAACTGTGTTTAGATGCTGTGGAAGTTCAAACTTAACTTTTGGAACTCCCCATTTAACTGAGGGGCATCTGGGTTCACATTATGAAAAAAACATTCATTTGCGAGGGTACCCCTGCTGTAGTACCATAGAAGTTATTTTGAAATTTTGATTGAGCACGCTGTCCTGCATAAGTTGTATTGATGGCCTTGTATTTTCAGGAGGGATTGGCTATGAAGGAGTTGTCCAAGGGCCTCAGGCAACCCAAGGAGCAGGCGCAGGAGCTTACATGAACAACAGCATGCCTCCAATGCAGACCTACCCCCAACAGAATAATCCTATGGTATTTATAGTTCTTGCAATTATAATCATTAGAAATACGCTTTATTCCCTGAATTTTTGCACCAGACTGGAGGTGAGGGTCCAAAAGGGACATAAGTAGGTGAACATGGATTAAAACTGCTATCTTACTGGACTTCCACGCTGGAATTGATGCCCAGACAGATTGACTCTTTTGTCTTGGTATCCATTTCAACTGTGAGGGAGGGAGGTCAGCTCAGTTGGTGACTTTGCGATAGCTGGGTCCCAGGTTTGAATCCAGTTCTGGGTGGGTCATCTTGACCTGTGTTTGATAGATGTTTCATTCTTGTTTCACCTCTTTGCTGTGTCTTCCTTCTGTCCAAATAGCTTATTAAAGTGCATAAAAGTGCATAAATGCACAATGTGAAACCCCAATCATCCTTCTTGCCTTCCATTTCAACTGTGCAGCCGGAAATAATTCTGGAAATTTTAGGATCTGTAACAAATTAGCTTGAAAAAAGGTTCAAAGTGATTTTTTTTACTGGCCTTGTTGACTGCCCTTATCATTTTCAGCCCAGCATTTTGTAACATGTTTTGCATGATTAAATTTCATGTGTCATGCATTATCTGATACTAAAATGAGAAATATATTTTTCAGGCAGGAAATATGATGCCACAAGGCTACTCTGGCAGCCAGCAACCACCTGGTGGACCTGCAGGGTACTACAACAGTGGAGTGCGTCAAGTGTACAACCAGCCCCCAGGGCCATCTCAGTCGCCTTACCCCAACCACCCCATCAACCCTCACATGTCCCAGGCTGGGCCCATGAATGTGGCGTCTCCCCCCGGGCTGCAACAGTCCTCGCACTTCAGCCAATTCAACCAGCAACAGCAAATGCAACGTCAGCCCCAACAGCATCCACAACACCAGTCACAGCACCAGCCACAGCAGTCACTCCCTCAACAACAGCCCACGCATCAGCAAGCCCAGCATCAGCAGCCTCATCCCCAGCCTCATCCCCAGCCTCATCCCGCCCAGCATCCTACACAACACCCTGTCCAGCATCCAGCCCAGCATCCAGCCCAGCACTCAGCCCAGCAATCCAACTTCATTCCTCCCCACAGTCCCAGCTACTCTCCCAACTACCAATCCGCAGCTGCTGCGGCCGCTGCCGCTGCTGCCGCCTCCCAGAGTTCACGCGCCATGACGAGTCCTCCCAGTGGCTTCCCCCCTTCGACCAATAGCGGAGGCTCTACTTCCAACCCTCCTGTGCACCACCACATGCGCAACAGCCACTTGCGCCAGAATCCCCAGTTAGTTGCGGACAGCATCCTCCAGATGGCCTCTAGTACTTATCCGGGAGGTGGTCAGAACGCCACCAGAGGGCCTCATCCAATGTCAAGATATGCGGGCTCAGGTCCTTCCAGCCCTTTAGGCCAGATGCACCAAGGGCCCAGGAGCCAAGTTGGAGGCAATTACTTGCAGACAGGATCAATGCCAGGATCAATGCCAGGGCCAGGAGGGCACATGGGCCCAGGGCAGATGGCAGGGCAGATGGCAGGGCAGATGGCAGGGCAGATGGCAGGGCAGATGGCAGGGCAGATGGGGGAAGGCCAAGGTGGGATGGGTATGGGTGGCCCCCCTAACATGATGCAAGCAATGCCTTATGGAATGAGAAGTCAGCAGCCCAACCAGTACATGGGCTATCCCCCAAACAGTGCTCAGATGAACTGTGGGTCGCCTGTCAGCCCCATGCAGGTGCGCAGTCCTGGGTCAGTGCACAGCAACCACAGTCTGCCAAGCACCAGTCCTGGTCCAATGAGGAGCCCCGCCCCTGGCATTGACCGACCCAGTGTGACTGCAGCTTCCCCAGGAATGGCCGGGATGGGTTCGCCCAACGCAATGCACCCCCATCAGCAGATGCAGTCGCCAATGAGCTGTGGAAGCCATTCCAGCATGCGATCACCCATCCAGGGCATGCCCCCTCCCATGTCACCCCACAACATGAGCAACCACACGTCCCCTGCAGCAGGAATGGGCATCCGCTCGCCCTCTCAGCCCATGATGGCTGCTCAGTTCTCCAACAGTGGCATGCCAATGATGTCCCAGGACCAAATGCCTCCCAATAGTTTCCCGGGCGCGACTTCTTCCATGTTTGTTGACAACCAGCCCCCGTCGTCCTCCGTGTACACCAGTTGCAACAACAGCCAGGTGAACGTGTCGGGGGGTCAGTCGGGGGCCAACCCCCTCATGTCCCTGCAGAAGTTGGTGATGCTGCCAGAGAGCCAGGTCGTTGACCCCAAGAGTGTTGTCAATGACGCCAGTCTGTCGGAGGGTAAAATGGAGGAGGAGAAAGGGGAGAGACGGTGTCAGCGCCCTGGGGAGAGTGACGATCTGATCGACAATTACATTCCCGATATAAAGCAGGAGCATTCTGAGTTTGCCATGCACAATCAAGAAAGTCCTTTCCAGTCAAAAAACTCCCATACTAGGCCTCCCAAGCCTCCTGATAAACAAGACGAACTGATTGCCCATGAAGGGATGCCTGGTGGAGGAATGCTTGGGGAAGGAATGGCTCCCTGCATGACCTCTCCACCCCCTGCAGAGAGCGCCCTTCCCATGCCAGTCGCCCAAGTGTCAGAATCGCCCCCGGAGAAACCCAAGAAGAAGAGGAAGAAGAAGAGTGACGCAGGAGCCGAGAGAGCTGAGAACGAGGTGGGCGGAGATGGGGACTCAGGTAAGCCCAACAAGAAGCACAAAGGGTTGGAAGACGCAGCCGCCAACATCAACAACAACAACAACAATGAGAAGGGGGCAGGAGAGCAGGAAAAACCTCGCAAGAAGAAAAAGAAACCCAAGACGGAAGTGACTGTGGGCAGGGTGGAGGAGAACGTCTTTCTGAAGAACAACATTTTCCGAGACAAAGAGCTTCCCAATGGCCTGGAGAAGGTGGTCAAGCTGTTGGAGAAGTCGAAAGAGTTGCCGTTGCTGTTTGAAAAGCCACTGAACGGAACTCGTGTGAAAGATATTAGAGATTCATGTGGTGAACTGAATGGGCTTAGCGGATTAGGGTGTGAGAAACTAAAAGCAATCATAGCCAACGAGCCTTGTGCCCTCAGTGGAAAGAATGGTAAAAATGGACTGAGCAATCTGAGAAACAAACTGACGAGTGATGACAGTGGTGTGGAGTCGGTTGACGGCATGGAGAGTCCAGAGAAAGAAAACCAGAGGCTCAGTCTGGAGCCAACTGTGAATGGCACCCCCAATCCCAATGAACAGAGTAAAAATCTGGCAAATGGCCATCTTCCTGGTGGTTGTCCTGCCTCCGATCCTTTTGAGTTTGAGGATTCAATGAGTGACTTTGAACCAGAAGAGTTTTGCAATGCAAGACGTAAGAAGGGCAAAGCAGTCTGCTCGTCTGTGAAAAGTTCCCGCCCAACCAGTGTAGATAGTTGTGTAAATAGTAGAAACAAATCTCCAAGTAAGAATAATCAATTTCCAAAAGTCAAGAAGTTGAAACGGTGTTGGAAGGAGGGCAGTTGTGATAATCGAAAAGGGTCTGAACGAAATAAGACTTTGTCTGCTGAGTCAGACGACCCTTTGTCTGAGAAAACCCAAGAGACTTTGCATGCCGACGACACTGACAGTGCAGAAAACAAAGAAGTGCCAACACTAAACAAAGAGCAAGTGTCAAACTGTGAAGAGAACACGTCTGAGATGCTGCCTTTGAAGAGTCCAACGCCCAGGAAGACAAAGAAGAGCCCCTCTAAAGCCAAGAAGAGTAACGCCCAGCAGCGGGACAGTGTGTTGGAGAAGTTGAACGTCGTCTGTCGAATATCCACCCCTCTGTCCATAGACTGTTCTGAAGCATCTCCAATCAGATTCCCCTCTCCCCCTGTGAACAGTGATGTCCAGGAGGGCCCTAAGCCAACCTCTGCTATAAATTGTAATGGCCCTGATAGTGCGCATTTGCCCCACTGTGGGTTGCTGAGTATAGACACTTGTAATCTTCAGAAAAGCCCAGCGGCCTCCGGGAATGTGCATGGGAGGAGTGATGACGCTGCAGACACCAAGGACATCAGTAACAGTCCAAAATATTGTGATCCCTTGTCAAAGAAACAGACCCCCAAGAAAGAGAAACTGCTCAGTCCAACCAAAAGGAAAATTGCTCAACTTGAATTTGAACAAACTCTCAATTCTACGGATGAGTCTGCTGCTGGCACTGATGCTGATCATTTGTTAAGCCAAGCTGTAAAAAAGTCGCCAAGCCAAAAACTCTCATCCAAAAGTGGCTCTGCTTCTCCCAAGAAAAACAAAAAGAAGAAGAAGAAAGCTGCCCAACTGAGCGACAACCAGCCTCCGGAAAATCCTTGTAGCCTTCCTCAAGTCACGGAGATCAAGAAAGAAAATGACGATAAAAATTCCAAGGCTATTAACGACATGTGCCTAGCTGAAGTTAATGATGTAATCAAACAAGAGCTGCCGAATGATAGGAAATTAGATTTGGGCCACAATGGTCGGCAAGTGAGTAATAATAGAAACGAAGAGCCCAGTGATAAGAACGAGGGGACGAAGAGCGGGAATGATCAGTCAGGGACTCCCAAGAAGGAGAACAACCAGACGGCAATGACCAACAATACCTCATCATCCCAAGTGTCCTCTCAAACCAGGAGTTCAACAAGGTGTCGCAATGCCTCTCAAGACTCCTCATCGGGCGACAACAACAGAGGGTCACCCCAGAAGGACAACCGTGTGCCCCAAGATAGCTTCAAGGGCGGAGTGACTCCTCCTGACAATACCAACAATCTCTCCACTCCCTCGGAATCTGCCAGATCTCGCAATAACCTCCCAGAACAGACTCTGAGCTCTAGCAAACCCCAGCGCAAACGCAAGTTCCAGAACTTTGCCCTCCTCGCTGACCAAGGCAACAGTTCAGACAGCGACGAAGATTTGTTCTCAATAGCAAGGAAAATAGGCAAGAAGCACGGGTGCAGCCCGATCAAGAGTAAAGCTGTGGCCAAGAAGAGGACGGGAGGGATGAAGCGCACGGCTAAAGAGAACAAGAATGAATCTCCAGAGGGAAGTGACAAGTTCCCTTCTCCAGTCCTGTCCCCCCCAAGAGCCTGGTCTCCCTTGGACAGCATTGTGTCCATCTCCTCTTCCTCCACAGATGCCAAAGCTGAACTACCAGACCCCTTGATTGACCTTGCCAAGGGGGAGGAGTCCGTCATGTCCAGTCCTGCCTCTAAGTTGACAGACAGCCGACCCAATACTCCTGGAGACTCTGCTTCTAAGCCCAAGAAGAGGATGGGGCGACCAGTGGGGGCCAAGGACAAGAAGGCGAGGGCTAGGAAGAGGAAGAACGGACTGGATTTTGATGTGGAGGAGGAGTCTAGGAGGACTAATTTAATGAAGAAAGCTGTCAAGTTAAAAGACTCTGTGAAGAAAACCAAGAAAGCAGGGGAGAGTGGGAGTACGGGGAGCGGACCGATGATCAGGTTGAAAGGATCCAAGAGCAACCCTTCGGGGGAAGAGGTCATCAATGGTCCGGATGCAGAAGGGGATAAGAAGAGAAGGAGAGGAGAGGTGCAGTACGAGAAGCTGGACAGCTCTTCTCTGAAAATGAGCAATGCCGTCCCTTGGCTGTGTGCCTTTTGCCACATGGGTCCTAACTACGGAGGACTGGGAGATCTGTTTGGGCCCTACTACGTTGGCAGTGGAGAGAGCTCTTCCAGGAAGCAGGGCCACAACCACTCGCCCGAGCGCAAGAAAAGACCCTGGTCCACAGAGAAGCAAGATACCGCTAAGAAGCTGTCTTTCCGAGGGTCTGCGGGTGCGGAGGAGGAGACGGAAGAGAAGTGGACTCATGCTGCCTGCTGTGTGTGGTCGCACGGAGTCTACATGATGGGATCCAAGGTGCATGGCTTGCAGGAGGCCCTGGCTGTTGCTCACCAAAATGTAAGTGCAAGGAGATACCATTGAGTAGTTACCTGCCAAATTAGTGTTGAATAATAATGATAAATTAAAATTGGAATGGTCTCTAAGTAAAGCCCAAATTACAATTGACTATACAGTGTATACGTTGAGTTACACATGTCATTAAGCAAGATTAAGATTAGTCATCCCCGTCCCATTTACAGGCAGTTCAATGTGCACAAGTCAAGCTGACAACTACTAATTCCCCAAGTATAGATCCGTAGGTTCAACAATACAACATTGAAGCTCCTGTGATCCTGTTGGTATTAATTGAAAGATTAATGTTTAATGGAGAAATTGCTTGTTTTGCAGAACTGCAGTACTTGTAAAGCGACTGGTGCTACGTTGGGGTGCGTATCGAGAGGGTGCACCCAGAAATACCACTATCTTTGTGCTCGGCAAAGAGGTAAAGTCACTGATAACTTGATGAACTTTCTGAATGATTTTGAATTTAGCAGTTTGTAAATATGTTTCTGCATTAGTGTTAAATTGTTGCATTGTGTCTACTGTCATCTTTGAAATTTGTCCTGATGACTTCCTTTTCTTGTTTCAGACTGTTTTCTTGATGAGGAGAATTTCTCGTTAGTTTGTCCAAAACATAAGGTAAGTCAGGTGCAAACTTTTGGTCTGCAGGCCGAACTACGCATGTTCACATCAAGAGACTTTTAGTCTTGGGATTCAATTTAGGTGATGAATTTACTGTCAGGACATCTGGGTGAAATTGAGCCAAGAGTTTTTTGCCGGATTTTGTTGCCTCCATCCTCAGTGTTCTTTTGTGGCAAGAGTCGTGACAGTAGTGAGTCGGAGACTCGAATTAGCTGGAATCCCTTGTCCCTGTTGAAGAATGATGAAGACGGAGATTTCACCAAAATTTTTGACATTTCACCCAGTATCCTCAAGGTCAATTCATCACTGTCGTTGTCTTACAGTTATTCAATATTAGAAAAAATTAAATAAATCTAACATCTTTAAGAAATACATTGATCTTGGATATTTTTTACCAGAGATCGTTTGACATATCTCACGTTTCTCCACATGCTTCTCCGTTATTACTGGCCCTCAGGCATAAAAACAACTTGGCTTCTCTTGAAATTTTATCAAAGTAATTTAAGTAAGAGGTTGTCATTTGACTTGCAGGACAAGAAGCTGAAGGAGCTGGAGAACCAAGAAGACAGCAGTGTGACATGACAACTCTATTTATTTAATGTCCAGAGTTATTTTCTAGCTGAGGAGTAGATGCCAAACTAATACTCTAAACTTTTCCAGGTTATGTCTGATGACGAGACATTGCATAATATGCCTTTTTTGGTCGAGTCAGGTAGATAGTCTTACATTTGTAAATTGCATTGATCAGTCTGAAGTTAGAATTCTGATGCGAAAATACTGGTGATGTAAGGATGCGAAAAGTCAAAGTAAATTCTGATAAATTAAGACTCACTGCTGTGAATGAAGAGTAGCAAGAATCATCAAATGGTTGAGTCAAGTCCGCTAATTATTATTTATCTAATGTCAACTAATTTGTTTTCATGAGTTGACACAATTTTGTAAATATTCACAATATCGTCAAGTATTATTTAACACTGTTTTCAAAGAGAATATATGGCATATTTTATTACAGTGTATTTAAAGTTTAATATTTTGAATTACAACAAAGGTGATACCAATTTTATATGAAATGCTGTTGAAGACATTCGATTATTATTTAGTGTGTATGTGAGGTCAAGTGCTAGAGCAGTATTTGCAGCAATGAGTTACTTGTTGTTGGGCTGAAGAGTAATATATTTAGGGCTTTCGAGGTACGTGCCACTTGGATGTGTTCGCTGTGTGTTGTACGGATGTGTTGCAGTATACCTGTGCTAGTTATGTCAATATTGTACATTTTTGATGGTTCATAACATGTTCTTTGTAAATTTGCAGAGGCAGGAAGATATTCTCCTGCTGCAAAATAAAATTTTGTATAACATGAAGACACATTTGCACTTTCCTTGTCCTTTGTATTCATTTCTTCAAAAGTCAGTCAAATTCGACTGTTCAGGGAAGTCTGGACATGGTCCTCTGCTCTCTTCATGAAAGTGATTACTTTTGGGTGCACCAGATTGGGCGGAGCTGTTACAGTAACATACTGATAGCTCATAGTTGCGTACTATTTCTGCTGTTAGCTGTATGAAAGAGCGACGTTATCCTTTAAATTAGGACTGTTGCAACTAGCGCCGCTCTCCCCTTGATTCAATAAGGCTGGAGCCATGAATTGAAATTGTGATCCTTGGTGTCGTAACTGTCTTTTCTGATTTTGAGTCCGTTTACAATTTTAAAATTTGCGCCTACAAATGATTTCCCTGCATAGATATAGGTCCACTTTAATTAAAATAGAGATCTATCCGGAATATTATAACGCCGGCTCCCACACGGCCAGCCCATGCTAACCCATACATGACTGAAATTCCATAACTGTTCCATGACATTTGGGATTTTCCATGTGACAAATTTACAAAATGACCGTTCTCCATTACCCCAAGTGCCAAAACCACAGAAATCCTTTCTACAAGTTGACTGCTATTTGCTGCCATCTAGGGAGCAGAATTCGAGAGCTTCTTTCAGCAGTCATATCAACAGAAACCTCACACAACTTTGGAAGAAAACCAGGACAATTGCAGCATTTGGTGATGGCCCAGTCTAATTCCAAAAACATTGTAGCCAACGAACAACAGTGAAGATGGCACAACCTTTGGCAAAGACCAGACATTCTGTTGAGTGTTACACGGCATTTACAAAATTGTTAACTATTCTGTTGTCCTTGTTAGTCTTTGGTCCATCTCAAAAAGTGAATCAATACAAATGAGTATGACACTTTTCTGACAACACTTTAACCAAATGGTTGAAGTTGATGTCTTGCTATTTTCAAAAATTTCCTTTTAAAGCAGAATAGTCGATCTTCACCAGCAGGCCTCCTAGCAGCCCTCCCGAAAAAAGTAGGAGTTTGGCCAAGACAAGGTAGGATCATAAATTTTGGGAAAGAAGGAGCCTATTTTACCGCAAAAACATGACAAAGGGACAAGATATTGTCATCGCTTCTGAGCCTCAAGATAAGTTCCAAACCTTGTTCAAAGAAATATAATGAGCCTTCAAGATTTTGTCAAATGTTAGAAATTTCCGACTCAAAGATTGAACCTTGTCCGATGATGAGACAAGATTTGCCAGTTCACTGAAGTTTACCCTTCCTGGATAGAAAAAAAGTAGGACTGCTAAAAAAAGCAGGAAAAGTTGGACAATTTCTAAAAAAGCAGGAAAAGTAGGAGTACTTAAGGAGGCCTGCACCAGCAGCAAGCTTCTGAAAGTAGTCTTGCGTAGTGCAGACAGCTGTGGTTTGACCTGATCTTGTGACTTGTCCCACATAAATGTTGAGCCAATTCAATTTTCCAGGGACTGACTGCATACTGCTGCCACTCGTCAGTCACAGAGACGAAAATCCGTAAAATATCAGCTTGAATCAAGGCCAAACACTCTTCCATGACTTAAGAATTTTTCATGACCACAATTTTTCCATAACTTCCCCTCTCGACTGGCACACAACCAGACGAGCTTCATACTGAGCAGAAACGTCGATCTTGAGTGGTCAACCAAACTTTTGCACAGGAGCACTCAAGTGAGGTTTACTAGATCTCAAGTTCCAATTCCTTGCTCTAAATATTTTTTCCAAAATTCCACAACATTCCCTGCTTAGGGTTACTTAAAGAAACCCACCAGTTTATTGACCTCCAGCCGAATAACTGAAGTTCCTAAACCCAGCTTTCTTTTTTTGATCAGCATGTTCTAGTTTCGTTGTTGCTCATTATTTTCAGCAAATTTTGCAACAGCATCAGATTAAAACTCAAGTTCGTCTAAATGGAGAGTTCCATGAACGACTTTAAAATGCTTTGGAAACATAGTCCAGAAGAACAATCAACCAAATTGAACCAATACCTAAGTCACCTTAACAAGAGGCCACCAACATGTTATGAAATACAAGGACAATCATTTTGTTTACCATATGCATAATTTTATTATAATTAATTATCCATACATTTTTTTTTCCAGTTTAACAAAAAATTGAAGCAGTACCGTATGAAAACAGGATAGAGCTGTTACCACAAAAATATCTAATATAATAGGTCCACAGATTTTATAGTCATTAGTAAGCACTTCAGTTGGTACATGAACTGGTTTTGACATTTTCATAAGCAACAAGTTATTTCGTTATACAAAAACCAGTACAAACAAAACAATTCCAATAAAAAAAAAACAATTCAATAAAAAAAAAGAAGGACTTCAACAATCGTCATCTGGCAAACCAGCTCAAAGAATGGGTAAGATGGCCACCCCAAAGGAGGCCATTTTGGAATGAACATCACAATTTTTGAACAGGGAAATCACTCAAATGAAACAGCGTAGAGCTGCAGGGAACAGAACACGCTTAAATTAAAGCCATACTCATGAAGGGTCTCCTCATGAAGGTCATGATTGAACGATTGCGGTGGCAGCGCCTTCAGGCAAGCAAGTACCAAGCGCGTGGCGAGTAGATGCAAGCCTCAAGACCACTGTCCTGGAAGATTAAGTTATAAGTACTCGGATTTGTTGTGTGTTTGCAATATGTATCGTTTTGTTGTGCACACAATTTCAGACTTTGGATCAGAATACAAAGCATAACAACAAGATTACTCTTCAAGTTATCACATCTGGGGTCAAATAGGAAAATATTCTCTTGCCATTTCCTTCCCCTAATTTTTAAGATTTGTTTCATACAAATGAGATACATGTACAGATACAGCATTATAGAGTAAGTAATTTGAATTAATGCATAAGTGTATACATAATAGAATATAAATCAATGTAAATTCCTAGCAATAGATATCAATTAACAAGACTACGCTCACAAGCTTATTAATCGTTAGCAGCTGGCTGTAACTACAAATAATAACTATGGTGTCAGCGTGCAATAATATGCTGCAGGAGTGCGCAGTGGCGTGCTGTCAGAGTGCTGTCTACCTAGGATTAGCAGTTGAGCGCAACAAAGCAGGTCAAAGAGAGACCCTTCTTATCTTTTTTCCATTTTCAATTGCTTATAAGTTAAAAGACTTTGTTAGACTCTCTTGGCATTCACAATGGGTTACACATCTCAAATAATATATAGCTATATATTAATACATTGCTACATAGTAGCACAACTTGAGCTATAGGAGTGCACTGCATTAGTCAATTTAGCAGTGCATCTGGCTCAGCTTTTGCAGAAAAATTTGGCATGTAAGAAAATATCTGCTGCATGCGAAACAAACATTCGCCAGCGGTCAAGAATTTGCAAATATTTAATCATTTTACTCCCTGGTGCAGTTTTGTAGTTATGTGAATCATTCACTGACATTGCGTATCGTTCTAAATGCAGTTAGGAATACAAAAGGCAAAACGATAATGTTAGATGCAGGAGACCAGGGAGTCAGCTATATACTTTGTACATTCTTGGAAGTTGCTTTTTCATATCACATGAAAATAAAGGCATTCTTCAAAACAAAACTGAAATAATATTTTATATGCCATGTAATATACTCAAATCAGTTAATTTTCCCCTTAACCGTTAACTAATTACAATATATAAATGAAAGCAGAGTGTCTCTGAATCAGTTCCTAGTTAAGCGGGTGTCGGGAACTGAATCTCAAGTCCCTCCAGTAAGCCTGGGAGACTGAAGCGGCCGTCTACAACCAGGTAGCAGCACGGGTTGGTCGGTGGCGAGCGATTCCACTAGGGGCGCTTGTGGGCTGTTCACTGGGTGTCGTCATGGTCATTGGGGGTTTCTTCGTTAGAGCCGTCGTCACTTGCGGGCGAAGGAGGCATCATGCTGCTACGGCCCAGCAAGTAACTGGTGCGACCAGTGCGTGACCTGAGAATAACAAGATATTTTCATTAAATACAAATACTTATTATGTATATTCGACCATACATATGTCTGCATATTAAGTTAACTTTAAAACAAATGCCAGCTCACAAAATATTCCATAATTGTTATTCTCTACAATGAATTCAAATTGATGGCTACCAAAAGAGACCCCTGCCCACAGAGTTCAATGGCTGCAGGTCAATCCACAAAATGCGAGGACGTAGATCAGTGAACCAGGCTTCTGTGGTGCGACTGCAGCAACCTCTGTGGACAGGGGAATGGGGAGATTCATATTTCTTATTGTTACATCGTATTGTCACTGGAGATGACAGAACTAGTTTCTTATAGTTGAACAGGTGGCTGCAGTGTCAAAGTGGGTAGTGCTGCTTTAATTACAGCAAAATTATTCACGTACAGGGTTCCCACAGATTTTCAAGAAGAAAAATTCACGGGATTTTCATCGATTTTTCATGGGTTAACATCAAATTTTCATGGGTGAATTTTCTATACCATTTTCACAGGTTTTTCCTGTATTCCTGGATCTGTGGGAACCCTGCAGGTAGTTCCAGTTCAACCGATGTCAACAGGGAGTGCATTAGTAGAACAACAAGTGCTTAATTAGTTGCAAGTTCATGCAAATGAAGGCTTCAATTTGAGGGGAGGGGAGGAATAGGTTTATGGTGAAAGAAACAAGAATCTCATTGAAGTGAACATAAACGTGTTCAATGAAGTTCATGTTCAAATGCTGTTCAACTGTTGTCGGTTGTACTTGTAATCTAATTCATATAAATAATACAGAATTTGGTGTTAAGAAATATTTCATAGCGCAAGGTCTAGCTTGAAATAAAATAAAATAATCAGAATTATATCAAACTACATAAATTTGAATCTGCATCATCAAGAATCAGGAAATTTAGTAATACCAAAAATTGAGGGACAAGGAAACTATTTAGGCAGGATTTGATGGGGCAAAAAAATGAAAACAGGAATAAAAAACAAAATGATCAAAACTTAAAACAAACAGTCATTCGGCATGCATAACAGATACCGACCTGTCTTTACTAGTTGGTTTGCTTCTGAAAGATTACAACACAACACCTTAATGTAGAATACTCTCATGCCACGTTTTTGCTAATTACAGCCTTATCTCAATCAATAACAGAAATGCAACAAGATATTTAAATACATCACGAAAAACACAAGGACGAGATACATGAACAGGACAAGAATAAGAGACATCAGTCAAAAACACACGTCAAACGCAAGGGAGAAACAAGATTCATTTCAAATCCCCTTCATCGCAATGATCTCACACATTCATCAGGATTAGTACTTGGCAGTGAATCAGTTTTACAATCCAACATACACATACACATTCCAATGATCACATTGAAGAACAAGGCCCATTCGGAAGGTTCAAACAACGTTAGTAGCAAGGCAGAGATTAGATTCATACGAGATCCTGCTCTGGAAGGACTTCAACATTTGAATTAGCAGAAGATGATTAAAACTCCAAGAGACAAACACATGCAACGGCATTTCCAAGGCAGAGCAACCAGCTCTTAACAAGATCAACCCACTCATGCTTGATCACATAGATGGGATGCTGGCTAGGAACACTTAATCAGAATCATAACTGAATACAGACTGATCTACTGACTACTAGTGACTAGCTTGCATTTTCCAATTGCCCATCTCACACTAATTCACTAGCCCCAAAGCACTGTGGTCTCAGTTACCATGGCAACTTAAAAGAACCTTTTGGGAAATCACTCACTTGGAACTGAAACAGGAAACAGAACAAAAAGTTGCATAAATGAGATGTGGGGGTCAATCGATAATCACAAGTATGAAGTTGTTCTTGGGTGTACTATGAGTTACTGAATACAAGTTGCGAGATTTTCTTGTTGGATTCACGAGTGCTAGTATTGTGATGCATGATGTCAGGAGCAATGCAAAGCAAAACACAAGGAGAGTATTTCCAAACAGAAGAGTCGGGTAAACAACAAAGAAATAGGCAAAATGTCTATTGAAGGAAGCCCAGTGTTAATCGGGGAACAGCTAGAAAAGGGCCCAACATCAGAGCAATTCAACGTCAAGAGCAGTTCACAATTCCAAACGGGAGTTTTGGGTCAAGGACTTGATCAAACAGCAAAGGCGTCTTCACGTATACCTACAAGGAGATCCAGGCAGTCTCCTCATTCCCGAGATTTTTTATTAGAGCCTTCCGAATTACTGCCACGAGAGAATTCATAAAGTTATAAATAAAGGCTAATGAAACAAGGAAATTGTGTCACTAAACAGATGAGACAAAGATGGAGAATGAACTGAAGTTACGACATCTGCATACATGTATTTGAAACAGGAGAAACTACTAATGGAAATAATCTAATTTTAAAACAAAGATAAACAATGAAATTTGTTTTTACAGGATAAGTTTCCACATTATCACATAATACATAATTCCTTTTAATGACTATCACTTACATAATAAGATACCACAACTTTAAGGCCAAGCAATTACTACTAATCACCATCAAATCACCATTAATTCACCAGTAAGTCACAATATTCACCTTAATTTGTCTCCGCCTGCTCTGAGCTTGTTCTTGAGCTGGTCGTTCTCTCTCTGCACGACTTCCGTCTGCTCGATCTGTTCGTCTAGATCTCGTTGGACCTTGCGTTTCTGAGCGTTCAGTCTCGTGCACTCCTCCTCCGCCTCGTCCAACTGTCTCTTCAAGGCCTTCATGCGGCCGCTCTGCTTCTCAACCTGCAATCACATGATCACCATGTCATCCAAAGCGCTAACACAACAGGAACAGAAGAAACCAGCTTACTAAATAGAGAGGCGTAGAATGGTAATGGAGAGCGAGTGAGTGAGTTTGTGTTTTACGCCCCATAAATACCAGTATGGGGCTATTTAGAGGCAAGAATGGCAATAGAAAAGTGGAGAATATTTTTAGAAAATTTGTTTTTATTATGTAATGCTCGGGAGAATCCACTTGACGTTTTAAATACTACACCCCACCTCACGCAAACTACTTCAGTAAGATGTAATTGATGACAATGCACTTGGGCAGTAATGAACTGCAAAATGATTGCATTATTGATGATGCCTAGGTTTAACATCTTCCAAAGTGCAATAGTGTAGACTGACCTGATCCTTGTATTGGTCGGCATGTCTGCGTTCGTCCTCGGCCTGCATGACCAAGTCCTTCATCTTCTTCTCCAGACGTCTGTTCATCTTGGCCAGGTTCTGTCTCTCCTTGCCCTCCACGTCCAGCTGCTCCTCCAGGTTGCCGATCTTGCTCTCCAGCGACTGGATCGTGGCCTTGGAGCGAGTCTTCATCTGCGCCTCCAACTCGGCCAGCTTCGACTTCAAGTCCTTGTTTTGTCTTTCCAGCAACAACCGACCATTCTCAAGCTTCTGCGTGTTGGATCGCTCAGCCGCCAATTCTGTCGTCAGCTGTTCAACCTGAAGGTAAGGGCAAAGTGAATGAGATGTGATGTTTCCAAAGAGCCAGAACAAAATGGTCTTCACTAACATATAAAAAACAGGCTTTACTGTATCCAAACTTCCACTTTAAATTTGTAGATTTCATTACAATATCACCCTTAGGAAATCAGCTTTACTGAGCACATAACTAAACTGGATGAATGTAGTCAGTGAGACTTCTTCCAAGTCTTAAGGAGACTCAGATGTCCTTTTTCATTTTTTTGCTTTTGAGAATCAGGAACAAGTCATTGGATGGGTGGATGATTGGGGTTTTAAGTCCTGCACTAAAGCACTTTGTAGGCCAATTAGGAAAGGAGGAGGACACAAGATTGAGGCGAAGGAACATTGAAACAGCCATTATACATAGGCCAAGGTGACCTAGCAAGGCCTGAATTCGAATCCTGGACACTGACAGCGATTGGCAGTCCAGCACGCTGCCACTAGACCAACCCTCCCCAAGGAACAAGTCATTACTTTCTGCAGTTTCATTTAAGCACCAATTAACATAGTGAAGTGTTGGCATAATAGTGAAGTGTTGGCATAATAGTGAAGGGTTGGCATAATAGTGAAGGGTTGGCATAATAGTGAAGGGTTGGCATAATAGTGAAGGGTTGGCATAATAGTGAAGGGTTGGCATAATAGTGAAGGGTTGGCATAATAGTGAAGGGTTGGCATAATAGTGAAGGGTTGGCATAATAGTGAAGGGTTGGCATACCTGCAGACCGTTCTTGCGAGCCTTGTCAGCCATGATCTCCAGGTTGCTCGTCTCCTCCTCCAGCTCTTCCTCCAGCTGGCCAATGCGTCCCTCCAACCTTCTCTTCTCCTCCACCAGGGAGTTCTTGTTACTAGCACCACTCGTCACCTCCTCCGACAACTCGTCTCTCTCTGACTCCACGGCTTTCCTCGCTCTCTCCGAGGCGGCCAGGTCCTCCTGCATGTGAGCCAAGTCCGCCTCCAGGTTCTTCACCTTCTTCTCGTTCTCCTTGGCTGCCGCGAACGCTTCGTCCTTGGCATTGAGGGCGTCCTCAGTCTGAAATTAGCAAAATGCCAACTATTAGTAAAGAGTCTCTCAAGCAAAAAGCTCAGTGAAATGTCATTCGAAATGTCGAATCATCAGCTTCAAATACTACTTTCTGCATAGTACCAAGAAGTAATATTTGCTTGTACATGTATCAATAGCTATAGATCTTTTCCACATCAGATGGAGACAGCATTTGCATTTATGACCTAGAAAAAAAATATAAGAAATAGTGAAATGGACGCACCTCCCTCTGGAACTCCTTGAGTGTGCCCTGCAGTTTCCTCAGCTGCCTCACAGCGTCTTCCTTCAGTTTGGAAGCCGTGTCAACCTGTCCTTCCATGTCTTTCAGGTCTCCCTCCAACTTCTTGCGAGCTCCAATAGCTGCCGTACGCTGTTTCCTCTCCTCCTCCAATTCTGCTTCTATCTCCCTCAGTTGGCGGACGAGCGCCTTCTTCTTGTCTTCACTTGCTTCATCTCTGCCCTGCACTTCCCGCTCAAACTGGGCCTTCAAGGCCTGCATGTTCACCTCCAGCCGCAACTTGGCATCCTCCGTGGCCTGCAGTTCGTCCTCCAATTCCTCGATCTGCGTTCTCTGCTCCTCCACTTGTCCTTCCAACTGTCTCTTGGCCTTCTCAAGTTCGTGGACCTAAAACAAAGTATCAAGCATATTGTAAATAGGTGTTTCAGTTGCAATGTTTGTAATAATTTATTCAATTACAAGGGTCATGGAAATTAATCTCTGGTTTGGAGTTAATCTTTCTAAGGCAAAAACAAATTTGTTCAGAGCAGACATTATAATTCAGATTTGGTCAAAAAATTTACTTATGACCCTCTTCCAGGAATACCTACACTTTTGCCGACGTCATCCTTGGAGGACATGAGGTCTTCCAGTTCTCTCTGCTGCGTCACTTTCGTCCTCTCCACTTCTTCCAACCTGTCTTGCAACTCTTCCAATTCCCGAGACAAACCCAGGATCTTGGTCTCCTTCTCTCTGCTCTCTCTCTCGGCGCTGTCTCTCTCCATTGCAAGTCTGTGGTAAGACACAAGCAACCATCAGTATCATTAATATTGCTGCACAAAATAGGCAAAAACTTGTAAATAATGCAACTTCCGATTCACTTCACAAGCTTACAGCATCTACCATTTAAAATATAATTTCATTTTAGCCAATCAGACTGCCATTAAGAGACTCCTACTAAATGGCAATTCCGCCGATCAGTTCTCAGAAAGATTTGACATTCATATCGTCAATTTATGTTGTCCATGTGCTTCACGAAATTTAGGCATCAATCCCTGTGAGAAAATCCCAAAGGGGAAGTTCTTTGAGGAATTAATTGGCACACAGTAGCTCATGACAATTAGCAATTGCAACCATGGAAGTTGCTTAAAAGACCGACAGCACACCTTTCTGAAATGGCTTTCTCCTCGGCAAGGTTCTGGTCGAATTTCTTCTGCTTCTTCTCCATGGCGGAGAGGCCAGAGCGGTAGTTGTCCAGTTCCACATTGAGGTCGTCCAGTTCAGACTGGACCTTCTTCTTGCTCTTGCCCAGTCGGTCGTTGTCTGCTTCCATCTGCTGTATTCTGGCCTGCAGGCCGTCCATGTCGCGTGACATCTTCTTCTTGGTCTCCTCCACCACTTCTATCTGTCCCTTCTCCTCCTCTTGCTTCTTCTTTGCTTCCACAACCTTTTGTTAACAGAAAGCAAAACTCATCAACATCAACTCAATTCAGGCCCAATCACAAAAACAAGGATCAAATATAAAAGTATTACGTTCAGCCACACAATTTAACTTCCCCCTTTTAATAACAATTATAGACTTTCCAATGAAGTTACTAAATTAAATGATTCCTAGTTCTAGGTCCTGTTTGGCTCCCTGTGAGTACGATAATGTTATTAAACATTAACCCGTTTCAGGGCTCGGATGATTATCATCAATTAAGAGGAAACAAAGAACTGAAGGAAATTTCCAAACAGCATTTGAAAAAGAAGACCTAAGCAGACAAACCTGAGGGGAAAAAGAAACCAACCACTAAAACCATCGCAATGTCATTTGTTCACAAGACAATTATCGCAGCAGAACATTATGGGAGTATGTGCCAATGACATTACATAAGACGCAACCTTTTCAGTAACAAGCACACTATCATGAAGGCAAGCCCAAAGCGGGACATTAAGTGGGATATTGTGTTAACATAGTGTACCTGAGCAAGGGCATGAGCGAGCTTCGTCTCGTAGGTCTTCTTAGCCTCCTCCGTGTCTTCCATCTGCTCCTGGAGGACATCGCACTGCTCTTCCAACTGCCGCAATCTAGACTGACAAGCCAACTTCTGTTTGGTCTCCTCCTGTAGTAACTCCTGGGCGTCTGCTAATTGGGCTTCTAGTGACGTCACCTGCTTGTTCATCACAGCCGCCTTGGCATCTGCATCCTCAAACGACGACGTGGACGCTTCCACTTCAGTCTGGAACATCAAGAGGACATCAGTTGAGACTGGCGGTAACGTTACTTGCCAATTGCCAAGTAACTATCAAATTTTTAATTAATTACCTTTCTTACAATACTATTTAGCGGGTATACTTATATTTATATATCGCTAGATAAACATCAACATCAATCCTTTCACAAAAAGCTGTTAAGCATGATCATCAACTCACCTGCAACTTCTGCACTTTCTCGATGAGGTCGCTGCGATTCCTCTCCACCTCGATGTATTTGATGTTGGCTTCCTGCACGGCCGTTTCCAGTTGCTTCCGCTTCCTTTCTGATTCCTGTTTGGAGGCCGTCAGCTGTTTGATTTCGTTCGCCATGTCTACGTTTTCAGATTCTAACGTCTGCTTCATCTTGTCCAGAGCTGCTTTAGACTGAAATAAACATACAACAGTTCAAAACCAGTAACAAATGCTACCAATTAACATAACTCATAGTCTTAATCTACAAATAAAATGTCTAATACAATCTTTAAATTCTGTTTTCTGTCATTTCACACGATGTCATGTTCTACTCAGAGGGGATCAGACAACAAAACTGTAAAGCTACCAACAAGCATATTATGTTGATTTGCCATTTAGAGAATAATCAACCACATTATAGAGCACTAGAACAGCGTTCCACCCACCCGCTTAGCTTGATCGAGCTGTTCGTTCATCTCTTCCAGTTGTACGGTGTGCTTGGATCGGAATTCCCGCACTTGTTCCTCGTGGTTGCGCACATCTTCCTCCAGTTGCTTTTTCAAGATGGCTACCTCGTGCTCTCTCTTGTTCCGCAACTCTTGGACGGCCGCTGTCGTGTCTGCAAACAGAAATACCAGAATCTGGCTGTTAAAAAGACTGAGAATATCTAGTGTATGTTGCGGAATAAAAACAAATTTACGTGTATGGCCATGATTAGAAATAAATAACTTCAAGACAGATAGGTATGACCTCACCATAATGCCATGCAATTTACCAATTGCTAGTTCACCACAGACGACGACACACATAGCTTTTCAAGTCTTATATATATAACATTTTGGGTAATAACATTATCATGTCAATTTTTGTAGTATCCACAAAGAAGACCAGTTGTAAACGGACCTTGTGAATCCTCCAGTTCAGACTTGAGTGCCTCCAACTCCTCCCCTAAGTCTCTCTTCTGTTTCTCTGCTTTATTTCTGGCTTCTTTCTCGGCGTCCAAATCCTCGTTGATCTCCTGTAACTGACTTTCCATCTCTCGGATCTGTTTCTGGAATGTAACCTTAACTGCAACTTCTTCTTCCACCCTGTAAGACAGAGAGACTCAATTAGAATCTGTCATATCTAAAATAACACAACAAACAGGTTCAGCAACAATAGCAGTCCCGATTCATTCGAAGAGACAGACAAAGTTACCATAAACATAAGTGAAGTAAGCCCGATTATTCAATAAAGTCATTGTGCTACCCCAATAAACATTCACCTGTTGAGCGCAGCCTGCACCTCCTCCTCCCGCTTGTTAAGCTGTGCTTGTAACTCTTCTAACTGCACACACTTTTCTGACAGCTGTTCTTTTACATCTGCTAGTTCCGTCTCCAAGCGGCGTTTTATTTTTTCTAATTCTTGTCTGAGCTGTTGTTCACGTCTTAACCTCTCTTCCAAGTCCTTGATAATAGCGTCGTGTTTATTTCTCAGTTTATTAAGCTGTTTGACTTTCTCCTCCGAGTCGACTACGTTTGATTGGATGTCTTGCAATCTCTCCTCCATCTGGTTCTTCTCCTTCGTCAACTGCAATCCACAAAATACAACATGAATAACCAACTCAAAGGGATAACCAACTCAAAGGGATAACCCAGGCTTTGCAAAGATCGTCGGACCGTCGGACCTGTCCGACTGTTTAATAGGCAGGTCCGACAACATCATCCTCATTGTCAGACCGAATGTCCGACACTCAATTCACTGGTATTGTAATCTAAAAAGACTTTATTCACCTCAAAACACCAGAAAAATCACTATCGCGGCAATTACGGACCTTTTTACGATACGATAATAATTTATTGTCACTGTTACAAGTGCCCAGGTTGTAACCCGCCGCGGTGAAATGCGGGCAGCAGTCCAGGGTTTGCATGTAAAATGCAGATAAGTAGGGGAGGGACTCAATGAAGATTCATACATGTATGTGTGTATTTGGTATCGATTTAAAGCTCTTAATGAGTTGAACACTATTGTGCTATCTGTGCAGTTGTTTCTGCATATAAATTATAATGCAACACAACAAGCCATAATAAACATTTGAGGAGTTAGAAATCTATGAAGTTTTATGCCATGCCAACTGAATTAAGATTATAAATCAGTAAGAAGACATGCAGAAACAGACATGCAGAGACCATACCTTAGCATTAGTATCTTCAAATACAGCAAGGTCCTCCTCCAGCTTTTTAAGTTTGGCATCTGTGGATACTTTCTCTAACTGCAGTTTCTGTCTGGCTTGTTCTTCGGACTCTAGCTGTTCCTCTAAGTCCTGTATATTTGTCTGTAGTTTCTTCCGCTCAGACACGAATACTTGGGCTCGTTCCTCCTCCTCAGCCATCCTCGTCTCCATCTCAGCAAGAACCTCCTCCAACTCCTGCTTCCGCGCCGACAAACGCGCTCGCGACTGAAAATCAACAATCACTCAATTTATGACACCGCAACGCAAGATTTCAGTAACATTGACATTAGCTAATATCGGAATATACGCAACATCTCATTAAGGCAATTTTATGCAAGATATTGCAATTGACATCGCATGACAGCCCATACCTCTTCAGCCTCGGCACACAATTCTGACTCGGCCTGAAGTTGTTCCATTAAAACGTTTTTCTCATCTAGCAGCTCGGTGTGTCGTTTCTCCAGTTCCTGGACTTCTTGGACCTGTTTGTCAAACTTGTCGGCTATCTTCTTCAGCTCCTCCTCCTTTGCTTTAAACTTCTCCTCGTTGTCCACGAAATGCAACAGCGGCTTGACCTTGGTGAAGAGACGCCACCACTGCCAGTTGCGCAGCTTCAAGTAGGCCGCGCAGTTCCTCTGGATGATCCTGATGGCGTTCAGCTGTTGCTGCCTCTTCTGGTAATTCCTGAAATCAAATGATTAGAACGTCACTGACTAATCATGTGCTACGAGATATATAACTTTAATTGTAACGACATGTCTTGCTCAACTGGTGTAGTTCACTTGTCATTAATATACAGCAAATCAATTACCAATTATTACGTCTTCATTCGATGTATTCCAGCAGGACGAAAATAACTCTCATTTTTTCTTTCGTATAATATTTCATCATATTTCATAATTAGACACATAAGTTCCATGCAGACAGCCTCAAGTAGGCATATTGGGAGTCGGTCTGACAGAGGTATGTCGCGATGAGTTGAACTAGCAGCCGACAGAGGCTGACACGGGTCCAATATCGGCCGAACATGGAGAGACATGACAGCGCCACAGGGTGAGAAGCAACTAAAGCTAATCACAAGATGTACGGGGTGACTGATTGTTGGTTGTTTCACTGCACGGGTCTTTTGATGGGTCATTTGATGGGTCATTTTGGCTGTATGTGGCAGTATAGTACAAAGTATTTGATGTCACTTGGTGTGGTTGTTGACACAGAGAGATGGAAAATGGTGAAAGGAATAAAAAGGTCAATGTACAAATCAAGGGACAGAAGAGGATAAGAAGAGGATCAGAAGAGGATCAGGCACTAAACCCACCTTACCATCCTGAGACAAAAGCGAAAGAAAGAAACTGCATGAGAAGCAGTCGCTCAAACTGAGTGGAAGAGTGAAAAGAATTTCTTGCAAGATTTTGCCACGGATTATTTGCCATGACATTTGCCATGATTTCCATGGGAAGCGACTGTTAGCCAGAGAGCAAATCAGGTTGGTAAAATGGGATTGCGAGCTTGAGCAAATTAGTAGAGAGCACAAGTTGATCGTTATAGGAGAAGAGGGCAGTGACTGCCAGTGAGGGGGGTTGTATTCAACGTTACCTTCTTGCCAGGGAACCACGAGCGAACGCCTGGAACCTGACGATGATGTCGGTGAGCTTCAAGTCACGTTCCTCCTCAAGATGGGCCAGCACTCCCGCCCTGAAGAAGATCTTGCTCTGGCCAATCCTGTACAGGTTGTGGTCCAGTTCCAGGGCTCTGATCTGAAAGGGTTCACCAATAATCCTACACGAAACAGCTTCAAGAGATCAATAAATTTTACATTAAGCTAACATTTCTATTAACAGCACTTGTGCGTTCCACTTGATGATAACCAAATATCAAAATGATCTGATGGGTGAATAGATTGATCAAATATTTAAGTGCCTAATACCGTTAACTTGTGACTAGCACGAGAACTTATTGGTAAGTGCTGGTCTCTGGTTCAACTTTACCATCTGAGACTACAGCAAGTTTTTCAAGTTTGGCTGAAGAGCCGGAAGTAGAAGACAACATTCTCCATCAAATGAAATCCCAAAGAATTACAGATTGCTCACCATGTTCTCGCAGGCCTTCTTGCCGTCCATGAAGCCGCGGGGGATGACATTTGGAGTGAGCAGTTCGTATCGTTGTCTGAACTCTTGGAAGAGAATTCTGTTGGGGAAACCTTGTCGGCAGATCCTGATACCTTCCAGTACACCATTGCACCTCAACTGGTCCAGCACCAGGGCTGCGTCGATCTTGCCAGTCTGAAATAAGCAAATGATGTTCAGGAAAATCTATTCAGACGACAGCATTAAAGAAACATTCTGTATTTGAAGTAATTTCGTTTCTAAGACAGAGCTGAAACGACCAAGGGATTTACCTAACAACACAACCAAACAAGAGAACTTTTACCCCGAGCAAGGTCTTAGTGTGCATCCAGTGAGTCATGCACAGCTTCCATTACGGCATCCGATCACCTTTTCACTAAAGTACTCGAGCAAAAGAGACGTGTAATCCTCCACTCACCTTCTTCTCGTGGTTGGGAATGATACATCTGACGAAGTTGGGGTTGCTGTTGTTGAGGGTGGACATCAAGCGACTCAGCTGCTCCTTGTACAACTGGCCGACCGTACGGAACATTCCCTTGCGCGTCCTAGCCCCAAATGAAGTCTCGTTGGCTGTGGCAGCTCCCATTCCAACTATCTCGGCTGAAATAATAACACCATTGTTTGAGGTATATGCTCATTTATTATACCATTATTGGCACATCCTTTTAATAAATCTTTATCTAATTTAGAGAAAAGGCATTGACGGTTTGGATTTTACCCTGCCAGAAAGTTCTGTTATTGCTGCTACTGCAAATCTCTCTGTGAAACTATTCTATCCTTTATCAAAGCAAAACTATTTGAGGCCAATTTCAAGTTTCCTAAATTGAGAAACCGCAGCAATCCATTTCTATTACACAAAATGACGTTGCTCTTCAGCTGAGACAAAGCCTATAAGAAACAGGCCAACAAATGAGGCTTATACAGATTAGCCATACACATGATAGCTTCATGCTGTAGAAAATACTAGAGTATTCAGCAACATATTTTCTAATGTTTCTTGCTAAAAAAACAAAATGACATATAATGATATTGCTAAGAGCTGAAAATAAGAGATTAATAGAACTGCACATGGTTCACAGCATGGCTATTAGAAAATAATAATATGGAGGACAGACACTCGATGCTATTAGCCCTGAGACAGGAAATGATGTTGTCCTGGAAAAAAATCTGAAATGATCTTAGAATGGCTGAACTGCAAAAGAGGAAAGACAGGCAAGATGGGGACAAGGGAAAAGAGGAAGAGGTTAGAAAGGCAACGGAGTTAGATACCTTGACAAGACTCACGTTTTGGACCAAACGAGAAATGCTTAAGGACAGCAGCTTGGGAGGAGACAAACGGGAAACAAAAATTCAAATCAAAAACGGTGTTAACGCAAGGTATGGAAGTGCTCGTGGCAGGTACTTTGACCTTAGTTAAGTCAAAGGGCCAAAGTATGCTCGAGGTGGACACACTCAACTCTCACAATATCTGAGAAAACAGAAGATACTGTCAAGAATGCCGGGTCACAGTACCAGTTGACAGTTAGTACATTCTGGTTACCAGCTGTAACAGCCCTTGACAGCGTGAATTATGTGAGACATTGCTGATTCCCACAGTTGTCAGTTACAAGATACTGGCCAGTTCGGTCAGCAATGCCTCGTGATGGGGACAACTTTTCAAGAGCACCGATTCAAAATTCACTCGAATATCCAGGAGAGTTATTGGGGATTTTAGTATTGGAGGGGGCATCAGTCTGGGGCATCAGTCTGCGACTCACTGGCTTGCTGAGGCGCCTCTTGGTACATGAACTCTGCTGCAGCTGGCTGAGGCTTGCGAACCCAATCTATAAAACATCAAGTAGTTAACCAATGCATGTTGAAAGCCCATGCCTCATTTTGGAAAATAATTCTATCGTCACAGTAAAGATGATGCTTCATCCCCATTCAGTTTCATGTGGCTATTTTTGCGCATTTACCTTTTTTCCCCTTATGAATGGAGCTGTCACATGAACTATGCTCTGAACATTCCCATATAAAAACACCCCACTAATCATGTGATTACTACCATATGTAGTTACAGCATTTACGTTCATTTACTAGAATAAACCTAGTTCATGAGTAACATGAGGATTCGCAAGGGCTTTTTTTCATTTTTTACTCCTGTTTGAACAACAAACACAGGAAACACATCAGCTAGCATCAACGACATCATCCCACTTCACTAACATAACAATACGTATAAGGCGTCTAACTATGCATTCTATCAATTTCTCGGCAACTGCAATGTTTTCAACGTACCATCCTTCCAGATGTTTCGCACGAACTCGTCAGAAGAGGCCTGGAGCAGCGAGACCACGTTCTCGTTCAGGGGATCCATGTTCTTCAGGAGCCACTGGTCGCATGAGTAGTCAACCTACGCCACAAAACACAGTCAATATCATTTCAAGGACTGGGCAGAGTTCTCAAGATGAACAAAAATATCAGTAGTTTTGAAGATCAACAAAAATGTCAGAATAGTAATGCTTGAACAAAAATGTCAGAATAGTAATTCTTGAACCTCAATTAGACCCTCACCTTGCCGGCGTAGTGGATGAGACTGAAATGGGCCTTCTCCCTGAAAGCAGGTTTCTGGAACTTGGGGTGGGTGCTGTGTTGGGCGTTTAACTTCTCCACCAAAGTCTTGTCGGTCGCCTTGGGGAACCAACACTCCTCGTCCACAAGGGCAAAGATACCAAGAGGCTGAAATGGATGAAAATAAAAATAAAATAATTTACTTAAATGGTATTACAACCTTAAAACTCAGCCATGCAGAGAAATACCTTTGCATTTTGTCGGAAATTAAGTGAAACAGATCCACATTTAAGGGAAAGTGTTCAAAATGGAAAATTAAACAGCAGGTCGAACATTTCCTTAGCTGTACATATGCTCCAGTGAGAAATGCCAACAATGGCAACATCAGCATCACCATCAGCATTCAGCAAACGCTAGTGTCTGAACTTTGAATAGCTTAGCAAAGCATGAAGGCGGACAAGAGGGTGACTCAAGAGGGCGAGGAGGTGCATACATAGAAATACATAGAACGGACATGAGGCTGTATGATGCCACCTCAAGATGAGGTCACCAAATCCGCCATATTGGAACTGCCCTGAGACATGACGTCACAATAGACTAATTATGATGTGACATCATACCATTGTTATAAGTGACATCACAGTTATTGGTGACGTCACAGTCCATTGTGCCAGTATTCAGGGCAGTTCCAAGATGGTGGATTTGGTTGCTTCATCTGCCAGAGCCTCATGTCCCTTCTATGTATTTCTATGGGTGCATAGCACTGCATACCTTCTCGAGGAGGTCGATGGTGGGCTGGAGGTCGAGTCCGAAATCAATGAAGGTCCATTCAATGCCCTCCCTCTGGTACTCCTCCTGCTCCAGGATGAACATGGTGTGGTTGAAGAGCTGCTGCAACTTCTCGTTGGTGTAGTTGATGCAGAGCTGCTCAAACGAGTTCATCTGAAACACAATAGATACATTTAAATAAACGCAAATACAGATAATACCATCAATTGGACGTCCGTGAGAGATCTCTCTCGTAAGGACTCCCATGGGCCAAAGGGCAAGCAAAAGCTTGATAAGCTTCTTCATAACTAATCATTAGACTATCACTAATTAAGAACTTTTTCTATTAGGAGATCACCTTTGCATCAGCATCATTAATTACTTAGTCTGCATCATGGCATTCGTTGATGTGGATGATAATATTCTTATTAAATAGATCTATTATCAATCCTCCACACATCGAATAGGCCATTTCATGAAAGTGCCAGGGAAGCACAGAATTCTCATATTGAACCATGGTGCAAATTGATTTAAAAACCCAAAAGACATGCACTGAAATTATACCAGTAATCATTAAATCATACCGGAGAAACATAGGAAGTCGAGAAAGGACAGGTATTTTTTTTTCTTCAAGATATATTGATAGAAGAGAGAGGTACGAAGTTCATAGGAGTAAATTGTAAAAGAGATTAAAATGTTTTGCTTGTGAAACCAAGTAGCACGTATCGTTCATTCAAGAGCATGTAAAACAACCACAGCATAATATAGCAATAAAGACTACCCCTATTCTGACTGTATGAGTTGCATGATGCTCAAGTAATTGCTGTACTGCATTCCCATACAAGAGTATGATTTAACATAGCTCAACAGAAAAGTCTTTTATGACACAAATTACAGAAGTAAACGGGTCATTCATTCTGTAATCATTCAAAATCACTTATATTTCCAAACATCCATTTAATGATACAGATAAAACAAGACCATGCCAAGGTCAGAAAGGGCAGAGATGAAATAACAGACAATATGACACAACCTAGAAAAGACTATCTTTTTTTTTTCTTAGCATATTACAGCGATATCACACAGTATTGTACTACGGCCATAGAGTTATCATGTTACAGCTCGACCTATCATGTTGTGAGGGTTAACACATGTTATACTTTCATAAACACACAATTTTAGAAGAAAAAAACATTTCTTTATAGTAGCAATGCAGGGCTGTCATGCCAATATCATAATTTCTCATGCGATGTGCACTCTTGACTTGCCAAACTGGCATGATTCAAAACTGCCATGAATCATCAGATTCAAATACCACGCAGCTGGAATGCAGCAGATTGCAGCACATTTAAGACATGGAAACAGATCTGATGCACAAGAAATCGTGAGTTTCAACTAATTCCCCAACTGTGACAGCAAAAAAAAAAATTAACGGAAATTAATGTCAAGAGAACATCCATGTCTGCCGATTACAAAACCACGTGTATTTGACATATTTCCCCCAAGTTCTATCTGGGAAATGACACCAACAAGACTAAGGAATGAATTACCAGAAGGGACTAGTTCCAGGAGGAACAGAAGCCTGAAGGATTAGTAAGAAAACGAGAAGAGCCATCTCAAGCCATTCTTTGATCACTGAACTCAAGGAGGCAGCCAATTTAGAGCTAATTTTTTTCACATGTTGCAAGTATTTTGGAGAGACTACCCCCGTGTATGTATAAGTATATATATCATGTGTATTGGAGAAGTTGAGCAACAAAAGACAAGAACAAAACGATTGCAAGACCAGTGAGACGACCAGTGAGACGTGAGAAACAGGGCCATCTCTCGGCAGTAGACTGGAGGAGCCAAATGTCACTCGACACCCTCGGCTGGGAACTTGGGAGTTCATCCTGAGGTACTTGTAACTTCTGGCACCAATCCCAATTATTCACCCTTCCCCCAAGAGTCCCCTACCCCTCCAGCATCAGATTCATCTCTCGGCACCTGCACAGATGTGTACAATAGTATCACACAATTATGAGGAATACCAGCATGCCAGCGGTGTATAATCTACCCTGTCAATGCTAGGCATTTTGTCCATCAAGTGGTACTAACTAGTACTGTTTAGCAGATGTATTCACATCAAACACCTGATAGACGTATCTAATTTGATAAAGTCTGATGACAAGGGGAAACCGATATAATACGATGTAGATGAATATCATGTCAGAAATGAGATAATCTAGTATTCGGGGTCATAAATATGCTTATTTTTCTTGCCAAAAAACAGTAATTATGCTACATGGCATTAACTGATATTAGTTGCTCTTCGGCATGGTGAATCATTGGTGATACAGAAATGTCTTAGCTCTGTCATGTCTGCTATTCTCCGATTCTTCTACTCTGCTCATCGCTCCCCCTCTTGTGCCACTACATGAATCAGCCCATTTTCCATCTGACTTGATGCAGTGACATCCTGCAGAGATGACACCATTATTTGCTCAGATATGCTGGCACAACGACTGCATTGGAATGGCACAGGACACCAGCTGGTTGATATGTTGTTCAGATGGTTGCTATGGCTACAGCATCATCACCACTGGCAACAGCACTAGCAACAGCACTAGCAAGAGCAGTGGCAGCAGCGTCATGACTTGCAAGCCACGTGGAAGTGATGAGCAATGCAGTGTGACTCATTCTTCAGCATGTTCAGCCTGGAAAAGCCCTTTCTCATGGAATATTGCTATTTTCTCAAACCACAACACACAAGTGTAACTGAGTATGCGGTGCAGAGCTACTACAGCTACAACTCAAGACACAACTTCAAGCTGAACTGCAGCAATAACCTTGTCCAAGCAACAACAGAGCATAACCTATTCCTTCCTGAATGAACCAACACACACAACAAAAAAACCACAATTACCAACCGTTGCATCCTTTCACTTCTCAAAATAATAAGTTTACATTCAGAAGCCCATTTCAGCATGTCCATGAGCAAAACAACAGCCAACCTGACTGATGCGACAGATGCCTTCCTCAAGGGTGTGGCCATTCCTCTATCAATCATTCACTACTTGGGTTGCCTTTCTAACACTACTTTCATCAATATGCATATAGATAGGAAGTATCGACCTCATACAGAGTGCACGTATAATTTGAGAAAGTATATCATTTTTGGAATCCTCAGACAGTAAATCTTTCTAATAGTCAATATTTCTTTGACTTTTGAAACCTGACACCGTGGAAGAACTTCCGTATATATTAGGCTGTCAATTAAATCTATGACCTCAGCTCATGTCAAAACACCTATACTATATATATATATATATAAGTATAAGATTAGATGGTTCACCAAAAGCATTTGACATGGTATAAATAAAACAAGACCTAAGAATAACAACATCCAAGTTTTATAACCCATATCTTAAAGAGAGCAACAGTGAATTTCAATAGAACAGCAAGCTGTAGAGGAAAGTTACTTCAGTGATAGCTGCATACCAGGGGACTATTACAACATGTTGCAGAGGACTGCAAAGTGCAGCGTAAATATCAGTTATTGTGCGAACAAAAGCAACCATGCCTGGATGGCATTTTCATCAAAGAGTGGAACAATAAAGGCAAAAATATCACTTGTTGATTTGACACTGCTTGTTTACGGGCCAGGGCACTTATTCTTTTGCCGTATCATTATCAAATCACAAGGCGTTCACTGGCTGCCAGTGGCTGGAGCTATTCCTTGGAGCTATTCCTTGGAGCTACACAAGTACCATGGCTCCACGCTTGAGGAGTTCACTTAATAGCCTCAGTGTGACCTCCCTTCCAAATGGAACAATAATATCCTACATGGAACTCAACTCTTCCACTCTTGAGGCTCCACATACCACAAGACAGATTAGCATCTAGATCCCAACAAGAATGCCCATTCTACAACATGGCAAAGAAAGTTCACTGGAACCAACCATTATGTTTCATAAATAGCACTGATATCAGGAAAATTAACTTCCAGATTTAATACACAGACCATGACACATGTATTCTCTGTGTACTGAAGAAGTTGTGTAACCGTGTCAAATACATTAAGGTGTATCAATTTCAAGTTTGATGGCGAAAAGTTATGCTAAAAGCAAGATATGCCGAAATCAATTTCCAAAATTAGGAAACAAAATCTATCTGAAAACGATACCCTACACTAAAATAAGCCTAATCTATTAGAATGTGACTGAAAATATTGCTTAAATCTACTTCAAATGGACTAAAAACATTGCTTAAATCGTAAAACTGCTGCAAAACGTTACAAAATAACTGCATAATAAAATAACATTGTAGTACAGGAATACCACTAAACAAAACACTTAAGAAAAATCTGAACACAAAAAATACAGCATTGAAATATAGCATGCCTGACGAGAGAACATAAAGACATATAATTTGTGGGGAAAAAAAAATTCGAAAAAATGATAAACTCATTCAAATTGTGCTTTGGACCCCGATTGGTCAGACGCACACCAAGAATGCAGAATGCAGTGCCACCTAGACAATAGTGGGCCTTAAACAAGAATAAGGACATTATAACAAGTATATAAGGACGATTATGAAAGGTCATAAATAGACAAGGACAGTCATAGACAGAAGAAACGGTAAACAGAAGAAACGGTGAGAGGAACGAGGGTTACTCACCACCCACTCAGAGTTCTGCGGCCGCAAATACCACAATTTCATCTTTAATCATTACTCTAATCAGTGTACAGCAGTGTACTTGATATATTTTAAACTAATTGCAATATTGCAACAACCAAAGATATCTCATCAACAGGAAGCAACCGAGTCTTTAGATTCTGGGCAGCTCATCCCAGTCACATCAACGAATTATTACAAGCTACGGAATTGTACCTCTTCACAAACAATTTGTATCAATAAAGGTCGAATAATCAGCCACTGTGGTCAATATCTAAGAACATAGTTCATGACAAACACCAATCTCTTGCTGGTGTTGAAATTGGCAATAATAAATACACAAACTGAATTTCTGTTACATGATCCATGGTCCTAAATCAATATGGTTAATTTGGAGTACACAACCGTGGCTTTCCATTTTGTCGAGACTATTATAACCAAAAATTTTAACAAATGGCCAATACTGGGGCAGACATTAGCAGTTTAAATCCAGACGCTAAATGTCAATTTGCGTGCCATCAAAATAATTAAGACCTGATCACTTCAGGATTTGATGAGATATCTTCTCAATGTAAAATCTCAAGATAGACACGTCCCACCAAAAAAATTCAGCATAACTTTCTTTAAAAATATTTAGCATTTGAATACGAGATAAATATATCAAGAGCAATGTATGAAAAGGTCAAGAATGAGCAAGATAGAATGTGTTTTGTGATTGATAAAATAAAATATATTTTGGAATAGAAGAGATTCAGGAAAGAACCAAAATTTGAAATCCAACCAAAAAGAACTGAAAATTTCATAAACTCAAATTCTTCAAAACATCCACGATTCCCAATTTTATGAAAGTTGAGAAAGCTTCAGCCTTTTATAAGAAATATAGAAGACATGAGCCAATGGAGCTAGGTTCAAGAAAGGTCATTACACCTCATCCTACAAACGTAGAGAACTACAGGCACAAGGTCATACCAGAGGGGGCTGCATGAAACAAACAGCATCAAAGGTCAATGGTTTATGGAGAGCATATATAATATCAGTCAAACACAATTAAATAATAAATCAACACGCCATGTGTCATGCAAAGAAATAATGCTAGACTGAAAATTTGAGGAGCTTGGATCATTTCATCATCTAGGCTGTCATCAATAAATAACATAGTGCTTTTAAAAGCATTTAAATTAGTAACTCAAAAGTCAGCTGGTCTAAAGGGCAAAAGAATAAGCAACATTCAGCACACAAAGCCAAAAAAAAAGGCCAATTGCTACAAATTTGGCTAGCCATAACACAAGTAAATATGAAGCAGATCTACATGAAGTTACATTGAAAAGCAAGTTTCTCGTGTTTAGTGTCATTAAATATTCTGCAAATGAATATCAACACATAGGATCACTCTGGTAAAATCTAGCAAACAATAAGAGGTTCTACAAAGCTGATGAAAGACAGGCACTTACCAGGAAGATCTCGAAACCAGCGATATCGAGGATGCCAATGAAGGAGGCCCCCTGGCGCTTGGTGCGGTCCAAAGACTTGTTGATACGAGCCACCAGCCATTTGAAGAGGCGCTCGTAGACGGCCTTGCTGATTGCTTCTACTGCAAACTCAACCTGGGGGAAAAGGCAAAGGGAAATTTTATAATTTTTGAGATTAGGTCAACAAAATCATACCTCCAATGAAGAACACATAAAACATTATCATGGGAGTAAGAGAAAGATGGCTATGTTCTTGAAAACCAAGTTAAGTTAGAAATACTGAACGCATTTGTGTCCAATGCCATTTATCGTACACAGTCACCATAATTTCATTTTCAGCAAGACAAGTAACCAGAATTTGAAAGACTAAATAATTAACTTTTAAAATAACTTTAGCAGCACAATGAAACACAAGCCAACTCTTGTAATAAATCCCATTTGTTTTCAATTTGTGTTTTCAACAATATGATTGAATGGGTTGGTAGTAAATCATTTAGATAACTTTTTCGACAACAGGCGACAACTTTTTGATCACATTCCAGAATGTGTTTGTTATTATTTCAAAAACATTGTCACCATGGAATCACAAGATTCTTAAAATTTTGAAGATTAACATGCAAAAAAGATAACGTCTCAACTATTTCAAATATTCAATGTTTTATGTTGAAACCTCAGTCATTCATTGGAAAAATTTACTTTTTGTATTTGGGGGAAAAATAGTATGACCTTCATTCAGTACAAAATAGCCAGCAAAACACAAGCAATAAAACAGTTAGCTAACATGGTCAATAAGCCAAATCAGAGAATATAATTCTGCTGTTGGCAGTACGCGAAGGCTGAACTCATTTCGAGGAGCAATTTAGTTATTATTTTGTTGGTGAAACGTCAACAGTACTGAGGTAAACAGAAACAGAGCTACCAAATAAGCGGATTAACCAATTAGGGATCACATTCTGACACAGATCGATGGCTGTGTAAATTACAAGCACTTTTTCGGTGCATTCCTCTTGTAACCATTTATATACCAACTTTTTTTTTCTTTTCACTAGTTATAACTTGGTGTAACTAATTTGTCATATGCCATGGCATACATACACATAACTTCAAATGATTTGAGCACAAATGTGTAAATGGCATTGAAACACTGCTAGGTCAGGAGTTTACACAGAACACAGATCCTTGAATGAAGTTGTGTGCATTCGCAAGAAACCAGGATGCAAAGAATAGTAATTAGAATAGAGACATAGCTCATGTCCGCATACAACAGACTCCGGCATGTTGATTACCCTGGCACTACCCAATAATTGACCCATGTTGTGGTACTTCACACATACTATCAGTGTACTGTGTACGCCATAAAATGACACCAATTAGATGAAATATTTCCAAAAAGTTATGCATTCCCAACTAAAATTGTACAAGATAACAGCATTAATTCTACAGCATTATTACACATGGAATTACAAAGGCATTTCTAAATTGACTTTTTATTGCATATCCAGTTGGCACCGTGTCAGTCAGATAAGGTCATTTCAATATCTGTTCAAACACGGATGTGCCAATCAGGCCCTCGTAGAACATGGTATCTTGTGCAAACAGCGCATTCTCACTGGCGTTACATTAAGCAGATCCTGTATCAATTGGTAGGACACAATTTATTCACAGTTAAGTCCTTGTAGCTCGGCCTTCATGAGTTGATAACACCCTGGAATTTTATTGGCCTTATCGGAGCTTTATCAGAACGGGTCATGCTAACATCTCCTGGAATGTTGGACATGCACCACGCAAAAACAGTCCTATCAAATCATTAGTGAAATTAACGGAGTACAGTAGATGAAAATAACATTACAAGCGAATAAAATGTACACGCACCTGTTCCTTAGTTTGTGCCTTGGTGACGAAATCTCTGCCAACTTTGATTCTTGGTTTCAGGAAAGCTCTGGTCATTTCAGTTACGGGAAGGCCAAGTAAATGGCATGTCTTTTGGGCAACTGAAATTAACGAATAAATATTTCAATACACTTATGATTTGACCAGCCATAGAGACATTTCTTTGTGATTTTAGTCGATAAACATTAGAGAGGTTCTGCAACAGGTATACAGGTGAACGAATAGGTTGCCATGGGAACAATTTAATTATATAGAACCTGTACATGTACACGGGAGACATAAGTGTGCAGCTAAACTTCTCTGTTGGTGGGTGGATGGATGGATGGATGATTGGGGCTTAGCGTCCTACATTTATGCACTTGGTAGGCTAATTAGTAAAGAAGGAGGACATGGCAATGAGGCGAAGGATGATTGAAACAACCGTCCAACATATCTCTGTTACTGAAAGTTTCCGTCATTAGCTTAGGACTTATACTCTTCCTTGAATAGTTTTAAGTTTCTGGGACTTCGAATACCGCCATTTTCTCACCTGTGTTGTCGGGGAGGGTCGCCTGGTCGGAGTTTCTCTCTTGCCTGAATTGCATGTTGCCCAAAAGCAAGACGGCCGAAACAATCTTGTGAACAGCTGAAGCAGAAGACAATATCAGATTAGTGACATGAAAGTATATTATAGTTTACTGCTCAGACCAAACAAATAGATGGTTAGATTAAAAAGAAGCAAGTGCAGCCCTCTTAGTTGAGTTCTTACCTGCAACCTCCTCGGTATTGAAGCTCATGATCTCCATAGCCTCGATCAGCTGCCGGTACAACTCCTTGTCGTCCTGCGTCCCGCATGGCACCTGCCCGTGAGACAAGTAGCGGTAGTTCTTGATGTCTTCCAGCAAAAAGTCCTCTGCAATCAAGAAATTCATAAATCAAAAGTTTGTCAGAGAATAATATCCACTTGTACGAAGGCAGGCAGTCAGCAATGCCCTTCTGAGTTTGCAAATAATCAACATATATGTAAGTTGAGTGACATTGTCAAGGCGTAATCCACCTCAGGAATATTTCATTGAGCAGTTGCATCGTAACCCAGAATAGGTTGGTACAAGTATTAGGAAGTTATATTATATCTATTCTATAATTACATCAGAAGAACAATTGAAGAGCATCACATCAGTGCAATTTATTGTGGGTCATAATTCGTTTCTAAGAACTAAGTAAGAAGTACACAGTTGAAATAAACGAGTTTGTCATTATATCTGAAGGACGTTCAAGAATTTCATTTCAAACCTACAGTAGAAGATTTAGGGCCACTGGAACTACTGTAGTTCACCATCAACCATGTGCAAATAATAAGACTGGCATTCAGCACATTTCATACATAAATCCCAGCAATAATGGCTAAACAGCTATCATTACGTACCAGTCACTGTTTTCAACACAATTGAATAATGAACGAAAAGTAGCATCCTTAACTAGTAACTAACTACCCTACTTGGGCATAATGCATCGGAAAATAATAAGTACTTCAAATAGGAAAGAGTGAGCCCTATATGAATATCAAAAATATTAACATGTGCATATATATAATCATTTCATAATCTTTGAAGTCTGGCAAGTGCAAAATGCAGAGCTCTCAATCTCTAAACAACGCAGATATGCTGCAATATTCAAGTAGCAACATTCAAGTAGCACCATTGCAGAGGCATCAATAATGCAGGAGCAAAAATCTCCTTGAAGAACACCCGCCGTACATTACAGCCAAAATACAACATCTCATAAAACATTCACCACAAAATTGCAATCTGGCAAAATTTAAAATGCCATCAACAAGAAACCGAACAAATGTACGCTCTGGTTGAAGACAGAGGAGACAGTATTGCTAAATGCTGATAGTGAAGAAACTCAAGGGACCACAACTTGGCACCCAGCATCCACATTCACGAGAACTTGGCAGCCTTCATGGGGAAATACTGACGTAACATAGTTTGAGTCTTAGACCTAACATGTAAGCGATTCCTAATAGTTGTAACTTGTAACACAAGTTGCTAACCTCATGTTGCTCCAAATCAAAGGAAATTGGAAAAACTCGGTAATACACATTTTTCTCACTTTTCCCCTCAACTATAGTCCAGACACTTCAAGAAGTAACCAGACATAAATATGCTACCATCTTGAAACAATTAGATTAACCAACACCAAAGAAGACATTCCTCGGGCTAAATCGAAGGAATGTGTCTTCATGTGCTTTCCTAAATTCGCTCTTGAATCTCGACAATCTTACATGCGCAATGTACTTGCTCAGTACAGCCCAAGAGGAAATGAGCCAAAATACTGGCCATACGTTGGATAGCACAAACGGCCGAAGTTAATGGTACATCCAGGGGAGATCCAAAACCAAAGTACCCAACAAAATCTGTATACATACATAATTCTATGACAACTACTTTAAAACATGGAACATCAAGAACATAGAAGAGGTGTCCCAATATTGACATGAAAACAATGGCATACTGGACCATGTTACACCCCACAGCCCAAAATAGCCTTGACACCTTGCCAGGATATAAACTGTGCCGTAAAGTAAGATTTCATGAAAAAGAGATAGGGGAGGATTTCTTCAGGAAAGCAAGACAGGAACTTGTGGAAGCCGGAAGAGCCAAAGCCCAGAGCCAAAGCCCAGAGCCGTGCTCAGTGGGTGCAACAGCACACTTCTCACCTGACAGAATTATTTAGGGGCAACCTTTGCAGGAGCTTCCTGATAGCAGCATACCACACATACTTGCATGGCAGTCACCGCACATCCACAGCACATCCACTCGGCTAGCTGTGCACTTACATTTCTCTTTTACGGCACAAGTTAATTGACCTGACTCAAACCCAATGCCATTGTGATGAGGTAATTAGCAATAAGGTGCATGGATTGCCGTGGAGGCACTAAAACCCACAAGTAACAACTCATAGTAACTACTCAACTGACATACAGCTGCAGTACAACTGCTGGGTGAATTCTATGTGAATGGGATCAGAGCAGAAAAGCAGCCTTCAAATAATGATACGTACTAGTAATGCAGGAATAACGGTACTTGCTGACTTTCTCTTGGCCAATGTCTTCGTTAATTGTATCAAATCTCTGTGATTCAACAGATCTCTCAAATAGAATCCAAAACACACCCAATACAGAGTATGAACCATCATGGTGAGTGCTAGCATATTAAGCCACACAAGTAAAGCCAGGTCAGTGACAATATTTTTGTCTTAGAGTGATCTCCCGCCTATTAATGAAAAGTGTTTACTTTAAAAAAAAAAAACGGACATGTATTTCATAGGCGAATAAATGTGTCTTGAGTCTTGAGTCTTGAGTCCAGGCAAAACAAAGATCTCTCAAATTCTCACTCTTGAGCATCTCTCTAACTCGAGAGCATCCCTCTTATTCGGGAGCATCTCTCTAACTAGGGAGCATCCCTCTTACTTGGGAGCATCCCTCTTACTTGGGAGCATCTCTCTAACTCTTGAGCATCTCTCTAACTCGGGAGCATCCCTCTTACTCGGGAGCATCCCTCTTACTCGGGAGCATCCCTCTTACTCGGGAGCATCCCTCTTACTCGGGAGCATCCCTCTTACTCGGGAGCATCCCTCTTACCCGGGAGCATCCCTCTTACCCGGGAGCATCCCTCTTACTCGGGAGCATCCCTCTTACTCGGGAGCATCCCTCTTACTCGGGAGCATCCCTCTTACTCGGGAGCATCCCTCTTACTCGGGAGCAGTCCTCTTACTCGGGAGCAGTCCTCTTACTCGGGAGCATCCCTCTTACTCGGGAGCACCCCTCTTACTCGGGAGCACCCCTCTTACTCGGGAGCATCCCTCTTACCCGGGAGCATCTCTCTAACTCGGGAGCATCCCTCTTACTCGGGAGCATCCCTCTTACTCGGGAGCATCCCTCTTACTCGGGAGCAGTCCTCTTACTCGGGAGCAGTCCTCTTACTCGGGAGCATCCCTCTTACTCGGGAGCACCCCTCTTACTCGGGAGCACCCCTCTTACTCGGGAGCATCCCTCTTACTCGGGAGCATCCCTCTTACTCGGGAGCATCCCTCTTACTCGGGAGCATCCCTCTTACTCGGGAGCATCCCTCTTACTCGGGAGTGCATCTTTAACTCGGGAGCATTTTCTAACAATTATAAGTAGCTACAAATCAGAAACATTAGCAACAGAGGTTGCATCTGTAACATCTATGTCAGTGAAAAAAGGATAAGACAATGGGGTTTAGGATTTGACACCTGAAGGGGTATGGATGCTAAACCAAGTAGAAGGGGAGGGGAAGCCCACACCCACTCCAGTTCCACCATGCTCCGCATAGCATCACAACCACTGAGTGCTCACCCAATCTGAATCAACACCTCAACAACATTGTGCGTGCACTGTATATGTCCAACAAACACAAGATTCACTTGATAAAGCAGTTAGATAATGCCCAATAATTGCCTACTGGTGTTACTTCACTGTCTATGTCCAGCGTTTGCAAACTTAGCAGTCCACAAGTTGGAAGGAAGGTCCAAGCGTATTAAATCCAAGAACATAAAATCACATAACAAACCCCAAATGCCATTATTGCAAAATTATAAAGACTTATCGCAATGTTAGTACTAACTTGTTATCTCAGTATCTCAGCAATTTGATATAGGACTTCCCGGGAAAATTACAATGGTTTTAGGACTTTTATCTAATAAAGAACATATGCCATAGAAGAGAGAGAGAGAGATCTATGGGCCATAATGAGAAATGAAACACCTGAGGTTGCAACTGGGATAACATTACACTCCCAACCCCTACACGAACCACCATTTAGCATTTTGCCCCTTCAACCTGGCCCAGTCAACCTGGCCCAGTCAGTCGGCTGTCAACATTTGTGGCCCTTTGCTTTCACCAGCTTCAGACCTGTCCCCTTCCACCCAGATCCCAGGGCTCCTTGTTTATCGCACTAGATTAGAGCAGCAGGGTGCAGCCAGTGATGCTGGCAGTGATGCAGGCAGTGATGCTGGGCAAAGGAGGGGAGAGGGAAAGAAGCAGAGGGGGCCAAGGTGAGCTGCAGTCAAAGGGATGAAGCAGGCAAGCAGGAGGGATGCTAGGTGCTCCCAAACGTGTACCCCAAGGGCCCAAGGCAGGGACAACCGCCTCCGATGCTGCAATGCTTCAACTGCAGTGTTCACCACTAGCAGAGTCTGGCTGGGCCCACCACCTGCCTGCTATCTTGTGCAACCTGGTATCTTGCCCAGCCCGGTATGCTCCGCCATGCAATGCCATGAACTGCACAGTTGAACTGCACAGCTGATTGTGAGGTGAAGAGCTGAGCTGACTGGGAGCATGCACTCTCTTATAGTGACTGAGCAGCAGTATGCAACGCGTATGCAGCTCTATGTAGGAGTATGCACAATACCCAATGCAATGCTCTAGGTACCAGTAGGTAGGCACAGTTAGCGCTGCAATGTACTGTCCTCCACAGTGTGCACTGGTACAGTCCTACTGTACCAGTCCTACTGTACCAGTCCTACTGTACCAGTCCTACTGTACCAGTCCTACTGTACCAGTCCTACTGTACCAGTCCTACTGTACCAGTCCTACTGTACCAGTCCTACTGTACCAGTCCTACTGTACCAGTCCTACTGTACCAGTCCTATGCAGTATATACTCAGTATACAAGATTCTATGCTAATCCATCCAACCATCGACTGCAAATTAGTATACAACGTACGACATGGCTCGATATTCAGGTCACAATGCTAAAGAGTCAACACACCTTCTCGCTTCATAAATATTCACAAGGAGCATCATGCACCAGCCACACTCTCCCTACAACATCGCACCCTCCCTGCAAGACGCTGACAGAATAACTGCCTCCTCTTTGCAATATATTACAACATTTCGCAAGCTTGTCAATTTCACTTGTAAAAACTCATCCATCTCTCATCCCCCTCTCCTCCAGCCGCTAGGTATGTTTTTACTATCATTCACCGACTGCATTCCCACCCACAAGACATATGTAATGATATGTTCACCTGCACTTCAATCTCCTTAGGTCTGAACTATAGAATCAATATAATTTTATTATATGAATGACCGCCAGGGGGCCAGACAAGATGGACGTTTTGTGAAATGCTGCTCAATTCCAGCTAAGTTATTTGTTATTTCTTGTGGTTAAATTTTGTTGTAGTTGTGTAAACACTGTGTTTGCGTGTATTTAAAGGTATTAAGCATATATTGAGGCAGTTTTTTAACTTGTAAGAGTGTTTTTTAGACAAAAAATCGGCAACTTATTATCTACCGCAACCGCTACTTGTCTGTAAGTGTAAACAAACCCATTATCGCCCATTTGATTAGCGTGTAGGGTCCGAATTTTGCCTGTATTTCTGTTTAATTTATGCCCAGTTAGTATTCCTAAGTTATTACTGTTCATATAGACATTGTAAACCGGCCTAGTAACTAATAAGTACCATACTTTGGATTCATTGGCCTGTATCTTTGTGTCTACTATATTTATTTGTTGTCTTGTTTGTTGGCAAATTTTCCATTTTTGGCATCAAATTAATTGTGTGACCTAGTTCTCTAAACTGTCTCACTCCTTAATTGCCCTTCAGTCATTTGACCTACTTTCCAGTTGAATAACTCTGCATTGACCAGTCCATTGAATTCATCTACTCCTCACTGCATTTCACTTGGTTTAATTATTAAATCCAACTGCGTTTTCATTAATTCCAGTAAACCCACAGAGTGCTAAAGTTGTGTAAATAAAAATTGTACAAATATATATATATTTATTATTTTTTAGTTTTCTATTTCAAATCAAATTCACAAGAACTAGTACATCTATAAATCACACAACACAGAAGTTTATATCAACTTTAAAACTCACAGCATATTGATTTAGAACAAAATACTTGGTGAATGTTTTTCTAATATTTTGCAGTTTTTGCCCATGATGAAGCCAGGGGCCCGGACCAAGCAGTACTTAACCAGAAAGACGAGGGCTCTCCTTGAATCTGTGCTAGAGGAGGATTGTGATGAGCATGTTCCAGATACACAAGACTGTGATGAGCATGTTCCAGAAACACAAGACTCAGATGCTCCGATCACATCTGACGTGTCTGAATCGCAAGAAATTCTTGTGATCCCCGAGACACAACAGTCGCAGACTAACCTCCTTGATGCGACTCTTGTCAGTGAAGCAGACTCTTTTGATGAAAGCAGCTTACTCATTGACGATGCCTCAGTAGCTCCCCCGACTGATACTGAGGCCCCCGCTACAGTCACCGAAGATGGTCCAACTGTTACAAATGCTGCCCCTCCCGTTGACCCAAGCCCTCCTGTAGCTAGTACTTCTGCTGTCGATCGCCCCGCAGAAGTTACTCCCTCTACTGTTGAATCCCCCACCCTGACTGTTGGTTCCCCGATTGAAACAGTAGTCACAACTCGCCAGATTGTTACACCTCAAGTGACTAAGACTGTGCACCTGTTCAGAGGTCCAAAGAACCCGCTGTCAGCCTTCTACCACCAGAAGCTGCAGTGGAACCACATGTCCTTCATCTCAGCGGAGCAGGCTTATCAACATCAGAAACTCTTATTTCACAAAGTACCCCGTGTTGGTCGTAATCGCCTGCTGAGATGTCGCTCGTCGCATGATGTGAAACGAATTTCAAATGAGCTTGTACCCTCTCCATGTGACTCATGGAATGAGATGAAGTTTGCCTTAATGACTGAGATTTGCACAGCCAAACTTCATCAGTGTAAACGTTTCCGTGATGCCCTAACCAAGACTGACAGTGCTATCCTTATCCACAACACTGAAACGGACAGTGTATGGGGTTGTGGTGTAGACATGAAGGGCCGCAATATGATGGGCAAGATCCTCATGGATGTTAGAGACACTGCACGCTCATATCAACAAGAATTCCCTCCACTGCCCAAACCGACAAACCCTTCACCTCCAACAGACAAAGCTACGTCATCTGTGAAGTCTCGATCCGTCATGGTTGTCGGAAATTCAAACACTCGCGGTCTGGCCAAAGAAATTAATGCTCGTGGAATTTCCTGCACTGGGTTCGTATACCCTGGCCAGACCGCCAAACAGATCAGTAATCGAGTGAAGAACTTTGCCAGTACTACGCCACCATCCGCAGTTGTATGCCATGCAGGCGATGTCGAGGTCCGTGATCATTCTCGCTCGCTCTCATCGATCACATCGGACTACAATGCCCTCATTGATAGCATTCGCTCGACATTCCCTCAATCTCGTGTCATTCTGAGTGGTCTGCCCTTAGATCGCTCACCCAGAGGGTCGTCGCTCCACTTGAGGATTGCAGAACTCAATGCCCACTTGTCAACGCTGTGTTCGACAACAAAGAACTGTGTATTTCTTCCGAACACCAGAGCCAAACTCAGAGACAATATCCACTTCACTCACCAGTCAAAGGACATAGTGGCTCGCACTGTTGCTAGGCATGTTAAACAGTGTCTTTAATTTGCTGCCAGTTACCAAGATTAACGAAGAGTCCCAGAAAGCAAATGTCATCTTCAAAAATGTTAACGCAAATGTAGCTAATACAAATGTAAATAGTAATGTGAAAAATGCGAATCTGAATTATGGTACCCATTCCAAAGATATTAACACATGTAGTGATGATAGTGATAAATCTCCAGAGAACTTAGAGTTTAATACATTGCTAAATGATCCAATATTGTCATTGGAATGTGATAGTCACTTGCCTGATATGTCAAATGAAAGGGCAATGCCTCCAGAATCAGATTGCCTTGTAGCTCCAGAGAGTAACAATGAATTGAAACTGTTAGTTTGGAATGTACAGGGACTAGGTAGTAAATTTGAAACGCATGATTTGCTCAACCAGGTGTCAGAATTCGATGTAGTGATATTTCTGGAAACTATGAAGTTAGATGATTTCTGTCCAAACACTGGAAGCTATATTTTCACGCACATTCAGAGGAAATATCAAAACCCACGTGCTCGTAAACCGTCAGGTGGAATCGGAGTATTAATCAAATCTAACTTGTATGATGACAAAATTGTAACTATAGCTAAAAATTGTGACTTTGTTGTATGGTTAAAGATCTGTAGACCAAATCAGGATGATTTATTTATTGGCGGAGTATATATTCCACCTCTTGACTCAAGTTCCATGGTTGCAAACTATAAGGATAACAATGCTTTTCAGCTCATTCAACAAGATGTTGTACATTACATGCAAAAAGGCAAAGTTGCGCTATGTGGTGATTTCAATGCCAGAACTGGTAAACTGTGTGATTACGACCACACCCATGGAAAAGATATAAATTGCAGTATATCATCCTTTCAGGTTGATTTCCTCGAATAGAGAGGCATTCGGAAGATATTAAAACTAATACATATGGGAAAGAACTAATTGCACTTTGCAAGTCTAGCCAAATGCGAATTATGAATGGTTTCTTTAATAACGATCATTCAACTGGTCAGTTTACCTGCTGCACAGCCAGAGGTACCAGCCTCATTGATTACCTAATCTGTGACAGAGGATTTATGAATGAACTGACCGAATTTCATCTGTCTCCTATTACTGTAGAATCAGATCACAAGCGTCTCTCATTTAGTGTCAGAAGTGTGAATGCTTCATATGAACTTCAGCAAACACAGCTTGAAAAGTCTAAGCATCACAAACCATTTTACAAATTTATTTACAGAACAGATAAGATAGGTGGTTATATGTCATCTCTAGAGGATGAACTATGTCTTAACTTAATAGATGAGCTGACAGATTGCATTATTCATGATAGAAGTGTTAATATGGCCGTCTCCAGCTTGTATTCTTATCTAGATAAAGCTATTTCTGAAAATTTTGACAAAATGTATATTAAATCTCCTTCAAACAAATTTCCAAAAAATCAATGGTTCGACCAGGAGTGTAAAGATAGTAAGCGTGCATGTAATGATTTTTCTAAACAAAATGACCTATCTTTGGAAGACAATCGCAACTACTATAACTTAATGAAAAAGCAATACAAAGCGATTATACAAAGAAAGAAACGAGACTACCAAAAATTGGTTCGGTCGGATTTAGAAAGTTTTCACTCCAAAAATCAAAATGATTATTGGAAACTATGGGAAAAATTGAAATCAAGTAACTGTTCCAGTTCTAAATCAAATGAACTGATAACTTTGCAGTCATTTGAAACTTATTTTGTCAATGTCAGTTGCCCTCCTGAAAGTGCAATCTCCTCTTTTGACATGCCATTTCTGAAAACTGTTGAAACTTATGTTACAGATAGGCTTACTACTAACAATGTTGAATCTATCTTAACAGACCATCCTATTACATGCGAAGAAGTAGACAAGCAGATCAAATGCCTCAAATCAAACAAAGCACCGGGTGTTGATGGTATTAGTAATGAATTTTATAAATGTGCTTCTGAACAGCTAGTTCCCTCTCTAACCACTTTGTTTAACTACATATGGGAAAAAGGTGAATTCCCTGACAGATGGGCTGAGGGAATTATACAACCTTTGCACAAAAAAGGGTCTCAGAGTATAGCAGATAACTACAGGAAACTAACGCTTATGGCCTGTATGGGAAAAATCTTCGAAGATATATTGAACAAACGACTCATATTTCAAAGTGAGGTAATGTCAGTTGATGATCCAAATCAGTTTGGTTTCTGTAAAAACCGCAGAACCACTGACAATGTCTTTGTCTTAGACACTCTAATCTCCCATCAGCGCTCTGTTAAGAAGCCGCTTTATCTTTGCTTGATTGATTTTACCAAAGCGTTTGATTTCATCAACAGAGATTTGCTATATTACAAACTACTGAAAAGTGGCTTTGGTGGCAAACTGGTTAAGATAGTAGTCAGTATGTTTTCTAAAGCAAATGCTAGAGTCCGTTGGAATGGTGAAATTGGTGAGAAAATAGACAGTACTCATGGGTGTTGCAGGGTGGTATTATTAGTCCAAAATTGTTCAATCTATTCCTAGCAGATTTGGATGAGTATCTAGATACCAGTCAAGGGATTACAGTGAATGACACCACTTTCACTCACTTGGTGTATGCTGATGATTTAGTACTAATATCGGAGAGTGAAGAAGGACTCCAAACTTTGTTAAATAACATAGCCGCATATTGTAGAAAATGGCACTTGATTGTTAACTGCAGTAAAAGTAAAGTTATGATTTACAATCCTTCCAAAAAAGGTATTACGAACCATAAATTTGTATTAGATAACATGGAATTAGAAATTGTTAATTCTTTCAAGTACTTGGGACATGTCCTAACAACGTGTAAGAACATCCATGCATCAATGCATGGCCATGTTGCTACTCAAGCTCAAAGAGCTGTTCACTTACTCTATGATAATATTAAAAAGACTGTCGGGCACCTGTCTCCTACGCTAAGCCTTAAAATGTTCGACACTCATGTCCTGCCTATCGTAGAATATAACAGCGAAGTGTGGTTCAGTGACAAGAAAATTGATGTAATAGAAAAAATTCAGATGCAGTATTTGAAAAAGATACTTGGTGTTAGAAGGCAAACACCAACTATAGGTATTCTGGCCGACTGTGGTAGATTTCCACTCGTCATCCGACAACAAGTTTCAGCTGTCAAATATCTGCAACGGTTGATTTCACCCGATTGCCCTAGCATACTTAAAACTTGTTTTGATATTCAAATTCAAATGCATAATTCCAAAAAGGAATGTTGGTACACTAAACTATGCAATGCACTAGGAAAATATAATATCACTATAGATAGGGATCTTCCTGTCATACCAAATGAAATGTACAAGCATACTCACAATAGGTTACTTAGTGAAATTTCTGACTCAAATATCAATCCGAAGCTAAGAACTTATAAACACTTCAAAACCGAAATACGTATTGAACCGTATTTAAATTGTGACCTGCCTAAACATCTCTATAGCAGTATAGCTCGTTTCAGACTTAGTTCCCATAATTTACAAATAGAACTGGGAAGACACAAGCGACCGTATGTGCAACCAGAAGACCGAAAGTGCAAAAGATGTGATATGAATGTAGTAGAAGACGAAGAGCATTTCTTAATGGTATGTCCAAAATGGACATACCAACGTCTCAAATTAGTGAAAATTGTGGTGAAACATATTTCAGGCTTTTTAGTTTCTAGTAGGTATCAGCAGCTCTTAGCGATTGCAAAAAGTAAAATTTCCGAAATAAATATAGCCCTGGGACAATTCCTGTATTATTCACTTAATGATGATAGTGCATAGACCTCCTCACTTGACATGACCTTCGCTCTTCTTGGTGACAATTGGCAAATTATTGTGACCACCAGCATGGCTGTGGTCACTTAGAAATCGTACGATTCAACGCACATTTTTGCGGAGGAATAGAACAAGTTCCACTTGATTGCCAGTCATGAAACTTGCTGTATGAATGAATGAATATATTTTATTGACAGAAAAAAGGTCAATATTGACCCACATGTCATTACAACAACAAATACAGAGCTACATATTAACTACTACTACACAGACTACAATAAGACTACTTATACAGTACATATATGCTTTGCCTGGTATATCAGTACCTATAAATCGCAAATTTGAATTTATGTATATTAGTGTAATTTGCTTTAAATGTAAAAGTCAGTGTCCACGTTATGTTACAATATAATATTACATATCACCACAAGTTCAAATTTTAAGAGTAAGTGTTCGTATCATTGATTTGAAAGTTCATCGTAACTCAGTTGTATGTGGCAGATTTTGTGTATTACAGTCATTGATTATGTTAAACATAGCAATAAGTGATACTATAGTAAATTAAGAATATTACAAAAAGTACAGCAGCGGGAAAATGTTACAATGAGCATTACAGCAAGTAGTGATAATAATAAAATGGTTGATTGCATATAATAATAATTATGAGTAGAATGAAAGGAGCAACAGCAGATTAATGATCAGATTACTCAAATACAATTCTCACTAACTTAGGACCATAATAGGAATGATTTATAACTATTTTACAGGCACAAAACATTGTCATAGTACTACAGAAAGGAACTAGCACACAGTGGTAGCAGCACACATGGTCTAGTGAGCACACATGGTCTTGTGTCAATACATGACTTAATAACAGTAAATGATTATATAATTGACTTTCACATATAATTTTCAATATTATAGTAGAATAGAATTAAAAAGAGTAGGTGAGTATTGAATTTAGCAGATTAAAGGTTCCGTTAAGGCAAATATATAAGATAACAGAAATAAGAAATATCCAACAAAATATAATTGTACTATCTACAAATTCAATGCAATTGTTTACTAGCGCACTAACATGGCATTTCAACGAGCACACAGTGGTATTAGCACATATACTTGGTTAAGATTAAGTAATACTGTTTAGTTTATATCACAAGGTTATATGACACTTTTTACAAGGATTAATTGAAAGATCATAATCAGTTTATAATCACCAAAATAAAAATAATAATTGTCATGATATATTGGACGGCATTCATCTGGCTGGGTGGCAAACACCAATCCCAGTTATGGATGTGTTGGACGGAAGGAGTGATGATGCGGATGGCGAGCATGCTTGCATGATGCGAGCAATGCTCCAACTCACTGCCCCACAATTTCATTTTTAAGGAAGGTGCATAGGTTTAGTTTTTTAATGGTGAAAGTGATTTGCATTTTGACTGCATTTACTCAATGGTTATTGAATTTTGGTTTCTTTTGTTTAGGCAAGTGAATATGTATTTTCCTAGTGCATTGGTTACAATTTTGTTTTTGCTTTTCATAATGCTAATGAATTTTTCATCTTCATCTTGGTTATTATGAGATGGGATCAGAGCTGTTATGGATTCAAAGAGAGTGTGACGCTCATTATTATAAAGGGGGCATTTTAACAGGAAGTGTTGTTCCGACTCAACCTCATTCTGCGTACAGTGAATACACAGCCTGTTTTCTGCCGGAGTTTTGGGTTTGGTATACCTGCCAGTTTCTATGGCCAGGTTGTGGGCACTTATTCTGAATTTAGTTAAAGCTAGCATGTGATTTATATTAGTTGGGGTGGCCAGATATGGTTCCAATCTGAATTGTCCTTTAAATAGTCTATAGGTTCTAAGTTTTGGATTAAGATTTACGTTATTGATGTTATTCATGGTTTCTGTCATGAAGGATTGATGTATTCGCTCTTTAAGTGTGGTGTATTGTTTATTTGTTACAAATTGCTCATGCCATAATGGGCCACTGTTACTTTCTAGCAGGATAGTTTTTAATGTTGTGCACCAGTTAGTTTGTCCTGATGTTTCGAGAGTTTTTAAGATATTATATGCTTGACGGACAGGATGTGTGGCGTCTAGTGTAAGTATTCTTTTCCAGTAATTGATGACTCTACATTTCATTTTCAAACTGATTGGGAACCTGCCTAGCTCTGCATACAGGGCTATAGTTGATGTGGATGTTTTTGTTTTCAGCGAGTTTTTAATGAATGCTAACTGTATCTTTTCAAGATTTGTCATGTCTTTATTTTGATACCATACTTCTGAAGCATATTCCATAATGGGGCTTATTTGAGCATCAAACATTTTCAGTGCCAGGGAAGGCTGTAACTGACCTATTGTGTTACGGATATAAGAATTTAGAGCGAAGATAGCATTATTTGACTTTGTTATCAGGTTCGGAAGGTTCTTCTTGAACATATTTTTATCATTAGAGATAATTGTTCCCAGATATTTATACTCATTTGTTAGTTTAATTTCCTCATTCCCAAATTGAAATTGTTCGGTTATTGTGTGTTTTGAGCCTATCACCATGACATTGGTTTTTGCTAGGCTGACTATAAGGTGCCATTTTTTGCAAAACTCATACAATCCATCAATTAATTTCTGGAGTCCTACTGCCGAGTGTGAGCAGAGGACCATATCATCGGCGTAAAGAATGTAGCTTATCAAGTCATCGCCAAGTCTAATTCCTGACTCATTATCAAGGTAATACTTCAGATCGGTTAGGAACTCTGTAAATAACCGTGGGCTCATCATTCCTCCCTGCAGGACACCAAAGTTACTGTCAATTTCATGCCCAATTTTACCTTTCCATTTGACTTTACATTTTGCCTTTGTGTTCATATTCATTATGAGATTTAACATCTTCCCATTGACACCTCTTTTTAAGAGTTTATAGTAGAGTGCATACCTGTTTACATAATCAAAAGCTTTGGTAAAGTCAATGAAGCACACCCATAATGGCTGGCGTCTCTGTTTTTGCTGCATGGCTAGAGTGTTTAATATGAAAACGTTGTCTGTTGTTTGAGCCTCATTCATGAAACCAAATTGATAGGGATCATCTAGTTTTTGTGTTTTGTTCCTGTAAATTAGCCTGGAGTTAAGGATAGATTCTAGTATTTTGCCAAGAACTGGCATAACAGTGATTTTACGATAGTTGTCACATTCATTTATTGAGTTTTTCTTATGTACAGGACTGATGAGACCTAAGGCCCACTGTTGTGGCCATTCACCTCTATCAAAGATGACATTAAATACGACATATAGTGCTGAGCACAGATCTTCAGGAGCAGATTTAAAGAATTCAGCTACTAGGCCATCATGACCCGGAGCTTTGTGGTTTTTCAGTTTTCTGATGTGTAATGTAATTTCTTCTAGTGTTATTGCGCTATTACAGATGTCGTGAGAAATTTCATCTTCTATTTTCTCTTTATCATAAGTTTCTACAAAAGTTTTAATGGTATGCATATGATCATAATCAAAGAAGGATGTGTCTGGGGGTGAAACTTGTTGTTTGAAATAGGACTCAAACTCACCCAGTTCTAAGGAGCTGTTGTTTATTGATTTAGGTTTTAGTGATTTCCATAAGTTCCAGTATACTGCTGGATTTTTGGAAGCACAGTTTTCTAGTTTAGTTCTGATTGATTCTACATATTGTCTTTTGCTTTTTTGTATGACACGTTTATATTCCTTTTCAATGTTTCTGTATGTTTCTGCATGCTGGATTTCAGTGATATTATGTATTTTAGCATAGTCATGCAGTTCTCTTTTCTTAGCCTTGCATTGTTCATCAAACCAGCTATTTTTGGGAAATTTATCATCTTGGCTCTTACTCTTTCTAAATGTTTTTTCCACTGCAGTGTTAATGTACGTGTGAAGGTCATCACTTATATCTTCTATGCTGTGTTTATTATCTGTGGCATTTACGATTATTTTATCAAGTAAGACTCTGGATTTATTCATATTTTGACAATAATTTTCTATCCTGTCTGGATCCCACTTGAACTTAATAATCCTACTGTTATCGTCACCAGATTCTTTTGGAGGTATTGATTTTTGTGGTATTTTTAGAGTGAAACCTAATGGCCTATGGTCAGATTCTGGTCTTTTTGGGTGGAGAGTTAATTTTAGAACATGGGATGCATCTTGTGATTTACAGAGAAGGTAGTCTACTACACTTGCTCCACCATTGCTTTTGTAACAAGTGAAGTCACCTGTGTTCTGTTTGTTACCAATCCTACCATTCATGATACGGATCCCGGTGCATCTACAAAATTCAATAAGATTTTTTCCATACTCATTTATGCCTATGTCACTTGTTGTTCTACAGCTCAGATTTGTGACATTTTGCAGACTATCAGTTAGCTCATTATGACCACAGATATCATCAAGAGGTCCTTCTGACCCTACAACTTGTTCTACATTGTCATTCAGTTTACCAACACGTGCATTGAAGTCGCCACATATGAATACTGAAGGGCTCTTACATGAGACCTCTTCAGTGAGAATATTAAAATAATCTGTTCTTGCATCAGTGCTATGGATGTATGTTGAATCATGTGGGGAGAAGTATACACAGGCAATGTGTGTATCTTGGGGTAGTTTAAAGAAATTAGCTTTCAGCCTAAGCCATGTGATGCATTCATTTTTACATGTTATCTCTATTCCAGAATATATATCTTTCCTTATGTAAACACCAATGCCACCGGAGCATTTTGGAGCATTTTTATGTTTAAATTTACGAGGGAAGTCTTTATAGATGAAGTCAGGTATGCAGTTATAGTGTGATTCTGAGTGTTGGTCATTATGTGTTTCAGTTATTAGGATTATGTCATGTTTGAAGAGGAAATTTTGTGTATCTTGATCTAGAATTTTATTGCTAAGACCTCTAATATTCCAGCTTATTATTTTTAGTGTTGCATAGTTAAGATTTGTGTCTGTCTGATTCTTACGAGGTGTTATTGCTTGGGTTAAGATACCATCTGTTATGTTATCTATTTTGCTACCTACTATGCACAATTCTCTAGGGTCGAGGTGGGGCAGTGAAGAGGGAGCATTGAAGTTGCTAAATACAGTTCTTGATCAAACTTGCTAGTTTCGTGACGCTGCTGCGAGCGAAGTGGATACGATCACGAAGTCGGAGGGCAGATGACTCATGGATGAAGGCAGCGTTTGGCAGCATAGCACAGAGTTCTTTCATCTCTTCATTCATTGTGAGTAGATCGTTCTGGAGGGATCGATTCGGTACTCTCGTCGGGATGGCATTTACAAGGAGTTTCGTATCGGCTGGAAACACGTTCCTTGCAGTCCGGATTGCGTGTAGCGTCTGTCGGGGGGCCAGGTATTGACGTACATCGATGTCACCTGTGTGTATGACTACATGGGTCGGGGGGATCCGGGGTGCGCAGTAGGGAATTCTCTCCGAGATTTTGGCTGAAGATCTTCCCGGGAAGATAAATGCTGAGGCATCAATGCCCTGCTTGGAGAGCTCAGCAGATAGCCCTCTCATATTCGAGTTTCCTATCAACAGGACATTCTTGGTAGTGCGAGTTTCACTGGCGGGTTTGTTGCTTGGAAGGGCGGGTTTGTTGCTGGGATTGGCAAGTAGTTTATCGCGGACCTTCATCAATATCTTGCCCATTTTATTCATTCCACAGCCATCTGGGCCACAGCCCCATTTAGGGTCTGTTTCCATGTTATGGATCAGTGTTTTCCCTTGTGAGTTCAAAAGTTTTTGCTTGAAGGTAGCACATTGGACAGCTTTGCTCAGCTGTATCTTTTCCATGACTGTCCAGCTGACAGATTCCCAGGTTTTGGACTTATTCTTGATTAACCTCCTGGCAGAAGTTTTGGCCTCTGCCGGGGTCTTGGCGTGGTATATTTCGATTGCAGCCCTCTCGTTGTTGTGATATAGGGCCTTTTCGTACTGGTAGCAGTGCTCGGCAGTAGGGAATTCTTTACCATCGAGCTGTAGGGGACTGTCATAGAAACATGAAAGGGGATCCCAGAATCCTCGGAATAACAGTTGCTTAGTAGCTGAGCTTACTTTCTGAGGAGGGACTTTTCCAGTGGTGTCATCGACCTTTGCGGTGGGTTCGCCCTTACTGTCGTTAGCAAGGGGAGAAAATCTGTTGGACGTGACGACAGGTTCAGGGGTGTTTACATGGGGGTGCGAGTTCCGTCTGTTTGGGTTTTGCCTGTTGCCTTGATTTCGCTTAAGGTTATAAAGTTCGAGCTTTAGGAGTGCTTTTGCATCTCCTTCCTTTTTGAGTTCTTCATTTTTCTGGGAGATCACATACTGTTGTTGTCTCGTTTCTTCCTTCAATTTTTTGTTTTCAAGCTCCAGTTTCTCAATGCTTTTCAGAGCTGTGAGGAGTTGCTCGTTTGCAACTCTCAGTCGATCTTCGGGCTGTGTCGTAGGGAGGGTATCCAGTACGCTGTTGCTGACAAGGGATTTCAGACTAGAGTTGGTCGACTGTGAGATTAGGTCAGCCGGAGGACCAGGGTGAACTCCACTGCGTGTGCGTTTAGGTTTGAGTCACCAAGGGGAGGGGACCCCGGGGGAGTTTGCGGTTCGTGGTGGCACTCAGGGTGTTGTCCGGAGGAGGCGGGCTCTTGGAGGGAGTCCCAGAACCTTTTTCTGGGCTGCTTTTGTGTGTTCTTTTGAAGGGCGACATGACAATTTCTTTCGTTTGCTTGACCTTCTTCTTCAGCCATGAAGATGATGTCTCAAATTCACCATCTTTGAGCTTATCTGGGAGCTTGGTTTGTCTTCTTGGACGTTGGCTTTGACTTAAACCTTGTGAGTCTGTCGTTTGGCTTTGCGAGTCCATTGTTGAGGATGAGCAATTTCCCTGCAAAACATAAAGGATATCAGCGGTATTTTGTTTGTATACAGTTGTTTACAGTGTATTGATTTGCTTACAGTGCTGATGGATCTGCTTTACAGTGCTTATTGATTTGCTAGGGTAAACTTGATTTTCTAGTGTAAATCTGATTTGTAAGTATAAACCTGATCTCCTAAGAGCTCCTAAGTTACAATGTCTATTATAGTTAACACTTAATTGGATTATATCTAGATTAATAGCTTTGTAGTGAACCTGTGTTCAGTTACACCTATTTGGCTGAGGATGTATACATGAAAATAACACTACAAGAAAAATGGCGGGAACCACCAAAAGTACTACTAAGTGAAGACTAAGAGGGCTGTAATTTCGGCTTTTACATGTTATTTACATATACAGTCACTACAGACGTGTATCTTTATGAACAGGGGTATAAACTTGTCAGTCTTAGATGGGGAAAAACGTTCTAAATGGGGGAAAACTTATCTAAATGCAATCTGGAAGTGGGCGATATTTGGGGGTATGCATTGTAAATAAACAGTGCTTTCCTTGGCACAACTTTTCGATCTAATTGGTGCCAACAGAAACGGGATATTACCCTTTTAATGGCAAATTACATTAAAACAGCGTGATGTACATTAATCACAATAGTATTAACTCAATTAGAAAGGGTTACTCAGCTTTAAATGCAGATAAATCCTTGAAGAATCTCAGAGCTCCCATCAGAAACGTCTGCCATCTTGGCCACCTAGCGGTATCTCTATCACCTAACTTTACACTCCTTACTCGCGGCTCTTAAGACCCAATGCAAAAAAAGGGTATTTGATGCACTTTTGTAATTCAGGGGTTTTTAGTGGCACAGTCTACCTTATTGTTTTTTTATGGGCAACTGGTGTGTTTTGAGACAGCCCCCAGAATTCTCGCTCAGCCATTGGTGCATTCCTTCACACTTGATCGCACTGCTTTATATTTTGCTGGGGGATGTCTCAAAAGAAACCAAGGTCTATATTTCCAACAACAGGAGCATAAAGCACTGGATACACAGCAAATATCTGACTTTGGCAGCTGGGAGAGCCAGACTTGCACATCAGGTCATGATATATCTGATCTCACTCCAGTCACCTTCAAATTATAAGAAAAGTTTATTGCTAAACCTTCTCAGGCCTCTCCCAAAAGACAGGCAGAGTGTTGAGAAATTTACTTCATATCAGGAGAATAGACATGCTAATTGTTGTTTCTTTTGGGCTACCTCAAATTCCACTTTCATTTGAAGACAAAGCTAATTTCAACCAAATAAGCTAAATCATATTCTTTAATATACTGTACTAAATGTTCATGTCAAGTTTTACAGTCCCTGACCAATTAGGAAATGAGAATTGCTTAAATTAAATTGACATGTGCAACACTCAACAGTAGCTCACATCTTGTCCAGTCAAGAGACATGTGGCCCCCTCTATACTGGTCAGTGTTGCTGCATTCAATGCAATAACAGACACACTTTATATATTTCTGTTGCTGCATTCAATGCAAGATCACACTTTATTTACAGAAATATATTTGTCTTCTTTCTTCAATCTGTTTTATATTTCATGTCAATAAAATATAGGCAGTTAAAAGTACTTAAAACTGAGTTCACAAGGTTAATCAATGAAACATAAATTTGATTTAATTTATGCTTTGTGCTGCATTAAAGATACAGAACAAAAACATGGAAAAAAGGGGAAAAAAAGGAAGATAGATAAATAGATATGCAGTTATAGAATCTATCTATCTATCTATCTATCTATCTATCTATCTAGATAGATAGATAGATAGATATATATCTTTCCATCCATCTGTCTATCCATCTATAGCTGCATATCTATGCCTTACAGCACTGTATGACTGTGCTTCATTACTGCACTGTACAACACTGCATTACTGCACTGCATTTCAGAACTGCATTGCAGCTCTGAATTACAGTTATGCATTATTGCGCTGTATGACTGCGATGCATTACTGCAATGCATTACAACACCGCATTACTGCCCTTTATGACTTGGTTGGCTGTGAATATCACTGTTTATAGTCAAAATATCAGGGCCTATGATATTGTAAAAAATAACACCCTTCAAGGGCGATATTTTTCAACAATGGTTATGACATCATCGCCATTTCAGATGCCTGATGACTTCACAAACCAAGCAATGGCAAAAACAATAGGATTGTGACGTCACATCCATTGTTGCTCCATGGCATGCACATTTTTGTAATGGCAGAAAATAGTCCTTCTTTATAATTGAAAATTTGAGGTAAAACCAGCTGATAAAAACACAACAACCGCGCGTCAGGGCAATTCGTACAATATCACTTGCTGTTATGTGAATTAATATCACTCTCGCCCTGCGGGCTCGAGTGATATTAATTCGCACAACACTTCATGATATTGTTACTCAGTGACCCTGACTTGGGTTGTTTTGTTATAGTATTACACCGCTGCATCACTGCACTGCATTACTGCACTCTATTAAAACGCAGCATTACTGCACTGTATTACAAATCTGCATAACTGCACTGCATCCCTGCACTGCATTACAGACCACATTAGAGCACTACCTGACAACACTGCATTACTGCACTGCATCACTGCATTGTATTACAACACTGCCTTATTGCACTGCATTTCTACACTGAGTTATTGCACTTCCACACAACACTACATGACTGCACTGCATGACTATACTACATGACTGCACTGCATGACTGCTCTGCATTACTAAACTACATTACTGTGCAGCATCACTGCACTGCATAACTGCACTACATTACAACTGCATCACTGCACTGCGATTACAGCCCATAATATTATTACAGTACTGCCTGACAACACTGCATTACTATACTGTATTTTATCACCTGGCTGGCTGTGAATATTACTGTTTACAGTCAAAATATCAGGGCCTGTGATATTGTAAAAAATACCACCCTTCAACGGCGATTAATTTTAACAATGGTTATGACATCACCAGCATTTCAGCTGACTGATGACGTCACAAACCAAAAAATGTCCAAAACAATAGGATTGTGATGTCATATCCATTGTTGCTCCATGGTGACGTAACATTTTTGTTACGGCAGAAAATAGTCTCTGTTTATAAGGGGCCGACCAGATGATCTTGGAGGGGGGGGGGGCTATGGATATTTGGCGAAAAAAAGAGATTGTTTCCCACTTGACAAAGAAAAAAAAAGTTTGTTCAGCACATGGAAATAAAAAAAAAGTTTGTTTCCACCTGTAGCTAGGGTACCGTAATGTTAAAATTCCAATAAAAAAGTTTGTCGCGAGTGCGCATTCAAAAAATTTGTTCGTTGACGCGCCGCAAATGAAAAAAAAGTTCTTCCCAGGGGTAAAGTCCATAGCCCCCCCCCAACTATCGTCTGGTCTGCCCCTAACTAAAAATTTGAGGTAAAACCAGGTGATAAAAACAAAACAACCACGCGTCAGGGCTCTTCGTACAATGTCACTCACTGTTGTGTGAATTAATATCACTCTCGCCCTGAGGGCTCAAGTGATATTAATTCACACAACAGCTCGTGATATTGTTACTCAGTGACCCTGACTTGGGTTGTTTTGTTATAACAGCACTGCCTTACAACACTGCATTACAGACCACATCACAACACTGCATCACTGCACATTAAATTGTGTTGACTGCGATGTCAGCAACTTGCTTGACTGATCTGATCCCTTGCCAGGCAGGTTGGTGAGTGGCGAAATCAACTGTGGTGTTGAAATTAGATGTCGTTGATGGTAACTGGCCACCACTGAAAAGGAAAACCACTGAAAACCATAACAAGTACTTGGCTGGCATTGCCATTTACTTTTTTGCAGTCAATTGCCTGTTTGAAGGAATAATGTGATATATATCGTCCATCTGGTGGTCACATAAACATCGCTTGCGATTCTAGTTGGTACTGTTCTTATCAATGCATGTATCATATTGATTTTGTATTTGTTATTTGGCCTCAGGTTGTGGTGCTACTGAAAATTTTCTGTTTTAATTCTCCGTATGTAGGCCTATATGTTGTAAATTTGACTGTTACTGTATACTGTGCTATTAACTTACTTTCCAGGCTGTATATACTTTATTGGTGCATAATTGGGGTGCTAATTTAAAGGTGCGCTACTTGTCTATGGTGCTCAAATTGACATTCTGTGTATATATTTTTATGTGCTCATGTATGGACATTTATGGACAATGAAAGTAGAATGTGAGAGTTCCTTGGTGCGGCCTTATAGCGGTTACCGCTGGCTCGGTGCCTCGGGGCTCTCACGCCAACTTAAATGAAGCTGTTCTAACTTACAATTGCTCACAACAATAATCCTTATACTCCATATATTATAACAAATGTTCAGTATTAATGTAATTGAATTGTGTATATATATATGCTTATGAAGGTATAGCCTAATCCCATTAGATTGTAGTTGCTTATTTTTATATGCTGTGTATCCATATTTTATTTTTATTATTTTATGACATATGTATCTGTTTGATGCTTTTACATGTCAATAAAATTCTATATATATATATACAAAAAGGCCCAATTTAGATTTGTGTCATCTGATTCCATAATATTTACTTACAAATTGTTCTTGAAATATACCAAGTGGATGATACACACGTCAACACTAACAGACAGTTAATTACATGTAAATCATTTTCTCTCTAATTTTCAGATTGAGCACTGGCTCATTCACTTTACAACATTTGCTTGGCATTAACAGCAGGTATACACAACAATGCTGTTATGCATTTATAAATACCCATAAAGCAGTTGTTTTACAATGCATGATGTATCATCACACAGTATCAGCAGATCCCCTAGTAATATGGCACACAGTTCACCGTTATCATTGGCAATACTTAGTGATGCACATGATTATGTAGAACAGTAATTTCTTCTACAGTGAACTGCATTATCAATATTCATCATGAGTAGACAAATTAGCGAATGAGCTAATCAAGAGTAATCTCATTCGTTTTGGCCATCTTACTTACGCAATGCAGTTGCAAAAAGTTGTGCATTTTAGCCCTTCTTACTTTTATCACATCTCGAACTTTACACGGCGTTGTACGTCACATCAAAGTTAGAAATGTTATCACACTAATCACAGTGCAGTGAAAAGAGCAACAGAAATACTTCCTTATGCACGACCTTGGATCTCACAAAAGATGACAACAAATTGCTTCTGCTTTACCTTGGGGTCACCTGAGCAATTTTTAACTTACAACTGGCTACCAGTTGAGAAATGCTAAACTACTGAGAGTTCAGAGGGCATAGAATAGTATACATGGATCAACATCACCTGTACGTTGTCCAATTTGACATTGCCACTTGTTTAGGAGTCCTTGACCTACTGATGTGGTCTAAAGAAAGCAGAGGGCGGGACCTGTCAGTCAAAATCACACCAGAGGGCATTGTCATCTCTTTCATCATATGAATAAGTGATTTATGGCTTTCAAAACTAACATCAATTGACAAGGCCATCTTTAACATGAGTATGACGGCTTATGAGCCCTACATACAGTAGCTTACAGTAGGCCCACAGTGCTAGAGCAGATCACATTCGACAGAGCATGACACGCATAACTCTTTGAAGTTTCTTAAGAAGTCGACCAAACTACAACATAATAATAACTAATGGGGGCAAAGAGCTGGCTATCATCTAATTGGTATGTTCTTTCAGTAATTGAATTTGAAAAGATTGCTACAATTACACAAGTTACATGTAACACTTCAAATAACTTTGTAAGCAATTTGCAGCAAGCCAAGATGTGGGGATTGGGTGCAGAAATATTGTGAATTCATTGATTTCACAGTTCACAGACAGTGAACCATTAGTTTTAATTGAAAAGAGTGCATCCAGAAAGGAAGCGTGCACTCATTCACAAGAGATGGTGAATGAAACTTCGCTTCAACCCAATTGCAGAACACTCCACACTCCGCAGAAGTGGCCAGCCCAAGAAACCGCAGACTGATCCCAGAATACAGTGCACAATACGGTGCACAACACAAACAGAAAATGACTTGTTGCCTCCATCTTTTTTAAGCAACCCCCCTGGCACAGCCACTGGCACAGCCTCTAGACATAGTGTGGCAAGGAAACAATCAAATCCTTCAGCCAACAAACAAACATGTAGCTGAGATGCTCCCAACAGGAGTCTCATTGCTCAGCTCACAGCTCAGCTGCAGCCCTTCTACTTGTTCCAAGCTACACCATTGGCCCCCTTATTGGCCCATCAACTGCATACATTTCATTTACATACATCAGGTGGCTCCGAGAAAACCGCTGACAAGATCATTACCAACCTCAGCCATTCAGAACTGCACTTGAGATTAAGACCCGGCCAGGTATGCCAACTATTTTATGCAACTTGTATGCAACTCGGAGGTGTTTATGACAAGAAAAAGATGCAACTTATTTCAACTGGCAGGTGAACTATCAAGGGCAGCCCTACCGAAATAAACATGGGACATATAGACTGAGCCAACAACATGTACTAGCAAAGAAGCACCCGACTCACTCGACACTGCCTGTTCAACTCCACTCTACTGTTGATGTGTATCTCGACATACTTCAAAGTTAAGAATTTAACAATTTTCTATCAGTCGTACAACAACTGGACATGGGACAATCAAGATGCCATTTGTACATCCTAAGAAGAGGTTTTTCCCCAGTCACCACAAGGATGTACTCCAGACATGATGCATCATGTTGAATTGTAAATCTTTTGAAAATTATCCATGAAATCCCAAACCACTTCACATTTGCAATAATTCAAATTGCATTATGTCACACTAGATGCAAGGAAAATTACTTCTGAATAGCACGATCAAGTACATGAAAAGTGAGCCGGCATTTTTGGGCCTGGCTTGTTTCAAAACCTGCTTGATTAAAGTATGCGGCAATGGATGCCCCCAGGTGTGGAATGGGAGAGTCATACAACTTGTACAGAGGGTCCTGCTTAACAGTTAGCCACATGTATTGGATTGTTGCAAGGGCTGCTCCGTTGCATAAGGACTGTTGTATTGCACACAGGAATGGCAAGGTTCGAAGGTCAGCAGTGAGCCAAGTGGCGATGAAGCTGGGAGGCCAACAACTATGAGCAGGACCCAGTGAAGCAGGATCCATTGAAGCAGAGCAGCAGGATGCCACTCAGATGCATCTACCACCCAGGAATGTGACCTGATGTCAGAGGATGCTGCAGGCAATGAATGCTCTCTAGCCTCAAAACAAATAATGGACAGAGTGCAAACTGTACAGTAGCTTAGAGCTAACTAGTGTGCACAAGCACATTTCACTGCAAGTCACAATAGTTGAAGCATTCTCTAACTACATTCAGAATGCAGGAGTGGCCGATAGTGTGGCCGATAAGCAGCTCATAAGCCACCACATCCCCAGCAAGACTAAAGGAGGAGGATGCATAGTTTAACACATACTGATGTGATAGTCATTAGAGATAGCTTAACCGACAAAGGCCAGCGACCCCCACAGGGCACAGCCAGCCAGTTGCAACATACAAGTTGAGGATGGAAGTCAGATTTGCACCTCTGGATATGAACAGAAGAAAATTCGGTGAAGTCATGTTGCTAACATCCATCACATGACCTCCAGATATGATGGGATTATATCATTATACATAGGTGCGAGACATTCCTGAGTCCAAGTTCACTCCTCGCTTAATAATTCACCCCCTTATATTTGAGAAATATTACGCATACCACCGCAACAGACAAAAGATAAATCATGCCAAATTGCGATCTCCTGATTCTGTAGTGAGGCAGTACCCAGGGGTACATCTGTAGCATGAAGTAGACTGCTTCCTCTGCATGCTTCTTGCACATCTGCACTGGTGTCTCCACTCTACCCTCTTCTAGCAGGTGGTGGCAGGGGGATGATTCGCTACACGCAAAAAGTCGTATCGAGGATGCAGTAATGATATCAGGGATGACGCAGTTGCATCGCAAGTTGTACCTTGGAGGTGGTGCTTTGGCAGTACAACTGAGCTGTGCCTTGGCTTTGCCTCTTGGGCCGAAGAGGAGAATGAGAGTGCCACCCCAGTGAAGTATCACCCCTGAGGCGTGGCCCCAACCAAAATATCCCGACAGCCATTCAGTGGCAATACACCAGGCAGATGGGAAAATCCACTGTCATTGGACTGTCCTAACAGTTGTGCACTGCTGCCAGAGGCATTATTCTGATGCAAATGAGCAAGAGTAGAATGCCATGCCAGTGTAAGTAGAGTGCAGATCAACATCCAACATAAACTGACAGAGTCTTACACATACCAGCAAGCATACACTTCCCTCTGACATTTGAGTCACATCTCAGCTGGAAGACCTCGTACGAATAGACGGCAGGAGACACACAATGTGAGAAATTGCGTCCACATTCATTAGACCAGGCTCACAAACACACACCCAGACAAGCGCTATAACTCTTCGGACTTTTTCAGCCGATTAGTATCAACACTATGTATCAAAGCTGTACTAAGAGGGAACTTAGGCATCTCCCACTAAGATATGACCGCCTCACAATCCACTGACTTATATCATAATAGTCCCACAAAAATATTCATCATTCTTGACTCCAGCATCATGCCAGCAATCATGCCAGCTGCATCATGCCAGTAGCATGGACCGGGATCAGATATGAGAACCTTTGCGCCCAATCCCCACTACATTGCAGCAGTGGATGTTGGCCTTCTTCCAGGTAACTCAACAGGCGGTCTGGAATTTCACATTTATCTCCCAGCGGAGTGAGCGGACCCACTTCCTCGTGATCACAGCCTTCCTATCAGCTTGGAAATCACACCCACTTGGGTTCCTTGAAAAATGTCCACCCAAGGGCAGCTCTTGTGTTTAACACACCTAAAAGCACTGGTTGAAAAAGTATGTTCAAATTCCAGAGAAAAAAGACAAACTAAACTAGACTGGAAAAGTTGATGCAATCCAGCTGGCACTAGTGGAGTCAACACCCTTCAGAGTGGAGGACCAGCCATTACAAAACATAACCTTATTCCACTTAAAGTACACTGCTGGGTCTCCAGTTCACTCTTTAATTTATCTCTAAATGTCATTATCAGCTCTTCTAGAAACTAAGCACACTGTAATTGAATCAAGCACATTTCTAAATGTAAAAGAAATGCAAAAGAAAATTAAGTACTCACTTCTTTCTGAGTCCGTACATGATCCCAGCATCTGGTAAAATATGTGGAAGGCCCTCTCGTTGGGCGCTTGACGCACTGACCTCGATTTCTCCAATAGATCCAATAAAGTCAAGGTCAATTCAAAGTATAAAATCAATTTGATCTATAAACAAGAATCCGCGGATTCAAAGCCTGGCTCAAGTGGCAGTGATGACGGCAAAATATGTAGCAATGCTGGTGAAATAGTTAATTCTACTTTATGGTTTGGAAATGGCAGAGAAAGGTGGTTCTGAATTGCGGCAAGTGAAGTGTTGTTATTGTGGTTGTTCCATGTACAAAATAATATCCAAATAACAAGGAAAAGAATGTATACAATTTTTTTAAATCTTGAAGTCGCCCAATTTCCTCCTTTGAAAAAATTGGCGAAAATGAAAAAAAATGTTTTTTTTTAATCTAGGAAAACAATTTTTTTTAATTGAGGAAAAAAAATTGTAAAACTTGAAACAAAAAATTTTTAAATTTGAAAAACAGAAGTTGCCCGATTTCCTCTTAAAAAAAAAAAAAATTAGTGTAATTGAAAAAATTTTTTTTTTTAATTTTGGGAAAAAAAAATTTTTTCAATTGAAATAAAGTAATTTCCATACATCTAGCTACCCTAACAAACCAATAAAACACAAAAACAGATATATTGAACCTATAGTTATTGAACAGTAGAGTTGACAGACAATATTTTCAGACCATTACTCCTGAATTAGCCTGGTGAGCCAGGCTAAAAATAAGAAACTTTTGGAAACACAAAAAAATAAAGATACATTTAACTGAAGTTCAATTTTGCTGTAACACAAGTAACACCTAATGAAATTATCAAACTTACAAATAAGTTTATTGAAAACTTAACATACATCTTGTGGAGAAGTAAGTGAATAATTTGTTTGGTCTTCAACCTCAGGTAAGCAACAAAGATTATAATTGCAGAGGAAAAAAAAGAATTTGTCACATTCAATACGAAAGTGGGGAATTTCTGTCATTTTGTAACAGTTAAATACAAAAGACAGATGGAAAGCAGTTATAACTTGTCACTTTAATATCTACCTCATTCCTGTGAGGTGTATTGCAAAGCAGAGCATTGATTTCAAGAACATGGGACACAGCAAATGGATTAATGGTTAACTACAGCAGAACATCAACACAGTTGAACACACCCAAGTGACCCAACCTCAGTCATGTTGCACAGGCTGTACAGTAGAGCACAACTCTGCCACTTTTACAACTTGTTTGTTCCTCCATGACAGGCAGGAGTTACAACATCCTCCTCCAGAACACAACAACAGGTTCAGCTCAACAAGCCAGGTGAGACCAGCTCAACCACATTCGCACTCAGACTTATTGGAAAATGCTTTATTGCTAAACTATGGTGCAGCACAATTATGAAGCAATACACAAATTTATTATGTTCTAAATTGGAACAGGAACAAATTAAAGGAACTTTGATCACTGTAATAACACTATTATTAAGTCAGAGCGGGAACTCATGAAGTTCAAATAATTTCCAAACAAAGGATACATGTCTCGATGTTAGCCCCAGAGATGAAACCAGATGAATCGAAATTGATCCTGATGAATTTGCCCTGAAAGATACAAAATACAAACAAATTAGTAACGCATTAAATGAAATGAGAAAGCAAAATGCCTTTTTTACAAAGGCTGGTAGCGAGGAGTCAAATTTATTACATTAACATATTGCAAGCCAAATGGAATAAAAGTCCGAAGTAGTTAAATAATATGAACTTGGAATTTGTGCAGATGATATTTTTATGAAAAAAGATTCTGAAGGCAATCAGTCTTTGAGAAAGGCAAAATGTCACCACATTGATCCTATCTAACATTATATCTAACACTACATTGATTACATTTTTGGGGCCCTTTTTTTGGTCATTTCAGACAGGAAGGAAAGAATGTATTTTCAAGGTTAGATTGCAAAGCATGAGTTAGGAAGTCATAGGAAGGGGATTGTAGCTTTTTATGCCCCCATGGTCGACAAACAACTTTTATGGCTCTAGGTGACACACAAAACGTTGATCATTTCATGTCAGAATTTTACTCTTGAGAGAAAACATAAACAGGAGATTCACTGAGAAGGATCGGATCAAAATGAATCAGAGAAAGGCACACACAGGCCACTGGAGGGCACAGGGGGCAAGGGTCGCATTCCTATCTACTCTATCAGCCTGGGATTTCACCTGCCTTTATCAAGTCAGTGGAGCATGTCATTCCTGCACCACAGAACGTTACACTAATAGCAAGCTGTAATGGCAAGCTGTAATGGCAAGCTGCAATAGCAACAGGCTGGACCAGCAAGCAAATCTAAGTCAAGTTTGTGGCAGGCTGCCATGTCAATGTTGTTTGCTTACTCAGAACTGATACACAGCTCAGTTGGACTGTCGTTGGACTGTCATGCATGGCCACTCCTCATGAAGTAAACTGCACCAAAATACCCGGGAGCAATCTAGCAATGTAAGCACTGAATGCAGCATTGAATGCCAATACAACCAAGGGGAATTACCATTTCTAATCAATAACTCATCTCTTGAGCTATAAATAGACCCGGAGTAACAAACATTTTGTTGATTCTTTTTTAACTACTATTCAATATCAGCCTCACTTCTATCAATTGAAGGTAGTGCAAAGAAAATCAGACCTCCAGTCTTGAGCCAAATGTCATACATTTATAAATACATCCTCCACAACCTGGCATATACATTTGTATTGTAGCAAGATCTAAACAAGCATATCTTGGCCGTATTGTGTGTGCTGTATTTTCTGAGTTGTTTTTTCTTTCTGGCCAGGAGAGTCAAGGTCTTTGGGTGCATATCAGGTGTGTCTGATTTCTCTAGCACTTTCTGAAGAGTGTGGTGCTGTGGCTTGGAGCGAGCAACCAGTGTGAACTGCAGTCATAGAACACAGCCTCACAGCCTCACAGAAAGTAAACACACACAAGACTAGAGGACTATCAGTGACACATAACACTACAAAGTGGTCCACGCAAGCTCTGGCTGGCCACAGTGGCAGTAACATTCACTTGATAGTGCCAGAATAGTAGTGCCAGAATAGGGGGCCAGTGATCTTGACCATTCAACCCTGCATGCCCAGTTCTCAGTGAGTTCAGAGTAAGTGGTGTTGGCCTGAGCCTCACTGGCCCCTCACTGGCCTCACAATAGCAATACACCACTCACCTCAACGCCTTGGCATAAAGGTAGAGGGCCCCGAATGACACTCGAGTACATCTATGTCACCTCTTGGTGCACCCAAATATAACAGTGCAATATGACATGGCAATATACTCCAAGTTTATGGACCTGTTATCCTGTCGTTGTGCCAAAATATCCCCGGCAGATTCTCCGTCTTATTCCATTAGTCATTCTCAATTCCACCAATTTTAAGAAATATGTTCTCTCTCAACAGTAAAATATTTCTCATTAATTCAAATTAAACAAGATACTCTATCCAAATAGATTCACTAATTGATTGCTAAGACTTAATTTAAATATACTTACAAAACGTGAGGAGTTGTCATTCTTGACGGTCTTGGCGTTTCCGAAAGCTTCAAGAATTGGGTTAGCCTGAAGTAACTGTTGTTCTAATTCTCCCTGGAAAACACAAGGCAATTAAGATAATTAAACAAGTCCAAGTTTATTTCAATCACATTACTTGACTAATCATGTTGTGTAAAATGCAGTTGCTGAATGCCATCGACTTGTCATTCCTTCAAACATACTGTTCCATTTATAATGAATAAATGTGTCATGAAATTGTGACCCATTCTATTAGCATTCACACCACAAATAATAACTGGACAATTTCAAAGTAGCAAGAGAAGAACATCTCAAGAAGCAATACACACCACTGTTCAACAATTATTCGTACAGGTGTCTTTATTAGGCGACTCTTGAAAAATTAGATTTTTATATCGAAGTTGGAATTCAGTATATTAACAAAAAAATAACTTCAAATAATGAAAATTAGAAAATCAAAATTTACAAAAACAATTTATCTATGAGTTTTGCATTATTTATCAATGTAAGGATGATAAGTAAAGAAGTCTTAAGTGACAAACTTCAACAACAAAAAGCCTGAAGCATTAATAACCAGTCAGCTTCACCTCGGGCCAAAAAAAAGAGAGAACGGCAGGAAAAACAAAAAGGAAGTTGGCAATAGGCCAAAGAGAGGCCAAAGGGAGGACTATGGGACCAGAGAGATATACAGCCAGTTAATTGTCAATGGCAGGCTACATGAATGTTAATAGGAAGCTCATTAAGGTTAATCATTAAATAATCACATCCAGCGATTCTCTATGCACTTTATGGTACAATGCAATATATATAACATTTATAATACTGTATTAATACATCAGTTACACATCAGTTATAATTCAGCATACTTCGTAAAGACCAAGTTATTATGAGACTATGAGTTGCATACTCAGCATAGGTTAAATGCTATTAAAGTAAAGGTTAGCCACTGGTAAATGCAAAGTTAGGATTGAATATCATGTCCTGTAAATAGATGTAAAATACAATAGTACCAATATTGAGCAATACATCAATATGCAGCCATAAATGATTTGAACATTTCCATTGAGTTTAAAGAGTATTGTTCAAGCTGTGTCGCCTGATGTGATGATGTCATTAATAACGACCCCTCAAAATGCAAACATTCAAATGAGGTGATACAACAGGGCAGCTGATGAATGCAAATCAATTGAACAGAATTACTTAAACAACAAAACAAACTTGAAATTGCGAAAGTGAAGAGTGCTGAGGACTGCTGGTGCAAGAACTGAGTGAACAACCTTTTAACTTTTTTTTCATTTTAGGAGGTTGGTTTCACAAAATATTTTGATAATAGCGAAAAACAAGCTGGTAAAACAGGAAATAGGCGAAGGGGTTGTGGTGGAAGAGGAGGGAGAGAAGAGGAAATGATCGGGAGGAAAGAAATTGATAAGCAGAAAGAGAGCAGAAAGAGGCCAAACAAAGTTCAAACAAGGTTCGCAAAACGGAGGAGGAGGAGACACTTCAAACGACCTTCGACTGTGGTACGGTCATCTCTCCATTGAAGCTCAAGGTCAAACTGTCCTTGTTAAGAAGCCAAACCATTTAAAGGATTAAAATATCAATAAAATCCCAACAACAGGTCAAACCAAACAACTGGTCAAATCAAACAAGGGCAACAACCAAGGTCAAACTAAACTTTCGGGAAGGTTTTCCTTTCAAAAAATTTCCCAACTCTTTTTTTTTTTGTTTCTAAAATCAACCAATTGGACATCAATCCATGCAGACTAACCTTTGAACCAAAAAGTATAGATTCCCCTCTATCTCTTTTCTCTTTTTCTATTAAATTCTGGAGCTGGAAAACAAATTCATTTCTTTCTCATACATGTCACAAATCAATAGGTGGGTGGCCGTGGGGCATGGAGGAAACAAAAGGGAATTTCTGGATTCTCCTTGACGACTATTGGCACATGAAGCAGCGAGACTGTGCTTAAGCTTTGCATTCAAAGCAAGGCCAATCATGAACAATGCCAACAATGAATCACAATGGGGAGTGGGGAAACAGTTGCAACCAATGAGTTCAATGAACACGGGGAAAATTGGGGATGATATTTTTGGAAATTTTTTAACCTTCCTTCCAACTGCAGATAATTAATGCGAGGTCTAAATGAGAACTGTCAACAAACACACTGAAGTCAATAAGATGATTTTAACGCTCAACCACTTTGCCTAACAACCTGAACATTAGTTTCTTGTACTTTCTAAACTTCACTTCAGTCTGTAGCTCGACTTGTTTCCCTGCACAATAAAGCAAATAAGTTGAGTCAGACTGTCTGCTCATTGGGCTGTCAACTCTCGACATGGAACAGGCACTTGTAACATCCAACAGCTGACTGAGTGGAGCTCTCGTTTTGTGAAAGTACATTGAGCAAGAGGAGTACATTTAATTAAGCCATAGCTCATTTCATGCATGGAAGCAAGGACAGGGCTGGCTCAGCCTGGCTGGCTGGACACTGTTTGTGAGATTTATGCTTCTCTAAACAACATCGCACCTTAGCTGAAGTTAGCAAGGCAAGAAAACATGTAGTTGATGCTCCTGGTTGAACTATCAGAACTCGAGAGGTCTTATACGAGGATGTGCGAAGTTATCTCCCATACAGGCCATCAGATCATTCAGCTGGTGGCACAAGTCCAAGATAATCCTCGTTCCACTATCCACCTGAAAGCAAAATCTGTGATCCCCATTGCGCCTGTGCTATGCTCCATGATCTCCAAGTTGCAGACATCTCCTACAGAGATAAGCCAAGCAGCTTAAATGCCCAGTTCCTGACTTTGGAGGGAATGGTCCAATGTTTTATGTCAATACCATGATGATGAATTGAGAAAGGTCACTCTGCCTCACTTACTTCACTGTGTGTGAATTGCTCAGATACCTGAGGAATTGTGAACTTTCGATTTGGATGTTGTAGATTTTCTTACAGGTTCTTGACCTCTTATCTTATTGGCACATTACGAGTAACTTGCTGAAGTTGTCGAGTCTCTCAGAGAGTCAGTTAAGCGAGGGTTGAGGTAGGAAACAAAATTCAGGTGTTGGCTGTCATCAAGACAAGCTGGGAATTGGTCCAGACAACTGAGACAAGTGGTAGATCAAAGGGGCAATCCACTCTCTCTTCAGCAACTCCAATGGAGAAATCCTGCAGCCTCTATGTTGACTCCTGGTAGCATCTCACAGCCGTCACCCTATAACATGCATCTTCTTGTAATGTCTTGATGTCAGTGTAGGCCAATGTTTCGATACATGGTGACAACATGAATAACCAGTTACATAAGTCTTTCAGCACCAAATCTTGGGATCATCTTCCGAGATAAAGCTGCAATCCGGCAAATACACACAGACCCATCTCATTGATCAACATGTGGTTCATGTGTCACATTCCATAAAGCAACATGAGCATCATGTGTATCAAGGATTCATCACGTTCATAGGCACAGATGACATGGGTCTTCGCTTAAACAAGATTTCTGATTTTAAAAGAACGTATTTTCATATCAATGAAGACTTCTGATTCCAACAAACATAGCTGCAGAGGAAGTAAAGGGAACAGAGTTTTGTTTGAGGTACTTCCATGACGTTCAATCACTGCAGAGGCGCCCTATAAGATGGCTATATCCCACCATGAAGTCATGAACCAGATTTATTTTATAACATAATGAAAGAGGAGCATGGCAAAAAAGTGTTTGCACAAGAGTGCACGGTCTGATCGTGTGAACTTGAGCAAACAGAGAGAGCAGGATCATCCTATGACATAGCACATGATATAGCAATAGATGGGTTTAGCGAGTATCTGCAAAGACATTTACGACTCAAAACTGTTTGAGCATGTTGGGCTACATAGTGGGGCATGATGAGCAATTGAGCGTGAGTCGGCCTGACCCCTGGTCTGACCCCTGGGCAAGTCAAATGTTACCCATCAATGCCAAGTATCGCCGGCTATTCTTGAAACTGCCACAACACGCTGAAAAGCCACTCAGCATCCAAGTGCAGATGAATTCTCACAGCTAGAGACCAATTTGCTCCTCACTAAAACATACATCCCACTCTGGCAGCATCTCATAGGCAGTCTGAGGATTGGATAGGAGGTGTTGTAAGCCAAGTTCACTTGCTGACAGAAAACAGGCATCCCAGAGAAAAGGAACCCCAGGATGTAGTATTTTACACTTCCAGAACAAGGTCGTGCAGATTAATTATTACCTCAAATAAATTACCCTCATTCTAAATGACGTGTACCATGGACATTACAAGGAAATGCCAACAAATATTATGGTACCAAAAAATAGGGTCTCATAACACGGCCATCGTGAAGTTCATCTACAATCCATAAGTCTTACTTCTATAAGGTTCACTGATTACGGAATAACAGAGAGGAGGCAGGTACTTCCAATGCAATGTTGATCATTGAATGGTAAGACCTTGAAAGAGCTAGAGGTCATGACACTGATGCTGTCATGAAGGCTTAATACTAATGGCATATACTTCTAGCAATGGCACACTTACATCAGTCTTGAAGAAAGTAGGATTGTCGTAAATATGGGAGATGCAATTGATGAATGATACAGTTCATCTGACGTAATGATATTTCAAGCTGAGAGGCAGGCGTAATAGTGAGTGAAGATCAGAACGAACCGTAATAATAACAGTGGGTAACATAGTAATGAGAGTGCAAGACATGATACTTGAACGAGCGATGCATTAGTACAAGCATTAAAAGCTCACCCATCTAATTCTATCTTCATCTTGCTGGAAGCAAAGTAAACAAAAATACAACAAAGGAAAAAGACAATGTGTGGCAGTTTAGTACAGGTACTTACAAGATTAATATCCTTGGACTGTGTGAAACAGTAACAAAGGAAAACAAACATTAAGGTCAATGGTTGCTAAACCAGGTCAAATACAAACACAAGCAGACTGACCATGACTGAAGATATCTCATTGGTAAGTACAGAATATAATTATAGAATACTATGGGAGATTGTCAACTTGTCAGACATTGGATGCCATGCAAAAACAAGTACAGGGTAGAAAACTGCAGGAGATGCACATTCCAATATCGTACGCTTATCACATCTTCAGTCATGGTCATTTAGTCAAAATGGTTTCTTTCACAAAAACAAAACATACTAATCCAAAATAAAACTTGCCCACAATAAAAGAACAATCAAATTGAATCAATACTTTAAAAGTTGCGAAGAGCTTGGCCTTCAACCACTAATTCCCCCTATAAACATTTAGGCTACAATTACCCAACCCCGTGACTACAAGAAACCATACTGCTCGTTAGTAAACATCCGCTGGCAGAAGGATCGCAGCAGCCTGAGCAGGAAGTCTCATTGAAACACAACGCAACAAGGTGGGACATTTTACGAGAAAAAAGGTCGCAGAAAACTAGCAGGGAGACATGCTATCTTAGAGCAGAGGGCCGATACAGAGGGCCAGCTTACTATTAGTTACTGAACAACCAGACTGTCAGTTACAGGGAAAGATCTATTGTGAGAGATAAACTTGCTCAATTTACCACAATAACATCGCCACAAGGAGCTACAAGGGCAGGGCTGGCTGTCAATAGGAGAACAAACTCTTTACAGCTCAATGTTCAGCTTCTATGTTATCACAATGCAACTCTTTTGTTGTTTTCAAGTCCAGATCTGTCGGTTTCTCAACTAACCTTTTGTTTGGCTATCAATCATTTTGTGGTGAATATTGAGAGACCGGTTTGGTCGAACAGGAATGCAGGAATGAGTGTTTTGTCATACATGAGTCTCCATCATTTACCACTAGAGGACGTTGGGAGCAACAATTACGTTTGTACCAGGAAGCACTTGAATATTGAAAACGGTACGGAGTGCCATGTTAATATCTAAAGGACCTATTTTAACTCCGAGCAAGTCTGGTTAGACCCTGTAAATGACTTGAGTTACACCAAGAATAAAGTAAGAAAAAATCGCGGTAAAAACATGAGCACTTAGATGAGCTCATCAAGAGATACAACAATGCAAATGAGACGATAATGTAAGATGGTAGAGGTTGAAAAACATTTGGCATTCAGCGATTCAATATCATGAGAATTGGTGACAGGGGACAATGTCACAAATTTGATTGCAAATTATCTGAAATGTAATAGGTATGATAAGAATCTCATTTCAGTGATTTCACATATCAAATCAAAAGGTATACAAATACAACAGACAAAATGACCTGAAATATATCCTGCAAGAAAGGTCAAGGTTATGCTAGAATACATCTCAATACGTAACTATGAGCATGTCATACTTGTAAGTCAAACAATTGATAAAATACAGAATAAAATACTATGAATAGATTTATTTTTAAGAATATAATATATATACGCAAGACAATGTCCCACCTGCAGATTGGAGAGGACCTGGGAAGTTGACTGTTTCTGGGACCTGAGGGATGCTGCTACGTAGGCCAGGTACTGGATGACCTTTTTTGTATTTTCTGTTTTTCCTGCTCCTGATTCTCCTCTGCAATTAAAGACAGACAATTCATTGTGAGATAGAGAGCAAATGCAAATAATGGCAACAATGGCATACAATGATTTATGCATCAGAACCAAAGCAGTCAAAACACACATGGAAAAGCCCCTGGATACTAAGTTTTAGTTTTCCATTTTCTGACAATCATAGTTGGCATAGAACTTTAGTAGTAGGCACACCAATGATTGCCTTCACCCAATATTACAGGCCAGAAATAAATAAGTTTTCATACATTGTTAATGATTGTTTGGAAATACAACTGACTACTGGTGAGCATGACTTTTCTGCTCTGACAGTTATGGACTTATGGTTCCTTTGATGGTTCGTTAATACCTCATTACACTCAACTGACATTAATTTCAAGGCCACTGATTACACAGTACTGATTTACCGTGCATTTGAAATAGAAAATATAATAACCCCAGAGTGCTGGCAGAGGAATGACAGCCAAGCAGGAGGAGCAAATGTTATGAAAATATCACAAAATATCTGGACTACAGAGCAACCAATATACCCTAGTAGGATTTTTTATTGGATCATTCATATTTCGCTTGCAATACTTTAATTCAATAATCACGTTGACAGATGTACTCACAACGAATACCAAAACATTTACATCATCGATTAAACAAAAATAAAGTTCATTTAAGGAAGTGATTTGAAAAATTCAGACGGTGCTTCCTCAAAAGTTACAGGAAGTTGGCACATTGAATACCGATCAATGCCGGCATTATGCCACAAAACAAACAAATTTGATGGACTCAAAGACAGTTTAGAGATAACATAGGCCTATGCAGAAATATCTGGAACAGAACAAATGCAATTCAAGTGAAAACAGAAATTTAAATCTGTGAAAATATCAAATTTACAGGTGCAAGTCACGTGAAGGTTGTACAATGGCATTGTATAACACAATACTACTGTGCAATACCAAGAGGACAAGGAATGCATGAGGCTGCTGATACATCACCCATAATAGACAAATCATGAATCCACGATCACACCATGATGTATCTATTAGGCATCGGTAATGCAAGGACAATGTTAAATCAATGGTTATGATAGATAGGCTGAACATGACAACAGATTTCTCATCATTTCTGTGGTGTACAAAGCAAGTCTATCATGTCAGCGACACCACAAACATGTTCTGACCGTAACTAAGTCAGTGCAAGTGCAATGTTTAGATGGACGACCAGGAATGCATCACCTAAGTCGACATGCGTGCTGTCCAATTGTCATATCAGTCACCGTGGAAACAGTTAGTAGCCAATGGTAACAGCTGCTAAACCAATAGACAGTCATTGAGCAACCTTACACAAGAGTGCCATGTACCAACTACCATATTTACTCATTTAAGGCCCTGGTATCAATGTATTTGATCAAGAAGTGTGTGACAAATTGGCTCACAGGTGCTAAGTTGCTAGCAAATCTGACTTCAGACAACCTGATAACCAAGCAAATTCTAAGTTTTCGCTAGGAACTAAAATTTGCCATTACAACTAAAAGAGCAGCGTTCATATCAAATTTCTTTTTCTTACATTTCAGTCACACATTTTTTAATAAACTTATAAAATACCATTGGATATGGTTATAATTTTTACCAATTCTATGTGACATCAAGCATTAATCGAACGAATAAGGTAATGTAGCATTGATTGTGCCATCACGACATGTAAACTCTTGGACATACTGTGTGGTCCAAGTGCCATAAAAAAAAGAGTATTAGCCAGGAGTATCCTGAGGCATAACATTGGTCTGAGATCATTGCAGCATTCATTGCTACTTTGCTCCAGGGCAAGAGGAGGCAGCTCTGCCCTCATCCACACTATATACTTCTTTAGAACTACATTTTTAAAAATACCACTAAGTTATCAATGCTTCATTCACCAACTAAGGTCGATATCAGACATGGGGTAATTGTAATTTGTAATTGTAATTGAGTGTAATTAATTACATTTTTCAAAGTAATTGAATGTAATTTGTAATTGAGCATAAAAAATGGAAAGTAATTTGTAATTGCAGTAATTACATTGGGAAAGTAATTGAAATTTCAATTACTTTTCAATTACATATCAATTACTCTGAATATCTGTCAATTCCGTTCCAAATATATATTAAAAAGTACCTGATGGTCACACTGACAAGTTTTCTTTTGATTCTATCACCACATATTAATGTGTTTTGATATGCTGCAATAATAGACTATAAGATGATATTCCAATTCAGATAAAAGAGGAATATATCTACTTGTTTAATTATTGATAAGTTGTGTCTTATCAATTCATAATATTATGCAATAGGGGTGCACTATGCTTGATCTGATAACACTCAATGCTATCACAATGGGGGTACATATTAATGGGTAAATAATGACAGTAGATAGGGGCAATTAGACAAGCTTTGAACCCAAAGAAGGCAAAGCAAAGAAAAAGGTTGGATAAAATGATATTTTTCAAAAGTCAATGTTCTGCTCATCAGTTATTTGAAAATATAATTTCATGGACAACGTCCTAGTCAGAATACGAGATCATTTTCAGAAATGCTCTAACCTGAGGTTTAATTATAACGTTATGATATTTAGATAACAGCTGATAGTACATGAACAGCAGTCATGATCAAATTTAGCATAACATTGTACTGTCATGCAGTTCAGAAATAGTTCTCTAATGATGCCAACGAATCAAATCCAACCAAACAGAATCAATAACAGAAGCCATTATTGACTTCTTCACTACTTCTTGCACATCATCGCTGTACATGTCTAGTGAATAAGTCTGTTTTATGGTCCAGTTCCACATTTAGAAAGAGTCTGTGTACATATCTATACTTTAAAGGGGCAAATGTCAGGGATGATCTACCAACACGATATGCAACGCATTTACATTAGACAGCAAGTTACAGATTTTTTCTACAATGCTACATTGATTTTTAAACAGGTTCTGAGATTTTTTCTTGCAATGTAATTTAAAGTAATTGGTTTTAATTGAAATTACTTTGAAAAAGTAATTGTAATTGTAATTAATTACTTTCAATTTTAGTGTAATTGCAATGTAATTGTAATTGGGTACTTTGCAATGTAATTGTAATTGTAATTAATTACTTTCAAAGTAATTGACCCCATGTCTGGTCGATATAGCCCAATAGGTGCTGCAGAGGCGTAAAACATAAACATCACCAACTAAGGTATTATTACACATTGATAATCACAAGACCTGCATAGTGTTGATATGACTGAGGTGACAGTGAGGTCACTCTTGAAAGTGGTACTGGTTGGTCAATTAATGGAAAGTTGCATAAATCTCATGTATTTATCAATAATGTTCAACAGTGTCAGTCAGTCTCTGAATGTTGTGATTGAATTCACAAAGTAATGAACCTGTCTGTTTGACCTAACCAGGGCATCTGATAAACTCACCAAAAACTCTAGATACCAGTTTGCAAGTTGACAGGATTACAGCAAAATTACTAATTTGTAGCTGAGCTTCAATAAATCATAATAAACATTAATCAAATCTGATAATATGGTCATATTGTCCATAAATACTCTCAAAATCAGCCTTATCAAATATGACTCAAGTCTTATCTAGCAATATCTAAAGGACATTGTATTGAATGTCAGAATGTGTGATCTCGCTAGATATACACATCATGAACTAGCATGAACCAGCACGGCCTTATCAGTCTAAGCAGCTAACTTAGCACACTAAACAGAATCTGGTTTTTGTGTCCGAGAGCAGGGCCTCGGGCCCTTTGTCGTCATCAATGGGATTGTCATATCAAAGTTGGTGTGGAGCGAAAAGCATTTCACAGATGCAAGAACAACCCAAAGTTATGATGCCATTATGATGCCCAGTGTTTACACTGTTGCACTAGATGCCCTGGCTTTAATCTTATGTCTCACTGCTCTAAATAGTTAACTTTAATCCCCCAAATTCCTCCTTGCTCAGCAGACGATTTCTGAGAAGCATCTTCTTCTTCTTCCCTTTGGCCCTTCCGCCCTGAGACAAAGTGGGGTGCACCACAACCTGAGATTTATGCTTCATCCAATTACTAAAGATAGACAGATAGACACATAGATAGATAGATAGATTGATAGGTAGATTGATAGATCTATAGATAGAATGCAACTTTTAACAATTTATAGAGATGTGTTAATGTAATGATCATATCCCATTGAGTTATAAGGGTTATCAAATTGCTCGAGGACACGGTGCATGCATTGCATGCTATTTTTGTTATACTACTAGTAATTCTTCTTTTCTCTACAAGATAAAAGCGAAACACTGATATGAATCTAATAAATCTTGCAGATGGCCATGCAGCGTTTCCCACCTCAATCAATGACATTTTTCAGAAAAGCTCTTCAACACGAAAAAACCGAGCAAGCCAAACTTCTGTGTCAAGCAACTTCCTCAGGTTGTTGCTAATCACTTATTATTATCAGTTATTACAATTTCACAGAATAATGAGAATAGCAAGATCTGAAGTTGCAAAAAGTGCAGAGAAATCAGCAGCAAAATCACAACTGAAAATAGTTTGAAACGGGTGCAGCACCTCAGTAGGCTATATCGAGGCAGACGATCGCCGTATGATGATGCAAAACAATTCAAGTAGATTCATATATAACACTTCACTTGAAAACATTTTGCCTAAACCTAATCTGCAAACGACAAAACAGCGAATTGGATATCCATCAATCACATTATGATCGGCCATCATTCTATTGAAATGACCATTGATCACATATTGACGCTGCTCCACTGATCAATAAAAATTTAGACAACTCAACTCACAGCGCGCTTGATTCATTTCATTCATTATATGCAGGGCTATTGTTCTGGTCAACACACCAGTCAGAAGGAATGGCATTAATTTGACCCCCACTTGTGGAACAATACATTGATATTGACCGGGCAAACAAACCATCACAACGCTGTCAAATGCCTTGGTCAAATCAATCTTAGTCATAAATGCAGCTAACATAGTGTATGTCCCTCCCAAATAAGCTGGGGAATCCCCTCTCTCAGTTGCCCTTAATGACAAAATTTTCTTCAGGTAAAACCAAAAGAAAAGTTAATAAATAGAGAAGTCCTGCAATATTCTTTACTTTTTGTCTCTCACTTTGTCATTATCTAACAGCTGTTGCTGTAGTGCAGTGCATTCAAGAAGAAGAGGAGACTACATTTCTCACAAAGCTATTGGGGTATTTCTGGCTATTACAGGTCATCAATCACAGCAAATAACTTTTTATCAGACTATTAACCGCTGACAAGTAACATTCTCAATGCTAAAAAGTCCATTAATATTCCTCAGGATAACTTGAAAACTATGCCAAAACAAGATAAAAACATAAAATATTACTGAACTTCAGCTACTCACAACTGAGAAATAGGTTTTAGATATTTTGCATAAAAACTAATAATTCTGTCATAAATTTGTTTGGCAGAATCTAAAACTAATAATTCTGTCATAAATTTCTGTTTGGCAGAATCCAGAAGTAATGAATCCTCAAATAAGTTGCATTACATTCAAATGCAATTGCCCACGTTTTGGTTTCAAAAAAATTTGCGTATAAAGTCCTATTCGATGACTTGTGATTAATCGCTTTACAGTTTGTTATCAAAACACATGAGGGCAAAGTTGAGTCAGGCTTAGACTGCGAAAATATGAGGATATTTTGGCTGAGAATCTAATTACAATTCCTCACATTCCAGCATGTGGCCATGATGTGGGACTGGCTGGGCATTCTGAAATATCAAACCCAAAGCTTGCCACAATATTTTGCCCCAGATAGTTCAACTCCTAGCCGGAAGAAAGTTCTGAATAAATGCTGATCTCTGGATATTACTCTGACAGTTGGTTTACTCCGTCCACCCTTCTTCAAGATGCAATATTTGGACTGACAAAAGTGAGTAAACATTAGGAACCCTAACAGGCAACTGCATGTTTCAATGGAGAGAGGAAGTACAAGTTGACGTGCAAGGGATATCCATGATACACAGGGCACACACAGTGTATGCGAGGGTGTGGTATATATCTTTTTTGTGAGCCTACTTCCTTGGTTTCTGCTTTTTACCATTCTTCTTGGTTCTTCTAAGGTTATCCTTGCACTCTTTGCATGCTCTATACAGCACATTGAATGCCTTTGCATTGCTCACTGGGTGTCAGCAGCTAAGAATCTCCACAAAATGTTGTTGCTCATTTTCAAAAAAAACCCCATGGCACAAACCAATTTTATATATATATGAGTATGACAAAAACACAGACCAAGGACTTGGCAAGAGACGACAATAATATTGCATGCGCAGCGGTTGCAGCTCTCAGGCAGTTGTACTTACGTGCATAGAATTGTCTGGTCTTCTCGATCTGCAAGAAGAAAAAGAGTAAATTTAATATTTTGCTCTACGTTAAAACAAAAACAATTTTTTTCAATTAACAAATTGAATAAAAGACATCAAGTAATCAGCAGTGTGAAAGGTTTGCCAACCAGTTTCTTTGTCTAACACCAGGCCAGGAAAAAGTTCTGGGTACAAATCGATCTGAATAATCATGAATTATCAGAGTTCACGTCTTATCGGACTAAGAAGTCAGGGCTTAATTTTCACCTCATTAAGGATAACCTTGGTGGGCAACAAGTTGTTTCAGTTATCGAAGGGCTCATGAGGCCACTGCTTTGATTACATAACCAAGGCCTTAGGACTGTACACAAAAGATTGGCGTAGCACAAGGGACGTCCATATCAGCCATGCTTATCCTCTGAAAGGCACCTGCAAGATACCAGCTGATTGAGGAAATGCCAGCTCAGATTGGGGGAGACAATAACAGCCAGTTGTTTTCACTAGTTTAATACCAAACTCAAAGTCACCATATCACCCAAGCTGCGAGGCAAACACTTTGGGACACTGCATGTTAATTCAAGTTATTGAACAGAAACTATCCCCAAGTTGATAATTGATACAGGTTCAAGTGGTTTAATCCTTAACCTGATTTCTTGTGCAAATGCATGGAATACTACCGGTATGTTAATCGGACATCAGATTTTCAGGCCAAGAATGGTCATACAACATTGTATTATTAGTCAGTTTAGAGTACATGTGTACACAAAGGTTCATCACCACGGAGTTGAAGGAGAGGAATCTGGTTGATGGGTTGGGGGCTGATGTCTGGGAGGTCTCGCACTGCACACTGCTCCTCTGCTTGCTCCTCTGCTTCCCACCTGTTCAACATCTGACGGAGTCCGTCCAACTCGGTCGTCCAACTCGGTCGTAAGTCTGCAGAGGCAGGTTAACCCCTTCTCCACCGATCCACCAGTAACCCTCCAGCAATCTACTGGGACTAACTTGCAGCAATAACTGCCAACATCCACTCACAAACCCACTTTGAAATCTACTTCCGCAATCCTAGCAATCTCCACAGACAACCCATTCTGTCTCAAAGTCGAGAAGACTTAGTACCAGTTAGTAGTAGACAAGGGTCAGGAACAGAATCGCTAACTTCTGAATACCTTCCCCCCAAACCAACACTCCACCAGACATGTTTTCCTTTTCACCGGACACCAGACAAGAACCACACCAACCCCACCATCCCCAGTCAGCAGATTACTGAAAGTCCGAATTATTTTCCAGACTAAGTCGTTGAAGCCATTTCATTTACATTTTCACACTTAGGAGCAGATGAGGGTGGATGGATGATTGGGACTTTACGTCCTGTATCTATGCACACTAGGCTACTCAGGACAGAAGGATGACTCCGAAATGAGCCAACATAGGTCCAGATGATTTGACAAAACTTTATTCAAGCCCAGGAGGCCAGGACCCAGCAATTAGAAACTTGAAGCGCTGCCAAGAGAACTAACTCCTGGGGGATAATAGAGCAAGTTATACGGCAATTACTAAGCATTGGTATCTTTATCACGGTTATATTATCACCATACATTCAATATACTAGTCAGTCAAAATCTTAATATCAGAACACCAAGTCAGAAGGCAATAAAAATTCCTCAGCAATCTGATCAACTTTCTTGAACTTATCTCTCACCTTTAAAGAAGCCTTATCAGTTGCCTTGGAAACAAGTTGTGACCCAACCGGAGGCAGAGGCACACGAACAATGTGTGAAAATTATATTTATAAGTTATAATAAGTTATACTATCGCCGAATATCTTCAATTTCCACCGAAGACAATGGAGTCAAGAGCTTAGCAAACAATCACAACAGATACCAGTGCTGATCATTTTCTCAGGCCACATAAATATATGCAAGTTAAGGAATAGTAGGTGCTAGGGAGAGATGTTCCGATAAAATCATACATCAATCAATATTTGCGAAAGGATAGTGGGACACTTAAATATTCATTATTGCCCATTGTGGAACTGAAATAACACATACCAATGATAGCAACCAACCTATCAACACAATATTAACTTGCTACACCAAATGTTGGTAAAGTCTCACTAATAATACTAGTTTTCAAGTAATTTAATTAAAGTTCTTCTTAATCATGATTGGACAAAAAACTGAAAAAAGTTTGTCAGATGGTCGACATCAGTTTTTGGCATCTATTATAAAACGGTTATTGACCTCAGTATTATATACATGCCAATCCAGGTAGTAGGGCCAGTTCGAACATCTACGGATGGCCTATAGGGAATTTACACATGATCTTTCACCAACGCAACTGCCCCAAAAGATGGTGATATATATCAGAGTGCAGTATATCAGTAACTTTTCAAGCAGAAGATCAATACGGAGGGATCATTAATGACCGACTGATGACAAGCCATTAGCACTCAAACTGAGCATCAAAGAGCAGATAATGCCAGATATACTGGACAGGCAAACTCACTTACTAATCATTACGCATCATTGTAAATATCAACATGTTTTATCGATTGTCAATCATGTATTATAAACTAAACAGTCAGCTGACCCAAATATCAAGCATTGATGCAACTACTGCTAGAGAAAAGCCAGAAATCAGCCAATGTTTACCTTGGTTATTAACTTAGTATTAAGCAAGCAATCAAATCAATAGGGGGCTAGAAAATATAGCCGAGCATGAGCTGACAAAAAATCTCTGCATTAGCCGTTAAGCAAGAGGCAAACCACAGAGTAATATCATTAGATTAGATAGTTAGCAAATATGATTCGTCAGACGCTGAACATACATAGTATTAAGTATTCTGTAAATTACTACTAAATACTAAATTACTACTAAGTACAATAAAATAAATGGAAAGCTTCAAAGCAGAACATACATATAAATGTACCAGGACCATTATTTAGAGGCATTCAGACTGTGCACTGGTAACAAGTATTTAATACTGTACTGGGGCATTCAGCTGGAATAAGTTAACTAGTGAATCGGAATTGGTAAAGTGAACTCTGTACTTTCATAACTGTCGCAAAAGGAGGAATGTGAACTTACAAGCCCTATCATACAAGTAAACCATTTTAAACAGTACACGGGGTTCAGCACTCCCTTGACTACTCAGTGGGGTGAAATATGTTTTGAAAATACTAAACTTTATACTTTGCAAGTACTTGGGAGCATATTGTCATAGAATGCATCTATCTACGGCACAAGGACAGTGGTCCACAGTTCGTGCTGCCCTGGAATGTGTGTCAAATGGGGTTAATATCAACTTAAGAACTCCATAGAGTATCTGGAGAAAAGTTGCTCTGTGCACTATTGTGTCCACTTAAAGAGTAAGGTGACAGAGCAGAGACCAAGATGTAGTTGATTGGACATTTGACCACTCTGGCCCTGCACTGGCCTGTGTGGAGTTCAATCAAGCAGGACAAACATGACACCAAGTCTAGAGGGACGTCCACAGGGACACATTCACACTGAGTGACAGAGGCCAGAGTGACAATCAGAATGACTGGAAGACTTCCAGTACAACCAAGTAGATCTGATAGTGTGGCTGAGACCATAATATCTGGTGTCAGAGACCACTGGCTGGCCAGAAAGTGGGTCAGTGAGCCCAGTCTTCCAGGTGAGCCCAGTCCCAGCATACCAAGAAGAGGAGGAAGAGCAAGTTGCTGGGCTGGCCAGTCTGATTCCAGCCAACAGTAGCTTGCCAGTAGCTTGCCAGTAGCTTGCTTGTGGCTTGCCAGAGTCAGAGCTGACCCAGTACTAAAGTTGACCCACTGTCAGACCAGTAGCCAGCCAAGACCTGAAGTAGCTACAGCCAAACTAGCCAAGCTAGCCAACACAGTAGCCAACGCAGTAGCCAACACAGTAGCCAACACAGTAGCCCTCAGCACAAGGAACTGGAGGGCTGTGAACTGTGGAAGTTAGAGAACACATACAAGGTCATGTCAGGTCAACTTGTCCACCCTGTTATGGAACTAGAATTTGTGTCGCAAGCGGAACACATGCGAGTTCACTATGCGTATGTTGTTTTGCCATTTTTGTGAGTAGATTCTTGGGGAAAATGGTGTAGAATTTGGGACCTAGGTTTTCATACATAATCAGAGAAATAGAACAGACAATAAACTTAGCAGTGGTATCACTAGGAGGGGGGCGGTGCAGTAAAAAAAAAGTACAAGCGGCTTACAACAAATTATGGCAATGGCAGGAAGGCCAGATCTAAAAGGTATTGAGATCAGTAGCATAGCCATTAGGGGGGGGGGGGGTGAGAGGGCAGGGGGAACAACTTGCCCCCTAAACAGATTTTGGGGAAATTTCTGCTGATGTACTAGCAAAATTAGAAAGGAAAATGGGGAAATGGTAAGAAAAATGGAGAAATTATGAGCAAAAGGAAATGGTAAGCAAAATGTGGAAATTATCAGTAAAATGGGGAAATGGTAAGAAAAATGGGAGAAATGGTCAGAAATTGGGAAATGGTAAAAAAGAAGTGGGAAATTAACAGAAAAAAGAAACTGAAAGAAAAGGGGATTTATACGAAGAGTTTTAACAGATTTTTCCATTTTTTCTACACAATTTCCCCATTCTTCTACTCTATTTCCCATTTTTCTGCCCCTGAATGATATAAATTTGCAAAAAACACCACAAAAATTTCCAAAAGGTAACCAGCACCAGTGGCATATCCAGGATTTTTTTCAGGGGGGCCAAACCACCTAGATATTTCCCCAAATTGTTTTTCGCGACCAACAGCTCTGTCATGTGTCGCACATTGTACAATGTTCAAAAATTCTTTCAGAAAACATTTTCAGTGTACCTTCATGAGGAAAATCCCAGCTGGATGTCGTTCGGATGAGACGTTAAATTGGCGGACTATTGTATCAGTGTCTATGCTGGGCAAGTAAAAGATCCCTTAGATGGGATAAATGTGTAGCATGTTGAGGACTCCCGCTCTCTCTCCCATCTCATCAATCGACCCTTGTGAGCGCCTAGAACTGGGCTTAGAGGGCTGCACTTACCATATCTATCTATCTATCCATGTGTGTTTAAAGAAGAAAGAGATAGAGCCTAAAAAGCTGACAAAATAAACTTGAGACAAACTGAAACTGTGGTAAATTTTGCAAATGCTTGTGATAAGTTCGAGGGAGCAGCCAATTTAATATTATATATTCAAGTGTGCTCTGATTGTTTGGTTCTCATGACTTTATTTGACATTGGTTAATTTTCTGCATACTTGCGAAGTCCAGAACGCATCTTTTGATGGCAGTGAGCCAGTGGTCGAAATAGGGCATGTTATTTGAGGGTCTCTCAGTTGCAATGCCGAAGGAAAGAAGCCCTCATAGCCGGGAGTCGGCGGGCCGTCATCAGGCCACCAGAAGCCAAAGAGCTGTACTCATTCAGTATTTGGGGGGGGGGGTGTGGCAGCACTGTATATAATATGCGCCCACGCCATCTGTTGTACATATTGTATATATAGCCCTCTACCGGTCGTCATATTAATAAAGTCAGTTGACGCTCGATTCTCACACTGGCTGGTTGCTTCTCATCTCTTCTCTTGTCTCCACATTCTAATACTTCATGGTGTCAGGAAACGGATAAATCTGTGCTGAAATGGAGTTACAGCACCCTGGAAATATCGATTTACACAGTGATAATGTAGCTGAACGTTGGCGAAAATGGAAACGCCAATTCCAGTTCTTCTACGATGCGTCAGAGCTGGACAAAAAATCGAAAACGACCCAAACGGCGATTCTGCTTCATGCGGCGGGACCAGAGGCTCAGGAAATTTATGAAACATTTCCTTGGGCAGAAGGCGAAGACAAAAAAGACTATACTACAGTTCTGAAGCATTTTGACCAGTATTGTGAACCGTTGAGAAATGTCGTCTACGAGCGATATCAGTTCTGGAAACGTGACCAGAAGGAGCATGAAAGTGTCGATTCATGGCAGTCAACTTTACGCAAGATGGCGGCGACGTGCGAGTTTGACAAACAAGAAGAGCACATGCTTCGTGACAAGATTGTCTTTGGGATTAGAGACATTGGAGTCAAGGAGAGGCTTCTTCGTGAAAACCCTTTATCTCTCAAGAGAGCCTTGGATTTATGCAGAGCGGCCGAATCCAGTAAACAACGAATTCGTGTCATGACGGAAATGGAGCCGCACGCATCCGTCGACGTACTTCCGGTCGGAATCCAAAATGGCCGTCGTCATCCAAACAAATCTGGTGAGACATTTTCTGTCGTCAATTGTAAATACTGTGGTGGACGTCATGCTAAAGGACAGTGCCCCGCTTACGGAAAACAATGTGGAAAATGTTCTGGCTACAATCACTTTGCTGCTGTTTGTAAAGGAGGCGGACATCGTCGCACTTCTAATTCGAAGCCCTCACATTCTGCTGTCAAAATGTCGGCCCCACAGCACAAATCTCGTTCGTCCAACTTCAAGCCAAGATACAACAACAAAGGCAAGTCTGTTAGAGTCCATGCTGTTGATGAACATTCTGATGCTTCGTCTGATGATGAATATTTATTTATGGGTCCAGTTACTACGTCTGAAGAAAAATCTTCTCAGAGATGGCATGAAAAATTTGTGTTGAACAATTCGGAAATTGCATTCAAGCTTGATACTGGTGCTGATGCAAATTGTTTACCAATGACTCTATGGCATAAACTGTTCCCAAATGAAATTCTCAAGAAGTCCAAACACACTCTACGTGCTTATGGTGGTGAAAATATTAAGCCTGCTGGTGTTGCGACTGTTTCTGAGAGATGCCCTGCGACAAATATTACTTTGCCTACTACATTCTATGTGACTGATGCTGATGTTACCCCAATTCTAGGCCGGGTTTCATGTGAAATTTTCAAGCTTGTTCAGAGACTGTCTGTGTGTCAGCTTAGCCAACCGTTGACTACAGACAAGATGTCTTCAATGTATGATGATGTATTCAGTGGTCTTGGTGAATACAGTCTACCGTATCACATCGAAGTCGACCCTAGTGTGACTCCAGTTATGCAGCGAAATAGGAGGGTGCCCTTTGCCAAGTTGGAGCCGCTTCGTGCCGTGCTACAGTCCCTTGAGAAGGATGGTGTCATTGCTCCAGTTGACCGTCATCCAATAACTTGGTAATTACGGAGAAGAAAAGTGGTAGTTTGAGGATTTGTCTAGACCCGAAGCCACTTAATAAAGCCATCAAACGCGAGCGCCACTCCATTCCTACAGTTGAAGATGTGTTATATAGACTTAATGGCAAGAAATTGTTCACTGTCGTCGTCATGAAAGATAGCTATTGGCACGTCAAGTTAGACGAGCCATCGTCTTATCTCTGCACATTCCACACGCCATGGGGGCGTAAGCGATTCCTTCGGATGCCATTCGGAATCAGTTCGGCTAGTGAAATTATGCAGAAGCGAAATGAGCAGACCTTCGCAGATATTCCAGGCGTTCATGTCATCGCAGACGACATCATCATCGCTGGCAGTGATGAAGCTGAACATGATGCTACTCTTCTGAAGGTGCTAGATCGTGCTCGTCAGTCCAACATCAAATTCAACATGGAGAAACTTCAATTCAAGAAGACAGAAGTTGCGTACATGGGTCATGTTGTCACAGCTGAGGGACTTCGTGCTTGTCCCAAGAAAACTGAAGCGATTATCGATATGCCCTGTCCTACTGACAAGCCTTCACTTCTACGCTTCCTTGGAATGGTAAAATACCTTTCGCAATTCATCCCCGGAGAGTCAAGTCTAACGGCTCCCCTTCGTAATCTTCTAAAGAAAGATTCACATTGGCAGTGGAGTTTTGAACATGATAAAGCTGTTGAGAACATTAAGCAAGCCTTAAGCAAACCTGTGTTGTTACATTTCTTTGACGTGAAGAAACCTGTTCTGGTTCAGGCAGATGCTAGCCAATCTGGCCTTGGTGCTTGTATTACGCAGGATGGTAGTCCTATTGCTTTCGCATCACGAGCCCTTACGGCTGCTGAATGTAACTATTCACAAATTGAGAAAGAACTTCTTGCTATTTGCTTTGCTTGCTCCAAATTCCATCAGTACTGTTATGGCCGAAAAGTAACTGTTCATTCTGATCATAAGCCACTCGAAATGATTTTCAAGAAACCTTTGGCTATTGCTGCTCCTAGATTGCAACGGATGCTACTGCAGTTGCAACGTTATAGTCTTGATGTTTCGTATGTGCCTGGTAAATACTTGTACATTGCAGACGCCCTTTCCAGAGCCTACCTCAGTGACAGCGAACCGATTGGCGCCCCAGATGACATAGAAGTTATGGTGCACAGCTTGACATCATCTCTTCCAATGAGCCAGCAGAAGTATGAAGTGTTCCAGAGAGCTGTGGCGGGAGACGCAGATCTACAACTTCTACTTCGTGCAGTCCATGGTGGTTGGCCTAGGTCCTACAAGAAAGCTCGTGGAATCCAGAGGCAGTATTGGAACGTCAGAGATGAAATTCAAGAAGCCAACGGCCTTCTATTCAGAGGTAACCGTATAATTGTGCCTGCTGAACTAAGATCTGAGATGCTAAAGATCATACATGAAGGTCACCTTGGTATCGAAAAATGTAGAAGTAGAGCTAGACAAATTTTCTACTGGCCAAGCATGGTTCAAGACATCGCTGATGAAGTAGCCAAGTGCAATGTATGCCTAACTCTTAGAGCCAATCAACAAAAAGAGCCACTTCTGTGTCACGAAGTTCCGATGCGACCATGGCTAAAGCTTGCCGCGGATATCATGTCTATTGGATCAAATGACTACCTAGTGGTTGTGGATTATTTTTCAAAATTCCCAGAAATAGCTTTGTTAAAGCAGAAAACAGTTAAGTGTGTTATTCTTCATTTAAAATCAATTATGGCTCGTCATGGAGTTCCTGAAGAACTTTTCACAGACAATATGCCCTTTGCAAGTAGAGAATTTAAGAAATTTGCCAGTGAATGGGACATTAGACTTAGCACTTCTAGTCCTACGTACGCTCAGTCTAACGGCCAGGCTGAACGTGCAGTGCGGACAGTAAAACGTTTGCTTGTTAAAGCTGAAATGTCCGGTCAAGATCCCTACGTCGCCCTTCTGCAGTATAGATTGACCCCCCTTACCGGCATTCCCTATTCCCCAGCCCAAATGTTAATGGGACGACAGTTAAAAGGCAAGCTCCCCGTTTCGTCGAAACTTCTAGAGCCTGCTAAAATTAATGCTCGCCCCTATCTTCTAGAACGTCAGTCCGTCCAGAAACGTCAGTATGATAAAACTGCAAAATCTCTCCCACCTCTACAGTCTGGAGATTCCATTCGTATGCAACGGAAGGGAAAGTGGGAACCCGCAGTTGTTATCAAACCTCACAGTGCCCCGAGGTCCTATATCGTAAATTGTCAAGGAGGAACGTACCGTCGGAACAGACGTCATCTACTGAGCACGCCTCGTGTGCCTGCTCCTCGCATCCAAGATGCCTTTCTCGACGACTACATGATGGCACCGTCTGCAGCCGATGATGTGCCATGTGATCGTCCCGTACCCCCAGCTGCACAAGCGGTAATTCCTGGTTCTCCGCCCAGATTGAACCCGGAACCTGAGAACCCCCCTCGTGTCGAAGACCCCGCACCGCCAGTGCAGATTACACGCCCGAAGAGAGACCGTCAACCTCCAGCTCGGTACAAAAATGATTATGTCTTGAGCAAGTGAATCTGTGCTCTCGTTTTTAAAATGGATTTTATTGTACCGTCTGGGTTTTTAGTGAAACAAATAATTGTTTTAGATAGAGTATGTGCTAGTAACCTCTGCTCTTACTATTTTTTTATAGAAAAATTGGATTTTATCGTGTCATCCAGTTTTTAGTCAACTAACATCATCTTCGAGATTCATCAACTTCCAAGTGTGCTATAAAAGAGACTTGATATTTCATATTTGTAAATAATTCAAGACAAAGACTTTTCGATTTATTGATATTTTATTTGACAATTCGATTTGGTTATTCTAGTCTCAAGATGTATAATTTTAGTTTGTTGAGTTTTACATTTTATGCTATTATGTTTTATGCTATTATGCTTTATGCTATTTTATAACTTAAAAGGGGAGATGTGGCAGCACTGTATATAATATGCGCCCACGCCATCTGTTGTACATATTGTATATATAGCCCTCTACCGGTCGTCATATTAATAAAGTCAGTTGACGCTCGATTCTCACACTGGCTGGTTGCTTCTCATCTCTTCTCTTGTCTCCACATTCTAATACTTCAGGGGGTTTCAGGACCCCCTCAGGGTCCTTCTGAAAAATGTATTTAAGGGGGTCCCAAGAGCATTGGGGAGGGGGTCAAAACCCCCTTGACCCCCCCTTATTTCGAACACTGCAGTCAGAGAGCTAGTAACTGATATTTTAGAAAGCCAGATTTAATTGTTTAGATGGACAAATAATTATGTGTTTCTGTTGTAAGCTCCATGGAAGATGTTGGGGATTGCTTAATAGCAATATATATAGCAAGATAGATAGATAGATAGATAGATAGATAGATAGATAGATAGATAGATAGATAGATAGATAGCTGGAATGGTCAGATAGCTAGATAGATACATAGATAGATAGACAGCTAGCAAGATGGATAGATAGCTAGCAAGATAGATAGACTGATAGACAGATCAAAAGATAGATAAATAGATAGACATAGATAAATATGTGAGCTGTAGTCGGAGGGGGGATGTTTGGGATAGCTATACATTATTATATTATCGGTTTAAGTATTTACTGACTGACTAATTAAAACAACTGTGTCATCCAATTCAAGTTTGAACTTCACACCTTTTCCAAACGATAGACCAGCATCAACACCAGGGTTTCTGTTGGGGTGCTCAAAAAGTGAGTCCTGGGACTCAGTGAGGTCTGAAAAAGTGGGTCCCCAGCCAAATTTCTGGGTCCTAGTTTTTTTCATATCATGGCCAAGCGGCCATCACCCAATTACAATTCTTGAATATAAGGGAGGGGGCTAGCCCGGCTGGTAGAGCCTTGGGCTACCAATTGTTGGGACCCAGGTTCGGAAGCTCTCCACAAAATAGTTTTCGCTTTGCTGAAAAAATTCTTCGTCGCATCCCTCAATATTCAGATATATATCGAAGTAGGAACTCCTAGTACAGGGTGAATTTTCTATAAATCTAAAATGGTAAGTTAAATGTATTTAGGAGTCGTCTGTAGGATATATATATTTCTTTATGCATCTTCAAAAATGCCACAGTCTTGTGAAGCAATATTGGCAATAATTCAGTTACTTGATTGATTAAAACTGTAGAAGGCACCAAATGATCCATTATTGACCTATTGAATATGAATGACATCACAGTAACACAAGCAGTTTGAAGTAATCACTTGCACTTCGCTGACTGTAACTACTGGGTGTCTGCCAGTCCTTGAAAAGCCTTGAAAAAAATGCATTTACCACAAAAGGCAAAGTCATGGAATGATTTACCAAGCTATTTGAAAGAATTTGTTAAGCTGGAGGAATTAAAAAAACTTTTGAAACATTATATAAAGAATGTGGCTCGTTTATGATTCTTATAGCTGTTAGATTATCTCTATTGTTTGAAGAAGGCACTGTCATATATAATTATATCAAAATATTAGTTTTTTAACTGTTTTTAACTCTTTTTATCTGTGTTATTACTGGTAGGCCTATGTTTTTTATGCTTGTTTATTATTTGGAATTTTATTATTGAACTTAAACTTGTAAAGGGCCCAGTTGAAAAACAGTTTTGCAGAGATGGTTACCCTTTTAAAATATATTTTAAAAAAAAATAAATAAATAAATAAAATTGCTATGAGAAAGTTCACTTTTACAATGGCCTTCAAGAAGGTGTTAATTGAAACATACTAACTCAAGGTGTGAATGGCAAATTGGCTAATTTGTGAAGTCTTGATTGCTATTCTGAATTGCCTGACATGGTAAAGGGACTGCTGTACTTCTCATTGCATCCTGGGGAAAAATATATAGGCCTATGCATTTTCAACGAATTCTCAGCAATGAATTGAGATATCTTCATGAAAAAACGAAATCATAAAGATTAAGACACCAGGATTCCAAAGAGCCTAAAATTCTAATTCTAGCCCTAATAGAAGTGTCCGAAAACTATCATGAAGATATCGAACCTGTTTCGGCCAATCAGAGGGCAGTAAAACAATAACAACAATATTTCTATTTCCTGTTTTGCCGCGATTTCGTTGAAACTAAAAACTTAAATTGTAATTAAACAAGACACAAAAGACACACAAAAAAGCAAGACGCCTTAAGTTAGCCAATTCTTCATTAATTTCTTGAAAAAGAAACTTTGATAAGTGCTTCCTTGACTCTCACAGACGATCCAAAATTTCTGACTACCCCTTATTTAACTGGTTCACTCACAAATGCGAGTGAACTCGCAAATAAACTCAGCTGCTCCAGGCCCTCCAGGCCAATATCCTTATGGCACCAGCAACAACAGCACATTGCCAATCATCAGGCAATCTTCTATTGGATTCTTATCATATTTGTGGCTTAACTGCAATTAGATATCACCCATGGGATCTCTTACTGAATAGATGGTTAACGTTTAAAAGACTCCTTGGGTATTTTAAAGGGTTTACTTATGAAGTTTCATACAACTGATGAAATTTTTATTGTAAAGATACTGTCTTAAAAAGTCATATTCAAAGCTACTTCCTGCCTTTTACTTCATAATTCTATTTGTCCATACTTAAGTAAATTTCCTTATGTAAAACAATGTTTTCTAACCAGTCTGATATATTAAGTATTTAATATTAATCTGATAACATTAATTACATAGTAGACACAATGATACATGCACTACAATTTTCTGAAACATGTTATGATTATCAGTTATCACTGCTCTCAAGAGGATGCAGATAAGGCCTTAACATGTTTCCTGAAAATTTTGCATTAATATTATATTACAAAACATTTTAGTGATTTCACAACTCTTAAATGATCTAAATCTAAATGTCATACTAACACCAAGTCACTCTCTTGTGTCTTGGCCATCTGGGCTCCCAATTGCTGGGTCTAGGGTCCAATTCACATTGTTGTTAACTACTTCAAACTAGCCTGCCACAGTATATAACTACAGGACATAAAGTCGCAATCATCAGTCAATCCATCTCCTGTACTGGATAATCTATTGTATCTAGAGCAACAATCTTTATAGTAGGAGGAAACTAAATAACACTTTAAAAGCTGTAATACAGTTCAATAAAGTTAGCATTTATTTACATTTTATTTGAAAGTGAGGGAAATTAGCGGTGTTACAATGTAAACCAGCATAAACTCCAGCACAACAACATGGCTGTTGCGCATGCACCATTGACATTGAATCAAGCAGCGGCCAAGATCAGCATTGCTACAGCAAGGTAGCAAGCAAGATACAAATCTAGCTGGAATGAGTACTTTGAACTTGAAACGCTTGCTGAGGAGAAAAAGGAATAGGAGAAAATAATACAACTCTGGCAAGCAACAGAAAAACCTTGAAAAAAATGCAAAGGGTGACGCATAAAACAATCAAGGAAAATGGGCAGGCAGTTGCAAGGCAATACTGCTCTATGTTTGCCCATGTGATAAGCTTGTAATTCAGCCTTTGATTGTAAAACAAGGAGAAAACAAGGCACAGACATGAGCCAGATTAACATTCATGCAAGAATGCTCTCCTCAAGAAAACCACTTGGATTGTGAAAATCAAATGCTGCTGACTGTTGAGTATTGTGTTAAAATACATCAACTGCAGATTCTCATATCACTTGAGAATTGAGAGAACTTAGCCACCATGGAAGAGATGATTCAACAGATTACAGTTTGCAATTCCAAGAAAAGCCTGATCAATCGATGATCGTCCAATTAATTGTCAATGATCCTCACAAAATCTGTGTCAAAGAACAGCAAAACTGATACATGTGTTGTTAATTAAGCAAGTCTCGGAAATACATCACAAGTATGATTCATAATTTCAAGTTCTTTGAAGATTTCTTTTGATAGGCACAATGTAATGGTGCTGAAGTTGACACTGTTGGAGCCCAACACCTGTCTTCTCAGCTATGAAATGTATCATTGAAGATGTGTTCAAGGGCATGGGACTTGGATAACACCTGATGTAGCATTGTCCTTTTGAGGTCACTCAGCAGAGTAGAGCCTGAGGAAGTGCCACTGAGGGGAACACAATGCGTTCAGCTTGAGTGACTACTCACCATGTTCACCCAGCAAGTGGAATAGACCCCCATAAGGGCATTGCCCCTCCCCCTGTACCCCCCTGCACCCTCCTGGTCCCCCTGGCATCCATGGCACCCCAAATCCCTTGGGAATAATTGCATTATCAGTGGGCAAAGCTAGTGATCTGCCCGTGAGCAGCAACAGTCTCATTAATGCACAGATCTAAAATCATCTCAATAAACAATGGACATGCCTCTCAAATTAACATGACAGCATGAATCACCCGTAGCTCAATTGATGACCAAGCTGCAGCTGTCCGGCCAATTTCAGGAAATTATCCGCAAGTCTTGCTTGCACTCACTGTCTTTATTTAGAAGTTGTAAACGATAAACCTGAACATGACGTTCCAGCATAATGAGAACAATATCATGATGTCTGAATTTGTACTTTCTGAGCCCAAATACAGGGGTCCTTGAAATGACGAGTGACTCAAATCCACCGAAAAGGTCATCGTCCCATTAAATGAACAGACTATAGACAATGGCTGAATCATGAAACTCTCTCACTTCATCAATCCTCAATGCTAACTGTTCTCTAGCCAGCTGCACTGGTAGATTCTACTGCATCAATGACAGAAAACTCGAGAACTACCATTAGCTGAGGTTATGTCACTTATACCGAGTACTTTGCAAACTGTTTCTTCAAACGGAAACTGGCATAGTTTCAAAATGAAAAGACAAGAATCATCGTGAATTCATCCAAATCATTGACAATCAACAATCAACAATAATACCAAGCAAATAATTCAGTTATGACACAATAATTTCAAATGCTTCTCCTCCCACAGGAATGACTCTTATTTGATAATCAATAATTATGCAAATAACCATGACAATGCATACTGTTCAAACTTACCAAATAAGTGCCAATGAATAAAGCATGTTAAAGAAATGTATTGCACCACATACTTTACATTAACTTTAGCCATGAACTTCATAGAAACAAAATTTTCAAATTAAAGGCAAAGAAACCGTAAAAGGACTAAGAACCAGGACACAATTAAGGCGGAGTAACATCTCATTAGGAATCGACCACTGTCCAAGTAATAATTCTTATTTATCAAGTTCAAAGAGCAATTGGACTTCCCAGTGTCATCATGATTCAATCATCCAAGAGTCCAAGACACTCCTCAATTTATAAGAAATGGGTCAGGTCAAATAAATTAAAACACAAAATGAATGGCACAGAGACAGTCGAAGTACAGATAATATATCATGGGCCAGAATAACTTTGCTGCAATAGGTTTGGAGTCAAGGGAGAACCTAGAGAAATGAAATAACATGGATTATACACAAATGTGGATGTATCACATGCTCCCTTTAGAAGCTTTCTTCCCAGCATGACTCAAGATGGACAGGGTTAACCCAGAGAGACAAGGGAGTATGCTGGCATACAATGCAAGCTGGTTCAGTGTTCTGCTATTCAGGGTTCTGCTAGAACTTCTAGGTCACCCTGACCTTACACTGAGGCATGGGTTGTTATTCAGACTTTCAGGCTTCACAGCTTGTCACAGAAAAAAATTAATCAGATGCAGCTGTCGGGATTGCTGTCGGACTGCTGTCTGCAGGAATAAGGAAGGAAGCATGACCAGAGAATGGAGTGGAGTGAATCACTGATACAACTTCATACAACCCAAGAGGCCAACTGCCAAATGCTAGGGAGCAAGTTCAACAGGCTACAAGAGCAGATGAGTCATTAGAAAGACACAAGTGAAATCTACACTGCCCTTGTTTTTCTGAGCACGAGAAAAGGGCTGCAGGCAAACAGCAAAAGCTCCTCTTTAGACTTACAGATATCTTAGCACAGACTGCCACAGACTCTACACACAGGCATCCACAGGCAAAAGCCACTTGAAGCGGTTCCTCTTAAACACTTCCTTTTGTAACCCCTCAGGCTCTTCACCCAAGGTGGCGTCAACTTGAGAAATTTAATCTGCAAAATATTACAAGTGCCTCCGCATTCAATTCAGAATCAGTTGAACCAAATAGCAAAGTATATTAGATGTGATTCATTCTGAATCATTCAATTCCATTGATCAGTTGACACCCATAAGGCATAGGCTATATATGTGATACCATCCCCTCAGCATTTGAATTTAGGCTGCATTGTCAGATAAACTAATTGGGTGGTTGGGTGACAAGGATCTAAATTCAGGATACATCATAAATGCCTAAATTATAGTGACTTACAGCATAAATGGAGGTATTGACTGCAAATTCAATTTGACAGTTGAGCAGTGCCGAGCAACTGCTTATAGCCAAGTTGCACTGAAGCACTCAGCTGACATGAGTGAAACAGTTCATGACTGTCTGCATAGCTGGCATTCCAGTCAAGACTTCACTGAAGCAGCTCGGGCATGACAGCAATTGGACAGTTCTGCACCTGTGACCACAGGATCTATGACCACAGGATCTATGACCACAGGATCTGCTGACCAGTGAAGAACCACAGAATAGGAATGAGATCTATGGGTCCAAGGCTCAAGGGTACAAGCAATGCCAAGCGAGACATGCAACCCTCTTGATTGGAGAACCACTGAAAGTGAATTCACTCAAATGTGTCATGGCTGTAGGCAGTGTAGACTGCTGTGATGGTGACTCACTAGAATAAGGAGATCCAAATTATTCTACAATCTCCTCAAGAGACAACAGCATAACCTAATCTTCCTCTGCTACTGCATCTACAGCATTGCAAATGCTTCAGCACGCTGACTACTACAGTCTACTAGCCAGGCTCCACCAGTCCTGGTCTAGACTTCAGACACTGACAGCTGAGCGAATTAGCAACAGAGCACAACAGCAGTTGTGGAAATTATGACCCCAATGCTAAGTTCCCAAAGTGTTGCGCCATGACATCACCATGTGATGTCACTACTTCCTGACTAGTTCTGCAGTCACCAGGAGGTTTGCTTGTAATTAGCCAACCATGGAGTCATACATTATTCACACAGGAACACAAAATTGGGTCCCAACACAGTTGAAATACAATGTTCAGCATAGGGTTCCAAACGATACAAGATAGTTTGGCTCAAGCAACAAAAGCACAGGTCACAGTAGGCAATTTGGGCAAGTCATTGCCTGGAAATGTTTTAATCTCACTGGAAAATTTTGAAGAAAGGTCTAAATTTCTGACTTGGAACTTGTGACACAACAACACAGTTCCAGGATACATATATATTGTGAGGAAATAAGAACACTCGCAGAATGAGTGTACAAAGAAAACAATTATAGCTCCCATTACCAACAAATAGTAAGGCAATGTCACTCAGTATAGTCAGTAACACACTCGCAGCGTAGTATTATAGCTCAGACCATCAGACTTCTAAATATTGCTGAATAATACAGAACACCGCTGAATAGCTACGATGTGCCAGAGGTATGCTGTGATTAAGCATACTTAAATCACAGTTCTTTTTTTTCTGCATTCAGGAATTCCCTCTAATAACATAGATCCATCTGCACTTGCAGTCATTAACATAATTCTACTTGGAGAATGACAGGCGGATATTATTGCTAGTATCATAGAGCAGCAAGATGGTGGTTCACATACATAGCAGATATATCCCAACCTGATTCCCAAGTGCAGAGGGCTCAGCATCTTGTGTTTACATACAGAGCAAGCTATGGAGAAGGGAGGGGGTGGGGTGGTGGCGTCTAAATCAGGACAACACTACTTCAAAGTCCCTTCAACTGCCTTCAGCCAAGCAGGTCAACTAATGAGTCTCTTCATAAACATTATTCTATCCAATGATTATAAATTTATGATCATTTCAGATTTTCAAAACAAGTAATTCACAGCAAGTTATACTGAACAGAGATAGACAATGACACAGTAAAGAGGCAAGACACCAAGCTTTTTTGGAAATTGGAAGTGACCAAAGCAACGTTCTAAAGCAACTTTATCAAACTATTGTGATCATATTCATATTTCATTCAGAGATCACACTGACAATGTGTGAAAATAGTCTTTAGGCCTTGAAAATATATATATATGTTTTTATTGACAATAAAAGGTCACATTTTATATAAATGTCTGATTAAAGCAGACTTTGCCACTTCAAAGTAAGTTACAAGCTGTCAATGATGCAAACAACTTGTAGCAAATGCAGTGAACTTGAGCTATAGCTTGAATGACTCGGGACAAAAAAACCAACTTCAGTGCCTACACTAAAAATAGGCCACAACAAATTCCCATGTACATAACAGCGATAACACTGCACAGGTACATTGTGTATCCAGGATTCAATTGAGACATACTACTCATGCTTTGTTTATGAAAAACCACAGTAAAAAACACTAAAAAGTTTCTTATCACTCTTTGAAATATAACACTGATTAATCATAAGGATTACAACGAAACTGCTTCAGTCTTATCCACTCACATAGTGGACAAATTGCAAATTGATAACACAAATTTGAGAAGTCTTGAATTTTGATCCCAAATAGTCTAGACAGTGGAATGTTAGATTAGCTGAGCAGCTTCATTGTGACACGGGTCGGACTACATCACTAAAAATTTAAGTTCAATAGAACCTTTAAAAAAAACAAGAGTAAAATTTATAACTTTTCATAAGTTCAATTTTCTGATCTCTTTCTTATTTCTTTCCTATTTAAGATAACGAAAATATTCAAAAGCACAAAAGGGGCCATGTCACGATGGAGTAATGAATAAGCAACAATGAGACAGACGAAAAATATTGTGAGTACAAATCACTGAAATCAGACAATATTATTTAATGTACACTATATTGAATGTGTGACAATCCACGTGACATTACACATGTGACCATTTAATGACAGGCTGGCAGTTCAACAGTTCCAGCTCATCATAACAGTGCGTGTTGGATCTATCGGGACACCTAAATCTAGAGAACTTTATTACTAAATTATTAGCATTTAATGGAAAAGTCAGACTAACAGTCTCCTCCCACCAGACATTCAAAAATCTGCAGCTCTAATAGGTTTAATCATTGAGTTAAGAGCTGGCTCGGGGACATTAGGGCAACTCCAACAGCAGCATACAGGACGATGGAAAAGTTTGACACAGCTTCCAATTCCAAAAACACTTAGTCCTTATCAGCCACAGCCTGTAAAATTCACGACTTCCTCAAATTCCCCCCTCTTTTCAGAATCACATTTTTCTCAACCCATTTATTTGAATATTTGGTATGGCCCATCTTGATACCCAGTCAGGATGGTATGGCCAAAACATCAGGAAAATCATGAAGTCAACAAACTACAAACTGATACTTAAGAAGACCATTTCTATACATTAATTTAAGAAATACATGAGTGTATTCAGAAATCAAGATAAATTTAATTCCTGCCTTCTCAGAGGTCATTTCCTGAAGTCTAAATATGGCAAAAACCTGAGGCATAAACCTGAGGCATAACTTACAATCAAGTCATGAAAAACAGGATACTGACCACAGGACAAAAAGCAGTTCCTGGAATAACGCACATTGAATGACCACCCCCCCCCCCCAAATGAGGTCACAGGCAACTTTACTTGCATTGTAGAGCTCAAGGGCCAGTAAGGTAAACATGCCATAGCATAGATCACCTCAGGTTAACTAATTAACTTTTTTATGTGCAAACCTGAAGTTCTGTCAAAGAGGGGCGTGGCACATGATACAGGCACATTTCGAAATAAAAACAATATTTAAGGTGCCTTTGCAGAACCCTCCCAGGGAGACATCCGGGTATGCAAAATATGAACATGATTTACAGCTTAGCACTTCAAGAACTTTACTAGCCACAGTGGTCTGCCATATGCAATTTTCCTTGGAGCTAATTTAATGAAATAGGAAGCATGAATCACACATTCCTCAGACCGCAAGTCTTTCCTTGACCAAGCAAAGTTACAAAATACCTCCAGACTTATGTTTGACTGAGATTGTCATGAACCAGAGCAGGTAGTGCCAGATACCTCATAAATAATCTTAATGAGACAAGTGGACAATAAAATATGACAAGTATTAAGAAAAATATATACGAACAATCCAACCTGCTTCACACATCAGTAAAACATAACAATGATATTCCAATGACATCCATGATCCCTCATATCATTTGAGGTACAAATTGAAGTTCAGGATGCCATGGCTAGATGAGTTGTTGAATGTTGACATTTTGAGTTTAGAAAATATTTTTGCAATACATAGGCCTATATCCCAAAGGTTCACTTGTAATGCACCTTGGAAATCAGCATCTTGACAATTAGCAGTAATCCCACAGGCAGTCAAAGGCCGAAACACATTATAGGCATATTCTACGTTTGTACTTCGTCAATCATGAGCCTGATGATGAGGCCCAGAAATTTAAAAGGATCTTACTTATGAAAAGGCTAAAATTTTGGTAGATGTCCTTCTTGTTAACACTTCTGGAATAACATGATTATCTTGACAAGTTGGCAAACCTTTCAGCAAATTCTAAGAATTCCTCAATAAAATAATAATAGTCTCACCTTGCAACATGCTCCTGTAAGCAGTGTCGGCGATGGCAAAGACATGAGGGGGTACATCATGTCGCTTTTTTCCTTTGTACTGTTCAATCACCTCCTCAGTGTAAATTGGTAGCCTCTGGTAAGGGTTAACTACCACACAAAACAATCCTGAGTATGTCTGCAACACAAAAATAGTCAAGACACATGTATGAAATATTTATATGTGCATGATCAATGCTCATCAAAAACACAGGTAGTGGTGGCATATTAATATTAATAAATTGCACATAATGCCACATATATTACAAAATCATAATATGATATTATACAGAACATAAGACAGCTACATAATTACTTTAATTCATTCTTTAGTCCGTATCTGCAGCCAGCTTTACCACCAGGTGATGTCTATGACCTGTCAGTATTTCCAAGGTACTTTATGATAAATTCATAAGGGCTTAATTATGGTTTGTATTAACACAACCATTGAGTCACTGAGTGTGCACTGTAACACAGGATACAATATTTATTGCATTATAGGCCTATATTTACATGACCAATACTTCAAAATAAAACTTTCACAGTTCCTAAATGTCAAGTGTCAAGGGAACAACATGTCTCACAATTCTATCATATTAACAGGGGCCAAGTTGGGGATTGGGTTGTTCTGACATCAAGCACATAGCACATTTAGACAAGAGAGAATACACAAATATCTAGCACTGGATTGCCCGAGGTCACTGCATGGTTAGTCATCTATCTAGCCAAGCAACTTTATGTGCAGTAGATTGTATATTTAGCAAACACAGGTACATCTGGCAGTATAATCTACCGAGTATTACAGCAGCACTTGCTGATCTGTCTTTGAATCTGCACTGTTTACAAATGTCAAAAGGGGCATAAGCACTCCAGATACACAAGAATGTCAGGAATTCAACTCAGAAACGTCAACAGTACTGTCAAACTTGAAATGACAGATCATGCATGACAAGGGGTTTCCACACCATCGTTGGCCTACTTACGTATATCAACCCAGAATAGTATCTCTCCTTTAAGTTATGCAAGACGGAGGCTTCGTTTAAGCATGTCAATTCTGCCATATCTTCAACTTTGTCGAACCGTGGAGGGTTCATTTTTTGGATATCGTCTTTATTGATAAGCACATGCTTTCCTGAATCTATCAATTCGACCAAGACTTCGTCGCCTCTTTCTTCGCGAATACTTGATGCTACGAATCCCTGGTTCTCGTGGGGAACCCAGACGAGTCTTTTGGCTGCCCATGCTGCTTGTTGGCTCGGGTCGTTGATCATTTCCCGGTTAACTTTGGGCCGAAGGGCTTGCAACTCGTTGCCTCCTCTCGTGGCCGCCATGTTGAATAGCGCGATGACCTTACACTCCCCAAAACGCCGGTTCTTAGTATCTCCTGGTGCAAGAACAAGGCACAAAGATGTTGGAACGACTCATCCACGAACTGTTATCTCATCGGAACCACACTCGATCCTCTCCGTGGTGTATAAACGGTCCTTGTCAGAGCTTTCAACTGTCAAAGTTTAGCAGAGTCTGAGAGAGTTTGCGCCACTGCACACCAGCCCGCCTCGTTCCTTTTGATTGGCCCGTCACGTGACCAGCCGCTCTCAGCACTGTGCTCAGCACCAGCAAAAGGGGTCCGCCCATGCGCCTCGCTGCAGTTGGGGGACTTTCTGGAAGCCTAAATGCCCTAATTAAATAAAACAATTATACTACAATTTTTTTCACAACATAGATAGCCAGTATGTCCCGTACTAATGGACGGGCACCTGGTGACGTCATGCTAATGACACAGTGAGCTAAGCGCGCGTTTATTTGAATGGAGTCAGTGCCAGCATGAGAAAATCCCAAATGACTCACCCAGTGCCATTAGACCTGTAAGCCAGCCAGTTGCTCAAAAATCGGCTGGCTTGTGAAATTGGCTGGTGGCTAGCTGCTGATAGCTGCTCAGCCAGGAACTTTGGTGGTGGTGGCTGGCTGAATTCTATACCGGCTGGCTAGCGGCTGGCTGTCATATGTTTTGATGAGAAATTCTATTTTAGAAATTTTTTAACGCCTTTGCCCTTTCAAAATTAGAGTAATTGTATAGGAACTGATCATACTTGAAGTGTCATTGAATGTTGAACTTCAACTCTGAACCAATATGTAGTCTGAGAATTTACGAGTACTGCTATTGCTTTTGATTGAGTGGTCTGTGATAAGTGATTTCACTTTCACTTCCAATCTTTCACACTGAAAGTAGGCCTATGGTCAATTTTGAAGAAGAGACATAACATTGTATGTGACATACAACAATGTACCTATCATCAAGTGGTACAACTCACTCAGTCACTGACATTGTGAGCACATAGTAATGATAGTATAGTAAGTGATGTACTAGACCTCCACAACACTTTTAAAATAGAAAAGACTTAACTTTATAGAATGTGATTTATTATTTAAGCAATATAACAATGGACAGCAACAAGAAAAATGTTTTCAACATCACTTGTAAAAGGCTGATTCAGTTCTCTACCAATAAACATACAAGTGCCTGCTTGGGATAGTCTTATGCACTTCATGTATATATATATACATGCTTCTTAAAAAGTACAGACGACTTAGGTCTTTAAATACTCGTAGTTATAATTTCACAGTTCACACATTTTGCAAAAACAAATGATTGTAGGCAGTTCATGCAGGGTATAAAATAAGCGTGCAACGATCCCAAAATGTGCAGTGATCAATCTGAAATGTGCAGTGATCAATCCGAATTTGTGCAGTGATCAAATTCACCCTTTTTGTGCTAAATTATGGTGAACTGTAAAATCCCCACAATATACTTTGTATTTCAACCAATTTTATAATTTTGTCTGCCTGATGATGGTCAATCGGTCATCTTTTGGACATTTGTAATGCTTGATATCGCAATGCCAGCCCTTAAGAACACCGATTGGCTATCCATATTAATGGCGATAGTTCCCGCGACACAATATGTGCAGTGATCAAATTTTCTTATTTTATACCCTGAGGCAGTTACATGTCCCGTTGTGGCATTCAGTCTACTTTTCCCTTAATTAGCCCCATCATGCCAGAGGCCAGAGTAGCTGATTGCACTTAGAAGCTAGAAGTTCACACCTGACCAAAGGGAAGCCCCTTCATTGTATTGTGCCTAATTACAATTAAAGAAATCCGCAATGTTCTCCTAATTGCCATCAGCACTATCAGGTGCTGTTACTGTCAGAAAGGCTGGTAATGCTGAGTTGACACACAACTGCATGGATTCAAATTGGCGGAAAGTCGGCGCAAACAGATCGGCGGCGGCTGGCCAGCTAATCAAAGGGGTTAGTGGCGGCTGGCTGCTCTATTTTTCAGCGGCTCAGCCGCAAATTGGCGGCGGCGTACAGGTCTAAGTGCCATGGCTGTCAAATACCAAGAACCCAGGGGTTCATAATGGAGGTGGTTTAGTGTCCTTAGCGGAAGGTCATATATGCCCTAAAATCACTATTTCCCAGAGAATAGAATTTTACAAATAATCCATTTTCAAGCCACAAAATGACCATGTGGCACAGGCAATATGGAAAAGAGAATTAACTGTCTCAGTTTGGAACACTGGATGCAACGGTTACTGACATCCAACAAAATCCAATGGGCATAGGCGTACGGGACAGGCGTTTTGGGGGGGGGGGGCTGTGGCTATTTTGCCCTGAAATTTTAACATGGCACGGATGTGACCAGGGCAGTGGATCTGCCCTAATTGGTTAGGATTTGCCCTGATATATGCAATTTGCCCTGATGCCAGGGGGGGCTGCAGCCCCCCCCCCTGACCCCCTGCGAAATTGGCCTATGCCAGAGCCTCTCAAACACTGGGGTAAACTGGTGTCCTGGTGTACATGACATAACTGAGAGTTATCACGTGTTTGTGTTCATGAAAGAAAAACTCCTACATTTTCACGGGATAACCACGTGATGAATGTCACCAGATTAACGCTTGACCATCTTCATGATATAACTGAGAGTTATCACGTGTTTTTCTTCACGTGAAAAAACTCCCCAACATTTTCACGGAATAACCACGTGATGAACTTCACCAGATAATCACTTGCCTACTATCTTCATGGCATAAGTGAGAGTTATCACATGTTTTTCTTCACATGGTTAACTGGTGAAGATTGTCCCCCAGAAATATAGATGGAGCCACCTGTACTAGAAACACAGCTGTTTACCGAGTTCCACACTAAGTTTACTTTAACTGAGTTTAAACTAATTAAACAAATGATTCTAAATTTGAATTAATGCACAGTATATGGTGGAATGAAGCTTATTAACTCAAAAAGGAGCACATATTGGATATTATTACAAAAGACTAGTTTTCCGAAATGTGAATCATGTACGACTACAATCCTTGATTCCGGTAACCCATTTAATTAAGAAGACTGAAAAGAGACTCACTGCATCACACTGGTGGTGACAAATTTTCAGCAAATTCTTGTGGCTTTTACTTCACCCCCACAGCTATTGGAAGCCCAAGATACTGCTTGAAACAGTCCAAGTTGACTGGCTTGATGAAGAGCCAAGTTAACCAGTTGGAGATTTTGCCTCTTCTCAAATAATTTTAACTGGTGAAGATTGCCCCCAGAAAATCACGTGGTTAACTGGTGAATATATTCACCTGAAAATCATGTGGTTAACTGGTCAAGATTGGCCCCAGAAAATCATGTGGTTAACTGTTGAAGATTGCCCCCAGAAAATCACATGGTTAACTGGCGACAAAATCACGTGGTTAGCGTTTGCAATAACCTATCAGTTTTCCATGTGATAACTGAGGGGCAATTTCAAGTGATAACTCCCAGTTAACCACCAGTTTTTGTCAGCTGGGCTGACACTGGCTGACAAACCTGAGTTCCAAGTTTCCAGGGCTGTAGGCTGCGCAGAATCATGGGGGGGGAGGGGGAACCGGTACAAAAGCATACTTGCCCGGCAGAACCCGAAAATTTGAAATGTTAATTTTGGTTGAGTAAGTTTAATACTGTTAGAGAGGTTATTCCTGGCTGAGAAAAACTCCCACTTTTCACAGGATAACCACGTACGTGATAAATGTCACCAGCATGGGGGAGGGGGGTGGTACTTCCCCAACTTTTGCATAGGGATGCGCCACGCTGATTTTGAAAACCGCAACCATTCTTATCTGGAAATCAATGCCAAAACCACAAACCATTTTAATCTTTCAGTACAAATATCTGAAACCATTTTAATCTTTATGATTTTGAAACCATTGGAGTTGTCTTTTGAAGCCGATTCTAACAATACCAAATACCCGGGGGTAGCAAAAACTCGAACCAAATTAATCCAACTAGTACCTGGCGGTTCAATGATGGCTTCCCTTGCATCTTACATAGCATGTACTGAGTAGTGAATGGTGTATGACACTGTTGCTAACAATCGTAATGATGTTAGTTTAGACAGCAATTAGTAGCTGGTTAGATATTACATAGAACTATAACTTAATAGTATAATTGATAACATTGCAGATGCTGTAGTATACTAATTTTGACTGATTTTTCAGCCTTTTGATTCATTGTAAACGTTTCTGGGGTGAATGACCATTTAGAGGACATAAATATAAACTTAAAAGAAATGTGAGTCCAATGACTTCGAAAAAAATTCCTCTCTCAAAGAAGATTGGGCCTATCTTGGTGGATTGAAGAGTGGGCCTATCTTGGCGTCGACCTCTAGCGGGGAATCCCCGCTAGAGGTCGACTCCATAGCAATAACACACGTTCACATCGCTCTGCAAATATTTTCATTATTAATCAACTCATCATACTCATTTTGATTAAGATTTTCATCTGGATACACGACCTAGCAAAGCCCAACGATGTATGCAACAGCATCTGACGAATTTGGACCAAAAAACCAGAGAAATTCAGGGGTGTCTGACACACTGTCACAAAAATACGGCCAAACAAACATAGCGGACATCACAACAGGTACGACCACGGCTACCATGGAGACGAACTGTAACAATGATAAAGCTGAAACAGCTGAGGAGAAAGGGAAAGTAACCCCAGAGCTCACCAATGTGAGTGAAAATGTGAATGAAAATGAGGGAGTGAATGACCATGGAAAAGCCTACGGCAATGTGAATGACAGTGTGAAAGATAGTGAGAATGCAACTTCTAGAGTCTCAAGATCTAACTCAGCGATCAGCCTTAAAAGTGTAGAAACAGTTTACTACAAAGCCCTTAACAAAGGTGGGGTGAAGAGGAAGGAGGAACAAGCGAATGAAGAGCATGCCTCAAGCAAAAAGAAAACGAAAGCTACAAAGAATGGTGGCAACAAGGGAGGTAAAGCCTCTGATAGTACGTCAGAGAAGGGCAGGGAGAAACTCCCGAAAGGCGGAAAAATGGAGAAACACCAGAGAACGCCAGAATGCCCACCCAAAGACGCACGAGAGGACAAACATGCCTACTCACAAGATAGGCTGAACACACCAATAGAAACACCGTCCACATCTGCCGAGAGACCTGCCAAAAGACAAGCAGAGCTAGACAAAAAAGGGATGGACGAACAGCCCCTGATTGTGGAAGAAGAAATAGAAAACGCAATGAGCGAAGACGGGGAAATTAATGACGACGACCTTCGCAGCATGTCATCCCTCAGTGACGAAGAAGGTGCCAGTATCCGTGACGAGGAGCCCGACAGTGAGAGAGAGGACCACCGAGAAACCAGCCGAAATGGTAGCGAAACACAAGAGTCCTCCAGAGGGAGCTCTGATATGGAAGACGGCTCAGACCATGAAACAAAGCAAGAGAACATAAAACTGAAATCAGTGAATTGCGAGAAGACATTGACAGACTGGACAAAAAACTGGTGAAGTACAGAAGGAAAGCCGAAGAAGGCGAAAGAGAAGCAGAAGAAAACCTAAAGAGAGCTGAAGAAAGCGAGAGGGTTTATAGGAAAGCTAGGAGTGAACTGAATAAAATGGCGGAGACAGTGAAATCAAAGGACAAGGAAATTAAGAAAATCAGAGAGGAGACGAAGAAAATAAAGAAAGAGAAAGAGAAGGCCACAAACAAGAAAGGGGAAATGGAAGACAAAGACAAAGAACACAAAAAGAAGATTGACGACTTGACGAGAGACCAGAAAAAGAAAATGGATGCTGCGAAGAAAGACTTCAAACAGAAAATTGAAGACCTTGATCGCGAGCATAGGACAGAGGTAGAAGAAATAAAAAGAAGACATGCGAGGAATACAGAGGAGATGAAAGTAGAACATACAGAAGCGATGGAATCAAAGGACAGGAGAATAGAGTCCTTCAAAATGAAGGTAGTGGAATGTGAAGGGCTGAACAAAGAATTGGTAGAAGGAATAACCAGACAGAAGAACAGTGCAATGCCGAGAAAAGGCAGAAGCAAGTGAAGGCTCTCATCATAGGGGACTCAAATAGCAAAAGGATTGCGCCTCATATGGATGAAGACGTGAACTGGAGCTACTCGCAACACACATACCTAATAGAAGACATCGAGAAAGTTAAATCTGAGGAAACCTATTATGTAGTTATAGTCCTGATGGGCAAGAACAACATCAAGGCAAACAGAAATGACGGAAACAGAGAAGCAAGAAGACTCATTGACACTGTAAAAAACCTTGACCTAGCCAAGAGGAAGGTGATATGTGAGCTTCCCCCAGTCAACAGAAGAGGGGCGAATCTGGAACAAAGACTGTTCAACGCGACAATCAGAACTTAGGCAGCAGATGCGGGATAAGAAGTTATCAAGACTCCAGAGGATAGGGAAGGTGAAGAGGTATCACAAACCTTGGAGGACGACCTGCACTTGAGTGCTGAACATGCCAGTAAACTGGCAAAGGAGATTGGAGTTGTGGCGAGGATGAACCAGGATAAAGAGAAGAACGAACAAGAACAAAAGGAGGAAATAAGAATCAAAGGGAAACCAGAAAACCTGAGAGAATTGATGGGAAAGGAACAGAGAAATGCAAAAGAAATTGGGAAGAGGCACAACGTCAGAATTTGGACTTCGATGGCCGAGCCAGAAACCATCTTTGTCAGAGGATGGCCTGATGATGTCAGAGATGCGAGAGAAGAAATGGAGGACAAGCTAAGAAGTATGGAGGAGAGAGTAACGTACAGTAACAGGCAGAGAGAAGAAATTCGTAACATCCCCTGCCAATTCTACGCCACCAATGAATGCAACAAGGGAGACAAGTGCAGATTTTTACATAGTGATCCACAGAGAAACAGGAACAACAGTCGAGGAAGAATTGACTGCAGCAGGACATAGAGAGACAGATCTATAGACCGTAGTAAAGACAGGAGGGACAGGTCACCCAGCCCCAAAAGGAGAGTCTATATCAGATCTCCAAGAAATAAATAGGTCAAAGAGAGGAACAGCAGAAAAGGAGACGGTGTTGCAGTTGCAGTTAAGGATGCAATAGGAGTTAAAGTGACCCCTGTACAACCCCTCCCAGTGGAAAACAGCGAAGCAAAAGTCGTGTGGATAGAAATAACAACCCCAAGAGAAAAGATCTTCATAGCAGGTTTCTATCGGCCTCAGGAAAATGTAAGAAAATAAGAAGTGGAAGAAATCTAGGAAGACCTGAAAACCCAAGTGTCTGTTCTGAACTCAAAAGCAGATGTGATCCTTGTTGGTGACTGCAATGCAAAGCTTAACATCAAGGATGGCGTAATAGAACAGAACTGCTCCAGAAATGGAAAAATTATGGAAAAATTCATGAAGGAAATGGGAATCCAGTCGGTAAACAACCACTCCACAACAGGTAAATTGACAAGGGTCAACAGGAACAACCATGATGGGAGATCCATTATAGAATACATTACTGCCAACAACTGTTTTATTTGTCAGATTGTGTTATCCAGTTTGTAAATTTTTTATTTTTTTTTAAACAAAAAAAAACAACTCAGCAATGAAGAGAGTGTGGGACGTGGAAATTGATGAGAATGGAGCTAAAAGGCTGAGGAGCAAAAGAAGAGAGACAGACCACAACACAATCACCTTCAAGGTGACGACTACCTTTAGCTACCAGAGAAAAAAGATAACCAAGTGGACCATCAAGGACAACACTGACTGGGTAAAGTACAACGAGGCACTTGAGAAATATCTGGGAGACCAAGAGGCTACCTATGAGGAGCTAGTGGTGAGCATAAAGAAGGCACTCAAAGAGGTAGTGGGCCAAAAAACTATCACCATCGGGAGGAAGAAGAAGGAAAATCCAGACATTAAAAACCTGAGGATGATAAAAAAGGTCAAGAAGAAGGAATTGGAAAACGCTGGTAAAGACCAGAAAATGGAAAAGCGAGAAGAGTACTGCAAAGCACAACGTGACCAAAGAGAAACCCTGAACAAAGAAGAAAAGGAAAGGGTGAGAAATAAGCTGAGCATGATAACACAGAGCAAGGACCCAAACATGATCTGGAAAATCAGAAAGAGACTGATAGGAAAGAAGAGAGAAGAGTTCGAAACGGTCAGTGAAGAAGGGGTAGAAATAAAGGACCCTGAATTGGCAAAAAAGCACATAGCAGAGTACTATGAAAGCCTCTACAGGGCGAGAGAAGAATACGAAGAAGGGAGGGAGTGGACAACGAAGATATTAGAAGAAAATGAACAAAGTAAATCAGACATGAGGAACAAAAACACCCCAAAGACCATCACAATCAAAGAAATGGAAGATACTAGAAAGACGCTCAAGAAGAAAAAAAGCTGTGGGCCAGATGAACTACCGAATGAAGCCCTAATCTATGCGAATAAGAAAGTGAGTGAGAAGATAAGAAAAAGTCTCAACGTGATCCTGCAGGAGGGGAACATCCCGGAAGACTGGAAAAAGGGAGAATCATAACACTATATAAAGGAAAAGGAACCAGGGGAAAATGCTCCAACGAGAGAGGCATAACAATTGGAAGCAACCTGGGAAAATTCTTCGAGAGGATGGTAAATGAAAGAGTGAAGACTAGTGTACACAGCAGCGATATGCAAGGTGGTGGAAAAAAGGGTGCGCAGACAACTGACCACATAGCCACCCTGATGAAGGCAGCAAGAAAAGGGAAGAATGTCTATATATTGCATTTCTTGATGTAACAAAAGTCTACGACAAAGCGTGGGCTGAAGGCATCATGCACGTACTCTACAAGGAGGAACTAAGAGACAAAGAGTGGGAAATTGTCAAAAACCTGAACGCAGATCTGAGAGCAGTGGTGGAAACAAAACATGGGAACACCAGAGAGATGGCAATGAAAGATAACATCCGACAGGGAGGAGTCCTCTCTGTCCTGATGTATGCCACCCTCATGGATGAAATTGCGAAGGAGGTAAAAAAAGAAGACCTGCGAATAACAATTGGAAAAGAAAACACAGGCTGCGCAGCGGCAAACCTTCAGCGAAAGACATCTGTAAAGTCATAACAGCGATGTTGACAAAATTGGTATAATGCAATCGTTGCCAAATCTTGGCCTGAAATTATCTATATACCCGCTGCCCTACCATCTGCCCGCCTGCCTGCCAGGGTATGTAAAACCATCGAGTCTAATTCATGCTTGTATTTTTTCGCCTGGACATTTCACATTACTTGGTAATGTATTCAGGGGTGTATCTAGAAATGGCCATGCTTATGTTTGCACTCTTACTTATTGCGCATTTAGGTTGCTGTCAAGGTTGATTTTATGGACCTCCAAATCTGTAGGTAAGAGCACTGGCAGACTGTGCAACGTAAATAACAAATAGGCTTGCGTATTTAAGACAGGCAACGCTAGGTTGTATACTGGTGTTTTCCCCGAGACCACTTCCGGCTCCATCCTTATGGATCTAAACACCCACAGCAGATCTCTTCCAGTGGCATGCCTGTTGGTGCACATGAGTTGGCCTGTTTGCTGTTGGAACTGCTGGATGGCTGCCTGATACTGCTGAAGGTCCTCCTGGTAGCTCCTCCGTGGCGGTGCTGAACAGGAAACTCATGACTTCACTTCCACAAAAGTCGTGCAGGCAACGTTCAAAAAGAGGCATTGCATTGTGGGCCCTGTGGATGGGCAGACTTGGGTATCTGCCAAATTGTAGGAAGAATGGAGTGTCTGAGGTTGTAATGGAAGTCGAGGCATTCTAGCAGGCCACCGCATTCCCCAGCTGGTTTTGCCAATCAGACAAGATTGTTCATTAGCTTGGCTAGTACAGCCTTGAACGTCCTGTTGAAATGCTCCACCTAGCCGTTGGCCTGGGGATTGTATGGGGTGGTCCTTTGATGCTCAACTCCAATTGCTTGCCAGGTAGTCCCTCATGGCCCTCGCGTTCAGCTCCAGTCCATTATCTGATATTATGCAATTGGGGATTACGAATCGAGGGAAGTATTCGTGCCTCAAGCATGCCCAGATGGCATCGTTCATCTCACTGAGCAAGGGATAGGGCTGACCTCATCAGGAATCAACCCAAGTCATCATAGGTGGCTATCATCTCAGGCTCAAAGCCGGACAACATATCTGCTCTGATGTTGTTCTTGCCCTTCTGACAGCCTTGCATATTTGGCATGCAGGACCTATAATACCTAGTAATCCCAAAAAATTGTCTTATGGCCGCAGGAGGATGCATGTCTTTAATGGCTTTGACTTTGTCAGGGTCTGCCCGGTGGCCAAGAGCACTGACCACATAGCCCAACAACTCAACCTCCTGCGGACTGAACACGCACTTCCTAGGGTTGAGGGTGAGGTTATAATTGTCTCATGCGGTAAAACATTCTGGCAGGTGCTTCACATGAGTCTTTTCATCTGGGCTGAACACGACAAGGTCATCTATGTAACTCATTATAGATACACCTACGAGGCCCTTATAAGGACCTTTTCCATAGCCCTCTGGAAGCTTGCTGTCACATTGCAAATGCCAATTGGCGTAGTCCGGAACTGGAACAGGCCTAGATAACAGGTGAAAGCAGTCTTGTCCCTGTCCCTAGGGTCATTGGGCAATTGATGAAACCCACTTTTCAAATCCAAAGTTGAGAACACCTTGGCTCCCTGCAGAGAATCCAGTATCAATGGACCCGGATAATGATCCCTAACTATTACACTATTTAACTTCGTATAGTCTATGCACACCCTGGGCAATTCTGTAGAATCACACTTCTGGACCAGGACAACAGGACAGGCCCAGGGAAAATGAAATGGCTTTATTATATTTTGCCTTAACATTTATCTTCTGGCTCAATGCCTAACGCATCATGAACGGCACCCTGTATGGTCTGCATTTGACTTGGGGACCAGTGGTGTGTATTCTAACAGCGATCTCAGGATGTCTGCCCTTGAAGTAACTAGCACAGGAGAAGAAACATCATTAACTGAGATATGACACCACTAATTTTTATGACTTAATAGCTGAAAATGGTATCATATTTAGCCCAGGACCCCTGGAGAGCAGCTCCTCTTTGATGTACCATGTACGTCGCTCTAGCCCTCATTAAGCTGCACCCCTCTAATTGCTGATCTCTGGAAACCCCCAACCCATATGAGGATCTAACTTTTTGAGGCACAAATTTTGATCAAAATTTTTACAATTACTTTGTGTATTTTTAAATATAAACCAGTACTGTCTTTTTCCCAGTAAAATATGACCATTTTTCAAAAAGTTACATCAAAACTTATATCTTAAAAATGAAAAAACATGACATCTTAATCATCAAATTTGACTAATTTTCCCACATTTGGCAGTGATGACACTTGGCATACTATCTGGTCTCAATGTCATCTTAAATATACCCTAAATTTTATTTTGTTCCAAAATGTTCCAAAGACCTAAAAATCCAGTTAAAAACTGTCTATTTTGGCGCAAATTTCGTCCTGATTAAGTCCCATAAAAACTGCAGTTAGAATCATATCAGCACCATGAAAATTTGTGAATGGGATCATTTTATGGTGTTATAAGTATACATTGTACAATATTGTCTTCAAAAGTAAAACTTATGCCTTAAATTAGCACAAAAGTTGAAATTAAAACTTGTCTCAGATATGAATTTCATTGACACTTTTCTTAACAGGGGTAAAATTCTTGAGAAGAACAAAGGGAAAGATTAGAGAGAATGGGTGGAGTCATGTGGTCATTAGGACCTCATAGTGACCAACATGGAACATCATAAAACTATTGCTTGCGCCTCCTGTGCTGGTTACTTCAAGGTCTGCCTAGTTGCAGTCCCTTTTGACAAGACGCATCTTGATTCCTATTTACAGACAGACAGACAGTCAGGCGGATGGTTTTTATTTATGCCATGAGTTACATATATATATAAAACATTATTATACCATAAAGGCACAGGTGACATCTTAAGGCACTAGCGTAAGTGCCCCCTGTTACAACTACTATGTATAGCACTTTGGACCCCTCTTGACCTTTCTGAACTTTGAACCAAGAGCTAACTAGGACAAAGGCCATTTAGTTGGGTCACAAGTCACGTAACTGGGACAAAGGTCATGGATCTAGGTCAAAGGTCACAGGCGGTCTTTAATACACCCCTTTCAAAACTTTGGACCAAGGGTTAACCAGGTCAATAGTAATTTAACAAGGTCAAAGCTCACGTTATTTGAATATGAGCTCCCAAAGTCATTAAATAAGCAAAATATTCAAACAGCGATATGAATATTGATGGATATTCAAATCGCTCTTTGAATATGAAAGCTAAAAACCACCAATTAAGGGAAGTATTCAAACATCAATATGAATATTGATGGATACTCAAATTGTTATTTGAATATTAGTGCTCAAAACCACTAAATAACCGAAATATTCAAAACACAGATATGAATATTGATGTATACTCAAATTGTTATTTGAATATTAGTGCTCAAAACCACCAAACAATATAATATAGTGCTATCGCCATATTATATTATTAGGTAGTTGTCAAAATTAGCTTATAGATTACTATGTAACTACTCATATTGTAAAACATTCTATGACCAAGAAGGTATCGATAAAGTGACCTCTCATTGGGGCTGATGCAATACAAAGGAATCCAATCAGACAATCATATTACATCGCATATGTCAGACTAGGTTCCCCAACATTGAAGATATAAGAACCCAAAGGTAGCCCGACTATTTTTAGATGAGCATGTCATGGCTATTTATGGCATATGATGTAAGGGTAAGGGTAGTATATAAGGGGCTCAAGGAACAAGAAGCAATATTTTTCTCTTGCAAACCAACTCATCAACAACTACATCATCCATCTTTAACCAGTATTGAATCCTACAATCCAAAACCTACTACAGCCAGCCATAGGGAGCAAAGCCAGCAGCAACTTTAACATCCAAACGTGAGTACTTAAGTATTTTATTTAACTGTGTTAAAACTTTAACCACAATTCTAGTTAGAAATAGTTGCTTGAGAGTGCTTCAAGGGAATTTGCTGTCATATTCCAAGAGTATAACTGGCTTTCACAAACACTTGTATTCACAAGAGCAACATAATGTAATTTCCTTGACCTTACATTCCTGTCTTCTTGCTATTGACTTTTATTTACACATCATACATTAGGAAGGTTATAATACAGCTGGTTCAGGTAGTACAGAGACATCAAGTATTTATAACTTAACTCACTAAGAGAATATGAGCGCTCAAAACCACTAAATAAGCGAAATATTCAAAACACAGATATGAATATTGACGTATATTCAAATCGTTATTTGAATATTAGTGCTCAAAACCACTAAATAAGCGAAATATTCAAACAGCCATTAGAATATTGATAAACTCGGTGAGGTCATCACTTGTCCGCCCCTGGGAGGTGGTGGCCCTCTCTCTTGCCTCGGCTGGCTGCAGTGTGGAGGCTAGAGCTTCCAATTTAACTGTTTACATGCCAAACAGTTAACTGTTTTATTTCTGAACAGTTAACAGTTAGCTGTCAGTCAACAGTCATCAGTTTGATGTGATTGCCAAACTGATTCAAAGAGTAAACCGTTGGATTAAACTGTTAGTAATCTTAATATTTTCATAAATCTCTAGATCTGTTGTACTCAGTTTTTGATGATTGACTTGTTCCAGCAAACATCAAACAAAATGCCTAATTTTTAGCAAATTAAAAGCCTCAAGATGCAGAAAATGAGCTAATAATTAGCTTAGACCTCTTCTGCTTGTTTAACTATATTTTTAGATGGAAATAAAAGCAAAAACTAAAGACGATTCACTTTTTACCTAAACAAATAACATGTTGTTAGAATTTTGATTATGCTTTTCCAATGATGAATATGGACAATATTGACCTGACTATCACAGTTCTATATCTTTCATGCGTGTACCACTAAAGAGAATTGATATGACTATCACCAAGATAAAACAGTTAACTGTTAGATTAACTGTTACAGTTAACTGGCTGGAAACCTCTAGTGATGGCCTGCTGCCCTGAGGAGTCTCCTGCTTGCTTGGCCCCTGGTCTATGTCCATCATCATGGTATACTCCATTGAGAGTCCACTAATCAGGCGCTCCACTTCGCCTAGCTTTCATCCCTTTCTTTCGCTTTCTTCTCCCGCACCCGCGAGATGTCCATGGGCTACTCCTGCCTGTCAGGAGAGTCTGAGCCATTCATGGCCATGTAGACCGTGTGCAAGTCCCACGTGCTTCTGCATTGCCTCAATTGCCTCCAGATAGCCCTTTGGCCCTTTTTCTTGTACGAGTTGTAGCAACAACTTCTCATCTTTCAGTCCTCTCACAAACTATCTCAGCATGGACCTCTGCTGATCGGCGTTGCGCGCTGCTGATGGATACGCTAAATCAGCGACCGGTGAGAACCTGTGTCCATAGGCATTGGTGGTCCCGAAGGTCTGTCTCGCCACTTTCTCCAGCTCATCTCGCAAGTGTTCAGCTTCATGTTGCGAGAGGAACATCTTCTGCAAATGAGCCCGCACACCTACCCTGGTTGCTTTGGTTCTGTCGGCTAACCCAGCCAGATACTTTTTCAGCTCCAGCCTGAATGCCCCTTGGCCATTAGGGCAGCCAAGTACACAGTCCTAGCCACATCTTTCCCTCAACTTTTGTGTGGACATGCCATTACAATTGGCTACTCGTTTTGCCTGGGCCTCAGCTTTTGTTCTTGCAGTGGTCTCTGCATACTGCCTGGACTGTGCATTCATGCCGGTGACTTGCTCCTGGCGCAACTGGTGGTCAGCCTGAATAATTTGCTCTTCACTCATCTTGGCTGTTACTGGCTGACTACTAGAGCAAGGACATCATACTGTATACAGTAAGATCAATATTCTAGAGTTGAATGTCTACTGCCACAAAGGTTTAACGAAGGATACCCCAGTCTTCGGAGCTCTTCAACAATGGTTTCTGAGAAGATTTTCTGCTGCATGATTATGTCCTGGAAGCGTGCTGTCAAGAGGTCCTGATGATCCATGCTGTGTCTCTTCCACGAAAATGCTATGATAGATGAATCGCATCGAGGTTGCCAAATATGCTAAGTGCCCTTCCTGAATATGGCAAAATTACACATAATGGGCTATCTGCTGTTGTCGACCCTGTGTCTCCCTCAGTGCTGCTTGAAATCATTGTAGCTGTGAATCCGTTGCTACGCCGAACAGGTGACGTAGCAGTGAGCCTCCGACGTTGAGCAATCCTCTCTTGACTCTGGATTGCTCTCGCTTGGTCCTTGAGATCTGTTGAATTTGGGCTCTTCTGAAAATGAATGGCTGCAGATTGACGAAATTGGAATGGCTGATATTCTTTGTGATCCGTCTAAATGTGTTCTGCAGGTCTTGTACCCACTGTGCAAGGTCTATGGGGAACCGTGGTGGTTCCAGTGATACGTACAGTAACGTACACCTTCCAGGTGGCGACCGCCGACCAGCCAACAACCTGTCTCAAGTCTTCACCTTCTGGGACCCCAAAGCCATCTGGCAACTTGATCACTAACACTGGTAGGTTGGATGCTGTGGACTGCCTGATGTTTGTGATTGGAAACGTGATAACTGTACAAGTGTTCATGATTTTCATCCATAGATGAATGATCTGAGACATTCTATAGTCTCTGGACGTGCCTTCTTCTGTACAGCATGCGTGAGTATGTAGCATTGTCTTTTGGCTCCTCTGGGTAATAATGGCACTTGCTAGATGGGACAAAAACTGAGTAAGACATGCATCCTTTGGTTTGCGGTACAGGGCGTTGGGCCAATGTGTACATGTGCTAGCTGGCTGTTGTTTGCCTTGTCTGGTTGCTGTGGGGGGGAGGTGGGTCTGCCCCCGTGGGCAGGGCGTCATTCTGCTGTTCCTGCAATGTTGTCCTGCTGATCGGCAGGTAAAGCTTTGGTCCTTTGTTAAATTATGAATTGGGAGGCCTGGTCTTGCGGTGCTGGTGTTGGCCTGGTGCACTCCGGTGTTGATGCTTTCGACTGTGCAGGTTGAGACTGTGGTAGCACAGGGGCCTTTGCTGCCTGAGGCTGTGTTGTTGGATCCATGTGTGACAAGTGCTGTCACATTACTTCATTTTTATAAATTAACTATTTAGAAAAACTCTTGCATTATATGAAATGGACTCAAGGCGAGCATGCCGTCTACGTGCTGCTATAAATCAAAAGGGCATGCTCCAAATGTCTAGCAGTACATGTCTCAAGGACATCTCAGAGGGCAGAAAAAAAGAGGCGATCTGAAGAATTGCTCTGTTGTCTAAGCTCAGCATAGCCATGCTATATTAACTGATGCATCAGAGATAAAACCCTTATGGGCCTCTGGCTTCAACTCCTAGCTCTGCTTATTAGCAGCCGTTATTCAATAGCTAGCCAGAGTGTATCAGCAGCTGGCAGAGAGATGAACTGAGATGAACTGAGAGATCCAGCAGAGGAAACAGTTCCTGAGCTTTGTCTATATCGTAACATCAGATAAGTATCATGATTTATACTCCATCAGTTAGGCAGTCATCATCGCGGTTTTGCTTTGGGAACTAAGATTTAAGGGATCAAATTGGCCTGTACTTTAGCACCAATTTGATCCAAATTCTAAATTCATAATTATTTGTGTGAACTGAATGAATTGCTAGAAGAGAAGGAATCATTGAGAGCTTGTTTTCTCAGATAAGATATTATGATGTTTAACTATGTTTAAAGAAGGAGTCTGAGCTACAGCTCCTGGGTTCAGATATGTGATCAATAGAAACAACTGCAGAATGTCATAACAACTCGCAGATTTTACACTTGTTATGTAATTAAGGAAATCATTTACAAATGTTATGTAATTAAGGAAATCATTTACAAATGTTATGCAATTAAATAAATTGTTGTTTTAAAGGTTAAATCAGAGTCATAGTTGTGTATTTAAGTTCAATGACATCAGACCGGCCAGAGTGCGGTTCCGGCCTCAATTACCACAGCCAAGCTGATTATTAAACCTTGTTTTAACAGAATCATCACCAGATGACATGGTGGACAACCGAACCGCTGGGATGTCTTTGAAAAATCTACCCAAAAAAAATCGACACTGGCGACCTTGAGCATCCAAGGACGAATGGATCAGCTGAAGGACGAAAGGACGAGACACAACATGGCCATAAAACATCTCTAAAACAACGTGGGAGCACCAACACCAATAAATACAAGTTAAGTAAAAAAGAAATATGAAATGCATGCGTTGTAAGAAGTTAGAAAGCATTTTTGTACTTTTCTTAGAGAGCAATTTTGTACCTTTCCTTAGCAAGTATTCTGGGTGTTTATGGGCATGACAATGAATTTGCTATGCCTATTTCAAATGCTATGAGTCATTATTATGGATAGTTATGTTAAGTCTTGGTGAGTTTTCTGGTAGATTAGCTCGTGAAAGTACATCGGCTCAATTAGAAGGCTGGATTACAAAAAATACTACAAAATTGATTAAGAGAGACGAAGTATTACATTATTCTTCCTGGCTAAGTTTAGGAGGTCCAGGACAGCTAGACCTGCCAATATTGGTTTTAATTAAGATTATAGATCCGTTTGCAATAAAAGTACCACTAGAAAGAATAATTGGCGTATTGGTACCATTACATTTACAAAGGCATAACAGGAGGTGGAGTGCAGAAAGTAAAAATACACGTAAAGGAAGTAAAGATAGTTTGGGAGATACATCCATAGTGGGTTCACCTAATAAAGGTGAAAATCCTTTCAAATTATTAGATGGAGCAAGTATTATGGAAAATAATGATGAAATAGCACCAGAAGACCCAAATGATGCTATAAATAATCTAGAAAGAGGATCAGAAATAGAAGCAGGTGCATTTGGTGGGCATGAGGTTGTGATTGATGGACGGGGGAAGTTGATAACTGATAATACTGATAATACTGGGAAAGAGAGACAGGAAGAAGTGGAAGATAGAGAAGCTTCTAAGGAAAGAGAGGAAGATAGACTTAATGAAGTAAGAGATAGAGAAGCTTCTAAGGAAAGAGAGGAAGATAGACTTAATGAAGTAAGAGATAGAGAAGCTTCTAAGGAAAGAGAGGCAGATAGAGGGACTTCTGAAGATAGAGACACTGAAAGTGACTCCTCGGAAGAAAATGATAATCTTAACATAGAAAAAGAGGAGGTACAAGCCGAAGTACATGTAAATACTGAAAAATTAACAGTAGATAATATTGAAGACAGAAATGATAATGTCACGCACGATGAATTATTAGATAATCTTACAAATGCGACAGATACAAATGAGGCGCTGACTGAAGCAGCAAGTACAAATGCGACAAATACAAATGATACATTGACTGATGCAACAACCACTAATGCTACAATCACACATGATACAGTGACTACACGACTATCCAGGCAGCAACCAATACTTAAAACATTAGGTACGGACCCCAAAGGTAATACGTTTGATTACAGTTTGTCTACCAAAAGACAAATTATTAGACCGACAAAAACGACAACGACGACTACTGATACAGTCACGACCACTAGTATTAGTACACCTTCGTTTCTAGCATAGTACATAGAATAAATACCCAAAATACAAAAGTCAGTGGAGGGGCTAGATCGAAGGATACAGTAGCATCCAAAAGTAAGGAGGGACAAGCAAAAAACCCAATTGGGGAATCAAGACAGGAAAGTCAATCGGAAGTAATTACAATGGCTTCAAGTAACCCAGTGGTACGTCCTTCAGACTTTGCACCAAAACATTTCAGTGGAACAGGAGGGGAAGACCCTCGAGATTGGTTCAAATCTTTCCTTGATTATCTAGAGTATCAGGGATTAGCAGGAGATTTTCCTGCTTCTTTGAGACGCCTTCGTTTATTCTGCAGATCAGCTGCTAGGTCTTGGCTTTCAATTCATGCTGAATCATTTGAATCAATTTCTGATCTCCAGAAGAAGTTCGAATCGGATTTCGGGGAATTTCATTGCAGGGAATCGAAATTACAAGCTTTAGAATCAAAAAAATTACTCAAGAATCAACCTTTGACCTCATATTTAGCAGAAATAAAAGATCTGGTAAAATCGTTAGAATTGGGTGAAATGAGCATACAGGATCACTTTCGTCGTGGGTTGCCAGCAAAAATTAGAAGAGCATTGAGTCTAGCACCTCCCAAGGACTTTAAGGACCTATTCAACAAAACGCAGGGTTACCTAGAAACCTTAAATCCTTATGACGAGGAAGGATTGAATGATTCCACTTATTTCCCAATGCTTATGAACTTTGAGACCAAATTGGACAAAGTTGCTACCCAATTGAATAAGCTTAGTGAGGAGCAACAGTATCAGAAAAGCAGTGCTCAAAATTTGAATGATATTGACAGAAATAGATCGGATAGCAGAAAACCGATAGATTTCAGGTATAGTGAGGAAAGGTCAGAACCAAATCCTAGAATTATGGAAAGATCTAGACAATCTACTCCTTTCACTGGTCAGTTCAGGGGCCGTTGTTTTTTGTGTGGAATAGTTGGACACAGAGCAAATGAGTGCAGATCTGGTAGATGGAGAAACCAATTGCCCCCAAATCAAGGTCCATTTGAAAATTATCAACCACAATATGACCAGCAAAGAATGCTAATGCCACCTTCAATGCCACCTTCAATGCCACCTTCATTGCCACCACCGATGCCCCCTCCAATGACCTATAGTCAGTCATTGCAGAATTACCAGGGGTACAATCAGCCTTATCAATCATATCAGGGTAATACGGCACAAAATGATAGATTCCCAATGAATTATCATCAAAATGAGAGATCAGGTAGATCTTACAGGAACGATGGCCCTAGAAACAGTTCTAGACAACAAGGTGGCCAGCAAAATCGAAGGAGAGACCAGAATAATGGAAGGAAATATGAAGGAAATGGTCAGAAAAGACAAAATGCACCGAAATGACTAATCACAGTAGAATCCAGAGTCAATATAAGTGATAGCACTTCCTCTGGATCTGATACTGACCCACATTCTGATAAAGGTCAGGGACAAGATATTAATTACAATTCAAGTGATCGAAATAGCAAATTAGCAAACAAAATTGTTAGTTTAAATACAAGCAGTGATAACTTGTATGAGTCAGATTTGAGCTGTGAATACCACAGTATAGATGAAACTGATATTGTAACTAGCAATCTTGATCCATTGGCTCCTGAATTTAAATTAGAAAGTGACAAAATGTGTCATTTTAACGACAGGCTTGACGACATTAAGATGCACGAAGAAATACGTGAAAATTGTGGAGGAAAGCCACATGAAGCTGAAGTATTGAAATTGAATATTGAATGGTCTAATTGTGAATTATTGAATGAGTTCTATACGGTGGTTGAGAGCGAACAACCACCTGTGGAATTTTATAAAGCAATTACGGCCAGAAAAATTAGTTTCTTGGAAGAAGTGACAGAGAATGAATCAAAAAGACAATTAGTAGAGCGTCCCAGATATGCAGATTGTGGCATTGACTACAGTGAAGCTTTGAAAGAGTACAGTAGTCGGCCAATAATGCAAGAGGTAGAAGCTCCTAAAATAGCTGATAAGGTCGCAGGTTCAAATCCAGCTCAAGGAGATGTGGATTTCATGCCTATAGTCCATACAGATTCAAAGAATCTATTGAAATGTACGCTACCAGATAAGACAAAAGCACTAGCATTGTATGACACTGGTTCGTCTATTAGCATTGTAAATCAGTCCTTGATCAATCGAAGTTCTTACTTACAGAAATTAGGGACAAAGAAACTTGAAGATCCATTTAACTTGCTGGTTGGGAATGGAGAATCCATTCGGGTTACTGAATTTATAGAATTCATGGTTGATATAGGGGGTACTCAATTAATCATGAAGGGACATGTTTATTCAGTTTCTGCAAGTTTTGAAATGGTTATAGGAGCAGATTTACAAGAACAAGCTAAAGCTATCTATGATTCAGCAAATCATGCGTTATTAATACAGGCCCCGACTATTGCAGTATTATCTGAACAAAATGTTGATCTACAAGCAGGGGACTCAACATTTTTAGAAATATCGGCGGCAGAAGATAGGCCATATCTGACTGGTGATTTTGAATTGAATGTAGATTGTGAAATTGCTGAGTTAACCTCTAGTAGATGTTTATTACGATTCGAGAGGGGCAAGGCAAGATTGCCCATTGCCAATGATAGTGTTAGACCGAGACGACTGGCTAAGCATACTTTAATAGGCTACTTACAGTTGGAAAATAACGTGCAATCGTTTATATATTGCAATGCAATTGAACAAGAGGGAAATAAATTGAGAATGATATTTGCAGAAGCAAATATATCAGATAAGACATACAATGCAATTATTGACCTGGGACCAAAAACGACTGAAAAACTAGACCGAGAACAACTGGATGGCAGCAATGTAGAGATGTCTCCAGAGGAATTAAGAGATTATCGGCTGAAGAAATTCCCTTGGAACGACAAGGACGACCCACGACTGCTTCTACCGACACGACAATTGATAGAGAATGAAGTAAGTTCGGAAGATAATCGATTCAGTGACGATGAGAACCAAAAATTGATTGACATTTTATGTCAACATCGAGAGGCAGTATCTCTCTTCTCTGAGATTGGATTAGTAAAGAGGTATATTTTGGATTTAGAGCCAGAAATAGTGGGAAAACTTAAACACAATGGTGTCCCGTACATTGCCAGTGCTGAAGACGAATCTTTCGTAAAAAAGGAAATGGAGAAGTTGTGTGCTCTTGGAGTGTTTACGAAGGGCCTGGCGGAAGTGACGAGTAGTATGTTTTTGGTCAGACGAACGCCGACATCAAAGCCTCGTATCGTGACAGACCTAAGGGCCGTCAACAGGGCTTTACGTCCTGCAAATAGACCTGGTACGACAGTAGTATCTTTTATCAGGGAGTTCGGCCGAAGGCCCGGAAAATTCCTAAGTTCCATTGATTTGATACAAGCTTATCATAGTGTGAAACTAACGACAGAATCTCAACGATTCTTGGGAGTGTGTACAAGTAGAAATGGACCCATATATAGATACAAAGCGTTACCGATGGGCCTGGGAATAAGCTGCAGTGTGTTCAATGAAATAATTGATAGAATATTGGGAGAACTTGATGAAGAGTATCGGAAGCAAGTTTTCCAATACTTCGATGACATTTTGTTGTGTTCACAAACAGCAGAAGAACATCTGCGACTGCTTGAAAGGATATTTCAGTTATTCGCGAAGCACGGGCTGATGGTATCACCGAAGAAGTGCTTCTTTGCAATAAAAGACAAGGTAACTTTCTTAGGCTACGATATCCTCATTTCTGATAGCGAAGATCCCAAATTGAAAATTAAGGAGAGTAGGATAGAGGCCTTGCTTAAAATGGAGAGACCGACTAGCAAAAAGCAGGTTAAAAAGATCCTAGGTGCAACTCAATATGTAGCAATGTTTCTTGAAGGCTTTCAGAAAGTGATGCGTCCCTTAACAAAACTGTTGTGCAAAAATGTGGAATTTGAGTGGAAAGAGGAACAGGAAGTGGCTTGGAAGAAGTTGAAGGAACTTCTGACTACGCCACCTGTTCTGGCGTTCCCCACAGAGCAGGGTAAATTCGTAATTGCGTGTGATTCGAGTAGAGAGGCGGTCGGCGCCAGCCTTTTTCAGTTGCAGGAAGGTCCAGAAGGAAAACCAAAATTAGCTTTAATAGCTTACATGAGCAAGGCATTAAGCCGAATAGCAGCGACAGCATATAGTGCGACTGAAATTGAAATGATGGGCTTGTATATAGCCATGAATAGTTTCCGCAATCTATTGGGAACAGGGCATTTCCTGTGTCTGACAGACCACAAGGCCATACAGCATATTATGGAGAGTGGGTCAGAATTCGCAAATAGACGAATTGAACGTCTATATTGGAAAATACAGAATTTCCAAACTAGCATAGTCTACAGTCCTGCAAGTGACCCAACTATACAGTTAGCTGACTTGTTGAGCAGGCATCCAAATGCTTCATGGAAAAGGGAGGATCCATACATAATACCACAAGCTTTGACAGAAAAGGATTTAGCTGAAAACACTCATTTTAGTGTACAGAAAGAACAGGGGGAAAGTGAATTCGAGGACACCTTGAGGTGGTCGAAAAATGATGGATACACCTTATATCCAGTACTGACTAGGGCAGCTATGAGAAGAGTCGCTGAACACGGCTTAGATAAGGCTTACGAAAGCCCAAAACCAAAAACAATTAACAGACAAAGAGCTAGAACAGACAGGCAAAAGACCGGGGGGTCTGAGACCGCTGTAGCTCCAATGGAAAGTCTGGCGAGAGAGGCCCCACCGGAGCAAGGCCCCGAGGGAGAGCCCCCATACTTAGAAGACATAGAAATTGAAGGAGAAATGCAACATAGGGATGACAATTATATAGATTTGGAAGGAGATAGACTGAATTTTGAGCCCATACCAGATGGACTGAGTGGAATCAAGTTCCTTAGTGAGGTTAATCCAAATCCTGTTGTACTTAGTAGGATACCCAGACAGGCAGATTTGGATCCCTTAATCAAGAAATACATTGCAGACGTATTGACAAAAGTGAGAATCCCAACGACGAGACAAGCTCTGATAGCAGCACAGAAAACTGACTCTTTTCTGGGACCATTGATCCAATACATACAGTATGGTAAGCTGACTGGTGAAACAGGAAGTCTAAAAACTGTAATTCGGCTCTCGGAAGAATTCGTGATATTGGACGATTTACTGTACCATTTGAAGGTGTCAGCTAAATTGGATAATCTGAGATTACAAGTAGCGCTACCTGAGAAATACGTTGGAAGTGTCCTGGAGTTCTATCATGAAACTTCCGGTGAAACTCATATGAAAGCTGATAAGCTTATGAGTGTAATCGGAATGCACTTTTATGTCAGAAATCTGTATAAACATGTCATAACGTACATACAGACTTGTTTGCAATGTCAGAGACTCGTTCGAAATCTCACATCAGATAAAGACAGAGAGTTACAGCCCAGGTTGATAGAGGCAAACGACAGGGCATTCGATCATATAAGCATGGACTTGTTGTGTATGCCGTCGGCGAATGGATACCAATATGTAATTATGGTCCAGGATGTCCTAACAAGGTTCCTGATTGCTCATCCGTTGAAAGACAAAAGAGCCGAGACAATTGTGAAGGTTTTGTGGGAAAGGGTATTTATGCCATATTTCATACCTTCGCGTCTTACATGTGACAGAGAAACCTCGTTTCAAGGTCATATCATGAAGGCCATACAGGAAAGCCTGAAAATAGTCGCTAGGGCATGTAAGGTCCATGGGCATTCTTCGTTACCAGTTGAGAGAAGTGCGAAGACACTGAGAAGTTGGCTTACTGCTAATCTAGAGTACAACTACGATGAATGGCCAGGAAAGGTCGAGTCAGTAGTTAAAGCTTACAATTGTTCAGTAAATGATCAAACTGGGTTCAGTCCGACATTTCTAGTGTTTTTGAGAGAAGAGAAGTCCATTGGTGATTTTGAGTTGTTGCCAATTAACAAACTGACAGCTACATACACAGAGCATGTTACAAAAATGCTAGAAAAACTTGATACCTTGATGCAAACGACCATTAAAATTAATAATGGGAAGAAGGTGCGACAAGCTGCCCAACATTTAAGCAGAAGGAAGAAAATCAGAGAATTTATTCCAGGACAGTTGATTTTGTTGTTTGCGCCAGAGCATACAGGGTTGAGAAAAAGTTTGAAAGTAGCAATGAGTCTCATTGGACCACTTTGGATCTACAAAAGATTTGATGTAAATTCTTTCATAATAGCAAATATTTTGAATCAAATTTTGCCAGGAAGTTATCATCAAAGTCGATTGATCCATGTAACTGTCAGGGGGAGCAAAGGGGAACAAATGACAACAATTGAGGAAGTTAGAAAGAATTATAATGATGTTTTAGAAATGGCAAAGCAGTTGCAGAAAACAAGTCGGTTAGAAATGCAGGATGCATCATTGCTTCTCACGATGTTGAACCTGGACGAAGAAAGGAAGTCCCTGGAAGGCCAAAGGTTACAGGTTTATGAGGTTCAGACTGGAAACGAGAAAATTCTAAATGACATTGAGGACCACGTGAGAGTACCTGGCGATGGTACCAAAACCCAGAGAAGGGACCTGAGGGCAGACGAGGTCACCTTGGGTCGTGTGACCAAGGCTAGGTTCCATGGGGGATATCTCCAGTTGCATATCAAAACAGGACTGGAAAGATTAAACCAATGGTACACTATAGCCAAGGAAACAGGATTGTCAACTATGATGGAACCAGTGAGCAGTGGCTCAATGATTAGAGTAAAGGGCTCATTTAATAGGTTCCAATCAGAACTAATGGCAAATCCATTACTGAAGGAATCTCAATTGAACGAGATGATGCAGTGAGCTGCATTAAATATAGTTTAAATTGATATATTATGGCTTATATATTTGTTATATTATTGATCATTGTGTGTGCATAGAAATATATTGAATACCATTGATATTATGGTCATAATTTGGTATTATTGTGTGAAAAATAGCGTGTAAATACAGGACGTAAAACTCGTCCATCCAACATGTGGGCCAAAAATAAAATTTGGCAAGCTCTCATTTTGTCCTTGAGTCGAGCACGTGTGCAGTTTGTTGCACTTCAGGGGTAATAGGAGAAGCCTCATAAAGATGAGTCGGGGGCAAGGGTTACTTGAAAGGCAGACTCAGTAATCAATTTATGAGCATTATGTGAGTGCAACATGCATTCTGAGCATGCAAACAGATACAGCACCCTAGATACAATAAGTCACAAGTGCAAAACAACAAGTTTGTTGCACTCATTTCGCAGATATAGAAAAATAAATATATCATAACTAATTGTGTTAAACAGAAAAATTGTAAGTTAATTGTTACATAAAGGTTATATGATATGGATAATAAGTATCTTGTGGTCTCCAGGGTAGTAATATGAGAAGAGAAAATATTAGAAGGGATACATAATAAGTACAATTGGGATTTATAAGTAACCATGTGCGCTAAAGAGATTAAAAGGGGGAGCTAGGTGAGCTCAAATACAGAGATAAGAGAATAGAGAGAGCTATATAAGCTAGAAGAGTAATTATAGAGGGATAAAAATTGAATAATTAACAGGATTTAGTTCATTAAGTCGGCCGACGAATATAAGCACCTTTATTGTATTATCGTTACAATAAGCATAAACTTAAATGTTTAAGAAATGACCATAGAGCGAGGGCTTAAAAGTTCTTATGAACCAGTGCACGGGTTTATTAAGTTTTCTTGACAGCCATTTGGAATGAGTAAGGTGCTTGGAGTACTTAAATCCTGACGAGGATGAGTACTGTTTGCAATAAAGCAAGCATAAGGTGATATAATTCTAGAAAATTATCACCACGAGTAATTGTTTTACTGACCTAATATATTTCTTCTGTAAAGTCAGCATGACTGAGAAGATTGGACTGCATATCCCAGTATGCATGTCCATAATGATTATTACAGATCTTAAATCGATCGGAGTAGTAACGAGTACGAATGATAAATTACAATACACAAGATACGAGGAAATATCACTATGAAGCCTCTTATCAATCTCCATATCCTCAGCCATTTGTTGGATGAAAACAATTAGTGCCTATATTGACTTCTTGGTAACCCATTTTGTACAAATAATTTCAGGAGCAGATTAATCATATCGAATGTTCGAAGGATATCGTTCTGGCAGGAAAATATTTAAGCAATATTGCCAAATCTTTGCTATATATTCTTAATCATTCATAATGTCACTAAAATCTCTAATAAATGCCCTCTCGAGAAAGTCCAAGTCACCATAAGAATTACTGGATACATTTTTCACACACTATTGGAATCTTCTTAATCGGTTTCAAGACCAAGATAGAAATGAAAATAATGATAGTTCTGAATAGCAAAAAGGTATAGGGAATGATTAATTAATATTAAAAGAATAAAATCGATTAAGAAATTTGACAATCAACCATACAGAGGGCAGTGTGAGCGAGGGCCAAGATGGAGAAAAATAGAAAAAACTACCAATCACAAGCCATAGGAAAGAGGGGGTCAAGAGAAAAAAGGGGTCCAAAATTTGGGAGGCCGTGCGCACCGAGAGGCTATGCTACAAGAGACAGTGCATCTGTAAAAATCTTCACATCACTACTGATTGTCATTTGAGAAGGATTAACTTGGAGGGTAAAGAAAACTACAAGATGGATAAGTTGCCTGGAGTCGGCAGAGGTTACCAGCTCTTCGGAGCTAGACTCAAAGAGCCAAGGCCTGGAGCTCCTCTCGTAGTACCAGGTGAACCTACGAGAAGGACAGTCATTACTTCATTAGGCAGAGGCCTAAAGCTTCAGATAGGCTATGCTCCCGATGAGAAAGACTATTCGAAGGATGAACAGAAGGACAATGTAACAACAGAAAGTAGTAGTGAAAACTACGAGGAACCTCGAAACTACGAAGAACCTCAGACCGAAGAACACCAGACCGACGAAGAATCTAAGATAACGACTAGAAGACGTGTTCGATTCAAAGAGACCTACGACGAATCCTACGAAGAAACAAAGATAACGACTGGAAAACGAGTTCGATTTAGAGAGACTGACGATGAAAGAAGAGTGCGAATGGGTCTGACTGTAACCAGAGAAGGAAACGGAAAGAGGACGGTTTATCAACGGGCCAAACCTTACACCAGCCAGAAGGAGATGTACGATCGTCTCTTAAGATTCGAAAAGGCCAATGCTCAATGGACGGCAGATTGTGGGAGCCAGACGGAGGGAGGAAAGGACTGCCAACTACCTAAGGATGCTGTGACCCAAACAAAGAACAAGTATGTCAACATGAAAGACACCAATTCGATCGGAACTAACGTACGTTGTGACCACTACAACGGAGAGAAGCCTCGTGTATTGAGAACTGTTAACAATTACTACTCACAACAGCTTAGGTGGTCGCAACATTTTCAGCAGAAAACTCCTTTTTTCCTCCAACACGGACTAGTTAATGACGTTCATATCGAGGAATTAATAGCATGTGGGGATGTATCGGAGGATGACTTCCTTGCAAAAATGGATGAATTGTCTGGAATCTACGTTGGTAAGGGAAGGGAGAATCTGAGGGCGGTGTTTCATGTGATGGCTCGGCGATTTGAAGATAGGGCTGAAGAGAGGAGACCTTGGGTGATTGGGCGATTTAAGAGGTGGGAGCGTTGTTAAATTGGGATTAAGGGGATATGATTATGGGTATTAATGGTATACGTAAGTTTTGAGACATTGGAAGGATGATTTGTTGATTACAAGGCAGTTGAGTAAATATTGGGAAATTGTGTAATTAGAAGATATTAATGAGTGTGAAAGAACTGAGAAATTTTGGAATATGTGAAGGAACTGGATGTTTGAGGGTATATGTTTAATATGACGATTAAGATGCAAGTTAATGGTACTGTATTTCTGAACTTGTTGATGTTTGAGTCAGGAAAGTGCTTAGCAGATGGTTTGGCTATTGTTGATACAACTAGTACAATGATTCTATTTCTATCGAATTTTCCTCTATATGCATCGAGGATTGTGAATTTTTACCATTATTTGATGAAGACTGTTTTAAGATTTGTATTACATATGTCATCGACTAGGTATGTCGTTAAACTGCAATTATTTCGATTACGTCTGTAATTGGATCTGTCATCGACCAGGTAAGTCGTTAAACTACAAGTAATTTGAACGTAGATTGTTCACATCAAGTATTGGTATTGCTATCATCATTGTGATTACCATATTTTCAGTAAGACTGTCATTAGGAGTTCCTATTTGGCAAACATTAAAGAAAACCAGACGAACATGAGTATATAGAAAATGACATAACATTTTAAGAATCGGTTTTTGCCATCTTTGAAGGTAATGCTTCATGCATGTCTCGCCGGCATAATGAAGGGGTCAGCTTTGCTGATAGTGTCTCTCATAATAATGAAACGATTGTATGATAGTATAGTTTAATGAAATCGAACAGTTTTAATGTGAAGAAAGAAAAATCATTGTGATTGAATGGATTGAACTGAAGGTTAAACTGACAATTGATGTCAGAAGGCACGTTGCCTTTTACAATATAATTGGCACCATGATGTATGTGTTAAAACATCTGAGATAGCGATGATTTGCTTAAATTGACAGGATACAGATTGTCAGTTGCATATATGAAAATATGTCAGGTATATGATACAGATTGTCCTTTGATTACATGTTAAAATATCGGGAATAAGTCCGATATGATTAATTAAATGGTTGATATTGAAAAGTTGAGTTTGTCTACATAACAGTGATCTACGAAATACATTATAATTGCTAAAGTTGAACTGTGAAATCTTGATCTGGGTTGCGATCCTATTATACAGGATGTGTTGCTCATAATGGTAAGGGCAGGTAACTGACAGATCAAGAGAATGTCGAATTATTGATGAAGTCCAGCTTGGGAAATTTTACCTAGGCCAAATCCTTCAAAAGAGCAGTCTGGTTGTGTGAAATCTGAATTTCTGAATGAGAAGATTTGATAAATTAATGGCTCTTCTTCAATTTATGTGATAAGAATGAGACTTGGGTCGTTAATATAGTGGTTAACGAAGAGTGAGTTCTATAAATTTCAGCAATTTAGGGTCATTATTTACGACGTTATGGCCATAAGAAGTATCTTTTTATATCTTTTAATATTTAATATGTACAAAATGTAAACAAAGATGGCCTAGTTTTGGATCTTTTGCACTCAAACGACACCATGACCCCAGCGAGGTTGATTGGGTGTTATGTAATACAGTATGGTTGATTACGTAAGATTCCCACGCCTACGCATGACTCAGCAAAAAATTTCAGAATGTAAACATTAGTCGCTAAAAAGTTCATTTCTTGGGGGAGCTGAGTTGAAAGCTAAATTGCGTGATTGCGCTAAGTTGCGAAGAAAATTGAATGATGGAATTAAATAGACAACTAAGTAAAGTATGTACAGAGGGAAAATGGTGCTGCCGACTCCATTAGATTAGGAGTTATAAGGAAGTAAAGTAAGGTGAACTATTATTATAGAATAATTAGCAAAATTCATAAGATAATGAACTGAATATGAGGTTTGTTACTGGCTCTTGCATGATATTGATATTACAGATAAGTACTACTCTAAAGCAGACTTCCAAAACCCAGAAATGTTAGCAAGGGAAGTTTATCAGTAGTAGTTGTTACCACTGTCGAATGACTCGACAAGTCATTTTCTACTAAGAACTGCCCTATGAAAGCCTATCCTATTAATCGAGTAATTACACGGTACTTTCAATTGTCGGATTTTCTTGGCCATCATTTATAATTACTAGACCATCATTTATAATGGTCCAATGGTGTTATGCATCGGTCACCGCATTCATCATCCATAGTTTGGGAATAAGTACAGTGATTTCTGATGGCCAGGGCATTAGTTGTCTCCAAGTATTTTTCAGTCAAATTTGGTTTCTTGTTGTCTGAACTTACAGCTTTTAAGCTGCAGCTCTTCCTGGATTGAGCTCTTCCTCAATCTGGCTGAGTTAATGATAAAATATGTATTCGATAATATGGCAATCTTTTGTTTATCCAATAACTGTGTTATTAAAATTCTTGTATTTTGGCCGTGTTGATGGTTTTCATAGCTCTTGGGGCGATAAATGCGCGCATGACCAAAGCAAGCACTGCGTTGGTACATTCCTTAAGAATGCAGACAATGCAGTTCGTTTGAGAACATTCGATACACCAAGAACTTAATCAGCATAATTGCTAGAGTACCAGCTACAACCGCAAAGAAAATGTATAAGGGCATACAGAGGCATGCAATTGGAGTTAAGAAAAATTCACAATATTTAAAATAATTCATTTCGTCTTGAATAGAAATAAGAGTGGGACAGCCGAGACTTCGGTCTAAGACGCAGAGGAATTTGGACGAGGAGGGGGGTCTTTGTGCTACCCCCCACTTCTTCTAGGAAATGGGAGGAGTTTTGACTAGCAGGGGGTGTTTCGATCTATTTATAGACTGCTCATTCTATTTATAGAATGGATATTATGGATGCTATGTGTGAGGGCTAGGTCGACTGTTTGCAATTACACCAGAGGTCGACACTATGCAGTTGGAGGTTCTACATGAGGCTACACCCACTTTCTTTACACCGACATCTGGTGTTGAAGCAGATAATTACCAATTTTGCACGGAGAAACTAGAAAGATCCATAAGGAAAAATGCAAAGTTATGATAAATAAAATTCATACATTCTACACAATCCTGGTCAATTGTAGTACGGGTGGGTGAGCCTACTTGCTAATACAGTGAGCCACACATTGTCGAATAGTGTGCTAACAATTATTTGCGATTCTTGCAAGAAATTGAATGTTCTTTGAAGGGACTTAGCAAATGATCGAACATGTTCAGTCTTTGCTAATGTTAAGAACCAGCTGTGACTCTTGTAAGAAGTTGAACGTTCCCTATACATTGAAATTGAAATCAGTTTCAATGTTGAAATACAGTCTGTGTGTCTAGTGTATTCTTGGGTATTCCTTCTTTGAGGAGATCAAAAAACTACCTTTCCTCAGTTCCATTCGGACTTAGTCGAAATGACCGTCCATTATTCTTCTTTTGTGAATCAGTGAGTGTTCTATTCACTCTTACATTTGATACACTGTTATTATTGTTGGCAGCTGTATTTCTTATTTAACCTTTCACATTTTGCGTATACCAGCACTTGTGATGCTCTGATTGCTTGTTGAGGTTTTTTCGTTAAGTTGATAGCAAATTCTTCTGTCTCTTCTCTGCTAAAGCAGAGCTTGTAATCCTCGAGTTGAAAGGAAATAATGGTGGTGGATAATAATGAAAGGGAGGAGGCATGTACAGATGCTGCGCATACTGCCCTTGCTATTATAATTTTAGTAGTGCTATGGTTCATGGTTTCACAATAATTGCACATCGTTATTTTTTTTTTTTTACAGTAAATATAATAAATAGGTCACACTGGTCACCATTTATTGGAAAATAGGTAGGATCGGTTACGTCATTCATATCTGAGAGGCCCTACCAAGGTTTTCCTCAGGCTTCTCTGTATGCTGACTATGAGGGTCTGGCCTAGCACACGACCCATAGTGCCTCTTATCTGTTCTTCAGAGAATGGCTGTTCAGTTACATATTTAATTTTCCCTACAACTGTAAAGACCAAAATCAAATTCCAACTTTCCCTCGAGACTGGCAGAATACATAAGGTTTCAGAAGCTAGAAAACAAGATCTTCCACAAGTCTTCAATCTAGGCTTAAGCCGCTAATAGCACATTCAGTGTTTGGATAGGACAACATGAAGTGGTTGCTGATTGTTACCTAGAGATCTTGCCTAGAGATCTTGCCGTTGCTATGAGAAAATAACTTAATAAATGAACTTAGTTAGAACAGATGGATGCACCATCCACTAACTGCTCTGCAATGAATGTCTGAATGTTTATGACAACCTTGGTGGGTGTACTGAATGAGATCAAAATGATTAACTTATTTGTTTTAGTATTAGTACTCGCCCGAAGATGAACTGCTTAAATCATCTTGTGGCCATAAATAACATCCTTTGTACTATACACATCTGCGTGATTTGTGTATTCAGTCTATGTACTATACTTTGTTTGACATTTCATAAGCCGAGAATCCTTGACCTTTGGGTGATTATTGATCGATAATGTGTTATTTTGGATATTGAGTGCAATCACTTGATTGGTTTAGAATGATCATGAGTCCTTGAGTCTTAGTATATAGTTGAGCTTGAGCGAGTTGTTCTTCAGTCTCGACTCAATCTCAGGAGAGAGGGGCAAAGAATCGATTTATACAATAGATTCTGAGACTACTTACTACCACAGGCTGATGTTGAGAGAGGTAAGGCATTTAATAATCTATATAGCTGAGCATATGAATTCATTATATACTTAGAATGTATAATTGACTGAGAAACTTTAAAATTACAGAGTGAAGGGAGAAAAGGGAACAAGGCATGCTAAAGGTGATTCTTCACTTATTTGGTATTTCTTATTGGAAGTTAATAGCAATTTTGATTGGGATATTAGCTGTATTAGTTATTTTCTGCTTGTTGTGCTGCAAGCTGACAAGATAGAAGTATGGCTGTATGTTTTAATTATGTGGGGCTCATAGTTTTTTCTATGATATGCATCAGTCTTCAGGACAATGCAGAGGTTAGACCTGAATGCTCACAAAGAGTATTTAATACTCACTGTCAAATGATTGAGCCAGGGGCATTTAAGTGTGTACCTAAGACTGGTTTCAATGAAGTATGTCGAATGGTCAATATGACAGGAATAAGAACTATCATTTTTCAGAATTGGAATACTGACGTGATACAATTGAGGCCATTCGCGTCTATAGCAGGAATACAGGAGCTAGAACTGAAATTTTGGACGGTTAAGATAGACTTGGCGGATTTACTGGAATTATTTCCAGCAGTGAAGAAAGTTCGTTTTCAGAGAGCTGAGTTTAATACTCACAGACCTGTTGAGATGGAGACTCAAATAGAACAGCTAGAAGGTCTAAAGTACTCAATATTTGAGAAACCAATATCCAGTCTGAATTTGCCTAAATTAAGAAGGCTGGGATTAAGACTAGAAAGCGCAGTGGAGGATTATCAGCTAGGTAATCTACATTTAACTGAATTAAGGATAAATGCTCCAGGAGCATATAGATTCAATTGGCCCAAGCTTGCAAATCATTCCACGCTTGAGGTTCTAACTGTTCAGGGTCTTGCTAGAATGTATGCCAATATACAGGATTTTCCTTATACAAATTTGAGAATTCTTAGGATTCGTGGAAAACGTTTTCAGCTTAACTTGACTGATTTTCTGGGAGGCAAGGTCTTTGAGAAGCTGAATGTGTTGGAATTATCAGGAATTGAGTTAATGGAAGAAACAGATTTCACTCCCTTGATGAATTTAAGAGAACTTATTATCAATAAACCTTACACGTTTTTTGGGAAAGTAAGACGGTTCCCTGAGAATCTTTTGAAGTTGACTTTAAATGACTTAGGTGAGAAAGAAGTATTGGCTAGGCATGACCTTATTGTAAAGTCTAATCTGCATAAAATTGAAATAGTTAACTGCAAGATTAAGACTATTAGACCATCATTTTGGGAAGGTTTTCTAAATTTGAGATTTATTAATTTGACTTTTAATCGGTTCAAGTCTTTGAATCTGAACCCAGGTTTAGTTAAATTGACTGAAATAGATTTGAGTAATAATCAGTTAATGATTCTTCCTGAAGATTTGCTGTACTACCCAAAAATGAGAACAATTAATCTTAGCTATAACTCACTTGAGGTATTGGACTTGGGTATTCCTTACACTCCTGAGAGGGTATCTCGATCCTTGCAGGTTATTAATTTAACAGGTAATGATTTGGAATGTAGCTGTCCTTGGAAATCATTTTCCATGGCTTTCCAGGAAGGAGTGCGAATTGTGGGAAGTTGTAATGATTCCATATCATTAAGTGATTTGGAGGTCTCTATCTGTCCAGATTATTTAATACCAAATCGACAGCAAAGAGACGTAGATTTGCAGCAGTTGGTGACTCCTCCTGCAGATTTGTTTGATCTACAAGGTATAGCCTTACCTGCAGAAGATATGAGAGATAGTTTGAACAGCTTTTCTAGAAGGATTAGGAATGAGGAGACAAGGGGTTTTGTGAGTGCCCCATATGGTGTCACCTTCTCAGCGAACAAACGGTTTATTATAGGCCTTGAAGATCTTAAGATACACGTAAAATTGAATTGGCCAAATCTGGCACTTCCTGAGATTCCTGAACAATCAAAGGAGATTCTAAAAGAGATTTGTAGTGGAGAGGAGGAGATGTTACGAAGAATTTGCGAAGACTACCAGCCGCTTTTAACATATGCAGATAGACAAACAGTTGAGTTGAGAGAGCAAGTGCTTAAGAGGTTCCAGGAATTGGTAACTATTTTCCAAGATCCAATTTTGCCTGGTAGTCGGACTAGACTTCGCAGATCTGAACAATCAGAGTTAAAACCCACGGATGAACCGATAATCGAGGACATTTTAGACACTGACTACTGGGAATCTGAACATGATAGGATTCAGATATGGCAATGGGCCACTGCATCCTTTAGTGGTGTTATGCATTCGTCATTAACCCAAACCAGGGCCAAAGCTTTTGTTAAAGCCATTAGACTTTTGGCAGGGCGGCAGTCCTTGTTGAGAGATTCCCATCAAACCATGAGGCAGGATTTAATCGAAATAGTTGAACTAAAAACTAAGTTGTTTGAAAACACAACTAGAAACATAGAGGAGTTATATGAGTTACTCAATTCAACGAACATTGAAATGCAATCTGCTTTAAGAGGGGTTTATCAGCGAATGAATGTTCTACAGAAGAGAACACGAACTATTCGTGTTTTGAGTCTGCTTGGATCTAGGTATTTAAGTTTGAGCAATGAGAGGGTAGAGCAATTCAAGCATCTTTTGAAAGAAGTCGAGGCTGTTTTGACTGCAGTCCAGCAGCTTGATCGAGGACACCTCAGTTATAGACTTCTAGCACCGACTGATATGCAAGACTTGATTATTAGAGCAAGTCAATTGCTAAGGGATTGGCACCCAACTCACAAATTACTTTTTAAGAGTTTTAGTGAGTTCTATGGAGCGAAGTTCAGTTTTATTGCAAATCATCATGGATTGGTTCTCCAATTATCTTGGCCTATCTTAGCTAAAGATAGTGCACAATATTGGCTTTATAGAACACGTTCCATCAGCCTACCATTGATAACTGATAGTAGTTTTAATAAGCCAGAGTCTAATCATGATTATACTCGAATTAAGTTAGAGAGTGAGTATTTGGCTGTTTCCAATGAGTATAATTTTGTTGAAGTTAATAGCCTTGATCTGGAAGATTGTGAACAGATTGGTAACGCATATCATTGTTACCAGAATTTCTTAGAGAAGGATAATCATCGGGTGAATTGTATGTCAGCTTTATATTTAAATAAATCAGCTGAAGTTATTCTTGACTTATGTGAAGTCGAGTATATGTTTGCTCCTGTAAAGTTTAAAGCAGAAGTTATAGATGCTGGAGCTCATCTTCTCTTGAGTGGCTTGCAGACTCCTTGGAGGATGCAATGCGACGAGTCTAGGACTCCTAGAGAGATGCAGGGAGCTCCTATTGCTTTATTATCCAAAGACATTCTTTGTCGTTGCAGCAAAAGCTCGGTAAACGGTCATGTTGGTCGTAGAATTACAAATTGTCCAGACAATGAACAACCTAGGCTTATTATTCAATATGTGTCTAATGAGATTGCCAGGGAAGCATTTCCTAATTTAACTATGCAACCTTTTCTAAATAACCTAGATGTTATGGATGAGTATCGAGAGTGGGAGGCTCCCCAATCCGACACTTTAGAGAAACTACGAAGCTTTAGGTTACATAATACTACTTCGGCCGTTATGAGGCTACGAGAATTGACTGAGGAATTAAGAAAGAAGGGCGAGAAATTCGATAGAGATTGGGATCTTCTGGGAATTGATGGTGATATTACAAAATGGTTTACACCCAGAGGCTGGACAAAGGGAGTATTTGCTGTGGGAGCCCTTTTTGGCTTTATAGGATTTATTATGGCGACATTTTTATGTTTTAGACAAGCTCGGAGTAATGGAGTTCTGAGATCTCTAATGTTTATGGGAGCTCCACATTTGGCAAAGGCAAATCCTTTGTCAACTACAGCTTCCCCGACTCCTTCGACTCAGGAAGTTGTTCTTAGTTCTGAGTCAATGATCAGAATGATAGCTATGAACTTTACTGTGTTCTTGATTATGATGGCATTAATCTACTGTATTAAGAGAATGTTTAATTATTGTTGCCAGCAAGCAAGCTTGTATATGGTACACCCTGAGCTGAAAGAACACCCAGGGCTAGGATCTATTTAGAGCTTTCAGATTTGAAGGATAGGGTTATACTTGAGGTTATGAATGTTCGAGCTGCTGCTGAACAGCTACATTTTCAGGGAAAGGTCACATCTAGTCTTATCAGGATGGATCATCACACCCTGTATTCTATTTTAAGGGTTTCATGGAAACAAGGAGATTGTAAATTACTTGTAGGAGAGTTGGAACTGGATTTACCTGCTCTAATTCCAGTACGAAGGATGAAGAGAAATCAAGTTCAGAAATTACTGGAAGGAGATTGTGTAATTGGAATTTTGGTCAGCGATAATAATTACTTGTATAAATTGACTGATAGCCCAAGATTGATTGATAATAAAGGGCCTTATCAGAGTTTGATTGACGAATTACAGGCTAGGCAAAGATGTCTGGGAAATCTTGAGCTGCCTGGTTATAACTGTCAATCCGATGTACAGATGGATATTGTACAACCTACAGCTCCGAATTGTGGGGTTGCTTGTGGGAAGGGAATTGTGGAGACTACTATTCTGTAGGGTTATTAATTCCGCTTGAGTTATTAGTTTAACTATTTAAGAGTATGTTGGCATGAAACTAATAACAAAACTGCACGTGAATGCTGAAAGTTAATCTGAGTTGTGTCTATTTAAGCAAAGTTTATTGATTTCTTAAGATATTTAATTGAGATAATTGTACTGGATTTAAATTGCCTTCTTGTAATAATCATTAATTATATTACATTTAATATTACTATTTGGTTTGAATCGAGTGAAGTGTTGTGCTGTGTTTTAATCAAACTTGTACTCTTGTTTGAAGTCTTGTTTGAACTCTTGTTTGAGTTCTTGATTTTATTGGTTACTTAATCCATGTATAAGTTGTTTGCAGATTAGAGGTGAGTGGGTTAGGAGATGATCTTAGTAATTTGATAATTTAATGTAAAGTTCCAGATGAGAGATTGCGCTGTACTAGCAGCCTTTGTGAATTTAAATTTTAGTGTCATCCGCAGGGAAACCTCTTATTGTATTTCATTGCGGATGATAGTGTATGATTATGATAGCAATTTATGTATTGCTCTCATTCTTTAAACATGTGTCTTATATAATTACTATGAATACTTATTCAATTATATTTAGTTAATTCCATTACTCAGAGTGATTTTGGGAATTGCAGTGGGTTGTGAATTATGTTACTTTTCTTATAAATATGAAGTTTTATAATTATTTATGAGTTGGGCTAATGATGTTGTTGAGGACTGAATGATTGATGGAAGTTCGGAATTAATTCTAAAATCAATTTTCTTTTATTTGATTGCAGGCCAGGTTCTCGTCTTCCTCTCGCTCTCTCTCGTTCAGCTCATCCTCCACTCGTTACGCTCAGCTTGTTGCCTCACCGAATTAAGGCTTGCCTTGGAAGTCTTAATTGATCATCAATTGAAGTGAACCGAGAACTGGAATCGCACGAGCAAGCTCGCGAAAGATACTTTCTTCTACAAGACCGAGTCGGACATTGAATCTGGTCTTATGGAATCGTTTTACTTGAAAGTTCGTTCTTCTTGTGAACTCTCGTTGAAGGTCGACTTCAGCCTCGAATATGTGATCGCTTGGACAATAACAAGAAGATTCGTGTGTGTGTTAATAGAAGGTTTATTTGCTCGAACTCTAGAATTGCGCCTCCATTGCTCGGTGGACTTCGTTGATGATTGTTGAACAAGACTTTAATTTAAAATTTCAATATTCATATAATTAATATATATCACTTTAGTAATTTAATTAATTTTTGATTTATTGATCTGTGTTTGAATTGTTGGTTGTTTGAATTTGCTTACTTGAAATTTTGAAGGTTTATTGATGTTCGGTTTCCTGATTCAGAGATTGCGATGGACTGTTTATTTGAGGAAAAAGGGTTTAGAGATAGGTTAAACCAAGGGGGAGATAGAGGATGGAACTTGAAGAGTCATTAATGCAAGAGTTATTTTAAAACAGGGGGGGTTGTGACAAGTGCTGTCACATTACTTCATTTTTATAAATTAACTATTTAGAAAAACTCTTGCATTATATGAAATGGACTCAAGGCGAGCATGCCGTCTACGTGCTGCTATAAATCAAAAGGGCATGCTCCAAATGTCTAGCAGTACATGTCTCAAGGACATCTCAGAGGGCAGAAAAAAAGAGGCGATCTGAAGAATTGCTCTGTTGTCTAAGCTCAGCATAGCCATGCTATATTAACTGATGCATCAGAGATAAAACCCTTATGGGCCTCTGGCTTCAACTCCTAGCTCTGCTTATTAGCAGCCGTTATTCAATAGCTAGCCAGAGTGTATCAGCAGCTGGCAGAGAGATGAACTGAGATGAACTGAGAGATCCAGCAGAGGAAACAGTTCCTGAGCTTTGTCTATATCGTAACATCAGATAAGTATCATGATTTATACTCCATCAGTTAGGCAGTCATCATCGCGGTTTTGCTTTGGGAACTAAGATTTAAGGGATCAAATTGGCCTGTACTTTAGCACCAATTTGATCCAAATTCTAAATTCATAATTATTTGTGTGAACTGAATGAATTGCTAGAAGAGAAGGAATCATTGAGAGCTTGTTTTCTCAGATAAGATATTATGATGTTTAACTATGTTTAAAGAAGGAGTCTGAGCTACAGCTCCTGGGTTCAGATATGTGATCAATAGAAACAACTGCAGAATGTCATAACAACTCGCAGATTTTACACTTGTTATGTAATTAAGGAAATCATTTACAAATGTTATGTAATTAAGGAAATCATTTACAAATGTTATGCAATTAAATAAATTGTTGTTTTAAAGGTTAAATCAGAGTCATAGTTGTGTATTTAAGTTCAATGACATCAGACCGGCCAGAGTGCGGTTCCGGCCTCAATTACCACAGCCAAGCTGATTATTAAACCTTGTTTTAACAGAATCATCAACCAGATGACACATGGTTGGATCCTCGGCCCATCCTATACAGTGACACATCATGGTCAATATGTCCTGGTTGCCTTGGAGCGATTTGACCAATGGGTCCGCTGCTACAAATTGCATGAGCGATGATGCCCTCGGGACGTGCCTTGAGTGGAGGATGCATGTGGGGCATGCACTGACGTAGCGTTTGATCTGTCGCATCATGCCTGGCCAAACAGAGACTTCCTGAATCTTTCTTAAGGTTTGGATGCCCCTGTCACCAACCTGACATTATATGGTACCCGAGGTGTATGTGCACGCATCTGTGTAGAGCAGGTACGGTTGGTCGGTCCTGGTATGTGCCATAGAGCCCGGAACTGAGTCAGCCACCTCTGGTCAGCGAGCTTGAAGAATTTGTGACTCACTTTTTCAGCTAGCTGAATTTTGTTGGCTGCAACTTGAGCTGACTTAAGTCAGCTCACTTGATGCGTTATTTTTATGAATTTTTCACAGATATATAAATTAACCAGTTACCATAACATCAATCTTTAGTCTTTGCCCAGGTCTAACCCTCATAGTCTACCTGGGAAGTCATACTTATAAATAGTATAAAGAAAGGACTCTAGTAGGCTTAGGCCTGTGGTCTTTGGTGGCAGATGATAATGCATTAAATTTGTTAAACAGTACTGTAGGCCTGCTAAAAGTACACTATCACTTCCAATTCATGTACAGTACTCAATATAGTTACAATTAACAAATGTATTATTCAAGTTAAATAATGCTCTGCTAAATAGGCATTATCCTACTTTAGCCCCCTAAGTGGTCTAAACATTTAGGCCCTTTTTTCATGGGAAATAGTGGTGGTAATTTTTACTGTATAAGCATCATTGTGTTTATACACAATGACGCTTATACAGTCAATGTAACAAAGAAATAAATGTCTAACTATTTATCAAAAAACTGTCTTATTATACTCCTGCTTTAGCCCCCTTTTCCATTGACAGTACCATTGAAAAGGGGGCTAAAGCAGGAGTATATATAAGACAGTAGGATATATAAAATACTGTCTTATATATACTCCTGCTTTAGCCCCCTTTTCAATGGTTTTGTCAATGGAAAAGGGGGCTAAAGCAGGAGTATATATAAGACAGTATTTTTTTTTAGAAAGAGAAAAGTTTTTCTTCGTTACAATGGCATTAGAGTACGCTCCTCTGGAGTTGGCTGTTATACCGTGAAATACAAGAGCCGAGACAGGGCGATCCCGATCTGTAAAATTAACACGAGTAATTATAAATCTATGAGGGTGGGCCAGGGGGGAGACGCGGATGCATTGGGATTTCAGCTCAAACAGCTGGTGACTACGAGCCTGCTGAGATCATCTGCATCCGTATTCTCTAATGTTGGAATGTACCTGGTTCTAACATTTATGTCATACTGAATAACCAGCAGACACCATGACCGTATGAGAGCCATGATATGGGGGGCTGGGGAATAACGCTTGTTGATGGCACCAATAACTGACTGGTTGTCAATGTGAAAAGTGACATTGCGCCCTGCAAGGCTAGTGGCCCAGTTTACTAAGGCCGTCAGGGCTGCATAAAGCTCCCTCCAATTTATGGAGTACTCATTGGCGCGCCCCAGGGAGACAACAAAGGGGGTGGAAAACCAGTCGTTACTAAAGCAAGCGCCCATGGCCACTACAGAACTATCTGTAAACACGTCCAGAGCTGTTACCTCATCCCAGGGAGCAGGGAGCATGGAAACTCCGTTGTGTGACGACACAATCTTTCCACCACATCAAGTCTTCTTTGACCTCCCTTGAAAGTTTGACATTGTAGTGCAGGTACTTTGTGGACTTGGCAGCCCTGATGAGACGGCCAATGAACGCCCTGCGCCCGTTAACCACACGGGTTGCAAAGGCGAGCTTGCCGATCAGACTAAGAAGACGTCTCTTGGAACCTGAATGCTGCTGCAGGAAATGGGACACCAGAGTAAGGACTTCAGCTAGCCGATCCCTGTCTATAGACAGGGTCCGGTCTAATGTGTCGATGTTAACTCCTAAAAACTTCACCCTGGTGTCGGATGTTGTAACCTTGGAAGGCTGTACCGGAAACCCCACCTTATCGCACATGTCAAGCATGACATCAAGGGCCTCTTGACACGCGCGAGCATCAGGAGCTATGACCAAAAAATCATCAACGTATCTGACAATGGTGGGAGGTGCCCCATTCCGAACAATAAATAAGTGGAGTGCTGAGGCAAAGATGTCGAAGAGGGCTGGTGCCAACCGCAAGCCGAAGCTCAAGACCTTTGAAAAATAATAATAATTGCACCCCGCCCTATCAAGCCAAGAAAAGCCCATGAGATGCCAATCGTCCTCATGGACTTTAATAAACTTAAAGGCATCTTGCAGATCAAGTTTTGCCATGTAGGGGGGTGGCAAATTGATTACAATAAGCCACTGCGTCGTCTATGGACGCGTAATTAAGGGAAAATTCGACTGGGTCAATGGAGGCATTGACCGATCCAATAGCTGGATAAGACAAATCGTTGATTAACCTTATCTTTTCAGATTCCTTCTTAAGGAAGGCCCCCAGGGGGGAAACAATACAGGCTTGATGGAGGGGGTGCAGAACGGGCCATGGAGGCGACCCATCCTTAGATCACTTTCAATGAGCTCAGTAACCTTGTCCCTAAACTCAATGGCTGACGGCCAATTAGGAGACACAATAGAGTCTGTGGCTGCAGGCCGGCCAACCCTGACACCCTCAACCAGCATGTTACAAACAGAATCTGCATAATCGGCATCATACACTGCCTGCAGCATTGAACGCCAATAATCAACCTTAAGTAGAGCCGGAGCCTCAGTTGGGCTTGGCTGAGGAGGTTTTGGAACAATTGGGGCAGAACTTTGCCCCTTTTGGGCCTCCACATATGAAACATTTGTGAGTATGGGGACACGACTTGAATCTGCAGGTACCGTCCTGAAATTTGATGCAGATCTCGGTGGGGTCGATTGACTTGCTACCCTTGCCCTTGCCCTTGTCGGCGGTTGGCTGGCTAGAGGGCCCTTTAGCGGACCGCTGCTACAAAAGGGGCAATCACTCATATTGTGGTCAATTCCACCACACTTTGAACATTTTGTTGCAGCTCGCAATGCACTGGCATCAAAGATGGTTGTACACAACAGTTGATCAAAAGAATTAAACTCGAAGGAGCGGTGTCTGCCCAAGGCAGCCCTGAATTGCTCGTCATAATTGAGTTCGTAAGGTACCTTATACTTGTCAGTAAGGTCAATGAGGAAAGCTCTATACTTTGCTATTTCTAATAGAATTTCGATGCCATTATGGCATGTTTAAAGCACCTCGTAATAACCCCATGATTGCATCCACTTGTAGAAGCTAGTTAATCCGTCTAGGACGGGATGATTTGATCTGCAAAACATTGCAATCCACCATCCTAGCCTCTTGGTAGTCATTAGCATCACAATCTAAGAAGTGTTCGAGATGGACAAACTCACCCTCTAAAGCAGTCTGGGCAGTCCTGGCATCGATGTGAGGAGGGATGTGAGCCATCAAGTCCTGGTGGGATAGGCGTCCACGGCGAGCCCTGGGCATCTCTTGGAACATCTGGTCCTGGGTCCTGAGTCGAAGCCCTGGTTGAAGCCCTGGTTGAAGTCCAGGGAGTGGTCCTGGTTGGAGCCTGGCCTGGTCCATCCGATGGTAGGGACGGACCGCCGGAGAGGCCCAAGGGGCGACCTCTAGAGGTGGTCGTTTCATGATACTCGGCCCAGGTAGGGCCCCTACCCACATTGTCAGTATATCTGGCCCCTGCTGGGCGCGGTCTCACCAACTGCTCTCTCGGGTCACGGTACTGTGCCCCTGCTGGGCCGGGTCTCACAGATTGTTCACCATAGCTAAGTCTCGAATCGTAAGGATCAGCCCTGGGTGGGCCTTGGTACCCCCCACTGAGTGCCAAAGTTTACATGGGACTGTTTCTGGTGGTAACTAGGTGCCGTTTCGTGTCTCTCCCAACCTTCGCTATATTCCGGGCCACTGGAATGCTTGGGGATTGCACCCCCTGGTACAGAACGCCTGGCGGCACTCGCATTCGTCTTGTAGTAACTGGTGGCGTCCTCTCGCGTAGCATTAGTGACAGGGACTTTGCGAATGCGCAGAGCAGGCAAACACGAGGAGTGTGAAACATCGGACACTGAAGATAACGGACGTTGTCCCGGCTGGGAAACGTGTTGGTCAAGGCCTTGGGACGACCTAGAACGGACATACGACCCAGGAAGGGACGCACCTATCAGAAAACCGTCGAGGGACTGTTTATAAGTTTCATTGTGTTGAGCAACACGACGTGTGTTGACACCAGGAGGCGCTTCATGTGGCCTGGGCATACTGAGCTCACCGGTAGGTCCGGTCCCCATGGAAACGAACTGACGCTCCACGACCTCCGATCTGGCTCCAGTGTCCACCACCAAGTTGCTATGACAAAACGAGGGGATATTGTCGGCCCCCGGGGACTCGTTTCTGACATCCCCATCCCCTAAGCCATATTAACCGAAAGGCTCCCCCCCGAAATCGCCATCATGCTCCTCAGTAGAAGCGAAATCGTCGTGCACTGGACAGTCAAGGCAAACAACATGGACACCCGACAAGGATGCACCTGTGTGATACGTTTCCAAAAGTGTGTGACAACGCTGGCCCATCGGACCATTATGACCTGCGGCTGGTTGGCGGCAAACTGTGCATTTCCTTGCCTTGCGACCCATGGTGACCAGATTGGCACCACAATACACAATGATCGATGAGATTGAATCGAAGAGGCGATTGTGTATGCTATCACCGGGGGTGAAGCAGCTACTGGATCACAGGGTTCAGCACAGGGTTCAGCGTTCAATTAAAGGGCAAAGTAACTTACATAGACAGTGCGAAGTGCGTGCAGCAACCTGAGATGAATGAAATGAGGAGGCGAGTGGGCGCCAAAACTGACTCCTTCCTATTTATGTAGATTGAGACGGTCCAGTGGACCCAGGGAGCCGGACCCCCTAATTGGCTGTGGGTCCTTGTGACGCAATAATACGGCGGGAAACGTCGAGGAAGGAGGAGGAAGCCGGGCGCCATCTTAATTAACCGACCTTACCCAAGTAAGTAAATAGTAACGGTGACCTAGGGCTCTGCAATTCTGGCAAACTCAGGAATGCAGGACCTATAATATTTGGTCATCCCGAGGAAGGTGTGCACTTCCAGTACGTGGGGGCCAGCATCCTGATGATGGCTGCCACTTTTGCTGGGTCTGTGCGCAGGCCTTCGACCTGCTTGAGGCCAAAGGCGCACTAGGCAGAGTTCAGCTTTAGATTGCATTGTCACAATTGCGGAAGACCTCCTCAGGTGTTGCATCATGGCCAATTTTTGTTGTGTGGGCCTCCATTATCAACAAATCTACGGTAAGGCTGAAATTTTGATACAGACACAAACGATCCCTAGATTTTGGAATTCGCAAAATATTATGTAAAATACCAATATTGTGTCATTTTGATTATGCCATGAATAAACAACTAAAAAAAGTGTTAAAAACTATTTAAGAACACTGACTTTCCTGTGCAATCCTGTACACGTATACCAATATAATAAATGTCAAATAAACAAACAAAAAATATGTGCTCTTCCTGTGATCAGCTAAAAATGACCATGTCGTCTATATATAGAAAGCTGACATGCCAAGAAAAGAACACCTCTCAGGACGACCTCCATGGCCCTCTAAAACAATTGTGACGAGTTGCAGAGTCCCATCAGCATTCGAGTCCAGTTCAACTAGCGGCAGCGGCAGATGAATGCTGCCTTGTCCTGGCTGTCTGGGTGCAGGGTTGTCTGATGGAGCCTGATTTTTAGCCATGGTTGAGAAGACCTTCGCTCCAGGTATTTGGTCAAATATACTCCTTATGAGGGGGGTAGGAAATGCATCCTTCTTTGTGACCTTGTTGAGGGCTGTGAAGTCTATACAGAAGCGAGGTCCTTCATCAGAAATCGGTTTGTCCCAGAGACAACAGGTGATGCCCAAGGTGAGGACGAGGAGACTATGGCCCCCTGTGCTAAGAGGTCATCTAGTTTGGCATCGAGTGCATGGCCCCTGGCAAGGGGCAATCAGTCGTTTTATGGGAGTTCCTTCTGTCTCAATGCTGACCTGGATGTCGGGTTGCAGATGAGGGCCTCTCCTTTGGCTGGGAAGATGTCTGCATGTGCTGTCACACATGCTTGTATAACAGGTCTGTCCATAATGGGTGGTCTGTCCCCCAGCGACGCAATGTCAGTCCAGCCTGATGCTGGGAGTAGAGGCAAGTTGGTCCCATGCCAAGTGATAGCCCCAGTTGCGTAGTCGACGCAAGCACCATATTTGGCCAAGATGTCCCGTCATAGATCGACAAGTCCACACTCACTTACGGAAACGAACGAAGCGAAAGAGACTGATGATTCGGTCTAGTCCGGTCCCAGGATCATGGGATGGCTTGTGTTATCTACAACGATGACAGGGATAGATATGAGATTCCACCTTTAATGTAGTCAAGCCCAGGACTGTGATGTCGTCTCCAGTGACACCACAGAGTTGTATCGACATCTGAAGAGGAGGTAACTGAGTGTTTGAGTGTGATATATTTGGTGCGCTAAGTGTTTGAATGTGATGTATTTTGTGCGCCACAGCACCGAGCGGGATGCGCCGTAATCGTGTGTGTGGTGTGTCCATTGAATCGTAGTTCCATGTACCTACACTCACCAGCTGTGGCGCCTTTCAGTTTCCAGAGGCAGAATCTGAGTCGGGAGCTCCTCGTCTGACCTGTTGTTGTGTCTTTCTGCACTCCTTGGCAATGTGGCCCTCCTTCTGAGAGTACTTGCATATTTAACAACTGGAGAAGTGATAAGTGTCCTGCCTTGAAAGGTAGTTACTTCTGGCTGGTCTGCTGGTGTGGTCATTGTGGAAAATGGACATAAATTTGTTTAATTATGTAGCCAGGCCCGAGACTAGACGCTTCATTTCTGCCATGTGTTTGCATATGGAGTCTTCTGGCCTGGGTGTGGAAGGAGATTTGGGCTGCGAGCGGCGAACAGGGGCTCTGGCGTAGGCACCCATCTCCATGGGCTCTTCCTGTTGGTCTCCATGCTCCAAAACATCTCCATCAGGTGCCAGTTGTAGCTGAAATCTTCTGCCTCGTACTGTTGAATGAGGGTCATGGCTTGTGTGTAAGTGGTGGAACGTCTCTCATGTATCAGGCGCTACACCATGTGGCGATCCCAAATGCCTGGCATGTTTGGTCCTCATTCCTCATTGTGGCATCTACGGGCTCTGGAAAGGCCAGATTGGCTGCCTCTCTAAAGCGGGGAGAGAGGAATGCCTGTTCCAAATGAGTCCTGAACTGGGTCAAGGTGACTGCATCTCTGTTGGGTTGGAAGTTGAGGAAGTGTTCCAGCTCCCGTCTGCGTCCCGTAGCTGTCTGTGCAGCATTTTAGGCCGTGTTGTGGGAATAATATACTGTCAATGCCACATTCCTGAGCATGTACAGAGGCAGGGGTGGATCTGTTGCACTGGGGAACCCTCTTCACCTGGTCTTCTGCTTTGCGTTGCGATTCTGCCTCACACTGGTGCGTTCTCGTGGACTCGTTACCCTCATCCCTATGGTTCCTTTCCCGGGCCATGTTTTATTCAAAGTCTTGGACTAGAAGGGCAGCTCCCGCAGCAGGGTTAGTGCCCGGGTTGCCTCCTGGCATGTGGGCCTGTTCTTCTTGTCCTCCTTTCCTCCTTGTCCTCTACCGTCCTGTCCGTTTTCATCTCCTGGGTCCATGGTGAGTTATACGCTGACTGGTTGTAGTGTTGACTGTTTCCCTGGGGTCTTCCTATTGCTGCAGATCAGCTCGCATTGCATTGTTGTCAATCCGATTGATACAATCTGCTGATTGTGATTAATCTCACTAACTCAGGGTCACCATTGAAAAGCTCAAAGGCCTGTCAATCCAGCTAAATAGTCAATCCTGATAAGTGCATGCTGGGTGACAGATACTCTGCTCCTAAAGCTTAACTGGAGTTAATCTAGAACTGAATAGCCAATGACAACAGAGAGTAAAGATGCTGCTTACTTCAGCTCCAAATATAAACTGCTTTATTCAAGGAAACATGGCCTTTTATAGGCCCCTTTAATATCAAGCAGCTGGCTCATTTTCCAGTTCAACAAGGTACTCACAAAACATATAATTTAAATCAAATCACAATTCCAGCAAGGCATACATTCAGCACAAAGGGACATATGTGGGTCCTTTAAACAATGTTCCTACAGCTGTCATCAATTCATGGACAGCCATGTGTCAATACCACAGGATGATGCAGCATTAGTGCCAGCCTCCACCTCTGCCATGTCATTAGCAAGTGCTGCATTAGTGTTGCTGTAATGTAATTATGAACATGCAAACATACAGACAAATTATTTTCATACAGGTAAGACTTAAAACTAATCTAAGTGACATTCTACTACTGAGTGCAGACTCTCTACAATGTGTACCTGGATGATGTGATAGTGCTAGGATATAGCTTCCAACACTCCCTAGAGAACCTGGAGTTGGAGGTGCAGAGATTCAGGGTCCATAGCCTAAAGCTGAAGACAAGAAGAGATGGTCCAAGCGCAACTAGACTGCTCTGCATTCGAACAGATTCCAGAAGATTCCAAGAAGATGCTGGAGAAGCTGTGCAGATCACTGTGCCATGCACTCCATGTGGATAGAAGCCACAGGCTAATGACAAAATAATGACAATGACAAGTGCAAAGCCCTAAAGCCAGGGGGGGGATCCAGAAAATTCCGGTGGGGGGGTCTATCGGGCTATCGCGTCGCGGAATGCATAATTCGCGACATAGCACGACTTTGCGTGGATTAAATTAAAATGTAAAGATATATTAATTTTGGTCCGATGGGGGGGGAATGCATCCCCCCATCCCCCCCCCCTGCGTCCGTCCCTGCCTAAAGCCAAATTAAAAAACACATGTAAAAACAATTTTAACTTTTTAACATATATATATATATATATATACACTGGGAGACCAGTGGTTCGCCTATATGAGAGGCGGCAACTACATAAAGAAGAAGAAGAAGAAGGAAGTGCTGCTTCTTCGCAGAAGTCAACTTCCTAGGAAGGCACCTTACCCATAGTTGTGTTGCTCTAAATTCGATACCACATCAGCAGTGTCAAAAAATGGCCCAAACCAAGAATGTGGAAAACCTGCGGAAGTCCCTGGGGTTTATCAACCACCAGCAGGAGTTCATCCAAAACCCCAAGCTGTCACAAATTGCCAAGACCTAATGTTATAGTATTGGGCTACAACACATGACCAATAGATCTGTCTCCATATGGGGATTACGACAGGTATTATCGGTAGGTGGCACTAAGATAAGGGGGGAGTGCTATTTTTGTCTTCAGGGAAGCCCACCAAATGACATATTATCTGGTTTGTTTGCAAAGTAAGTGAAATCCTGTGACCAACAGTTAATAATAATCTGGTTGTTAACACGTTACAATCGCCCAATCTGTATGATAACAACACGCTTTTCTGTTGACCTGCTGTTTCTAGAACATAATCAATACAGTGTCGCTAACCCAAACAATCAAACATTCAACAAACACACTCATTAAGTTAGACTGCTTGGCTTAGTCAACAACTGTGACTATTTTGCCCTGAAATTTTAACATGGTGAGAATGTGACCAGGGCAGTGGATATGCCCTGATACTCCCCTAGTGTTCTATGCTGGGGCAACTGAAAGACCCTGGACATCCCTGAATTAATAGGATATGTTCCAGACTCCCAGCCTTGTCATTTCATATATCATACAGCAATCGACCCTAAGCGAAATATCCAAGTGACAATGCTGAGTAAATATCCAGATCCAGAGTGGTTAGGATTTGCCCTGATGAGCCATTTGCCATGATGCCGGGGGGGGGGGGGTTGCAGCAACCCCAACCCCCTGCAAAATATGCCTATGACAACACCAATCACCTTGTTGAAAGGCAAAGGGGATTCCATCAGAGCTCCTATTGCTTGGAGACACCACCTGTACATCAGTTCTTCAGTGTGTTCTTCAGTGTGCATAATGTCTATAGCATAGCTAATCCGACATGGTATAACGTGCGGTGCATGTGCAGCGGTAAAAATCTTGTGCTAGTAAAATCCTCTTGGGTAAAAGCTTCTTTTTTTTTAAAAATCATAAAATCCGTTTAATCAGTCAATAATTTTGACATTTGAGAGCGGCCAGACATAATAGATTAAAATTATCCACGGTCGCAGCTGTCACTGCCCTTAATGGCAGGTTGTTCCACAAAGGAATCGTTCGCACAAAGAAGCTATACTTATATTCATTGTTGCTTGTGGCACTAGCTTGTGTAGATGGTGGTTATGTCTTGTTGACTGCAGGGGGGTCGGCTCGACAGATGATGGAAAAGGAATCCGAACGATGTTATTCTGGATCTTATAGAAAAGTGCTAGGTCAGCTAGTTGACGTCTTCTCTGAAGGCTTTCCCATTTCAGCTTTTTGACTAGCTCCGAGACACTTTGGTGGCGGTCGTAGTTTCTGTGGCAAAAGCGAGCTGCTCTATTTTGCACTGCCTCCAGCTTTTTGATGTATTTAGTCGTGTGGGGAGACCACGCTTCGGTGGCGTACTCAAGCTTCGGTCGCACCAGGGTTGTGTATGCTTGGCTCTTCACCTTTGTCTCGCAGGAGTAGAGATTCCTTCTGATCATGCCCAAGGCTTTTGATGATTTTGCGATGACTTGTTCACAATGTTTGTTCCAGCCGAGGTCCTCGCTGACTTTCACTCCGAGGTAATCATGGTCTTTCACTCTACGGATGGTCTCGTCATTCAGTTTGTAGTCGAAGATAGATGGAGTTTTCTTCTTAGTGCAGGACATGATGGCGCATATCTTAACATTAAAGCTCATTTTCCAGGTCTCAGCCCATTTTTGTAGTTTAAGTAGATCGCGCTGTAGTTTCTGATGGTCATCTGCGTCTCGAATCGGTCTATATAGGATGCTGTCGTCCGCGAACAATCGAATTTCAGATTCCAATCCAAGCGTAATGTCGTTGATGTATATTAGAAATAATAACGGGCCCAGCACGGTTCCTTGTGGAACCCCAGATGTTACGTTTGCTGTTGATGATGATGTGCCATTGACGACGATGTTCTGTGTCCTGTTGGATAGGAAGCCAGATATCCATTTCTTCCTTGATCCTTTGATTCCATATTGGTGAAGTTTAAGTTGCAGCCTCTTGTGTGAAACCAAATCGAAAGCCTTACTGAAGTCGAGAAGTGCGATGTCACATTGGCCTCGGTTTTCGAGTTCACTGGCCCAGTCATGAATTGCTGTTACTAGTTGTGTTGTACACGAGAAGCCGGGTCGGAAGCCATGCTGTTTGAACACAAGGATGTTGATGTTTTCTAGGTGGTTGGCGATGCTGCTGAAGATGATGTGTTCCATTGTTTTGCAGAGTATACATGTTAAGGACACAGGGCGATAGTTGGCTGGGTCGGTCTTCTTGCCCTTCTTGTATAACGCTGTCACAGTGTCACAGTGGGTGTTAACATAATCTTCATGGGCTTGGTGGATATCTTTCACTGTTTTGTTGCGGAGATGTTTGTAGATGTTCCAGTCTCTTTCTTTGTTTGTTCTTTTAGCCTTGATGAAGGTGCGCTCCCTTTTTCTGATTTGACGTTTGATGGCTGGAGTTATCCAGGGCAGGTGTCGCTTCGATCTTGTATATTTTGATGGAATGTGCTTCGTCATGAGGCTTTCTATCTGCTTCTTGAAGATTGTCCAGTTTTCTTCGACTGTGCGCTTGATCTGATTGCCATCGAGGAATGTTTCGGTCCATGCTTTTATGTCCTTTTTCATTGAAGTGAAGTCTGCTTTGCCTAAAATATACACTTTGTGTGGCTTCTTGTGGAACTGTTTTAGTCGAAGGTCTACTGTGCATAATATAGCTTCATGGTCACTGATGCCAGGTACTGTGTGTGTATTCTGCACCATGTCTGGTCTTGAAGAAAGCATGAGATCTAGGGTTGCTTGTGAGGCTGGTCTTGTAACCTCTCTGACACGCTGGTATAAATCAAATTCTTGGCGTATGTCAAGATGTTACGTCGATGCTGACTGCTTGTTCTTCAGTCCAATTGATGCTGGGCCAGTTGAAGTCGCCTCCTATTATTATCTGTGGATGTTTACCTCCCGATATTTGATGGATCTTGGAGATTGCTTCATGTAAAATTGTAAGTGAGTTTGTATCATTCGGCGGTCTGTAATAGGAAATAAACATAAATTCAGAACTACAAATGGAGACAGACCTATTGTGTGATACAATATCTATAATTTTCAGAAGTGAAACATAAAGATAATCATCATCAATCACAAGTGCTGGTTGTCATTAGCATATGACCAGTGGCATCCCTATGGGGGGCATGGGGGGCACCTGCCCCCCATATTGGACCTGTGCCCCCCATACTGGACCTGTGCCCCCCAGAAGCTCCCAGATGCCCCCCCCATATGAACTTTCCAACTCTGGCTAAAATATACAGTTAGTATAAAGGGTGCCCCCCCAGAGAATTGCGTGCCCCACCGGTGCCCCCCGCTCGAGACTGCCTAGTTACGCCACTGCATATTACCTACTAGAACGTTAATCTGTGACACTTGAGCCTCGCGCAATGTCTGAAACCTGAAAAGTCACAAAAAGTATTGTTCTGTGTACCTTTTGATTCATAAATTGATACTTAGCTCCGGTACACCAATAGCAAATCGATAGGTCCGATCCGGTCCGGTTTGGTACCCATCCCTACCTAACTCTATTTGAAGGTTATTTGAACTCAGTCTGAAACAAGCAATACTGCGATAAGCGCTTCTTGGTAATCCTAAAAAATACTGTTCAATAGGTAGGCCTACACATGATGTAACACATCTCAGTTTTTATTTTTTTACAAGTTCTGAGTTTTGATTTTTGGCATTGTCTGAAATTAGAATAAAGGTTACACATTCAGCATTAAGATTAGACCAAGGAAATAAGCAGAGCTGGGCTCTGCGAATAGTGGGGTCAGTGTATTGCAGAGCTGGCTGGCTCTGACCTGTCGGGCTCCGCAAATAGACGGGCTCTGTGAATAGACAGGAATTTCAATTCAATTTTTCAATTGAATGGCTATTGGCAGAGCCGGGCTCTGTGAAGAGACAGAAATAGCTATAGACAGCTGTCAATATGCAGAGCCCGGACTCTGTGAACTCAAGACATAAGCCTAATGAATAATTATGAATTTTATTATAATATAACTACAGAGTTTTACCCTGGTATCTAAAGTGTCAACAAATGAAAAGATCTAACAGTGTGTGGCACTGTGTGTACCTTAAGATTATGACGTACCACTTTGTAGTCTGCACCACACCAAAAGGTCATTAAGGGGCCGACCAGACGATAGTTGGGGGGGGGGCTATGGACTTTACCCCCGGGACGAACTTTTTTTTTCGTTCGCGGCGCGTCGACGAACAATTTTTTTCGCATGCGCACTCGCGACAAACTTTTTTATCGGAATGTTAACATTACGGTACCCTAGCTACAGGTGGAAACAAACTTTTTTTTTTTTTCCATGTGCTGAACAAACTTTTTTTTTCAGTGTCAAGTGGGAAACAATCTTTTTTTTTCACCAAATATCCATAGCCCCCCCCCCAAAGATCATCTGGTCGGCCCCTAACTTAACCCCAGGACCTTTTCACTTCTCCATCATGGCAATAGGGGTCAGCACGCTCCGCTAGTCAGTGGCGACATCTCGTGTAAAAGTGGAAAAACTAAACGGCGGTCATTAGTATGCAGGCGTCCATCTTGCAAAGGTAAGCTGATACAAAACATTGTATTGTGGGATGTTGTAGCGCTCAATTGAATGTATTTGACATGCGTGAGTTGTCTGATTGATAGGGGCATACAATGGAGTGAGAATAGACTGTTTTTGTGGCAGCGTCTCTTGCAGAACACCTTCGCGAGTTGGTGTCTGGCTGCAGTCGAGATTGACTGAGCGATAAACAGGTGTTCTACTTTTGGGGGGTAAAATTGGTTTCATGCAATTCCTATTCCCACTTCAGCAAAGTAGATTCTCTGGGTGTTCCGAACAGTAACCTGAGTTTTACAGTTTGTTGATTATTGTTCATGAAACGCCTTATACCGTACTTTAGGCATGTTAGGGCATTATCAGCGAATTCAGTAGATTCTGGTCGCCGCCAGTTATTATGGTAGCACAGCGGATCTGGTCGCACTAGCTTGTGGCCGCGAGTGAGTTTGGTAGCGCCCGTTTTCGGTCGCCGTATTTTTCGGTCGCCTAAACATGCTAAATAGGCCTAATTAATAAATATTGTTTGTACATTGAAGCAGTCTAAATTACAAATATAGATTGACTTTTATGTTGTCAAGTGCAATTTATGTTAACACTGAAAAGCTACCAATACACAACATCACAGCTCTATGCACATTTCCATGATAACTTGTTCTGGAAACTTAGGCTTTCTTAGTCAGCTGGAAATAATTGCATGAATTAAAGCTTTGATGTTATTTATAAATAAATGTTTGATCAATTTTGGGGGTTAATCATACTCACACAACTCAATTAACTGAATACCCATACCACAGACATACATCACAAGTTCAAATGTTGTTTTGTAGCCAATAAGTGGTTCAAGTTCAATTTTATTTTATAGCCAATATAAAGTGGTGGTGCCTGGCTAGTCCGACAAAGGCTGACTCAAAACGAAGTTTTGACTACTAGCAGTCTTGATCCCGCCAGCATATTTCGGTCTAGTGCCTGGCCTGCATGTCTGTCTTCAACCCTTTCATTGTTATGTAATCAGTGTCAGGAAGCAGTAATAAGTTGAAACTGCTCAAATTATAGTAGTATGACATAATACTTCCTAATTTATTATAGTTTCTTCGATAATTATCATATAACCAGTTAAATACAATTTGTGACTATTCAGATTTACATATTTTTTAAATAACCCTGTTAAGAACTTATTTTTTCAGAGTTCAGACATCCCAGGTACCGGTCTGTCTGCTCTCATGCAAGGTGTTAAGCAAACAGTGTTTACTACAAGTGTCAACAACAACATTTAATTTATTAAGTTGACAAATTGCTTTGCTACATTTTAGTGTCAACAACAACATTTAATTTATTAAGTTGACAAATTGCTTTGCTACATTTTAATGTATAAATGCTGTAAAGTAACAAATGTAGTTTGCCTCATATAATCAATGTACTGCATTGGAAATTAAATTAATTAAAAAACTGGATTATAGGCTGCAAGTTTGAATAAAGAAAAACATTTTCAATTTGTTGTAGTAGAATTGAGGAAATTTACTTAGCCTATTACTTGGCAGTTCAATTTTAGACTTTCAATTATTTGGAGTTCTTCCTGTTATGAAGCTATATACCAGTTTTTACCTCAGTCAATTATTAATAGCAATTGATAAATCACAGCCTGTCAGGGCATGTGATCCTGTGATGACAACTCTCCAGATTGCAATTCTACTGTGCAACTCATAATATGTGATGAACTGAATTGTACTTGACCACTTTCAATTAGAATTAATTGACTGTTTCAATGTACACATTTTCTGTTATTGAACCAATTGGCTAATAAAAAGAAAAGTGTTCTTATGTTTTTTCTTGTTGAACCTATCTGCTAACAAAATGAAATAGTACTGCTGAATATGTTCTAGGCCTAATGCATTCCAAAACTAAAGATGAAAGTCATTAATTTGCAAAATGAGATCCTGTGATCACAACCATTTAAATTGCATTTTCTGTACAGCAAAGTATGTGACGAATGAATTGTACTTTCATTCCACCAATTGAAACACAAAATAAAGTTAGTTATACACACACCACAACAGAGTAGCTAACCAAACGCGGCCAAAATCGATCCCCCTGGCGGCGGCCAGATGAAACCGCGACCAGAATGCACGTGAGATGACGGCGGCCAAAAGCAATCGCCACCAGATTGGGCGCACTCCTTATCAGCAGGGGGGTATTATCAGCACCTCTGGAAGTTTTTGCTTGTTTGCAGCTTAGCTAAGCGCACATGTCTTGGTGCCAAAACTCCTTAATGTTCATCAGGCAATTCTTACAGGATTTTGGTAGTCATTACAACCTAACTAAGGGCCTAACTGGCCTCAGGTCACATGTTTCTGCACAAGAAATAACGCTTCACTTTTAAAATCGTCATTTTAAACTCCCGAGATAAAAGGACGTTATGTTGACCATCCCAGTCAGCTGAAACAGGAAGTAGGGCTCTGGAAATGGGTCCCAAACATTAGGTCCTATCCCTTTCAAGGCATTAGGCCCATTTTTGAGAAATTACGCATTGCACTGTCCAAATGGGGGAGGGGGGTTGAAGAGGTAACCCGTAAAAGTAGAATGGAGGGTATTATCAGCACCTACCCAGGCCTCAATTCGAGGGGGGCCTCTATTTGAGGGGGGTCCTTTATTTGAGTATATATGGCAAATGCATTGGAATAGTATTAGCATTTTGATGTCTTACACCTTAAAACTGCATTAGATTCCCACTAGTGCATTACACCATATATTCAGTTTTACTTGAATTAATTCCACATTTCTATCTTATTAGGAGCACAATCAGACCTATGGCCTGAGTTGTGCTGTTACAAGGAACGGGTGACAGAGGGCCCCACTAGGTGAGAAAATTATTCTATCCAAAATGGGTCCATTGGCTGCATGATCTGACACTTTTAACAATGCTACTAAGCACAAAACTGTTTAAAATACCAGCCATGTGCTGATAATACCCTCACTATGCTGATAATACCCTCCAATAACTGCATCTACATTTAGGTCCCCACCGGTACTGGAACAAGACTGACTGGGACTGTTGTGTGGTTGGATTTTGCAAAATGGTTATGCTAGTTTCCAGAATGCTTGTATGGTGGCATTTGACCAAGTTTTGGTATTTCCATGACCTCCTTTTGCTTAAGGTGCTGATAATACTCTCAAGTACGGTATATCTAGAAATTTAGTAACCTGCAAACTACCGAAAATTATAGTCTGTGGATAAACATTGATGTTTTACATGTACATTGTAACCTAGTTTGATAATTCTGAGAATGTTGATTCTTGTGTTGTCATTATGTGGTTTAGTTATGTCACAAGGTAATGGGGATAATGCCATGGAATTCATCATTTGTAGGAGGATGATAGTCCATCGAGGCATGAGGCATGACATCCGCTGAAATCCCATGCACTTTTCAGTATTACAGGAACCATCACAGCTTCATCTTCCATAATATATCATAATACATAATCGTCTTGCAATCCAATTTAAATTAGTGAAATGCTTGGCCACCATGCCAATTCTATTAGATGGTGTGCTTACATAGCCTTGCATGATGGTTACATAACAGTTCTAAGCAAAAAACGAAACAGTGACGGCTCTGACGGGTACTGTATGGTAAAGATGATAGTCTTGACATCCAACGAAATGTGTCTTACAGTGCGTCTCATCTAGCATGCGAACTGAAATATAGCACTAGTTTGATAGCCTGCATAATACCAATCCATGGGCTTGGGAGTTAGTCACTGGCACCAAGTTGTCAGAAACTAATCCAGGAGTGGCGCTGAAGTACGTTTTTGTGACGTCACGGCCCGTTGTGTCACTGTTTGCATCACAAATTTCAACAAAATTGTGGAAATGCACTGCCGACGTCAAAAATCGTAAAAAAACGGCACCAAAACATCACGAAAATGTGACAAACAGATTACAAAACAGCTCATCTACCTGTGAGTATGTGTATATCTACTGTGCGATTTTTAGATGCTGAGGAATCAGGCCAAACACCAGTTCGCATGTTGGATGAGACAAACTGTAAATGTCTGACAAAAAGTCTAGAACAACATTGTAAAAGTGTGGTAAACATTAAATCAAGAAGAATACCATTCATGTTTGATGTGAATTGTGAAGGGCACTGTCGTATTTGTTTGTTGTGTCCTTGAATATGTTGCTCACTTGTCTGTTCAAAACCAAATAATGTGATTATGCAAAAATCACTGCCAGGTGAATTCAGTGCCACATCAATTTGGTAATTGTGCTGCCTGTATTGTTTTGTTTTTATTATTTATTTTGCATTATCTGAATCCAGTAGTACGTCTTGGACTGTAATCAGCGTGATAATTGATGCGGACAAATTTGAATGACTCACTATATTATTTCCGTTAACCTGTAAAGTGTTGGTCTTGTGTGAAGTGCTTCGTTGATTTCTGCTACTCTGAGCTAATCCGCCAATTTCATTTTAGTGGTGGTGTTCTCTTTTGCACTGCCTGGTGGTGAATAGTCCGGCTTGCGTGATGTTCTGCAATTTTTTTGACATTTTGGAGGGTGGAGGGTTGGTCTTGTGGTAGTGTGCTGGAACGCCAATTGCTGGGTCCAGGGTTTTAATCCAACTCTTGCTGGGTTATTTAGGCGTATGTTGGACAGCAGTTTCAATCTTACTTTGCCTCATTGCGGTGTCCTCCTCCTGTCCTTAGGGCTATTCCATTTAAAACTCCGGCGCGGGGAGTGGTCGGGTTACGTTTTTGACCTCCCTACATGCATCTAAAGGGAATTTTTTCCGACCTCCCATACATTAACTTCAATTTTTTTAGGCCCTACATCAATTAAATGCTAATTTTTTACCTGCCCCACATGTATCAAATAAAAATGATATTATTACAATGCGTAATCATTGATGGAGTGATAGTGTCCCTTCCATACATCCAAAGTGAATTTTTTGGGTCCCCTCCATCTGAATTGATTTCTTTTCCATCCCACCATACATCTGAAGCGAATTTTCGCAGATCCCTACATGATACATCCATCTTACGAAGAAAAAATCAACCCGACCACCCCTTTCCCCCATAGTTTAAAATGGAATAGCTGTAATTAGCCTGCCAAGTGGCAAAGCTCCAATCGTCCATTTGGCATTTTGATCAAGCCCATGTACATATGTTCTGCAGAGAGTGGACGTGACTGGCCGACATGACCTCTGGCAAGGTGGTCTGTGGTTTCTGCCACAAGGGGGGCGAGGAGTCTTCCACCTCGGGTCGTCTCTATTCCCACGAGTCCATCCACGCCCATCTCAGATGTATGGTAAGTTTCAGTTTTCAGCTTTTGAGATCTATTAACATAACTTTTTTATTAACTTAGGTCCAGTGCAAGGATAGAAAAAGTCAATGGTCCTTTTCAAGATCGGTCTATGAAGAGAACTTAGCGAACAATCTCTTTCATTTATTAGTACAGCACATTCTAAATAAATTAATTCGATCCGGCTGGTGAGCTGAAAAGTGGGCCTAAATATTAAACGTTTTCCTTGAATATTTCTGAACATTGCAGTCTCGCAAATAAACAAGTTGATTCATTGTTTTTTAAAATGTAGTCATGTACTGAAACATGTATTGTGTGTCATGATATTTACATGTAGCATAGTTTTGTCAATAATAAAGCTATGTGGTTGTTCTGTTACTGTTAACTTAACTGCAATTTTTGCAATTAATTAAAAAAGTTAGAAAAAAGTATATCGAGCTGTTTCAACTTTCAATTGAAGCGCAATGGAGTGCATTTCTTGTTGCATGTTCTGACTGACATGACGAGTGACATCATTGAATAATGTTTGCCAATTTGATATGCAGCAATACAGCTCGGGCCTAGCCCAGTACCAGAAGGGACGCTACCCGCAGCTGGGAGGCTTCAAATGGTCCCAGGTCAAGGATGAGATGAAGAGAGGCTCACATTTGGTAAGTAGATTGATGTTTTCTGTGCCAACTTTATTTCGAAGCATTAAATAAGTAAAACATGTTCTGCTCCTCTGCTGCCGACACTCTTTTGTTAAATGATCAATGGAAAGTACTCATCTTTACATCCATGGTATTTCATTTCACGATAGTCTACAAAAATTGGTCAATTTTAAATTCTTTAAAAAGTTGAGAATCGAAAGATGGGCATTTATAATCTGAAGACTAAAGTTGACAGCAACTTGTAAGGATCAATTAGAGAAATATATTTTTTAGTGCAAAAATTGGTATTTTATGATTATTTTGTCTTCAGAAATGTCATGTGTGTGGGAAGCGGAAAGGGTCGATGAGAGGGGCGACAGCCGGGTGCACGATCAGAAAGTGTCCCAAGACGTTTCACTTCACTTGTGCTGCCCTCGACAAAGCTGCCATCACTAAGAGAATCGTGGTCCATTCCGCCGGAGAGGATGAGAAAGTATTTTACAGGTAAGTCCAAATCATTCATTACTATTTTCTGATTTCCATAAATTGTGTCCTTCTTCTGGTGTCGATCACATTCTGTAGGATTGGTAGGCAAACAGTCAATTCGGCAAATAGGAGTGATTTTTGCATTATAACTATGCCAGGTTGTGTTTTTGTTAAATTGGTGTTCAAAGTGAGCTGTTGTTAATTGTCTGTGAATAAGAGTTAATGTAATGGTTCTCGGAGACTGTAAATTCCTTGCGACAATCTGTTCAGGGCTTTCAGGGGGTATTCACTAGTTCCTTGACCAAGACAGTCAAAGTCGGAGTTGCTGTGTGTTTAGTTTGTTTGGATCAGGGTTGCCACCGGACAGGGAAAACGGGGAAAATAGTTTAAAAAAACATTCCCTGCGGGGAAAAGTCAGGGAATTTGAATTTTGGCCTCAAATTCAGGGAAAACACAGTAAATTTGGTTCTAGCTGCGGTAATGCGTGAAACAAGCCCTCTACGATTTCCGATAAAGTGCAATAACACAAAGATAGGGCCAGATAATGTCAGGGAAAATAACCAGTGAAGCAGGGAAAATACAGGGAATTTGCTCACCAAGTTTCAGTGTGTAGGTAGGTACCCTGTCAGATGCGTTGGCAGTCACTGGTTTGCTCATTTTCATTTTTGATGGTATGGTTATAATCATTTAAAATATATTAGCAACTTATAGTTGTTGTGATTTATTTCAGGGTTTTCTGTGGTAAAACTCACTTCCAATCATACGAAAAGCAAGAGTTGAAGAAACTTGGGGGTAAGTGCCATTTCTTGAGAAATCATACTAACCACTTAGATAAGAACTTTTTAGTGAGTGTTAGAATACTAACATGCTAGATAATTATCACATGAGGTCTTAATGAGTAACTTGAAGGGAAAACCGAGAGACTGAAGATGTCAAGTTGGGAAATTTCTCAACAGTTTTGATTTTGTAACTTGAATGCAAACTGGAGTTTTGCATCGGCCACAATTTGTCTGCTCACAGATGTAGCACCAAGAGCTAAGAAGATCACTGCTCAAAGCTATTTTCATAGCTACCTTTTGAATTTCAGAAGCAGGACAAGATATAGATCATGTTAAAATGGTATTACGTCAATTTACTTGTTTGGCACAGTGGCAGTGATAAAGAAGATTCAGAAGTTTAAAAAAAAGTCCTCCTCAAGTGGTGAATGGAAGGACTTGTCCTGGTGTATCAGTTATGTAATATGTCGATGTAAATCAGAAACTTTCCGAAAGTTCAAATTTAGTATGAAGGGACATTTTGAGGAGTAGGTGTAATGGAGACTAAGAGAGAGCATGTAATGCAGATGGGCATGGCTTTCTCTTTGTAGCCTTTGAATACCAGAGTGACAGCGAAGATGACGATGACGATGATGATGATGACGAGAGTGGAACGAGCGACCCCCAGTCCTCCAACTCCAAGGACACTGTAAGTGAAGATAGGTTAAGCAGCACCACTACAGAATCCTCTTCAGAACGAAAACATGGCTATTGTGATGACTCTAACTTTTCCTCCTCCGAAATCAGTGCTAGTTCTCCAAAGAAACCTAAGACTGACAATCAGTCAGCAGCGGCCAGTGGCATTGATGAGAACTCCTTGGATTCTAGTTCGAAGGATAATCTATCTTCGTCCAATTCTCATTCTGCTAAAACTGAGAAGCCCCTTTCCAACCCCCTTTCCAAGGGCGCGTTTGGTGCTGACACTTGTGACGCAAAAGTCAACGATAACCCGTGCGATCCTAAAGCATGCAAGGCTAAACCATGCGAGGCCAAACCATGCGAGGTCAAACCATGCGAGGCTGATAGTGGTGCAAGTGACACAAACAATACGCAGGATATTCCCGATGATATTTCTGACGATAAAAGTACCAAGGATATTGTTAAGAATAGTGTCTCTGAAGTTCTCTCTGAGGTTCACTCTGAGAGAACGTGTGCTTCAGACTCGAGTGCCAAGAGTGGGATTAGTACGGATAAAGTAATGAAAGACTGCCCCCCTGGCAGTGGTGGATTAGGCAGTGGTGGATTAGGCAGTGGTGGATTAGCTGGATTAGTTGAGGAACAGTCATCATCAAGCGTGGGTCGGACTGACGAAGGTTCTGGAGTGGTGGCTGGTAGTGAGTCTACTAGTGACGACCCCTTGTCCCATGACAATACCATTGTAAGCAGTGACGTGCAGGCCTAGCCTCACTGGTGTTGGATTATTTGTTACACTAATTGATACCTTTTGAAATATTATTGATATCACCTTGATATCTTCTTGTTATCCCCACTCCGCTAACTCATTTACAAACTTGTGGATTAATGTTACTCCTGGCTGTTGAGTTGTCCAGTTATCTGACTCGAGGGGTGCTTACAAAAAAACCTGAGTACTGAAAGCACTTCCGTACTTTGTTAACTGCCTGACTCTTTGTTACGTGGACGACTTCTTGTGTGGAACTATATCAAGTATTTGCATGTGCATTGTAGTGAAAGGCAACCTTTGCCGCAACAAACAGCTTTTATTGGAGAAAGTGACTGAAACCTGCTTGATGGGGCGTCTTTCCCCCCTGGATATACACAACACACTCCGATGAGTCTCATTCAGAATGGACTTACCTTTGACTCACGATGTTTGACATTTGGCAGCATTTGCATTTGATTTGCATATTGAGTTCTTGTTTAGATCTAACTCGGGTTTAGTGGGGAATCTGCTACTGTGGTTTCTGTGTTCAATTGTCTTGCCGCCTGGTGTTGCCGCCTGGTGTTGCCGCCTAGTGTTGCCACCTGGTGTTGCCGTCTGGTGTTAAGCTGTCTGACAACTTACCTTGTCCACTGATCTACTCTAGTGGGTCGTAGTGTCATCTATGGTGACTAGATTTATTTCTGATAGTTGATTGTCCTGGCGGCTTCTTCGCTTCAGTCTGTGGCTTTTGTGAAACTTGTCTGATACCTCATCTGGTGCTAATTGATGTTTGTTGCAATATTTACACATTTGCTTTGTGACCAATGTATCCTTAATTATGTAAGTTTGGCTCTCTGCCTATTAGCTGTAAACCATTTCAAATACCAATGACATACCAAATCTGCCATTGCCTGTTGTACAAATGACTTCTGAATTTGGTTCAAGACTTTGTTCGATGCTTAACTGTGTGTTGGCCATTTAAGCTGGTTTAGTATTTCTGGCTAGCAATTCTTGTTTTGTCAGTGTGGAACTAAACAGAACGCTTTGTATTGTTTTGGCTGTTTCTCATGATTGGGCGTCAATGTGCATAATCTGTATTGAAAGGAACGAGTGTGAATGGGATCAATTGATGAATGGAATTGTCCTGCCTGGTATGGCCAGTTCTGGCTGCAGCTTTAGTTTTAGCAGCTTTAGTTTTAGCAGCTTTTTGTCCTCAGCAAGATTGTGTCCCACCGTCTACTTAAAATATTGCTTTCTGGCACTAGCACTTGAATTCAGTGCTAAGTGGTCGCATATGTAATCAAGTCCACAGGGATTTCATCTCCCTTCAATCTACCTCCAATTGTCATAATTGACTTTGACTTACTCTTCTTTTAATTCGTCAACTTCACTGACTTGGTTCTAATTGGAAATTTTTTGATTTCTGGTTCTTCCGTTAAGTTTGTACGTCTTTTTGTTTCCATTGTTTTGTTAAAATTTGTTGTTTAAGTTCTCGTATTGTTATATATCGTTTTGTGATTAATGTACCTTTAGTTCTTCTGAAATTGATCAGTACACTGTTATAATCTCAGTTATCACATGTTATAATATCATGGTGACAGGGTTAGTAATCCACTTATCTTGCAAAATCTCACAAGGTGTTTCCTTTCTAAATAATTTGTAGTCCTTGATTCGCATGAGGAATTTAATACGATGGCCAGAGGCTGTGTGCTGTAAGAATAATAGAGATTCAGAAAATGCGGAAGAAAACTTAGAAAGTAAGTCAGGAAGTATTGGATTGAAATTTGAAAGTGAATTGCTTCATTCTTTGTCCACTTGGCGAGTTATTGCTGTTAAGATGGTGTCATTCGGTATCATAGAAAGGGACGTCTCATTCCAAACATTTGCTCAAAATTGTCATATTATGGTCAGTGATAATTTTAGTTGCTTGAAAATTTGAAATTTGTTCCAGTTATTTCACTGCCTGTTAAATTGCAAAATGACATTGTAATTCTCATTGAAAGTTTCATCAGGTGCATAAATACTTCTTCATTTTTGTTTCTCCTTGTTATTTGTGCTTTGTTTTCGTTATGTGAGACTGTCTACAAATTGTGTAAGGAGTCTTTTTAAGACGGTATCATAACCTATAGATTCTGCAGTGAATCCCAAGTATATATTTAGCTAATTTTTAGTGGTTATTATATTTTTGTTACTTTTAAAGTTTTGTTATATATATCATTAGGTGCTTCAGAAGGGTGATCTTGAAATAACTTGATTTCCCTGTATTACAGATGCATTAACATTGATTTATTTTTTATTCTCAAAATATATTTACCAAAATTTGTCATTATTGTAAGTGGCATTTACTCCATTTATATACTTTATTATTTTGATGGTTTTAGTTCTGTCTCAGTAGCATTATTGCTAATCACAAGTTGGAGTTAAGCTTACATCAACCAAATTGGTAAGTTAGCATTAGTGTGATTTTTATGTTGGGCAAGAAAGCTTTACAATAATTTGTACTTGATTTGTCCCTGCTGCAAGGTGTATTGTATTGCATTAACTACATTGTATATCATATTTCATTCACTCAAACTTGTAAGATGGCAATTTTGAAATTTCATCTACTGGATTTAAATGCTGTTTATGTTTTGGTATGAGCTGCATATTTTGTTATTGGAGAGTTTTTTACAGATTCATTTGTGGGTTGACTTCTGGATTGTTGACATTTCTTTCTTTGTCTTTTTGTTTTATTCTTGCCAAAGATTTTGAAGGGTTTATTGACGCTGAAAATTTTATGGAAGCAAAATTTGTTTTCACATCTTAATTCTCGTTTTGGCTATCGTATAGAGCTCTTGTGAAATGGTTGATGCATAAAATGCAAATTCTCTGTTAATATTTGGAAGTACTTGTACAGTATAAAGTGACGGTTTATAGTCTTAGTTTTTTTGACGCTGTGCATCACATAGCAAATCTGGTTTGCACATTAGTAGTCTGCTAGATAACGAGATTATTTCATGTAATTGTAGGTCTCAGTCTCAGCACTGGATTATGCTGTATTGTACATTGCTTGAATAAATAAAATTTATTCTTCAGTTGAAAGTCATTGCTGTTTCTTGATGTGTCATCCAGGGGGGGGGGAACTCAGTGATAGCTTGCGGCCACCAATCGCTGGGTCCCAGGTTTGAATCCAGCTCTGGCTGGGTCATCTGAGTCACCTTGGCCCATGTTGAACGGCTCTTTCAATTAGTCTTTACCTCATTGCCGTGTCCCGCTTCTGTCCCAACTAGCTTACCAAGTGTATAAAAAGTAACGTCCATCCAGTGGATAGTGACTGATGAAAATGGCCCAGATAAAAGGGTTACACAGCTACACTAAAATGTATAAACTGGTGGGAGTTAAAAGTGTAAAAACGGGTTGTCATTAACTGGGGTTTTCTGCCTGGACTGGCCTGGCCAAAAATGATAATTTGTTGGCACAAACCACAGAGTTGCGATGCAGGTGTTGGTCAGCTCTAATGTTACTGGCAACTTTCTTGGCTTTGAGATACCCCAGCCTGCAACATCCAGATGGCGCTTGTGCTGTCTGCATTTGTGATAGACCATATATAGACGTGATGTTGTGTTTAACTCTCACTGAACAAACACTTGGGATTTCTTTGTAATTTGTTTTAAGATTGTCTAAAGGTCATTGGCAGACTTTCACTCAACTTCAAGGGGGGAAGGGTAAGGTCAGTGCTTGCGTGCTTGGCTGGCAATCGCTGGGTCCTGGGTTCGAATCCAGCTCTTGCCGGGTCACCTCGGCCAATGTTGGACAGCTGTTTCAATCAACCTTTGCATCATTGCCGTGTCTGACTTCGATGATTGTGGTCACTCGATCGGCGTCGTTGTCCCAGTTAAGGTTTGTATTTATAAGTGTCCACTGTGAACTGAGGAGGTCACAGGAGCATTTAAAGATAAGATAAGATAAACTTTATTTAGTCACAAAGTGAAACTTGTTGTAGCATGATCAAGTGAACAAAGTGATTATAAATAATAAATTATGCAAAAATAGAACATTTATATACACTGGTAGTCTGGTACTAACTACCCTTCGTGAGATGATAATTATACAGCTTTATGCTCGATGGTACAAATGTATTGCCATATCTATTTGTTCTTTGCTTTGGCACCATAAGACGTTTTCCTGATCTCAAAAATACATACTGATCATACAATTGGTGCTCTGAATCTTTAAGAAGTTTTACAACCTTTTTAATACAATATTCATTAAACAAATCATTCAAACTCCTTGTGCACACCCCCAATTTTTTACCAATTCTAATAATCTTTTTAAGTTTTTTCTGATCTTTCTTGTGCGATGAACGATTTGGGAGGGGGGGTCAAAACCCCCTTATTTCGAACACAGTGTGTAGTTATGAAATTTAGTACTGTTTTGTATTCACCTGTGGGTGAGGATCAGGAATACTTTTGGAAAATTCTAAGATGGCTGCGAAAACGGTGGCGCCAAAATGGTCGCTATTCACTGTGACGTAAGTGAATATTTTACTTACAGTAAAAGTGAAGTTTTATAAATATTCCCTCTAATATTATGTGTCAAGTGAATGACATCTATGTGAGCTAATTGGAACACGGCTTGGGATAAGTTGAGGTTAGTTTAACATTTATATTTCTCGGGTGAACCACAAACTGATAGTTCTGGGTCCTGGGTTCGAATCCAGCCCGGTCACCTGGGTTTTGCCACCAGGAGCAGATTTCAATCTTTACAAGATTGTAGTTTTGAATTCATGAAGTACCAGACACAAGAACTCATGAACAAGAAGGTTGTGAATAGATTAACATTGATGAAAACTGATTAGTGTTGTCATAGTGCCATGTTCATGGTATTGACATGATAAATTATTAAATGTTGGTGACTATTATATATACTAGCATAATACCCGTTCAACGAACGGGAGTCGTAATGTCATACATTGCAGGGCAATGTAATAATTGAGCGGCCGCAAATTATAAGGAGGGCACTCATTGGAATTTTGGGGGCAATGACCACCACTTGTAGGAGGACACTGACCCCCACTTGCAGGAGGGGGGTAGTGGCCCCCATCTGCAGGAGGGGGCGCAGACTCCCACTTAAAGAAGAGGGGCACTGAGCCTGACCTTATGTAGGCACTGATGCGTCTGGAAGGGGGGCACTGACCACGGGCAGAAGGGGGGCATCGACCACTATCTGCAGGACTCCCACTTGTAGGAGAGAGGCACTGACCCGGAACTTGAGTGGGTGCTGAATACTTTTGAAGGGGGGGGCACTGACCCCTAGTGGCGGAAGGGGGGCACTACCCTCCTCCTGCTGGAGGGTTCACTGACTCCTTCTCACTGACCCTTACCATGAGTACTGGACTCTGGAAGGGGGCACTAACCCCCATCTGGTAGAAGGGGGGCACTGACCCCCATCTGCAGGAGGAGTCACTGACTCCCTCTCACTGACCCTGATCTTGAGTAGGTGCTGAACCTCAAAGAGGGGTATTGACCCCACTGGCAGAAGGGGGGCACTGACCCCCATCTGCAGGTGGATGGCCTGAAGCCCACTTACAGAAGAGGGGCACTGACCCTGACCTTGTGTAGGCACTGATCCCTCTGGAAGGGGCACTGACCCCATCTGTTAGAAGTGGGGGTTCTGACCCCCAGCTGCAAGAGGGGGCCTTGACTTGTAGGAGATCGAGGGGCAGTGACCCTATTTTATGCGTTTATCCTTCTGGAAAGGCGGCACTGACCCCACTGGAGGAAGGGGGACACCAACCCCCATCTGCAAGAGGGAGACTGTGACCCCCATCTGCAGGAGGGGGTGCTGACTCCCATCTGCGGGAGGTAGCACTGACTCCCACTTACAGAAGAGGGGCACTGACCCTTAACTTGTGTAGGCTCTGAGGCCTCTGGAAGGGGCACTGACTCCCACTGGCAGAAGGAGGGCTCTGATCCCCATCTGCAGGAAGGCCTTTACTTGTAGGAGAGGGGCAGTGACCCCTATTTTATGCGCTAATGCCTCTGGAAGAGTGGCACTGACCCACTGGAAGAAGGGGGACACTGACCCCCATCTGCAGGAGGGTGGTTCTATATATATATATACCTCACTATATATAAGTCTCACCCTGGGAGCCTCATGAGTCATCAGACCAATGGCCCATGCTGGTGCTGATGGGGAGTGCACAAGTGCACTCACTAACCCCACGCTAAGCCCCACCCATCCTGCTATGCATGGGCAATGTAAAAACACTAATAGCCCTTTCACACCAAGGCTCGTACAGCCTCGTATGAGCCAATTTTAAGTCAGCAACCCTACGAGAAGGCCTAGGAGATTGTACACAATCAATCAGCAGCAGTACGACAACATTTCTGGAAAAATTAAACATGTTTAATTTTTTTCTGCGGATGCTGGCGGATCATTTATACGAGGTTATACATAATCACACGATACTCTGCATAATGAGCACGAAATGTACACAGTGGCACGAGATCTGGACGACATAATACGAGTTCTAAACGGCATTGTACGAGCCTGTACGTCATTCAGAACGTGGCCAGTGCGCAGTAATCATCAACCATTCACTAGCAGCTCAATTCCAGTTCATTTTCCTACTGACCAGCGTATTTAATAGCACAAGTCTACTGTTTCCTGCGTGCTATTACGTCAGTGTGAAAGGGCTATAAGTCTTGGTCTCCTTTGCAGCTCTTTGCAGAGCTCTCTTAGCAGCTCTTTGCCACTTCAAGCTGCAGCTGATATTTAAGCTCTCACCACAGCAGACTGGCGTAAGTAGGTCAGACAATCAGGTCAAAAGGAAGGTGAGGGGAGAGTTGTTTTATTGCTCTGCAGTGTATTATAGCCAATTAGCTGGCTTGTCACTGGACTCCTGATGTTTCCTCTTTTGCCCAGGCGGAGAGCCAATTAATGGTGACAGGCTGGCTGCATTATTAAGAGTAGTGCATATCCTCTGCATCCTGAGCCTCAGGAGAGTGTTTTGAGTTGAGCCTATGTAGGTCAAGGCCATGTCTGGATTCCTCCCAGGCCCTGCAAGTTAGCATGACATACTCCTGCTTTGACTGGGCAGGGTGAGCAGAAGGGGGGGGGGGTGAAGCAATTATCAAGCTCATTAGTGAGTACAACACACCATTCAAGGCTCACATGTATAAGAAGTAACATCATCAGATGGGCATGGGTCACATGGCATGTATCATAGCTACATTGTCACAGTTCAAGCATTTATGCCATGGTTATTGCAGCTTCCAAGATGTTTTGTGACATTTCTGATTTGGTGTGACAAATGCATTTTGGGGGAGCATGCATGCTGTGTTTCAACATAGTTTGCTCTTGTCCATCATGTTATTGCCTTCAAAAGCATTGGGGAATGCTTTTTTTGCCAATAGAAATATGAAAGGGGAAGGGCATACAGCCTTACATCCTCTCTTTATCCGCCACTGGGCTGGTTAATTAACATGTACATGGCAGTCATGACAATACATATTACTAAATGACCTTGACAACCTGCTCTAACGCAGAATATGTTGCTGGTTTTGTTGTTTAAAATAGTGTCAGTATTAACTCACTATGGAAGGGATATTATAATTTATGAAACTGAAATGTACATTATGCTATTATTTCACAATCATGACACGTTTCCGTCTGTTGAATTATTGTCAGTTGTGTTGGTAGTGCTGTAATGGTTTGTTATATGGGACACTATGGTCCTTGTTTTCGCTATTTAAAACAATAAATCAACTGTCTCTTCAAAATATTGTTCTCGATGATTTGTATTGATGGTGCCGATTCATTCACAATGTTCGAGAGGTCTGTTCCAAAATAGCAAAATTCTTTGGACCTGTAAATAAGATAGCACATTTGTAACACTCTTATCTTTGCTCCGAAACTTGAGGTCAGATTTTTGGGAATTTGTCTTGAAATGGCCTGTCATCGTTTCAGATATTGATGAAAATTAACCAAGAAAAATTTGTGGAGTAAGATTAAGTTTTGATTGAATATTCTGTCACTTTTCAGACAAAGAAGCAAAAGAAGGGAAGGAATCTTTCAGTTGTGGGGACCATTTACCCTCGCATTGCGAACCTTGCTCAAGAGACGGACTCGGGCAGCGAGGCATCCAGTGGTGAAGTTGTTTTCAACCTGAATCCAAACCGCATCACCGTAACCGCAGAGGTCCACAGTCAACCTGACTTGAGTCAGGATGATGATGAGATTGGAACTTTATCGGACTCCTTTGTCTCTGCTGCTTCACGTGTCTCTGACAGTCGTGTGAATGTCTGCAAGTCCCCTACGTGTTCTCCAATCCTCAATACATCCACCAGGAAGTCTCCAAGGTGCTTGTCCCCAGTGGCTAAAACTACAGCAATATCCTGCAGCAAAACTCCTGTCAGCTTAAGAGCATCTCGGGTTGGCAAATCTTCTGTCTCTCCTTCTCCTGGTGCTCCGTCTCCTGGTGCTCCGTCTCCTGGTGCTCATTCTCCTGGGGCTCAGTCTCCTGGGGCTCAGTCTCCTGGGGCTCAGTCTCCTGGTGCTCAGTCTCCTGCCTCTCCCTCTGGGAGTCGGACTCGTAATGCCAATAAGCCATCAGTGGGCAAGTCTCCTCCAGTGTCAGATGTCGGCCAGGGTCATGTGAGAAAGTTGCTTCTAGATGTATCTAAAGATGACAAGTCTAAAGATAAGTCTAAAAGCGATAAGTCAAAAGATGAAAAATCTGCTGGTGACAAGTCTACTGGTGACAGGTCCCATGTTGAAAAGTCTGGTGTCTGCAAGACTAAAGTAGACAAAGCTACAGTTAACAAATCACCGGCAAAAACGTCTCGCTCGAGTATGGTGAGTGCTGCCAAATCACTGAAAATTACGACCCCCTCAAACGAGTCTCCTGCACCAAACTCTGCGACCAAGCATCCTGCAAAAGAGTCTGCCAAAAACGAGACTTCTGCCACAATGACTCCTCCCCTTAGCAAGCTGCGTTTGATCTTACAACCTGAACTCAGGGCGACCTTTTCTCCGGCCCCTCATAGATCTGAACCTGCTGAACCCCCCTTGAACAAGCAAAGACAGTCTAGTGGCAGCCTGGAACTGAGGAAGAAAGCCAGTATCGGACAACAGAGATGCTCCACTCCTCTTTCAGTTAAGAAGGCTGTTAACTTTTTAGATTTGTCAGAAGCGAAGGTGTCTTTGGTTGACTGTTTGAAATCACCTTTACTGGCCAATGATCTGAAGCACTTGAATAAGTCTGGAAACACTGTTACTCTAGGAAAAGTTTCCAAAAAGGCAGCTCATGTTTCCGCCACAGCATCTCATACTCTAGAAAGCAGTGATGCTTCCAACACGAGTGATGTTGCTTGTGGCAGTCCACCAGCGAAAAGAATGAAACGGAAGTCACATGACATCATAAAGGACCAATCGGGATGTCAGGAATCAAGCTCTAAGGGCAGCTCTCTGAATAGCTCTCAGGGCGCCCCCTGGAAGATGAGGATCCGAATCAAGAGTCCTGTGCACAAACCGTCTCCGCCCCAAGAACCCTCATCGCCTGATGCTCCATCGGCACCTGCAGGGCCGGTTGATAGGAATGAGTCTTTTGACCTGACTCCTGACTCCTCCTCCTCCCAGAGCGTTAATGGGGAGGCCGCTATCAAGTCTCCTATTCCACAGGTGGTTCTGAAGAGGTCACTCAACGCCTTGCACTCATCCGGAAGTGAGGCTAGCAAAGTAATTCCGGACTCACCAGAGTCTTCAGGGAGGCAGCATTACAAACGCAGGGCAGCAAAGAGGTCGCAGCAGAAGTGGAGGGTAGACATGAGTCCCAGGAGCAAAGCGAAGACTCACAACAGCCAGTCATCCGAGGATGCTGAGATCAGTAAGATTCTGCAGACATTACCAGCTTGGCAGTCGTGGCTGCATATGAGGGAAGCAGAAGCGGGAAACCGAGGACAAGGCCTGCAAGCTGTCTGCTTCTTGGAAAGCCCTCTGCCCTCGCACCACATCCTGCATCGCATCCTCTTCCGAACGTACGGCATTGACGAGCAAGACATGTTCATCTGGCAGCCCCCAGACTCCCTTCAGCTCTCTGACCAACACATGCTTCACATAATGAAGGACATCACTTTCTACATGCAGTATGTCGTCTTCTTTTATCTCATTTTGTCAAAATAATATTAATTTACTTTATTCATAGTAGTGCAATCAGTGACTGTTTTCACATTTGAGTCTAACAGGTAGACATACATATAGAATTTTATTTGACAACGAAAAATATCATCATGATACATGTGTCATATAAATAAACTAACTATATATGATAACATGTCCTTGACATGAGACCCAAATACAAACCTTCAGAGGTAACCTGCATGAAGTAAATTGTGATTTGAACTAAATGCTGTTAATCCAATTTGTTTTTTGATTCTCTTGCAGGACTGGTGAAATAAGTGAGGTACAACGGCTGATGTTGAATTTGGACGAATCGGATATTCGAAAGTGAGCATTCTTGTCATCTTTGCTGTGAGAAAACGCTTTCTGATATGTCTGAGCTTCTACGTCTGTTGACCTGATATATCCATTTCCGTTACTCATCCGCTCATTTCCCTTTTCAGGTACACAAAGCAGATTCAGTTTGACGAGAGGTACATCTATACAGACATCGAGACCAAGCAGAAATTCCAGTCTAATATGTGGAGTGCTGTAAGTTAATTAATTGGACTTCTCTTTGGTAACTGTGAATGCCCTTTAGGCCCTCCACTCCCCTTGAACAGTGAACACCTCCTCATTTTAGGCGAGATTGGCACATTAAATTTTCTCTATATTTAAGTGGTAATCGGCAATCAGGGCTTCTAACACGGGGAAAGTCCTCCCAATAAGCCCATTCTCTCGGCTGCTATGCCTGAGAAGTGTAATCAAAGATCTGCCACTCAGATCTGTAAAGAGGTATGTTAGCCTAATGCTGATGATTTCTCAATTTGGGTATAAAACTTTTTTGCGCATCCTGCTCGACAGGACGTCTTCTCGTAAAGTGTGATCTCTCACATCTGGTAAATGTATAACGTGTTTATGACTCCTGCTCTCTCTCTCCCATCTCATCGATCAACCCTCTTGAGCACCCAGAACTGGGCTTAGAGGGCTGCACTTACCAGATCTATCTATCTGTGTATCTATCTTCATTGATTCAAAGCTATTCAACACAGGCCTAAAACTACTATGCAGTGTGGACTGGAGGATGCTGTTCTGTAAAACTTTTGTCACTTTCTGTCAATGTTAAGAGATTTATTTAACGTTAGTCGTTCGTTTTAAACAGGTGAGCGATTGTCTTCGAGAAAGTTGCGACAAAATGGGAGTGATTGGTGGAATAGTGTCGGTGAGCGATGTGCACGTTCTGATCCTTGTCCTGAACCACACGTTGGATCCCCTCGGAGACATCTACAAGTCCATGCTCAACTCCCAGCTGGACAAAGTCAGCCTCTTCAACTTTGGAAAAGACAACACTGACTGGCTGGTGGGTATTTTCTTTTATTTTGTCCAAAATAACTTTGATATAAGTTAATCCTGACTTCTCGAAGTAAATTAGGTTACTATTAATGGCATGGAGAACTTGGAGGTCTAAATTTTAACCCACAAATGAGTTACTCGAGTTTTTACGAGAAGATGTCTGTTGGAGGTGGCGTGAATATAAAAGTGAGTGAAGTGGCTTTGCCTTGTTTATTTTTACACCAACATTACAAGGCTTAGGCCTAGCAGGAAACTGCGATAATTAGGCTCGGAACCCTTGTGGCACAATATGAAACTTTCACCTACTTACTTTTTTATATGTTGGTTGAAAACTCTCCATTTACGTTCTTTCTTATAGAGTCAATACCCTTTTTTTTTTTCGTGCTGATTTTTTAGTTCAAGCCACCTCACTGGTACGATTGCTTAATTTTAGTACAGGACGGAGTAGTAACAAGATAGAAGATAGAAAGTGCCATGCGTCATAGGCCTGATACTTGTGTTGGGCACATTTGAGTTGATGAGAGATTTGAAGTAAGACTTGTGATTGTGTTTCAGGTGAATCTGCGTTCTCGTCACACTCAGGAGATGTACATGGAGCAGGAGCAGAGGACGATCTGCCAATGGCTCCTTGCTCACTTGGACAGTTGCTCAGAAGTCTTGCTGCATCCGGTTGATGAACTGATGAGACAGGAACAGCTGTCTGTCAACAATTATCTGCAAGAACAATTGCCAAAAAGACTGGCGGGCAGCCGAACTACCAAACCATCTTCCGTGGTGGTTCTGGTTGGACCAGTCAACTTGGAGATTGTCCAAGTGTCTCCGTATTGTCAGCGACTCATTTCAAAAATGCTTGATTTCTACCACGAGGTGCCGCATGTGTTTTTCGTCCTTGATTTTGGGGAGTTAGAAGGGTCCATGATCAGACGGGCCGTTATACCGGACCAACTGCCTGATGACGTTTCCCACTGTGTCTGGCTAGCAGGTGACCCCAAAGTTCTCCCTGTCTCTTGTTTGATTGTTCAACTGACTCGCAAGAGCCGATTACCTCTCACATCCTCATCCAGTTCCTAAGATCCTGGTTTTTTTGTTCCAATTGCATTTACCGCTCGATCTGATGGCATTTACAGTTGATGTCCTTGTGATTGTCAAGTTGGGAGATTGTTTCACTTTTCTGACTTATTACTTAAAAGGAGTTGTGGTTGACTTTTTAATCGAGATGTGTACACATCTCCATTTATGCAGTCACAATGACAAAATGGACAGTTTTGGCAGGAAATTTGAAATTTGAGCATTTTCAGAATGTCTTTTGGGCCCTGTCTTGGCTATTTTGTTTGGAGATGTTTGGGTCAAGAGATGTGGATAACTTGACTATAGAGCATGCATCTGGCATAGGAATGAATACCAGGCATGTTGTAATTATGACGTGTTTTCATTTTATATGTTGCTTGGATCCACTGGGGGCTGCTGCACACATTGTGTTATGGCCACTGTGCCTAAACTATAGCACTTGTATACATGATATTTGGCAGATGAATGGGCCTTACAGAATATATGTGCATTTTGTTGTTCATATTTAAGCAATTGGTAGACTTTTTATAAAATATTGAAAATTACAAAAATAATAATATTTTCGTTTCCAAAGCAAAACTCTGAAACAGTTTTACCTATGGGCATGAAATTCTACCATCATATGTATTAAATACCCTTAATTTTCCTTTTGGGGGTCTATATTTATGCTCTTACAAAAATTAATAACGGTAAATTCAGCGAAATTGTGAAAAAATTTTATTTTTTGGATGCCATATCACCTATGCCACATTTTGCGGCTTGAAATGGATTATTTTTAAAGTCTTGAAATTTTAGCACACAATTTAAACAACACCTGGTTCTGGCCACTCCATGAAAGTCTTTTTCAAGGGATATGAAGTAAGACACTACACCATCTCCATTTTGAACCCCTGGGTTCTTGTTAGTTTGCTATTTAGTTTTATAACCAAACTACAAATATTTAGCCTTGAGTTATTATCACATTTTATTAGGTAGTCGTTCGTGAACGGCTACCTTTTGCAATTGACAAGTGGAAAAAAGCCCGCGAAAATCGGAAATTCGAAATCTCGTAATGCAGATTTGCCCCAGAAATCGTCTGTGTGATCAGAAACCATCTGATTACAAGTCGTATTACTTACTATGACTGAAAGGGATGGTTTGCAACATAAATTACGATCGAGAAAGGTCTGTACACGCCGATCCTTCTATTGAAATGACACGCTCGCATGATGCTCAGGAAGTGAGCGCGACCAGTGGTGCTGTTTTGATCCCGTTGGGTCAACCCACTGGGGATAGCCAGGGAGCAATCAGTGATTTTAACTGAATTTACCAACGCTATTAACCGTTCAAAAACGTCTTTTCCTTTAGGAATTATCGTGAATTACTCCTAATTATTAGTTCATGCATTTATAAACAGTTAATTATATTAAAATATAACGCATTTAAGAAATTTAAAACTATTTATTTATACATTTCATGTAAATTAAAATTACTGATCGCTCCCTGGGAAGATTGTACAGTGTACACAGCATCACTTTGCTGGTGTTGGACCTAAAGTTTCCTTAATTGCCATTGGCATTGAGGAACAGCACATGGGGTGAAGCTGACAGGTGTCAAAGCTGATTGCACTCAGCAATGTACTTTTGATCAGTGCTGAACACTGTTGACTGATCTACAGATACTAGCAATTGACCATGTTGACAGTATTTGATGATTAAACTAGTTGACAGGTTCATGCCTCACAGAGTTTAGTTTTACTTAAAGTATAGTCAATGGTTTCACACCATGAGGCATGAGCCCAGCCGCTAACCTCTTCTAGACAAACACTAAGGCCGGCCTTAAGTTAACTAATTGAGAAATTCTTACAAATTTGCTAGGACTTGATTAGCCAAATCCAAGAATGACCTACTTTCTGTCCTGAAGAACATGGTACCTCTGATTAAGGAAGACAAAGCTTCTTGGGCATGGGCTGTGCTTTTTAGCAGCATCTTGAAAAAGCCTTTTGAGATATGTTTTGGCACATATCATTTGTGTGATATCCAATTGAGCTGTCTAATTTCTTCCAAAATGCTCCATTTTGATAGCGGCTGTTGGGAAAAAAATGCTGTGATACCATGTTTATTGTATGTTTATACTCACAGGCTTAAAGAAATAAGAGCTTTTATAAATAGAATATAGTTATATCTTTTACCAAAAGTAACTTTTCAAGTTTACAAAACTAAAGGTTCGAAAAGATAGGTCCTGATTAGATATATAGATTAATTTTCAAATTTATACTTTGAATTTTCAGGTTGCATTTTGATATGTTTTAAATAGACAAGATCTTAATATTTCTTGATTAAAAATTGTTGTATCAGCATTTCCTGAAACTTACTCTTTCACAAATCGCAAGTTTTTCTGATATTTCACAATGGTCAGTTATGCATGTGAGCATGTCAAGTAGCATTGACATTTTCTTGACAACAAAGATGTTACATCTTTACTTTTTTGAAAGTATGATTTTCACATTTCAATACACAATTTTTACAATTTGTCTTAGTTAGCCTGTTCCACTGGCCATAATCTAAGGCCTGTCGTTAGCCTCTGGTGGCCATTGGCAGCCATGACACTCCCATGGTCAAAATACAATGGACTTAAATAGTTGCTTGCACATCTTACAATATTGACAATCAAGATCGTCCAAAAACACAATATGATAGTAAATAACATCCCTCACCTTTTTGTGTCAAAATGTGCAAAGATTTTATCTAGGCTAAAATGAAAATTTTTAAATTATTGTTTTTTAAACTGATTATAAGCTTTATTTTCATAACTTCCTTAATATTTAACGGATTTTAACAAATTTTCAGGGTTTGACCATTGTACTATGAGTAACATGAAACATGTTCTTACATATATAGTTTTCTTAACATGGGAAAGTTTTTTATCTGTAAAAAAAGGAGTACATGTAATTAAATTCTCATTAAGACCCTTAATGAGGGGTGATTAAGCTATCTGATACGAAGGCAATTAACAAATCGCTCTGAAGTAGAGGGGCTTCAACCCTTATTTGTCTGACATTTTCCAAAATATTTTCATAAAAACATGATCCTAAATAAGTGCTTGCACATTTTTGAATATTATAGATTTTGATTATCCAAGTGCACTAAATGAAAGTAGACAATATTTCTGACCTGCTGTCAAAATGTGCTAAGAATCACTGCAAGGGAAGTTGGTGATTTTGAACTTTGAAATTTAATTTTGAAAGACATCATAACTTTGTTAATATTTATCCAATCTCACAGATTTTTTCACATAGTCTTTGTAATGCAATATATCTGCAAACTTGATGAGTTTTACTTCTCCATCTGCAAAACTCACGTTTTCATACAGGAGTAAAGTCCCAAAAACCTAACTTTTGGTGCTAATTGCTGCTAATGTAGGGTCATTGGGCTGTTATCTGGGAGTTGGATATCAAGATAACCATTAATTTCTTTGAAGTGGACAGTAACCCCCTTTCCTGACCTTCACCTTGGAGAAATTACAAACCAGAGGCTAACGACAGACCCTGTGTATACTAGAGCTGTGGAACAGACTAAATCTTAGTATGCATCTACTCTCGAAATGTTACACAATCCATATATGCAACAGTCTGATATTCACACAGAACAATTTTACTTGCTGACAAGTTGCTGTAGATAAATACCTTGAATATTGAAATAACCAGTATGGCCAAGGTGCTTGGCCATTTACTGTTGAATTTGTCTCCAGTACAGATGTATTACAGAGGAGTATTGCTATCACCCACTCCATGTTAATCAATAATCACTGAACCTTCAATATAATACCAAAACGACTACCTTTGAATCCCCGGATTCTTGTTATATTTTTTAATGTCTGCATGGTTCTGTTACTAACTTTTTATTTTGTGCTTCCCAGGTAATGTCACAACGATCAATATAAAATATATATCTACGCATATATATATATATGTACAATTGTTTATGTGTACGCAGTACTTAGATTACTTTTTACCAAAGTAATTTTAGATCTGAATTGTTATTCATTTGATTTATGGTGCGTTCAAGTATTGTGTCTATAATTTTGTGTTAAATATGTTTTATTATGTATACCTGTTCAGCAATTGATTACTACCTAGTGTGTCAAATGGCAAGTTATAGAACACCTTGTAAGTACTTGTCTTGTACATAGACCCAGGAGTCAGTTGTTTTAATGAATCAACTGACTTCCTTCATTTCAACTGACTAAGTCGACTAGATGATAACTTTTCAACTGCAACTGACTGAAGTCATTTCAACTGACTTCAACTGACTTCTAAATGATAATCAATTAACAGACCTTAAAAAAGCCCAGGTCTTTGCCCGAACAAATAAGGAAAGTTCACAACCAATTGATGAGATTCATAAGTCAAAGGAAAGGTCTTAGCCGAAAATATCATTTTTATAGAATAACCAGTTGCCATCACACAGAGAATGCTGAAGTGGTTGCCATACTTAGGCTACTCATGAATGTTCTTGTTCCTATCAACTCCTACAATGATGTAAATTGAAAATAAAATCTTAGGCCTAACTTATATAAAGTTCTCTTTCTATAGGCCTACATCCAAACGGATCTTCATCTGTAGAAAGTTTCACCAATCCACACTGGCTGGCATGGCTCCCTCAGTACAAGTGTTGATACCAGTTATAGGCCTAAACTTTTCCACATGAAGTATTGGACAGGAACAATACCAACATTTGAACTGAGGGAGCCATCCAGTGTGGATTGGTGAAAGTCTCTCCAGGTGAAAATCAGTTTGGATATAGGCCTAATTGAAAGAACTAAATGGATTTAATATCCAGAAGCATGTTCAATGAGATAAATCTTAGCATTTGAGAAATTATATTCAGAATAGTTAGGGAACAACCAAAAAAGTCTTATGAATGGTGAATTCAATGACTATATTTTTTTGCTGCATGAGCAATCTCATAAGAACTTATTTTGGAGCTTTTGTGACCAGCTTGTCTGTTCTAAAAGCGATTTTCATTGAAGCATTATGGAGCTATCTTGACAGCAATTAAATAATGACTAAGAAAAGGACCAAAAACAGAGGCATGAACTTGTAAGTTCTCAAGAACTCTCCTGTTATCTTAGGTGCTAATTGCCATCAGGGACCAATTGGCTTAATTGCGATTCAAGTGTCACCCAACAAAACTACTTTGAAAAATCCAATCAGTAAAGCAGCAATTCAAGCAAAATGTCTTGATTGCAATACAACAGATTGCTGTTGTAGCAGCCAGACACTGCTGCTGCTTAATTAAAGCATTTCATGTTAGGCCTAGGCAACTGACGCCAGTCAAATCCACCACTGACGACGGCGACTGACGTTTGTTGGCATGACGACGACGTCAACTGACCCATTATGATGGACGACGACGACCAATGACGACGACTCCGGGGTCTACTTGTACATACCATCTTCCATCCTCTTCCATCCCATCTGCAGGATTTGGTTGCCAATCTTCCAAGATTTCATTGAGTAGCATAATAGCTAAGGGCTATTCCATTTAAAACCCTGGGGGGGGGGGGGTGTGGTCGGGTTGGTTTTAATTGGGGGTACCCGCAAAATTCTCTTTAGATGTATGGGGGGGGGGGGCATTTCCACTCCGTGAAGGCTTACGCATTGTAATAATAAAATTGTTATCCGATGAATGTAGGGTGGGTAAAGAATTCGTATTTAGTGCATGTAGGGTCTGCACAAAAATCGGTTAATACATGGGGGTTAAAAAAAAATCACATTAGATGCATGGGGGGGGGGGGAGTCAAGAACGTAGCCCGACCACCCCACCCCCAGGTTTTTAAATGGAATAGCCCTAATCCTTTGGCTTTAGAGATGTTAATTGATTACAAAGTATATCATTTGTTAGCTGTTGCCATAAATTGGGTTGCCTATACAGTATTTATGTATACACATTACGTATGTTAGCTGAAGTACTTCTTCCATTAGGGTTATTGTAGCCCTCATATCCTGTAGAGAGTCTTGAGTTAAAATAATCTGCAAAAAGCTCCATATTTTACAAAATTGTTTTTGTTTACCTTGTACTTGTCTGTGATTTAGCTAAATTGCATGCCATCACAAATGATTTATTCCCAGTTTGTTTTTTATTAAAATGTCGAAGGTAAACGTAGCCACCCTTGAAGAGCCCCTGGACTCCTGGAGGGTTGATATAACAGAAGTTATGACAAATTTGAAGATTTTTTTCAATGACAATTTATACCACTATACCCACCATTTCTATTATTTTGTTATACGAAATTGAGAAGAAATTAAAGCCAAGATTGATGTATGGGTATTTGCACATTTATTTCATTCAAATTGAACATATCAGGAAATACACATTGACTAGGAAGAGAAACATGGACGGTTTTCACTTGTATCACAAAATTTCAGAAGTTGTGCCCTGAGGCTTCTCCGGTTTGTATGTTCAGAAAATATTTAGTTACAGAAATTGTCGACTGTCAGTTATAAAAATGGAATGCTTGTGTCTTGGCCAACTGATTTGTACTCCAGTTGTGGTCAAATGAAAGTAGCTGCAGAATGTTCAACATGATACACCTTACTAGTAAAGACATGTATTTTTGTTACACGCAAAATTCACTGGTGTACATAGACCTAACTATCTATATAATTTTATAGATTAATAAAAGCAGCAAAAAACATTTTACAATGATCGTTGTACATAAATTTATCATTGATGTTAAGTGTTTTCACTTCTGTAATATAAACTGTTCTATAAACTCATTTTGCTCTTGTTCTTCTTTTATCAATCCTTCGTGTTGTATCCGTAGTCTGAAAAATAGACATTGATAGTGATATAATTTCAGAACATAGCTTTGTCAATACTCAATACTTGAAATGAGACATTTTAAAGAGTATCTTGTCATTAAAGCAGACCAAGATAATTAAAATTTGCTGCATTGAAAATTTCAAAAGCACATCATAATATTCTTTACATTGAGAGTATTGAAAGTGCTAGCATTTTGCATTGTAAACTGCATGTTTACTATGCAGTTTTTCAATCCATTTACACAAGATAAATATTGCAAAAAATAAAGTGCAATACCGTTCAAGTTGCATCTTTTTCTCTGTTATGAGGGCTTGTAACTGCTGCTGTTGGGCTTCTCTTTGTTTTGTTATGGACTTCAATGTGTTTCTTGACCCTATTGCCTGGAAGGGGAACAGAATAGGCTGAATACAAAGTCCAAAGAAAAGCATACTCAATCTCTAACAACGTGTTTCCACAGATTTGATCAATTTCTAAAACCATCTGCTGATGGACTTCCTATATTGTTCCGTATCTCATTAACATATATTGCTACCAGAAACATTTATTGCCATTTTACAAGCAATTAATCAAAGGCCTAATAACATACAATTTTTCTGGAGAGCCCTGCAGGCTGCAGTACCCCAAATGGGAGCATACATGTTTTCACATCTGCTTGCTTATTTATTAGCATTAGACTTAGAGGAAAGACCCTAGGAGAAACTTGTTTACTTTCTGTGGTTGGCCTATTAATTCATAGTGTGGTGATTCTGACCCTTAGACCCTTGGCCTTAGACCACTGAGTGACTCTTTGGTCTAGTGGTCAAGGTCCCCGCCTCCCACGCAGCCGCCCGGGTTCAACTCCCGGTCGGGGCCTCCTCCTCTCAACATTACAATAGTAGTTTTTAAAGCGATGACCAGTTCGCAAAAATTCTGGACGAGTAAACTTATATAATTATATGCCAGATTTGGTGTAGGCCCTACATTGTAATTAGTTTCTAAAGTTGATTGGCTATAGTCTATGGATGGCGGTGAAACATCCTGCAACCCTATGGCATAGCCTGGCTATGTACGAGACTGAGACAATAGACATGTCAACCTATTCAGAGCTCGGCTCTGAAATAGACAGGTTGGCTTAACCTGTTAACAGAGCCGGCTGGTTCTGCCAATAGACTGACACAGCTATTTACATAGCTCGGCTCTGCATATATAATATTATTATATATCCTCACTAGCATTGGCAGAGCTTCAACTACAGAGCTTGGCTCTGAAAATAGACACTTTGAAAAAACAATATTTGAAACTAGTCTTACCTTCATCTTTTCCTTTTCTACTTCCTTGGCCACATTATCAATGAGGGATATGAATGTTCCAACAATTTTCTGGAATTCACCCATCTCTGTAAAACAACGTCACATTTTAGAGATATTACTTGACAAATTTGACAGAAGGAGCACCTGTCAAACTTTAATTTCAAAGGGTTTCATTGGTTTGTTTACATTGCCAACGGGTGATTTCTGGATGTCAACAGCTTATAATGGCCCATATCTGGCAGTTCAAGTCGCGAAACTTACTGTCAAGAAACTCTTTACATTCATCCTTTAATTCGTTAGTTTGCTGGGCTGCCTCAGGCTCTAAAACTCTGATCTTATTCAATTCATCAAAGTGAAGTCCAGCTCGAGCTAAAGCTTCGTCCGCCATCTTGCTCGACTTGTGTGGAATTTATTAAGCCATTCTGCTTTCGATTCTATAATAAAAGAATTCACGACCCTTAAAGTGTCTCTTAATTCCTCAAAAGATATTATACTTTTATTTAGTAGAGGAAAATGATCATTTTCATCTGAATATCGTGATTATGTGTTAATTGTTAATGCTGCGAAACCAATTGTAAACTTGAATGAAAACTCTGGAAAAGGTGGGTGTGTGGATCAGTAATGTTATTTGTTGTTTCGTGGCATATTTTGCCTTTATTAATGGAACAGAAAGGCCAACTGGACAGCTGAAATGGTTGGTTATAAAACTGGTGTAAAATGAGGGGTCTCTGACTGGGCATTGCCCCCTTGATCACTGTAAATTTGCCCTTTATCTCGAAACGGAAACAGCAGGCAGACCTGTCATTTGAGCTGTCATCAATGAACCTATTATGAGGTGTCCCATTTGTGTTAGACAGGCCTGTATTTTTAGTGTATATCCAATTAGATCTGGTACACCTAAATTATAGTGAGATTGAGTTGAACTGGCAGCAATAATGATTGCCAGTTGCCTATTGACTATTGTCCAGGCAATGACTTATATATCCTTTGAAAAGGGCTAAAGCCATTTGAAGCCATGAAGCCTTCAGTTTGATAAAGGTGTTTACATTTATCATATTTGTGGTATGGTGGCCTATTGTTCTAATGCATGTGTTTTGCCAATTGTGTTTTGCCAACTAATTTCTGATTACCTGATTCACCTGAGTAAACCTCGAAGTCAGTCAGAGTTGAAACCCTGACTTGCTTGGAAAGAAGTTCAACTGATGGTCAGCTAAATTATTAAACTTTGACTTCACTTGACTTCAACAAACTTCAGCTAACTTAGTGCAATTTCATAGGGCCCTTCTAAAATATCGTTCAACAATACAATCATTATAACTTCGGAAGTTCCAACATTTTTACTTGCAAGTCATGTAGGTTGCAAATGCATCAAGTTTTAGGGAGTGTTTCATGTTGAAGAGATTTTACCAAACTCCTTAAATAGTGTGGAATGGATCTGGCGCTCTTTATACTGTTGAGAATGCTTCCAAAACCATTTCTGTGAGTTTAAAATTGGCTAAGTTATGCAACAATGACTTGACTTCTGCTGACACATCTGACTTGACTGGACTGAACCATAACTTGCTTGGAAAGATAACTATGACTTCAGTGGTCGACTTTATGTAGTTGACTTCTGGGTCTACACCTGAGTGCTGTGTGCTCTGATGCATACCATTGATAATGGCTATGGTGTTGAATGGTGAATTATGGAGGCTTCAAAATTCTCACATTGACTAATTATATAAATTTGTGTATCTGATATAACTTGTTTAATATTATGTTGTGTATGGTGTGGGCGCAGGTTAGGTCAATGGTACAAGACAATGCAGAACAATTTCCAGCATCAGCAGCAGATGCAGTATGGTGGGATGGCGGGCCAAGGAATGGTGGGGCCAGGCCAACACGCCATGCAACACGCCATGCAACAGCCCCAAGGGATGCACCCTGGCATGATGCCTGCCGCCATGATGCAACAACAGATGTTCATGCAGCAGCAGTTTGCTCAGCAGATGTACCCTGGCAATCAGGTAACCCGTAATTTGGTTATTTATCTCATTTTATTTTTTAATTTAAAAGGAGTGTGTGATGGTATCAAATTTAATGTATTTTTCGTTTCCATCTCTGAGTCATATCTTGAGTTGACACTGAATCTTGTCTTTACAGATGGGCATGATGGGACCTGGCCACATGGGTGGAATGCAGTTTCCTCAGGGGGCTCCTGGCCAAATGCCTCCAGCCTACTCCCCGGCAATGGCCCAGAACTTCCAGGCCAAAAAAGAGTAAGTGGAGAAATTGTGTATTAGTATGGCCCTCCTGACTATGCACTATGCAGTCATATCAATCGTATTATGTTGTTTATGTTTTGACACGCCAGATTTCCTCATTTACAAAAACACATTTTCCTTAGGAGCAAAAGGATGGTTGGTCAAGCGCGGAAGATTGAAGGAGAAAAGAAGCGTATGGAACAGGAGATGAAGCAACGGCAGTTTGTGGCCCAGAAGAAAAAACTACAGGAATTCTCGTCAATTGGGAGTCGCAAGATTGATCCTGAGTCATACATGAAGTCCTTAATCGGTGACAGTGGTCCCAAGCCGAATGCCCAGAAAGGTCCATCGCCCCAAGGTCAGGCCCATGGTCAGGCCCAGCAAATGGCACAGAACCAGGGAGCAGCCCCCCACGAAGGTAAGATGGATTAGTGCAGCAATGAAACCTCTTCATATTACATAAAATATATATTTATGAATATCAGTTAATTATGAGAGAACATTGATTTTTTTAAGTGTCTGCCTGTGGTTGCATCAATTATTTGACATTTTCTCTCTTGCTTATTTCAGAGGAGGATGACAGTTTTGGTGAATTTCTTACTGGTCCAGTCTCTTCCATCACTGAGCAGCCAGTAGCTGTGACAGTAGCAACAGTAACGCACCCTACTAGCACTGTGGCACAAAGTGAGGCTGCCACCAATCACAGCACAGTAAACAGTCAACCAGCCAATCAGTCCGCTCCTGTCCAGGCACCCAGCACCCAGCCACCCAAAAAAGGTTAATGTTCATGCAGAATCATACTTGTCCGTGTGTTTGAGTAGATTGTTTTGTTGATGCATGTTAACCTATTAATCTTAAGAGACCATTCTTGAGCATTGTGTATTATACAATGTATATTAACCTATATTAGTTATACTAGTGATCTGAGCGTGTTCTTTGACTGGTTTTGCTAACTACAATACTTGATGCATGTTAGTCTGTGCCTAACTAGTTGATTCAATCTTTGCAGACCTAATGTCTATGATGTTTGAATGCTCAGACCTGAATGCTCCAAAGACAGCCAAGACTTTCATTAAGAAGGTCTCTGTCAAAGACGTAGCACCTAAGAAAGTCCAAGCCAGCTTTTCTCAGAGCCAGAAGGCCCGGCAGTGGAGTGATACTTCTCAGTTCTCTGAGCTCTTTTTGTCTCAAGGTTTGTTATGAAACGCATACTCATCAATAATACTTTGCCTAACTGTTTGACATAATTGTGCACTTACCTCACATAGCCTGCATTGTTTGTTTGATTGTTATAACTTAAGACTTGCGAATGTTTCTCCACTGCATTGATTGCAATCTAGTGTGTGGCTTGAAAACTGGAGTTCTGAATTGATAAATGTTTAAAAGAGACTGCGCTCTATTTTGTTGAAAAATATTGAATTTATCCATTCAACTTCCAGTCTCTGAGCCTCTGAAATCGGTCACCTGTTCACCTTGTAAGCCAGGAGAAGAAGAATTTTTCATTAAAAAATATATTAACTGATTTATAGGTTTGCTTATATCTGGTAATTATGTATGTATTATTATGTACACCATTTATATAGCGCCATATTCACATTTACTTATTTTCTGCTGCACTATTAGATCAAGAAAACAATGATGCCATCAGAATTCCGCCTAAACTGCCTAAGTGGCTTTCTGGAGAAGTAGCTCCTCCCAAACTCTACATGCAGGTGCAAGAAGCCTCCACCAGGTGAGTTCCCTAGGGTATATTACATATGAAATCAGAAGAGGAAAAAGATAACTAATTGTCTGGTGCATTATAGTTTATTGGACCGATACAGTATGCACCAACTATTAAAAAATTGTCAGTTTAAGAGACTAATCGCATGCCTCCCTTACTCTGGTTGCATAATCTCATATTCACTGGACTTCCTGTTTGTTTATCTTCTCTCTTTCTCTCTTGGCTCAATGTCTCTCAAATCTCAACTAATTTGATCGAACTTGGTGTTTCCAGGGACGAAAAAATTCAGACAGAATTGCTCTACCCCATTTTGCTGCGCAGTGGTTTGCAGAGAGAAGTTCTCGGACAGATCTGGGCCAATGCCAACCGAGCTAAGCCGGGAGAACTGACCCAGCAGGAGCTCTACATGGTCCTGGCCATGATATCCATTGCCCAGGTTAGTCTAATTTATTGTCATTTGGGCCGCTGCCATAGTACTCGGAAGTGGGGTAAAAAAGACAAGATATCAAATTATATATTCTTTGATATTGAAGCATCAGAAAAATGTTATAAATACAGGGGTGACACCTTGAAATAAAAGATCGAAATGGAAATGAAACATAATGATTAAAATAATGATGCTCAGCCAGAAATGACTAATAAGTGTTCTAATAAAATAATTATAACTTTATAAGTTTAACCCAGATAACGTTCTTGTAGGAAGTGAAAGAAAGCTGCTTGCAAGTTTTCATGCCTGAGCAATGAGTAGTTTGGCTGGAGTAGCGTAAAAAATCCATGGATTTATAACAGGAAAATTGGATGATGTCAGAAAGCATTAGATACAACTAAGGCCTATCTTCACAGTCACCAGGCTCTAAACCATGCTGTGGGTTGACGATTGATGAAATGGTCAAATTGGCCTTATGTGTGTCTGATGCATATATAATTGATGTTTTCATTTCTTCTTCACAACAGAACAACATGGATTACTCCAGGATAGATGTGTTATTACGCTGCCCCCATGCCCCTGTGCCTAACCTGGGCCAGTATGCAGCGCCCGCCCAGCAAGCAAGCCAACCAGGACTTCCAGACGGAGACGGAACTGAACATAGCACTGTCAAGGGAGACGAGCAGGACCCTGGGGGTACAAAAATACCACCTGGTCATCCGCAAGGCCCTCCGCAAGGTCATCCACATAACCACCAGCAGCCTCCTTACCCTGGACCAATGCCACCAGGTCATGGCGGTCAAGCAATACCTCCTGGTCACATTCAAGGGCGTGGCCCACCTGGCCAGTTACCCCCAGGTCACTTACCCCCAGGTCAGTTGCCACCAGGAAATGTCCCGCCCCTAAGTGCCCCCCTTGCAGCTTCGCCGGGCCCTGGAGTGATGCACCCTGGAGCCATGCATCATCAGATTCCTCCAGGAGCAATACCCCCTCTCCCTGGAGCTCACCCAGGGGCTCACCCAGGGGCTCACCCAGGGGCACCTCATGTTCCTCCAGGTCCTGTTACTTCACAGCAAGTTTCAGGATTCCTTAACAGAGGGCAGGGTGATCCTGGGGCATTCCGTTCTGGATTCATTCCCGCAAACAACATTCCTGCCAACGGCCTGACTGGAGATGAGGACTTTGACGATTTCCAAACGGCTCCTCTCAGTTTACATGGTGAGAAATATTTCATTAAGTGTTGCTGAAGTTTCATGTAATTTTGCTGTTAATGAATGGGAAAAGGACAGATCATTACAATTGCCAACACTGATCTGTTAGTACATATTTTTGAAAACCATAATTTATGGAAAGAAAAGTGTGATAACTTTTTTGTCCATCGATGTCCAGTATAAACAACTCTTCTTGTTTGAGGAGGACTTCAAACTTGAAAATTTTGAAAAATTGACAATTCTGCTGTGAGTAGGTTGGATTACATGTATTTAATGTAGTAAAACCTGTTTCAGATCCCAAGGTGTCTTCAATATCCATCGGTTCAACTAGTCATATCAGGTGACCCTTTTCATGATTCAACCGTATCAGTGTTGAAATATTCACAATTTCTCAGTATGTAGCTGTTATTTTATCCTGGCAATTGACTCATGGGTTTGTATTGTCTTTTCAGTGGTTCTAGTTCTAGCGCTGCAGTGCCTGAGGATCTGATGAGTGCGGAGGACAAGTACAGTGCATTCAGGATGGCTATGGATACAGGCCACCCTCAGCCGGAGCAAGCGGAGCAAGCGGACTTTGATGACTTCAAAAGTGCAGCAGGTCCTGCCAATGAGTTTGCTGACTTCAAACAAGCTTTTGACAAAAACGCTTCTGGGGATTTTGTGTTATCGGACACCCAGACCCCCGCATTTAAACCATTCAATGACATCAACCAAGCTGTAGGTATCAATATCTCGACTGCAATGCAAGCGTCAGTGCAAGCGTCAGCCTCTGACGATAAGATTGCTGCTTTGAAAGCGCTTGTCCAAGACAAGAACCTGTACAAAGAGAAGATGGAGAAGGAGGGGGTCAAGGAGGAGGAGGAGGAGTGGGCCGACTTCCAGACTGGGGCTGGTGGTCAGGCTATCAATGGTGCTCCTTTGAAAGACGATGGGTTCCTGAGTGCCGTCCAACCTGCAGATTTCAACAACAGTTCAAACAACGAAGACTGGGCCAGTTTCCCTCCCCCGACCCCCCATGCCAGTGCCTTGCCAAACCTCAGAGATACAAACACATCAGCCACCGTCAGCTCCGACAGCACTTCTGTGAAGCCATCTTTGTTCCAGACCAATCAAAAGGAGTCCATTCCTGCCAAATCGTACAAGCCTGGGACTGTTAAAAAAGACTTCTTTGGCCGCCCAGTCGCCCCTCAGGCCCCTGCTGGCACTGGCATGCACCCCTTCGACATTTTACCCCCTGAAATTCCCGATGCCCCTGATGACGACTCTTTTGACGAGTTTGGCACTTTCCAGGTTAGTTCAGTAACTCGTTTAATTAAGCTACCTCTAGCATATGCAGTTTTGATCAGTAAAGCACTATTGGGGAGATTTGGTATAAGAAATAAGAATGTTTAAGAAAAGTAGATAGTCATGATTTTGTTTTTTTAATTCCCCAACTAGTTGTGTATGTGGCTGTAAAGCAGTCATGACTCAGTAGCATGAGGTCTTGACAGGAATTGGAGGGAGGGAATCTAAAATCTGTTTAGTATGTCTAAAATTATGAGTATTAGTGAACAATTTGAGGCTTTTAGCTGATAATGAATGCCCGGCAACCAGTAGTAATTTGTTGGGTTGTGTGTTTAGAACCACGAAGACCAAAGTGAGGGGATCTCCAGCCTGCGAGTGGGCGCTTACAATGTGGTGGATGAGGACATGTTCGCTTACAACAGTCGACCCCCTCAACATTTCCCAGTCACAGCAGACGCCGGCGATTCTGTTTCTCTGCCCAATTACGAATTCACGGGTAATGATTCTGGTAATACATGTACATGTTGTATGTGCACTTTATTTTTCACTTGTTACAGTTGTTATCCTTTTAAGAATTACATTATGTTGTATTTAATAATTTGTATATATGTAAGACATCTTAAATTACGAGTTGCCTACAGCGTGTATTGTGCCAATGTCCGTCCTGTGGCTTGCTAGAAAATGTATTATGCTTGCGCTTGACTTCTAGTATGATTTTAAAATGTAATTTCAAAAAGCTTTGCTTCATAATTATGTATTGCTGCTAGAAATATCTGAATTTTGACCAGTATGCTATCCACACAAAAATGTAGTGGAGGAGCAAGTGAAGGGTTATGTGAGGTTGACTCCCAAGGAATTCTTGTTTCCACCAACAAATGATACCATCTTACTGGCTAGTTATTATTATTAGTAGCCAAAACAATTATTCTCTTGACAGTCAATAACATCAACTGTTTCTTGTGCGCAGGTTGGAAGAAGCAGCCCAAAGAGCCCCGAGGAGAGGACGGTCAGTCAGTGTCCAGTCTTGATTTCCAAAGAGCCAAGTCCAGTTCAAAGGAGGGCAGTCCTGCGGGAGGTGACAGTCAGTCAGTTTCGAGTCTGGAGTTCACGGGAGATCTGACCACTCGGAGGCAGGACACTCCTGGGGACGACCGATCCGTTGCCAGTCTGGAATTGAGGATGGCAGCAGTAACGCTTGACACCCCAAGTAGCACCGGAGCAGAGGAGAGCTTTGGTGACTTCAATAGTGCCCCTGAAGCGCAGAATAACAATGTCACAGGTTCGCAGTATGACATTACTTCCACAAGATGTTTCGTTTTATTTGGTTACTGAATGAATTTCTTTGATATACAATTGTTAGGTAGCCTAGTTAAGCAGTTATTGAATGTCAATTGTGCATCGGACCAGATACTTGAAATTGAAGTTTTATTTGCTTTTTCACTTGTTGTTCGGCACAAATGTTTGATGAATGTCGTTTATGGTCATTTATGGACCTTTCGGCTGGGCTTGTAGAAAATTTTACTTTCTCAATCTTGGAATTCGCTTGTTGAAGATGTGAAGAAATGAGCTCAGGATTGGTCTTCATGGGGAAGGATCGCAAAGTCAAGTTGGACACCTGAAATGTGTATCCTTGTCAAGGGTAATTAATATTTTATAAGCCCTACTCCTATTTATTGCAGATGAACGTCCAGAAGTGAAACCCAAATCTGCCAGTGAGCTGTTGAGTGAGGGAGGCTTCCCAGGCATTGGCAATATCAGCGACAGATATGTTAGTTTATCAAAGGAACCTCGGGTTAGTCGCACTTACTTTTATGGTATTGATTGAAATTTGTGAAGTGAGATCATTTGGACTCCAGAGGTGTCGATTAAGCATGTTTTTGTAGCTGCCCACAGGACTAGTGTTCCTCCAGATTTACCGGTCCTGACTAAAATTTGGCTACCTGTATAGAAGGCCTAAACACATTCACTCATATAGAACTATTAATCTGGGGAAACTGAGCAATCGATTGTAGGTGTCGATTCACGGCGTTATTGCCATTAACTAGGTGATTCGAGTAACCACGATTTTAACTACTCCTTCATGATCGATTTGGACCAACCTTGGAGTAGTTTACTCTCGGAGTAGAAACGTCACTTCCGGAGTAGTTAGAGTAGCGCAAATCGAATGCACCCATTGATTCACTCGCCTGATCGACACCCCTAGGATTTGCAAGAAGTGTTTGTGCTGAAGTGAAGTTTAAATGTTATGCTATGTGAAGAACAACGAGAAGCTACATTTGGCATCTGTCCCTGTTTGTCAGCACATATTTTGGTTTTATCAATTGCCAGAAAATACTACGTTCCAATTTTGCGATAACAATTCAGTCTGAATTTTTAAAGGGAAACTTAATAATGTTTGATTTAGGACTGTGAAAAGCACACGTACATGTGGACGAGGTGCCTGGACAAGTGTTGTGAGATGATCCAACAGGCCAGCATGATCCTCACCTCCATCCCAGAGCCTCCCTTGATTGCTGAGATCTTGCAGTCCGAGCAGGGAGTGCAGTATTTGGCAGGTAGGTGACCGTGGGTCTGGCACATTTCCTCAATCTTCTCTAGTAGTATCACGGTGTCTGCCAATGCTTGAAAAGCCTGGATTTACTTTCTCAAATTGTTGTTTTTGTATCAGTTTGCCAAAAGATTAGCCTTGATTTTTGGGAAATTTTGGTCAGGAAAGGCGTGGAAATTTTATTTTAAAAAAAGCTGCAGACACCCTTTACAGTATTAATCTTGTTTCTGTGGTTCATAAATTACAGATATTCATACATGTAATAGTATCCTAAATTTAGTTGATGTAGCATTGCAAAGGATTTGCTTTCTGAACATGGAGAATCAATGTGTAAAAATCTAAGAAAAAGGAGCTTTCCAACTCCCCAAGTGTCACACTAATTATAGAACAGGAGCGACTTCTAACTCCGTGTAATTTTAATTTGCTGTATAGTTTGCAATGATGCTATCTGACGATATTGAAGAATTAATAACGATCTGTTAATCCTATAGCATTCCTTGAGATATTGAAAGTAATATTGAATGTTATATTTTCAGGCATAGTCGAGGTCTTCCGTGTACTAAGCCGGATCAAGACAGCCATGAAGGGATACTGTAAGTTCTGTTTAATTTTGCACTTTTCCTGTTCGATTGAAAGGGAATTGTAAATTAGTTACCAGTTGTTACAATGTTAGTCTTGTCAAACTTGTTCTCTGTAGTAATTCAGCTACATTTATGCTGAACAAATTATTTATTTGCAGCTGTCAACAATGATGAATTGACAGATGTCTTGAAAGAAACGAACATAGCGTGGAGTAATCTCATGGAACTATTGTCGGATACCCCTTTATATGTGAGTAAATTTGATAATAATGCGTGTTCACTGTTCAAATCTGGCCGTTTCTGCGAAGTATGCAGAGAATGAATGAATTTTATTTTGTTGAAATCTTTGTTATAAATAGTCTTGACTGTTGATGCCAATTACTTTGATAAAAGCTTGTGCTGAAAATTTGATGAGTTAATTTAGATGCTTATTCTGTAGGCCTGTACCTACAGCATTTTAAGGTGAATAGGGCATAGTTATTGTTGTCTTTCGTAATGGTGACCTGATAAAGTGGACAGATGTAAATGGTGATATATTTGATATTATGTTCATGAAAAGTACTCACTGTCTTGTGGTCAGCTACTGCATAAATGTTGTTAAAGTAACTGCCGTGTCATGAAATTGTATTGAATATTTCAGCCCATGAGTGCATCGGTGGACTTTTCCACGGCAATTTTGAAAAGCGATGGGGGTACTGTGAACGAGATGGCTTGCGGACTTTGCTTATTGGACGTTGATATAAAACCAAAGGGCAATAATTATGAAATGCATAAACTGACTTACGGAGGACGACAGTACCACACGACCTGCGCCAACTTTTGGGTCAACTGCGTGGACTCCATTTTGCCTACGTTGACAATTCCCGAACTGTTGTGATCTCCGTTAATTGTTCACCATCATGATTCATGATCAAACCTGTAATCAGCACCTGTTATAAACGTACCTGTAATTACTGTGAATATTGTAAATATATTATATAGTAACCAGTCCCAGGGCCTGTACATAGTGTGACCAATCTGGTGAAATTCAAGGTATACGAATGCTGTATACAAACATAGTATAATTAGCACTTCTTGAAATGTGTCTCAGTGCAATAGCATCACACTACATGACCATTGATAGGATGTTTTCAGGAATCAAAATGTGAGCTAGGTTGTATTGCAATTAGCAGCAATGTATTTAGTAAAGCTGCAAATATGACATTGCTTACCCCCATATTACTAAATTATTGAAGGTGAAGTGCATGAGATGTCTTTGTTGTGCGAGATGTTCCGTCAATATGATTTCACTGTCATTAGACTCGTTACTCATTATGCTGATCATTGCTGTGTCATTGACTTCTTTACATTGTAGCTCATTATTCTATGTGATTACTTGCATAATTATTGATTATCTTTGAGTCGTAGATCCCCATGAAATGCTACTGCTATAACACATTCACTGCTAAAACGACCAAGCAGGGTTTAATTGCAATTAGCCCTTGTTTGAAAAGCCACGGACACATATCTATAGGCAATTTCTTCCACATATTTTAATAAATTGGTTGTGTTGTACAGTCACACGAATTACTTAAAAATTACCGACATATGAGTTGAAAAACTTCTGTGTAAATTGATATTATATCAAAACTGAATGTGCGCAAGGTTATAGCAACTTTAATAGTACGCGAATCTGTTAAATCTGGCTGTTGTAACATTTTGAGCATTTTGTCATTCATGCCATAATTGTTATATTTGTTAGAGAAGGTTTGAGGATTGGTGACTTTAATATTAATATTTTGCTTAATCAAATGTTGCTTATTGTGAACTTTTGTCTGTGGTATACTACACCTCTTTATATTTATCTATTCTCCCTTTGACTACTTTTACTGGCAAAATGCATTGTCTTATAATATGATTGTCAATTTTCGTTGATGTGTACAGAACAATCAAACATGTACCATACTTCTAATCCTTTTGACACACGACTGTGATATACTTCCGTACTCTTATTTATTGACCATGGGTTTTTAATCTTAGACTTTAGGCATATTTGTGGGCTTTAGCTAATATATACTTGTTGGCGATTTGTACATATTGATGATTATTAAATCTTATTATCCATGGGTTACACTTCAAATTGATTGTTCGCATGTTCTGCACATGAGCAAGTATTAATATCTATTTAATATTCTTTTATATCTCATTACTACTCTAATTTAACGTGAAATGGCAATAGATTATTCTCAATGATTGCGATTTATAGAATGGAATCTAGCTGGAATAGGGAGACATTCTTGGTTGTAGCAATTCTGCAAAATGTTTCATTAATATATTAGCGAAGAAGGCTTAGTGTATTTGGCACACTTGCAAAATTGAAAATTCACTGTTTTTGTACCAAAGCCAACTGAAAATGTATGCTGCTAATTTTGAACAATTGGGCTTGGTACAGTCAATGCATTGTGCACCGAGTAGTATTGAGGAATGTCACGATTATTTAGTCGTCAGTTGTTCTGCCTCCTCTCATTCCACTTTCTGTTTGTTTTGTCTTGAGTGGTGCTTTTTTGTTAATTGTGCAACAACTGCCTGATTGTTGTTGGTCGACAGTACAATAACCAAACATTCCAAGCTTTATGTTAATTCCATACATGCTTAACTTATTAAATTGCTGTACACCTTACTCAATGACTTAATTTGTATGTTTTTTATTCTGCTGGAAAGGTTAATTGTCTCCCAGCTGATTGACACACAGTCACTTGTGCCCGCCATGATGTGGCAGAAGTACTGGCAAACTTGGCAAACTTCAACTGGGCCTAAAAAAAATGGGGCCTAAATATAATTATATTATATAGAAAATTTGTGGCTGGTCAGTGTTTGGGCTAGGCTGGTGTTGACATAATTTGGTGGCCTTTAACGGGCTAATGGAAATTGTACTGGATGTGGATTTGGGCCGGCACAATCGGCATCAGTGCTCCAGGGTGAAGGCTAAACCAAAGGTCAATGAGGTCAAATAAGCAGGTGCTGCCGTCTGTGAGATAGTTGTGAAGTATTGATCTTCAGTGACTCAGGGGAATAATGATGCATGTTCTGCTAAAAGTGCTTTTTGGCTCTTTCTTCTTCTTTTCTTTGTATTTTACACTCCTAAAATGCTGCAGAAAAGCTGCAAGACTGACAGAAGCTGATGTGCGTGTGATTGCAATGAGGTAATTAGTCTAAAGCTGCATTTGATACGTTTGTTTACATGAGTGATAATAGGGAGCTTTGCATTTAAATTTATTTTTTTTACTGTAAATGCAGTGTATACTGTATAGGCCTATAATTCTGACAACAAGGCTTGATGTTTCAGGGGTGTGTCAGCTGCACAGGCTGTCATTGCCTGTTGTGTGGGTTACATTGTGATTATCAATACCATGGATGACATCATACAAAAGCAGTGAGTTCATTTTCGCAAGATCAATTATCAATGAAATGTCTGAAGTGACAGAAAATAACCATTAACATTCAGTTTCTACAGGTATGTCCCACTGATTCAGATAATTATGGGCTCGAGCCATTATCAATTTCAAAATACGAATAAGCAGTGCTTTTCCTAGGACAAAAATTCAATTAGCCACAAAGGCCAATTTTAAGTAAAAACATGTATGTGTGGCTAATTTGCATGTAAATTATGTGATTTTCATTAGCCACATGGAGGATGCATTAGCCAATGCTAATGTGGCTAATGGCAAGGAAAAACACTGGAATAAGTTTAATAATTGCATCTGAATATCTCCATAGGCACTGGTTGACGGAATTCTACATTTGGTTTGGACTTCCCTATTTCTACTACGACACCTGGGCGATGTACAAGTCCTTTTGGCACAAGAATCTGCAGGTGCAACATTTATCAACAAGTTCATCGCTCGCAAGTTTCATGAAGCGCCAGCCACTCATGATGTTTCACCATTTAGTGTTTCCTATGATATACCTGCCACTAATTGTCGTAAGTACTCTTAAGATCGTGTGGGGGGGATGGCCTATTAAATTCCATCCTCAAATCTTAATTTGATATGAAAGATGAAATACACTAAGTTTATATTTGCAGCATTTAATTATAAAAAAAAAAACTTAATGACTGATCAAGTTGCTGCGATTTCCCTTATTTAAAGTTATTTCTGATACGGTATTGAAATTTACCTCATGCAAAGTATTGATCACAACAAATGTCATAATTAGGCCACACATAATTGATCTTTAGCTTCTCGGATTCATCTCAAAGCCCTTTTTCTAGGGTCGATCGGTAGGACAAAAAAAAAAAATTTTTTTAATGTCAAAAAAAAATTATTATTTTTTTTTCTATTTTTTTTTTCCATCGGCAGGAAATCTATTGTGTCGGCGGGTCCGCGAAGCTAAGAATCAATTATGTGTGGCCTTATGCTTAATTTAATCCAATGTTAATGCATTTCCAAGCTTTAATTAATTAAATATTGGATAATTTGGACCAATATTGATGTGATTCCAGTGGTTCAGGAACGGCCTGGGAGATTTCTTTGTTGGCTGTTTCTACATGATAGAGTTGGCTATTCCTTTCATCTCATTCAGATCCATTCTTTTACAGGTAACTCTTCTTTCTTTCGCACATGTATCAATATTATATTTACAAACTTTTTTAATATTTCTCCGCTTATTTAGAAGAAAATGTTGTCATTCATAATAATTCCATTATGTAATTGTTCATGCTTTAGGTATTCTTAAAATATATTAAAACTTAAATGTAAAATTTCTCAATTTAGGTCTTTGTCCTCTCTTTTCAGCTTGGCAAGGAAAACACTTTAATATTTTTCATTAATGGAGTGGCGGCCATAGCGATGTTCGCAATATGCAGGGTGCTCATCTTTCCGTTTATGTTTTGGTGCTATGCTAATTATGCAAATATTCCTTTGCATTCTGTGCCCTTATTTATACCTAAGAAATGTACTCTAGGCTGTGTCGGAATACTAATTCCTCAATTGTATTGGTTGAATGGCATGTTTGTTGTTGCGAAAAAGACACTCAAGAAATATAGGAATCGTGAAAAGAAGTAATTTTAAAACGTTTTTTACGTAGGCCTGTTATGTTATTTATTTCATTTTGTATTGTTCCTCTGATAATGCTCTCTGTGATGTACTTAAACTCTCTGATTCTCTTTTATTTATACTTTTTAATAAATTTTACACTTTTTCTTAATTGTTATGGTTGTGATTCACATGCACAATATGTTGTTGAAATAAAACATATCAATGAAATACCATCATTCTTATTTTATTAACTGAGAACATGACAATCATGTTCATAACATGTACAATATAAACTCAGTTCCGAAAACATAACTCTTTCAAGTAAGACTTCACTTTTTCCTATAATTGATATAATATAAAATTGATATGAAAAGTATACTTAATAGCCGTACAAAAGTGTATATTACATTCATTACATTTATATTCGGTTCTATACATCCGTATATTTATAATTTGACTCAAGTTTCCTCATAAATACATATTCTCTCTTATAATAAAGTATATTTCAGTATTTATAAACTCATAACAATGCATTTTTGTCAGAGGCTGTTAAATACACAACTCCTGAGTTTAGCCGTAATATTTAAGCACCATCAGATTCAACAGAGTACATTAAAATGTGTTGCTAGTTGCTACCTATGTCGGTATTTTCAACGATTCACAAGTAACATACAAATATATAACACATTTGAACTACAAAAGGGACTTCTTAATTCTAGCTTGCCAAGCATTTGTAAATAAAGCAAATCAAAATGTTGCATAAAATCAAATAAGTTTTCGACTACCCTACATTTCTGATTCAATAAACCTAATCCTAACAGCTTTTGGCATTCTTACATTTTCAATGGGATCGACCTCTCGTAAATCTTTTGATAGATTTGTATTTATATGTAATAAGAATATAAGAATATAATGTGAACTTTTATAAACATAATACTGCAACAACTTACCAATAAGCAATCATGCTGATCTGTCCAACATTCAACACTTTCAAAAACTACACAAATTCCTTGTGTAAATTGTCTTTTATAAGAAGTTAAGAACACCGGACTTGCATTCAAGTGTACACTGTCCTTGAAATGGAAGACTTGATATGTGTGACTTGGGCAACAGAAGGTAGATATCAGTGAAGACCTGAACTTCAAGATTGGTTTATAGCTCCTCAAAGAAGGCCACTCTGGCCTTGGTGGTTCCTGACTTGACCTGTGGAGCAAAATAAAGTCAAACTTAACCTTAGAAAGCTGCAATTAGGCTGTCGGAGAATCAGCAACAGTTGAAATGGCTATGTAAAAACGAATATGAAAAGCCTTGACAAGAGAGCCGAGAGTGTCCCCATAAATAGAGCAGAGAGTGTCCCCATAGACCGTACCTTGAGGAGAGTGGAGTACTTGGTGTCGCCACTGTTCAGCTTCTCGTGCAGCAGGTCGTAGTGCGTCTTGTTTTCTTCAACTTTCATCCCCTCAATTTCCGACTTCAGTTCTTTCAGGTGGGCGTGTAGACTTTTGCTTTTCTCCATGTATTCCATGCTGCAAGGAAAATTCAACATTCATGAATTGTGTCAATCTTTGAGAAGGACAAATGTTTGCCATAATGATGGATAAGGATTCAGCAATTTTGAAAAATCAATGTTGCACCATGAGGCCTCCAAAACTCAAAAGTAACACAGCGCATAATTTAAGATAAAAGTAAAATGTATGTTGACATTATAGTTGAGCATTATGCCTCTCTCAAAAAGGTTTGATTAGACGTTACATCAGCATGTAGGTGATGAAAGTAGAATATTGAATACATACTTTTTGTGTTCGTTAAAACTATGAACTCATTTAGACCTACCCTTGAGTGAAGAAATGACTGTGGGCATGTAATAATTGCAATTTTGAAAACATTATCTTGCAAGAAAGATTTCTAACTCACCGTTCTTTCTCAATTTCCAGGGAGAGTTGGCCCATGTCAGAAGTGTCGGCCACAACTTCCGAATCAATAGCCAAGTCTAATACCATCATTTCTGAAAGCTCGTTCGTCGCATCTCTCTCATAATTTTGCAAGTTCTGAAAATAATGCAAGGCATTTCTTGATTAATGACTAAGCTTCACTGATTTATTATACACTTATTCCTTTAGTTAATCAAACTGATGTCACTGATAATCAATTGCTATTAAGTCAGCTGATTGATCATTCTATGTAAAATTCAACTCGTACACCATAAATTAATGCACACTGAGTATAGTATACACTTAGTAGGTTAGAATTTATTAAATGACTGAAATCAGAATAGAGCTTATACGAGGGGCGTTCAGAAAGTTCACGGCTTTTTTTTATATGGACACTTATTTTCAATCTAGAACAATGAATTTTTTACGGGATAAAATTCAGCAGTTTTGGAATGGGTTTCCAAAATATTGGAACATTTGGACATTTTTAAGTCATTCTGTAGTTGCCGTGGAAACAGAAAGTTTGGCTAGGTGGAGCAGGTAGTACGGAGATCAAGAAAATCAATGAATTGCGGCTGAGAAAGACTTCTCTCTGTCACTTGTATTAGTAAGATTGACAATATTTGACACAAGAAATATGATATTAGCTTCTAAATATACTTTCAAGCATGCCAAATGTTTGTATTCTTACAGCGAACCAATGTGGGGAAGCACTCCTGCATGCCCGATTTGGCAAGAGCGATTCAGGCGCCAGAATTTGAGTCCTTAACTACATCAGGACTTGTGACAAAGCATGGATTCACTGGTATGAGCAAGAGACCTGAAGGGACAGCATTATCCATCCCAGCTATTCCTTTGACATATAGCTTTAAATAAGACCTGGTTTTCCATTACCTTAATCACTGGGGGCAATAGTTTCAGGCACTGGAGGAGAAAAGGCTTTGGATGACTGAAATGCTTTCACATAAGCTTTTCCTGGAATGCTTCAAAGAACATTTATTTCAACGCGTCAGGTGTATGAATTGATACTTTTGTAGTACTTGTGAGTATTTTTAAAAGGTAATATTATATTTCTAGAGTTAATTATTGTCAATCTTACTAATACAAGTGGCAGAGTGAGGTCTCTCTAAGCCACAATTCATTGATTTTCTTGATCTCCGTACTACCTGCTCCACCTAGCCAAACTTTCTGTTTCCATGGCAACCACAGAATGACTTAAAAATGTCCAAATGTTCCAAAATTTTGGAAACCCATTCCAAAACTGCTGAATTTTATCCTGCAAAACATTCATTGTTCTCGATTGAAAATAAGTGTCCATATAAAAAAAAGCTGTGAACTTTCTGAACGCCCCTCGTATATCTGAAATCTAACAATCTACTGAGCTTTAATGAGTCCAGCAAACCAGATATAAAATACATAAGTAGATGCTTGTTAAAACAGTGCAAGTAACCAAATAGGGTAATGCTCTTTGACTCGGACACCCGTGAAAAGTAACCTTGAGTCGGACACTTTTAACTGCATTGAATTGGCTAGTTGACTGGACACCTGGGCAAGAAATTTATCACAGATGGTCATTTAAGTCCCACTTAATCCTCCAAGCTTTGTAAAATATTTTTGCAGTGTGCATTGTTGGTGATATGTGTCCTTCAAAAAGACACATTTCACCGTTGTGCCAACTTAGTTTTTGTGACATTTTGGAAATAGCTGAATTTTAAAAGCAGTAGAATAAGGATACAAACTGATCCAATCTTTTAAAAAATCTACAAACATGCGTGTATTTGGCTGCTCTATCATTCTGTCAGGTTTTTTCAGGTACATTTGATCTCAATTCAACATGAACAAAGTTTTGAAAAAATTTAAAAGGGCTCTTTGAGTCGGACGCTTGACTTTTTCAAAGTTTGTGGCACCTACCATTACGTAACAAGGGGGGTCAGCTAGTATCTACCACAGATCAGTTCCCGCCAAATTTGTGACGTCATTACTCTACCACATGTGAAACCTGTATGATGTTATGTAATAGAAAACAGTCCCAGTTATTGGAAATCCCTACAGATTTATAAATCTGTTCAAGTGTTAGCTTCTGGGGGTGCCCCCCCTCTCCCCCCCCCCTGCAGAAGGGAGTTACTTCAGGTGTGACCAGGCTGCCGCATCCACTGGCCCGGTGTAGTCCAGCATGATCAGTTGGATGGTTGAGGGGGGGGGGGAGGCTCATTTTATCAAGTGCATTGTTGCATCATGGATGAGGGATTTAGAAAAAAATGTTGTTGGTCTAAAAATTATTCCCAGAGCTCTGTCACAAGAGAGACATATATACATTAATTTTAACCATGGCAGCCGGAATATAGTTGTTAAAATACTATGCTGAATGTTTCTAATAAGATTATAATTAATGTGTCTTATCTTTCCTTGAGTTTTATTTTTCAATGCTCTTTTATGAAAAGTAATTAAGACATATATGTGTCGCCCATTTGAACATAGAGCTTGCTAAAACATGGATCTAGAACACTTTGGAGATGAAAAGTTGGTCTCAGTTTGAATTTGATATAAACTGTGGAGTTTTAAGTCCACTTTAAAATATCAAAACTTCTGGATTAATATTAGCTTTAGAGTTGTTGGAAGCAGGCATTCACATTTCTTTCCTTCTTCATTTGTTTCTTTTTCTTCTTTCTTTCTTGCTTCATTTTATTTAATAGCATGAAATAGATTTACAACTGTACTCATTATGTTCAACACACAAAAATAGCAGAAAACTACATCTTTCTGTGATACCTGGTTGCTGAGATTAAGCTATCATGAATGTTTGTATTGAACATGTATTTATAATCATAAGGTCTTCGAGTTTATGAATCAGGTGAGAATCAGGGCATGGACTTACCATAAACACATCCCTTAACAAGTATGTGGTTTATTTGGAGCAATAAAAGGCAGACCCAGTTCACAAGTCCCTGGATGAGTTGGTGCACGTGGGCTGGTGGTGGTGGGAGGAGTCTAAAGCAGGCCATAGCAGTGCTCAGCTGTGATTGGCTCAGAGTTAGAGGGTAGGGAGGGGGATTTCTTGGAGGGGGAGATGTGATAAAGGAGTGGCGTTTGCTATTGGCCAAGCCAATTTGACAGACAGGTGAAATAAGATAGCTGATTTTAATTCTAAAAAAAAAAGGCCTGCAAATTGCAGTAGAAAGGCCAGCATAAGAAACATCCAATGAACACAATAATTGTGATGACTGAAATAATAATATATTTAGATAAACACTTTTATATATACTTACACATCCATTAATCCATAGCTTTATTCGATTTAAATTAATCAAACTAATGTCAATATGTTGGGCAGCTTGGGCTGGGAGTTGGGCTTATTTGGATCAAAGCAAAAGATAGAGCAAAGCTTAAAATGAAGCAAAGTATGTAATACAGCAAAGTGAGAAATCAAGCAAAAGAGAAGGATTGAACAAAGGAAGAAATGAATCAAAGTGAGAGATGGAGCAAAGTTAGAGGTAGAGCAAAATGGAGAGGTGAAGCAAAGGGAGAGGTACGGAAAATGGAGAGGTGGAGCAAAGGGAGAGGTAGAGCAAATGGAGAGGTGGAGCAAAGGGAGAGGTACAGCAAAGGAAGAGGTGGAGCAAATGGAGAGGTGGAGCAAATTAAGGGAGAGGTGGAGCAAAGGGAGAAGTAGAGCAAATGGAGAGGTGGAGCAAAGAGAGAGGTAGAGCAAAGGGAGAGGTGGAGCAAATGGAGAGGTAGAGCAAATGGAGAGTTGGAGCAACGGGAGAGGTACAGCAAATGGAGAGGTAGAGCAACGGGAGAGGTGGAGCAAAGGGAGAGGTACAGCAAAGGGAGAGGTGGAGCAAAGGGAGAGGTAGAGCAAAGGGAGGGGTGGAGCAAAGGGAGAGGTGGAGCAAAGGGAGAGGTAGAGCAAATGGAGAGGTGGAGCAAAGGGACAGGTATAGCAAATGGAGAGGTGGAGCAAAGGTAGAGTTACAGCAAATGGAGAGGTGAAGCAAAGGGAGAGGTAGAGCAAATGGAGAGGTAGAGCAACAGGAGAGGTAGAGCAAAGGGAAAGGTACAGCAAATGGAGAGGTGGAGCAAAGGCAGAGGTACAGCAAATGGAGAGGTGAAGCAAAGGGAGAGGAGGAGCAAATGGAGAGGTGGAGCAAAGGGAGAGGCAGAGCAAATGGAGAGGTGGAGCAAAGGGAGAGGCAGAGCAAAGGGAGAGGTGGATCAAAGGGAGAGGTAGAGCAAATGGAGAGGTGGAGCAAAGGGAGAGGTACAGCAAATGGAGAGGTGGAGCAAAGGTAGAGGTACAGCAAATGGAGAGGTGAAGCAAAGGGAGAGGTAGAGCAAAGGGAGAGGTAGAGCGACAGCTAGGAGAGGTGCTGCTAATCTTTTAAAAGCCAACTTCTTTATCTCAAATATACACATTCCCAACATATATAGATTAATCTATAGATAGATAGGCCTAGAAAGACACACCGGTGTTAGATAGATAGATAGATAGATAGATAGATAGATAGATAGATAGATAGATAGATAGATAGGCCTATATAATGCAGAGGCCTGAGCTGACCTTTAGGCCTCAGTCTACATTTTACATGTAGGCTATATATATCATTAATCCAGATGCTTCTCTACTCTTATCCATGGATTAACATTCCTAATTACATATATATTGAGTTAAGAAATTTCCATGTGATTGGTTTTCTCGTTGTTTTTTGCCCTAAACAATTGAGGAGGATGTAATGTTAAGGTCTATATAGTTATATTTCTATATACCAAAAGCCCAAATAATGCAAACAGGCATGAAAATATAGGGGAAGCTTCGGAGAGTTGGGCCACTTTTTACATTCTTGCACCTCCTGCTAACAGTAATGATTACATAAACATGCTTAATGCATGTATTGTATCTTGAAATATTTCAGGAAATATTTTTAGGTTTGCATTGATATTTTCCCAAGAACATATGAGCTACAGCCCTATGAAAATTGGAAAAAATTTGGCCCAACTCTCCCCATCAAGTGGGAGACTTGGGCCAATCAGGGGGGAGACTTGGGCCATTGCAATATAAAAAGTTCGGTAAAGCTGTACTTGAGGCCATAATATTTTTAACCTGTAGTGTGGTGGTCTTAGAAGTCATTAATCCTGAATTGAGGCCTCTCGCAACTCTAGTTTGCTGTCAGACTTAAGTCTCGGCCTGATGGCCCAACTCTCCCCATCTAGATTTCCTGATATCTAATTATATTTGACCTTGAATAATTATTAAGGCCTAAAAATATTCAATCTCTGTTGAAAATTGCTCTAGACATGTTTTTCTGTCTTAATAAAAATAAATCTGGGTAAATGCATGACATGTGGGGAGAGTATTGGCACTGTCCCAACTCTCCCCCATTCGACCATTTTTCTCTTAATCCCAATTATGACAAAACCGGTTGTCTGATAATTTTCCAAAGTATGTTAATAACAACTGAATAGTCAAGCCTACAGAGCATGCCATAGAAAATTTTCTCAGTCCTTGTTGTCTGACAGACAATTAAAAACTCATAACATGGCTCAGTTTTTCCTTTTTTCATCCAAATTTGAAAATTCTGCTCTCTAAAGATCATGACAAGCAAATTAGCCAGAAATGTTACATCCATTGAAAGATTTTTATATTTATAAAATTTTGGTTGCTGCAGCTTTCTCAAAAAATGTTTAGTTTCCTCAAAAATCAGGGTGGCCCAACCCTCCCTGCGGCCCAACTCTCCCAAGCTTCCCCTACATACAATTATGTATGGGCCAGACCTCCTCTCCCAGGGACTCCCCCCTCTGGGGAACCACGGTCAAATTAGGTAATTTTTCTGGGGCTGCTTATGCGGCGATAGACCATTGCTGAAGGTCACTCCCTGCCCCCCTCCTCCACTAGAGGCAGGCCTATACCTCATGTAGGTAATATTATGGTTTAAACATGATCGTCAGAAAAACTTGGATATTAGCACTCTCATTTCACTATTAACCTTTTAACAGGCCTTTGTTGCTGTGTCGATTGTCACCCACATTATATATAGATACATTATTAATTTATTGGTATAATAGTATACAAATAGCAGATTAATTTATATGTCTATGTATGCACGTACATTTCCAGTAGGTGATGAGATCTATAGACAGATAGATAGATATAGATAAATAATCGGTCTAGTATCTAACTATCTAATGTTTTTTTTCTTTCGCTCCTACCGAGGATAAATAAATCTTGATTTGATTTAGATGGATAGAGTGAGATGGAGGCCCTTTGGAGGGAGAGATAGAGATAGAGAGAATCAATGGATTGAATTCATGATCTGAATTATAAGTGAGACTGTTATCAGGACTGTAATTATTGAATACTGTTTCTCAACATCAGTGAATATAAAAGAAGACAGATAGGGGCCGATTTACAGACTTATTTTGTTGATTATGCATTTATAGGCCTAACCTAACATTTAATTTTTTTGAATTTGAGGATCTCTTGTCCAAATGTAAATGCAAGGCTCCTTTGGTATCTTTGACAAATTACCAATACAAGCCTTCAAAATATAAGGGAAATAAAATACTTTTTGGATGATTTACAAAAACATGCTGTTTATCGACATTTGTGGATTCCTTCACAATGCTGATCAGGGCATGCTGACACCGATACCAGTCATGATGCAGGTCAGCACCTTGCTTCACATCATGCAATAGAGCCCGATCTGGCAGGCCCACCTTGCAGCTAGGTCACTAATAGACAATTAATGCAGGTGCATGATATAAGGTACATGCGATATACAATTACCCTACCAGTACCAGCAGACCAGGCTGCTACATGTAGAAATATTTTCATGCACAGATTCACTGATGAATGGGCCTATACAGAAAACACAAATTTGTGTCACTGACCACCAGGCTGAAGTGTGCAGCAAAGCATCACGTGGTTTTTCATCATGTCGTCACTAGCACTGTGACGTCATCAACTTGTTGCTGCCTTGGCCCCCCACTAACAAATAAGTGGACTTTCCCATGCTTCGTGACGTCGTTGTCAGTGATCTTCTTGACGGATTTTTTAAGACATGTTGCGATCGATTTATCATGGTGAACATACTTGGCAATAACCCTGCATTAGAGATTGGAATGAAGCAAACAGTTCATGCTATCAATACACAAAATTCAGAGTGGCAGGTAAGTGATCATGCTGCACAATCATGACTTGAAGTGGGGCCTGTCAAAGTGTCCGAGTCAAGGTGTCACCTGTCCGAGTCAAGGTGACACCTCCAATTGGTTGTTTATTGGAAATCATGCCAGATACAAGGCCAGGTGGTCACCCAGGTGTTAATCATCAGACAACTAGTAAGCAAAGGCATCATTTGGCACCTTGTTTGACTATTGATAGGTTGTCAATCAAACTCCAGGCCACTTTTAATAAATGTGCGATGTCAAAAGTGTCCGAGTCACGGAGCATTACCCTATCTGACAGGGGATTTAACTTTCAAGTCATTGAAATGACTGCCTGTTATGAAATCAAATGGGAAGTCAATTAACTGATGTAGTATAGCTACCTGCGATGACCTTGCTAGTTCCACGGCTCGTTCAGCCATTTTGGCTTTGGTCAGTTCCTCCTTGAGGATCTCGGATTCCCTGGTTCTGCGAAAAGCAGTGAAAAACAAAAAAATGTTATACTGGAGAACAGACATATTCTTCTCTTGTCACATTTTATTTTATATCAAAAATTATCTCGTATTTAAGTCTGTCAACTATGGATTACTTTTTTTTTTGTGTAGGCCCACACCTTTAAAACCTCTTTCTCAGTTGCTCCATTTTCGTATTAATAATCTATATCATCACCTAAGGTCTTGGGAATCTGTTGCTAACTGGAAACGCAATGCAGTGACATGCAAGCAGGACCAACCAAAAGTGAACATTAAGCGAATTTGTTCTATTCCCATGGCACAGCCATAAGCCAATGATAGAGGGGAGACCGGGGCACGTTGGTTAGTTTTTTTGTTTTTTGGCTCTCAATCAAAAACTTCTTTAATAGTCCAACATGCCCCAGTCTCCCCTAGTCCTTAGTACTTACCTCCGTGAACACTCCTCCATAATCTTGACAGTTATGACTTCCAGTTCTCGGGCTTTCCTCTCCATTTGCCCTTTCTCCTCCTCAGTCTGCAATGCATTCCAAATCAGTTGTTAATTCAAAATGACAGACAGAATGTGGGCCACTTCTGGTGTCCCTCAAGGGAGAACTCTCATAAGATAACAGAGCCTCAGAGAGCACATGTTAGACTTCTACCAAATTTGACAGTAGGACCAAACATAAATTTGATAATAGGAAACGTACCTTCATGGCCAGAATCTTCATGTGTTGCAATTCATTTTCAGCTTTCTCTGCCTTTTGGCGAAGCAGCATCACTTCTTCTTCGACTAATTTGGCTTTGTCAGCTAACAAGTCTGAAGTCTTTTCTGACCGAATCTGCGTTCAAAGACAGCAAAACAGATTACATATACATGTATACATTGTTTACAATTGTTTACAATAATTTTAAAATGTCAGCAACACTGCCCAACAACCTACATGTCTGCTGAGGCCTATGAATTATCTCACCAGGTAAAAATAATATTTAACACTTCTCAGCCGAATAAACACTTAGCAAAACAAAAAGCAGAAAATCAAGGAATAAAAGCAGAAAACTTCATAATTTGCATACCAGGGCCTCTTGAGTGGCATAGAACTCCTCTTGCAACTGGGCAAACTTTCTCTCCGTCTCCTCGCGTTCTCTCAAAGCTTCTTCCCGAAGTTGCTTTTCTCTCCTTGTTCTCTTCCTCTCCTCCTGAAGACAATCATTTGGAGCAGAATTAGACAAGAGTTACACAAATGAGCTAGATGGTCCTTAAAAGTTACAGACTTATTCTTTCATACATTCAATCCAGTTTCAGAACTATAAATATTTCATCTGGTCAAAAGAACGGCTTACTGGGTTTGAAAATGATATTTTGCTTTTTTCTACAGTCAGGCCTAAGGCATTATTACATGCATAACAAACAGAACAACCCTCTAAGGGCCTAAAGAACATCTTTTTGAAAGCCACCTTGACCTATTATAACCCGTTTTAAAGCCGCACTTATGGTTTGCATTAAAAGAATATAGTGCAGACCTCTTTTCTGAGCTTGACTTCTTTGGCCCTCTCCTTCATGGCCTGGATCTCCATCGTGTCTGGCTTCCGCCTCCTCATGAACAGTTCATGGTTACCAACACACAAGTCCAAAATCTGCAAAATGCAAATGTCTATTTAAACAAATTTTATAAGGAATAATATATTAAGGAATAATATATTTACAATACAATTCAGAGTGCTCTTTAAAACATAGCTCAAAGAATAGGATTTATAGACGGGACAGAGCCACCGGCTCACCGAGCGAAGCGAGGTGTCTCGTCCCTTATGGCTAACATGTGAGTGGAGTGATCCAGATGGTCCAGTCAAAAATTTTGATTCAGACATCCCATAATATGATCCTGGCATTTGCTTCTCTTCACGCGTGACTACAACGTGACTACCTTCTTCTTTTTCTTCTGTTTGACATTCCGCCTTCCGCCTGTTTATGAGGCGAACCCAAAATTTTACCAAAAAATGTTTTCCAAAAAAAAAAATTTTTTCGGAAAAAAAAAAATTTTCCAAAAAAAATATATATTTGGGCAAAAAAACAAAATTTATATATATTTCCAAAAAAAAATTCCCAAAAGAAAAAAAAAAAAAATTTTCGGGGAAAACAAAAAAATATCTAAACAAGAATCCATGGATTCAAAAGCTAGTCGATTCAGTATTAGGCTCTATATTGATAGAACAGTGATTAACCGGGATAGCATTACGCCTGTATTACATCTGTCTTGCAGATATGGTTATCATAGTTTTGAATAATGTGAATTTTGCACACAAAAAATGACAGTGAGGAGTAATTGCCCTGATCTCAAATTGTTATAAAGAAATCTGTCTGAAACGGAATTCCTTATTTTAATATTGTTTAATGAAACTCAATAGATTGTGATGCTACAGTCTATTGTGCATTACTTATCATTATATATATATATCACTAAGCAGACCAGTTGCACTGAGCAGTGTTCATTTACAACTGCACATTTTTGTTGATCTGTTGTGTTTTTTTGTTTCTTTATTAGTTGTGTCTGATAAATGTGATGTGCTTATGTGTGAAATTACTTAACAACAGCACTGTGGCTGTAACACCAATGAAACAGAGTTCAGGCCTGTTTGTTTATAGGTCTACACATAAACAAGCTATTGTTGTGATGTGATACAACAGGGAATCAAAATTTTGGAACCCAAAAATTCCAAACAGTTCCAATCCAACAGGAAAGTAAGGTTGTAAAATTAAGGCTACACGGCCAAATTGGTAAAAATAAAATTATTTACACAGTTATGTCTTGATCAATGAAAATATAGCACTTATTGCATAAATTGTGCTCTATTGGACAGTCATTTTAATTGATAGAAGACATAATAATCAAAGAAGACATGTAAGTTATGATGTAATAGCAATTTAATTGACATTTATTCTACAATCTGCTCAACTTGATATCACATTAGTGACCACTTTTTAAATTATTTACTCTAATTCATACTGTGGTGTAATTTACAATATAAAACATAAAATAATTACAATTAATTCAAAGGTTTGTGTTATACTTTCAAGAAATTCTGCAATTGCAATAACTTGATATTTTACTTTGACACAGATCAATGAATAATTGCAATCATTAGACACTACCTGCCAACTCAAGCAAGCCAATTGCCATTAATTGATATTACCTTTGACACTGACTATGCTCCATGAGTAATTGCAATCATTAGACACAACCTGTCAACTCAAGCCAATTGAGTTTATATTTTCTTTGACACTGCTCAATGAGTAATTGCAATCATTAGACACTATCTGTCAACTCTGAATGTGTCACTGCTTACTGCTTAGTAAATGGTATATAAACTAATAAAGACCAGCTTTGGTGCATCAGTTCAGTGTACAACAAGACATGCTTTAAGAAGAACATGCCAAAGAGGATGAGAAAAAAGAGGATAATGGCTTTTCAGTACATCTTAAGGATAAGGGTAAATCTTATGTTATGATTTCTACTTGCTTGGCCTAGTCATCTTGTGCTTGTTGTTGTTTCAAGCAGATGTCCATTGGCACCTTCCCATAGTAGCCTAGACTGCATATCATGCTGTCCCATCCTCAGAGACATTTTTTTAAAGTTAGGCCTACCTTGTACCTAAAATGCAGTTTTTTCAGTAGTAGCTAATAAAAAAATAGGCTAAGCAACTCTTTGTCACTGAATGCTTAGATATTTTAGTAATATTTTCTCATCTATTTTATTGTTACTTTGTTGCACTTGTCTAATATAATATATTTCCTAAAACTCAGATAGATTCCCCAATAAATTGTTTCAATTCCAGTAATTTGCATGATCATAATTATGATGATGTTACATTGATCCAAACAAGAGTGGCAGGTTGACATTGATCTGGGCAAGTCAAGTGCTCTTGACAAAGTAGTACCTACCTTTCAATGACAAAATTGCAATTAAGGGTAAGTGTGAAGCAAACACAAAGGTAGACAATCCAGAATTGGTTGAATTGCCAGTTGACTTGCTTAGATAGGCCTGATTGATATTCAGCAGCACACATAGACCCATAAGCAAGTGAAATTGCAAAGTCTCACTGACTTCACTGAATTTAGCTGCTAACTTCACTGTAGTGACTACAGTTTCACTTTTGTCACTTGACTTTTACCTGGTAAAAAATGACTAACTTGTCAACTTAGCTCTCAAACCAGAACCGCAAGCGGTTTCAACGCTCGTCTGTTAATGTGAAATCTATCAAAGTGTGGCAGGTTATCACCCACAGGCCAATACCTAAATTCATAACCCTAAGCGAGATTTAAAGGTTACAATGGGCAGTTCAAGAAGAAAGATGGCTGCCAAAATGGCCGCCATCTTGGATTTCTCAACATGTTCCCAATCGATACCCATAGGCCAATACCTGTACCGAATTTCATAACTCTTATAATATTGAGATCACAATGAGCAGCTAGGTCAAGAATGAAGAAAAAAGGCTGCCAAAATGGCCACCACAAAATGGTCACCACAAAATGGCCGCCATCTTAATATTTCTCAACATGTGCCCGATCGATACCCACAGGCCCATACCTGTACCAAATTTCATAACTCTAAGTTAATTATTGAGGTCACTATGGGCAATTCAAGAAATAAAGAAAGATGGCTGCCAAAATGGCCGCCTTCTTGGATTTCTCAACATGTTCCTGATCCACACCCACAGGCCAATACCTGTACCAAATTTCATAACTGTAAGTGAAATATTAAGGTCACAAGGGGCAGTTCAAGAATGAAGAAAGATGGCTTCCAAAATGGCCGCCACAAAATGGCCGCCATCTTGGATTTCTCGACCTGTTCCTGATCCATACCCAGAGTACCATACCTGTACCAAATTTCATAGCTGTAACTGAAATATTAAAGTCACAATGGGCAGTTCAAGAACAAAGAAAGATGGCTGCCAACATGGCCGCCACAAAATGGCAGCCATCTTGGATTTCTCGACATGTTCCTGATCCATACCCATAGACCCATACCTGTACCAAATTTCATAACTGTAAGTGCAAAACTAAGGTCACAAATGGACACTTACAAAAACCTTAACCGGGACAACGAGGACGAGGACGACGACGACGCCGATCGAGTGACGACAATAGCTCTTCGTTTTCAAAGAAAACAGACGAGCTAAAAAAGGCTGCTCGCAATGCATATATTGTTGCATAAGCACGAACTAAAGTGGGTTCGAGCTTCAATTGTAATGGTAAATTCAAACTAAGGGAAAATTTCTCAGTCTCACTTAGGATTTTGTGACATCAATACAAAGAAACCCATGATGTCCCCAGCTTCAGGCAAAAACTAAGTAACTCATTACAGGAGTGACATTGATATATAACAGAGACCCATAAACTACTTCAAAAGTGACTGCTAGTCTACTGAATGTGACTGGCTAGTCACTGCTTCTTCATCAACAGAATTGCATTTAGGGCAAGTGCCTGTTGATAGACAGATTACTCAGGCCAGGCTTCAACATGGTAAAACTCACTTGCTATCACTGCTAATTGCTGCTGCTTATGGGTCTAAGCAGTGCACACAACAAGCGTGTTCATTGTGTTTTTGCCACTTTCCGTGTATGACAGTATAAGACAAGGAGGAGTACTATCGGTGATACAATACGCGCTAATGATGGACGAAATAGCAAAAGAAAACAATACTCAGAATAACCAACCAAACCAACCCCCAGATATAACGGATACCAACATCCTACTGTGGATGGACGATGTAGCACTAATAACTGACAACCATAACAAAATGAAGAAACTACTAAAAACAACGGACCATATCGCGAAAAAATACCACATAGTATTCGGAAAAAACAAATCTAACATCCTAAAAATTGGGAAGAAGAAGGAAATAAAACAACCACTAAAACTAGGAGACATGGAACTAGAATATGTCGACAACTATAAATACCTAGGAATAACAATAAACTCCGAAAACACACTAAAGACCCAGATCAAGAACATAAATGCAAAAACCGAAGCTGCATACCAAACAATCATGAGCCTACTAGGAAATGAAGAATTCAACCAAATAGAAATGAAAACAATATGGAAACTAACGGAAACATGTATAATACCAATCATAACATACGGATGCGAAACATGGATAACGAACAAGACGGAAACAAACCAATTAAACAAGATACTAGACAACATAATAAGAAGAATACTCATGACACCGCATAGCACGCCAAGAGAAGCCCTATACCTAGAAACAAATCTACTAGACATACAGCGAATAATAGACAAGAAAAAATTGAATATGTACTATAGAACAACTAAAAGCCCAACACAACTAACAAAACAGCTGATAACTGAACCAAATAACATCTGGAAAGACAACATAGACAAAATAATGGAAACATACCATATGGACCATACAACCCTCGAAAACATGAGACCAAGTGCAGCAAAAAAGTATATACGACGAAAAATTCAACGACAATTCAGAAAAGAAATAACAAAAGACACCACCAAAAGTAAAATAGTATACCTGAAAGATGGATACATTGGAGAAGAAAAAGCGACATACACAAATAACTTAACAAGAAGAGAAACAAGCATACTTTTCAAAGCCAGAACAAGAATGACGGACTTCAAAGGCAACTACAAAAACAAATACCCAGACCAGAAGTGCAGGCTATGCAAAAACGAGGCAGAGACACAAGAACATTTACTGGAACAATGTGAAATAACAAGCCAACACAATCTCCAAATTACAAAACAACTGCTATTTTCACAATCAATAACAATACAAAAAATGGTGACACAGAAAATCAACCAATTACTAACACTAATGGAACAAGCAAACTAGCACACAAATCGTAATAACCAGGAGAACCATGAAGAACGATGACCAAACCACTAGGAACCAAGACATGAAGTGCTGCTCCCCATCCAGGGTAGAGCTAACCCGGCGACCCGGGAGAATGCACACCAGAAGAAGAAGAAGAAGAAGTGTGGCGGCGCTGCAGTATAGTGACGTAAACAGCGCACCCTGGTGTATTTCGGTACGCCCGACTAGCCGGATACCAGCTTTTGAGTGTTGCGCGTTCATCATGCGGCACATGGAGACGCGTTTCCAGGCGTGTTTTGAGCTCAATCGATCGTAAATATGATCGTGGTCGATCGTTTTCGGTCATACCTGGGCCGCTGGTAGTTTTCAGACAGTTCCTGGCTCCACAGACGCTTTCTGAGGCGAAACTGCATTATGGTATTTTGAATTTCCGATTTTCGCGGGCTTTTTCTCATTTCTCCTAAGAGCTAGTCGACTCGTCGACTAGCTAAAAATAGGCCTAATTTTTTTTTCCCCAACAAAATAAAACAAGAATCCATGGATTCAAAACCGGCCTTTGGTGATTATATATTCGGGATTGAAATCATGAACAGGCACTTCAGCAGAGCCTTCAGTGAATAGATCAGACACACCCACAAGGATGGCCAATGAACAGGCCTTCACACAGGTTATGCAAATGAGGCCGATTTCGCTGATTCTGATACTTCCGTAAGCGTTACATGTGCGTTTCTTTTATGGCTAGATAGATCTCTCTGAGACCTTTCAAATGATAGGTCTTACGTCTCTGTGGTGTTAATAGTTATTTCGCAAATTGCCGGTAAACTTTCGAAGTGATGGGAAATCCTAGGCGCTGATTGGCTGTGACGCTCTGACGCAAAATCTTATGATAATGCGCGGCGCTAGCATGATTCGTCTAGGGTAGATTCTCTGGGTGTGAACAGGGGGATTTATATATTATTACGTGGATTGTTTTGTATTAAGCAGTTATTGCCAGACTGATAGTGTTTGCTGCAAGCCATAAAAACTTTGTGGGGAACCTCTTAGCAAATGCCTATACCATATTTCAGAATTGTAAGTGAACTACTTAAGTCACAGTGGGCACTTCAAAATATGGTGTCCATTTCGGCAGCCATCTTGGAAATTTTCTCATAATTTATGAGGGAACCCCTAAGCAAATCCCCAAACCAAATAATAAAGTCGCAGTGGGCAATTCAAAGTGAACCCCTATACCAAATTGCATAAATCTAGGTGAAATACTAAAGTCACTGTGGGCAATTCAAAATATGGTGGCCATTTTGGCAGCCATCTTGGATTTTTCCAAAAATTTCTATGGGGAACCCCTAAGTGAATCCCTATACCAAATTGCATAAATCTAAGTGAAATACTAAAGTCACAGTGGGCAATTCAGAACATCCATTTTGGCAGCCACCTTGGATTTTTCCAAACATTTTGAGGGGAACCCCTAAGTAAATCCCTGTACCAAGGTTCATAAATGTAAGTGAAATACCAAAGTCACAGTGGGTATTTTAAAATATGGTGGCCATTTTGGCAGCCATCTTGGATTTTTCCAAATTTTTTTAAGGGAACCCCTAAGTGAATCCCTGTACCAAGTATCATAAATCTAAGGAAATACTAAGGTCACAGTGGGCAATTCAAAATATGGCGGCCATTTTGGCAGCCATCTTGGGTTTTTCCAAAAGATTTTGACGGAGACCCTAAAGTGAATCCCTATCCCAAATTTCATAAATCCAAGTGAAATACTAACAGCCTTAAAACTCGCTCTGACCTTTCACAAGGCATGTGGGCCGGTAAAAACTGGTTTACAGGACCGCCAGAATTTTTACAGGCCCGTTTATTTGTGGTGTCAAGCGTCTTTTTGCAACCTTTTCTGCAGACTACAATTAAAACACCACTTTAGTTTACAGTCTGTAAAACTGATATCCAAACAGAGTGAGCTGTTGCACTGTGAAAATGGCACTTCGTGAATCATCATATTGATGATTTGTCACGATAATTTTACTCTTAAGATCAGTCACATGACGAATCAAATAGCCTTCTATTCATCATGACTAATCAAACAGCCTCTATGTTTCCCATGGATGTTAAATTTGGGAAGATGACACTTCATCAGTTATTATGACTCACAGTCACAGAGTGCCAAAATCTGTGGGAAGCAACACTCATTTTATGCATATCAAATTTACAGGCTGTAATGATAAAGTTTGTCAAAGTATACTGTCAGAATGAGAAATGCACTGAGGAAGGCCCTGGTCTCTTGGGGGAGTTTAGTGGATGGGTGTTGATAGACATTGCTTGCAGGAATAATTTGGCAATGGTACATAATTACATCATAACATTGTACAGAAAGCTGGTGAAGAAGTAGACAATGCCAAGTGTTATAAACATAATGATCCACTGAGCAACCATGCTTCATCTAGGCATGAACAATTATTTTAAAACACAAGTACTTAAATGGTTTGACTCTCACAGTGCCTTGGAATTATAAGCAATCCTGACACAGGGGCAACTTCTCCAATGAGGCTCACAGGCCCACTGCTGGCTGCAGCTGTTCATTGCACCTGTAACCATGGTAACCCCTTACAGCTAACTGAATCCCCCATTCATAATGGGCAGGTCCATATCTGTCATTGGCCCCCATTGCTCACTGGGTTGCAGCACTGTGTTCAGAGGGGCAAGGAAAGTGGACAAGTGGACAAGTTGACACATGGACAAGTGGACAAGTGGACAAGAGTCCCATTTCACTTAAGCCCTCCTCTATTAACCTGCCGGTTAAAAATTTGTTCCGAAAAAAAACATTGGCCCAAAAAAACGAAAAAACAAATCCCCCCCCAAACAAAAACAAATTCTCCCCCAAAAAAAAAAAGAAAAGAAATTCCCAGAAAAAGAGAATATTGTTAACCAAACGAGTATTTACATGTCCCGTCTTCTATGCTGTGGCATTATCATATTAATAATATACCTACTATACGAGGGGCGTTCAGAAAGTTCGAGGCTTTTTTTCACATGGATACTTATTTTCAATCTAGAACTATGAATTTTTCACAGGATAAAATTCAGTACATTTGGAATGGATTTCCAAAATTTTGGACAATTTAGACATTTTTAAGTCATTCAGTGGTAGCCATGGAAACTGAGAGTTCAGCTTCTTGGGGCAGGTAACACTGAAACCAAGAATACCAAGGAATGGTGACTGTGAGAGACTTCTCTCTGTCACTTGTATTAGTGAGATTGACAATATTTGACACAAGAAATATGGTATCAGCTTCTAAATGTGCTTTCAAGCACACCAAGTGTGTGTATTCTTACACTGAACGCATGTAGGAGAGCACTCCGGAATGCCAGATTTGGCGAGGGAAATTCAGGAAGCAAAGGTGTGTTTCCCTGACAACATAAGGACTTGTGAAAGCATGGATTCATTGGCATGAACAAAAGACCAAAATGGACAGGACTATCCATCCTAGCTATTCCTGAGACATGTTGCATGCTTTACATAAGTCCTGGTTTTCTCTTACTTTAGTCCATTTGGGCAATAGTTTGAGGCACTGGAGGAAAAAAGGCTTTGGATGACGGAAATTCTGTCACAGAACTTTGTTTGGAGGACTTCAAGGAACATATACTTCAATGGGTCAGGTGTATGAATCAATGCTTTCGGTGAGCTTGGGAGTATTTTTTAAGGCCAATACTATATTTCTTGTGTTAAATATTGTCAATCTCACTAATGCAAGTGATAGAGAGAGGTCTCTCACAGCCAAAATTCATTGGCTTTAGCGGTTTCAGTATTAGGTGCCCCAAGAAGCTGAACTTTCAGTTTCCATGGCTACCACTGAATGACCTAAAAATGTCCAAATTGTCCAAAATTTTGGAAATCCATTCCAAATATGCTGAATTTTATTCTGTAAAAAATTTGTAGTTCTAGATTGAAAATAAGTACCCATACAAAAAAAAGCCTCGAATTTTCTGAACGCCCCTCGTATAGGTATGTCATATAGCTATGTCATAGAATTCAATTGAAATAGGTGATAGATGATGGTTGGAAGAGTAAAACTTACAATTTTGTTTATCTTCAATTTGGGTGCTATAAATACAAAGCTGGGATCTTTCTTCTTCACCAGTTTGACAGTGAACTGAAAATTGTCAAAATAAGATATAAATTGGGACATAGTAATTTGAGAAAAATCTGCTAACAAAAAAGCAGAGATTCATTAATAGTTCTTTTGCAGTTGCAATACACACCTTTTTGTCTTTGAATGAAATGTTCTTGATTTCACTCCAGGGGAAGCTCACTTGAGGAGATAGTTTGTCGTTCTCTTGGTAGACATTGATTCCCCTCGAGTCCACACCAAGCCACAAGTCCGTTTTCTTGACATTGTTCTGTGCAACGTAGATAAAGGGAAGAATAAATAAATTCTGAAATAGCCTGTAACTCCCAAGTAATGTTACATCGAAATTACTCAGTAATTCAAGTTATTCAACATAAAAATTAAATATATATATTAGGGAAAAAAAATCATAGTACTTACAGTGATTTGAAAATAGCTTATTGCGTACATGTGCAAATCTTGAACAATTTTAAGATACTCCATCTCCGCCTCTTCTCTGGAAGGGAAAGATTATTAAGTGTATAACAATGTCTGTTCATTACCATCAAAAATCTATTAATTCAATATCCAAAATGATCAAGTTGACTCCCTCACCTAGAAAGACCAATGTGGTCAGAATACCAGTATTTGATTTTGTCGGACCACATTTCTGAAGTCATTTGGAATTGGTCAATGACCCGTTGTGGCAGCAGATCCTCCAGAGTGAGATTGCTGGCGTCAAATTTGCTTTCGTTGTAGTCCTCCAGCTGAAAGACAGTATCAAAAAAACAAATCGCACATATAATATATAATATATAATATATAATATATATAAGATGAGTCGGTCACATATGCCCATGCCATGTATTGTCATATTGATTACACATTTTGCGCAGCAATACCTACTTCTTTTTATTCTCCACCAATTAAAACATCCAACTTTCACTCAAACCAGATGACATAGGCCTATGGATACCAAGGGATGTTTCTACATATTCCAAACAGTTTGTAATTGACTGGAATGAAGCAATGAAAGTAACTGAAGGAGAATCTTATTCTGTGGATTTTGAATTAAAGCTTCACCTCAGCTTGAGCAGCATAAGAGGCCAGGAGGACGGCAGCCTCAGGTGGGCAGTAGATGTCCATGTTGAGAATGGACTGCTTGACTTGCAGGTAAAACAAGTGCTGGGTGATCTCTTGGATAAGCTCAGTGGAAACATCTTCAGGGTAGAACTTAACGAGGAAAGTGAAATTCAGTGGCACTTCTTTTGGCACGTCCTGATCCAGTATCTACAACACAAAGCAAGGAAAACATTCAGCAATAAAGATGTAGTGTATGAGTGCAAGAAGAAAAGCTATAACATTGTTTGGACTAAAATATCTTTATAAAGTACCTTTTTGTCTAGTCGTAACCACATTGGAATTCCTTCAGAGTCTACATACTGCAGACCAAAGTACCATGTTTCTCTGAGACCGATGGTTCGACACACCAGGTCAAAGAGATCCCGGCCATAGCTCTTTTTCTGGAATTTTAAAAGACATGTTATGTTAGAAAAATATCATCCAACCTGTGATGGCAGATTGAGAAATCAGACAGAGGCCACACATTGTTCAGGGGCTATGGATTTTTGGTGAAAAAATAAGTTTGTTTGCCATTTGACCTGAAAAAAAAAAAAACATAGGCTGCGTGGCAGCATACCCTCAGCTTTCAGCAGCTATGACTTGTACTTGACTTGACTTTTCTATGCATTGACTGACTGCAACGGCTTTTGTCCACGGCTCTTGGGTCTTATGTGACACTCTGACGTCAAATCTTATGATAATTTAAAATGGGAAGATTCGTCTAAGGCAGATTCTCTGGGTGAGCCATGCGAATAGCCACTATGACTTCGACCCAATACCACACATTGGCACCTACTAGCAGGCATGTGTGACGCGATGGGTTCAGAAACAAAAATCTTTAACCTGTGTCTCACAAATACCAAGGGCACCTTTAAATAGGGTTTATAAAACCCATTAGATTAGGTATGTCAGGAATGTGGTATAATACCAGATCTTTACAAAATTTTATATTTTAATATTATTCATGACTTTTATGTTGCTCTACCCCGTAATTGCAAGGCCCCAGACAGACTCTGAAATCACAGAAGAAACTGGTCTACAGATATCAGTAAATTACACCCAAATTTCTTTATGTAATTTGACAAATCTAAAAGTATGTCAAACTCACTGGAAGCTCAAATCCCAGTTCAGCATCCATGGTGGACACCCTGACTGGGAAAAGGGCCATGGACTTCTTCGACTTGGCAGGAGCCGGGTCAGTCTTCAGGGTTCTCATTGGCATCTTGGCTATTTTAAGTTTTCCACCAAGTCCAACTGATCATCACAGAGGCCCCTAGGGGCCCCCGAGCTACATTTTCAGAGAAAATATCAAACTTCGTCTTTGTTGATAAACTTTTCATCCGGAAGCAGTAGGGTAACGCGAGAGCAGAGAACGCACGAGATTGACCTAAATTTGACCCAATGCGCATGCGTTCCGTGTTCAACATTTGGCGCCATTTTTTTTGCTGAAGCAGCTTGCTTTTTCTCTTGCGTGTCGTTGTGAAACTTTTAGTCAACTTACAGTCGTCATTGAAGCAAACATGAGTGCCAATTTAACTGGAGGCGCCATCGAGGTAATTTTTAACTGTCTGTCACTTTGTAAATCAGAAGGGTTCAGGCACGACCACGGAGCAAAGTGATGAATATTCCGTGTGCGAGGTTGTCGAAATGGTTGTGTTGTGGCACGGCACTTGTGCAACTTGTGGAAAACCGAATCTTAGGAACGGTCAGCCGGGTCATGGTGATCATGAACTAATGATATGGCTTCTCCGTGTACACGTGCGGTACATGGTTAAGTGAATTATGCTTTGGCTACTGCATATGAATCATTTGCCACTGGCACTGGCCCAGTTTCTACTTTCTGTGTCCCTGGTGACAGTGGTGTACATAAATACAAACAATTTGGGCTAAGAGGCTAAAAAAATTGACAAATCATGCCAAATGATCAGATATATTTTGGAAGGCTGAGGCTATTTACCAAGCCGTCTTGGCTCACATTAAGAAATCTTCTATTTACTGAGCCTCGCCGCCTCGACCAATAATATATCAAGTTTATTGCTATTTACTGAGCCCTGCTCTGTCAATAGTTCTAATTCCTACAACCTGCCAGGTGTGTGCTTAAATATGGATGGTTTAAAATTGACCCTTGGTAAGAAAAAGGACCGAGGCTATTTGCACCTCCGGGAGGTGCGTATAGACGGATGAGTCTATTCGCACAGCCGGGAGGTGCGTATAGGAGCTGCCTATTCGCACAGCCGGGAGGTGCGGTTAGGCCCACGCAGCTATCCGCACAGCCGAGCTGTGAGCCAACTAGCCAAGCAAGCCATGCAGCACTAGGTTGATGGAAGATCGCCAACACTACGCGAATTTTAGTTCACCGCATTTCCGCTAGGTGGCCGACAACATCATGCTTTGCATGATTATTGCACTGTTTGGCATCTTTAGCTATCATTCTGTTAATTGTGTTAAAACTAAAGTTGTGATTGTTAGCAAAGGAAGGTTGATGCTCTTGAGATGAATTATGATTTTAAATATCTTGGTTTGAGAATTAAGTTTAATGGAACTTGCAAAATAAAATTGGAGTCCAAGAACTAGTCAAGCAAGCTTCTCCAGCAATGTTTGCATTGATTGCTAAATGTAGAAAATTTGATATTCCAGTAGTTTTGCAATTTGAACTTTTTGATGTTCTTGTAGTTCCTATCTTGTTGTACAACTGTGAAACAGGACAGTGTTAAAATGGAATATTCTACATTTTTCAAGTTACTTATGGTCAGTCATTATATTTGAAAGGTAGGTGTGAATTACACTTGAAATTACATTTTATTGTGTGGTGCCTTAATTGCACTTATGGAATCACACCCCCAAATGCACTTCAATAGGGATTAGGCCTCCTACAGCCAGACTGAGGACTGCAGACTCAGCAGTAGCTCTGCTGATCTAACTCAGCAGCAGACTGGGCTTATCACAAGGGGCGCTGCAGCATCAAATGCCGCGGCGCCATCTGCCGGCGGCGGTGCGTATAGCTGGATGTCTAATCGCACAGCTGGAGGGGCGAATAGACTGGACAGTCTATACGCACAGCCGGGCGGTGCGTATAGCCACTGCGAAGAAAAAGACCTAGGATATTCGCAGAGCCTAGCTCTGTGAGTTGTGGGGTCAGTCTGTTGGCATAGGCCATAGCATTTAGCCATTTCTGTCTATTCAAAGAGTGGGCTCTGTCAATAGCCGGCCGTCTATTTGCAGAGCCGGGCTCTGTGAATAGGCTGACCTGTCTATTGGCAGAGCCGGCTCTGTGTATAGCCGCTATAGCCATTCCTGTTTTTTGGCAGAACCTCGCTCTGCAAGTTTCTGCCAATAGAAAGCTGTCTGTATACAGAGCCCTGCTCTGTGAACTCAAGTTATGCGCCCCATGAATTAAGGATTGCCAATCATTCAGGTGTATGGTCAACTAGGCGACAAACCAACCAGACGACACCAATCACTTCCAACTAGGTGACAAGAAATTTGGGAATTAGATACCATCTAGGTGACATATTTTAGTGCAGATACCAACCAGGCTACAGATCACTTGCAGTTGTATTCAATCAGGAAATGCATTGTCACCTAGTTGGATGTGGTTTGTGAACTTGTGTCACATAGTTGGAAGTGCTGTGTGAATATGTGTCACCTAGTTGGAACTGTTTATCACTAGTGATGGGAATCGGCTACTGATTCCAAAATCGATTATCGGAGGCCTCAGCCGATTCGATTATAGATTTTTAATCGGAACTGAAAACCTGCTCAATTCAGGGGACAAAGCTACATATCATCAAGAAATTCAATAATAAATCATACTTAGCTGAATTTCAAGAGATTAAATATATCATCATTATGTATTCTTGAAGGCTATGTGTTGGCAATACAATAATACAAATTGCTTCACATATTTAAATATATTTAAACTAAACTAAAGTTGAAAAAAAATAATATTTTTTGATACAATATTTTTTTGTAAAACTTCTAATTCAGTGTGTACTTTTTGTAGAATTTCATTTTAAAAATGATCAAAACCAAGCACCAGATCAAGACAAAGGAAGTAGTATTTCAAAGGGTGACAGCACTGACAGGTAATCAGCTAATTGTAATGAGCTCTGACACTTCTCCATAAGGCCACACCAAAATAATTTTATGGATGACGGAATCGCCGCTTCTAAAATCGGGAAATTGAAATTAATATTAATTTCAAAATTAATTTTGCGCCCGCATGGATCACAAGAGTCTGGCAAAAAAAAAAAATTAAATCCCTCAGATTGATAATCACAGATTGACAACTATTGGATGTACAAACATGGCAGACCCCATTTTAGAGAGCTTAGAGAATTCCCCGTGTTCCTGTAATAGATTAGTATCTATATGGTTAGTTTTTGTTGTAATTAAGGACATTTAAAACAAGAAAATCCATTAAAAACTTAATTTAATTTGGCACTTTTATTCTGTGAAGGCCTCCCTGTCTGCGTCTCTTTCTTTGTGTTAACTATTGACCTATCCATTATCTTATTTACCTGGGATGCTATAATAGTATATTCTATGTGTTAATCTATGTATCTATGTTATAGTATATAGGCCTATATATATATCTAGGTATCTATCTCTACATAGATCTATATTTCTATAGCTTTCTATGTTTTGTGATGCCATTTGAAAGAGACTGCATGCTTTAGCCTTTAAGAGACCCCCGAATTGCATAATGCCTATATCTATCTATAATATCTATCTATCTATCTATCTATCTATCTATCTATCTATCTAACTATCTATCTATCTATCTATCTATCTATCTATCTATTGCATATCTATGGCATATATACATCTCAAGAGATGTCAGCCTGCCTACCACATTAATTTATGAACTATGACTATCAGACTATATATCATATTTACTTTGTTCTTAGTGGGCGATAAATTGAAATTTATGTTATTCATGCCCCTAAAAATTATTCTGGCTGATATCCCTTGAAAATTAATCCAGAATCCCATTCGATGTATTACTGTGCAAGGTAAGGGAGTCACATAGTCAGACTGGACTGAGCCACAACATGTGTCAATTCTAAAACGTTATTAGTTCTGTCACTTTCTGCCTTGACCATATAAATACATTGCTCTTAAACTATTATTTTTCACATGTGTATGCATTAAAATTTGCACTTCTAACCTGCATAATTGTTTCGAATTGGAAGCATGTTGCAGATTATTATTCCAGGGCTTTTGAAGTATATTTTGTCAAGATGGCAACTAAATAATCTTTACTGTAATTCAGACTGTTCTAACACTGATATAAGGGGCCGTCTAGTTAATATCGGATCCTACGACATCCAGCTTGGATTTTGTTCATCTGTTTGTGTTACAACATTAATGCAATTGAGGCAGGAAAGAGTTAAGCTATATGAAAATCTTTTTAATTTTTCGCTCGCCCAAAATCTGTGGCTTTCCGCGAATAAAAAATAATATTTTCAAAAATATATTCGCTCGCTTCCATTTCAAACCTTGTCAAAAATTAATTTAGAAAAAAATTAAAATTAAAAATTCGCTCGCTCGCTCTACTTTTTCCCCCCAAAAATCCGTCATCCATAAAATTTATTTGGTGTGGCCTAAGCCCAAGACCACTCACCAGTTGATGGCAATTAAGGCCAGCAAGTTTGAAAGAAACCCAAAGAATGTCCTAAATTGCAATTTGCATGGACAGATTACCCCAGTTCTTGCATTAACTGGAAGAGCTGATTGCTATCTGTTGCTTTGACACGCAAATGCCGTAGTTATGCTTGGGTGATAATAGGGTCCGGTGTCCCTTTTCTGGCATCTACAGAATCGAGATTGGTGAATCCAACATCGATGTCGCCCGCAAATTCTTTTGGCGACGATGTCGGCGATTTTCTGGCGAATCGTTACAACACTATTTATCACCTAGTTTGTTCTGGTATCTAATTCCCAAATTTCTTGTCACCTAGTTGGAAGTGATTGGTAACTAACTAGAGTGTCAATAATGATGTTTATTTCAATAACTTGGATCCAAAATATAATAAATGCAAACATCCATACAGTCTGCCAGCTCTGTGAATAATTTGTCATGTGTCAGGCATATTCTGTTTTCGTCACTTCCTACCCAATTGACACTTTCACAACAAACAAATTTCTTCTTTCTTTTTTTCGCGAAAGCTTCGTCCAGTATCGATTTTAGTATCGAAACCGGACCGTATTGTTTTCAAAAGTATCGATATTGGACCGAACTGAATTTTCAGGAAAGGACTCAGTGGCGGATACAGGGGGGGGGGCCTACCGGGCCCCCCCTAGACCATGTAGACCATCAAGATTAATAGTAGCATTTTGAAGAAAAATTGCGAATATGCGGGCCCGCGACCGACGAAACGTGTCCGGGCCCCCCCTAGACTGTCATGTCTGGATCCGCCATTGAAGGTACCAAACGCTACATCTCACAGCGTCAGCTTCTTCCCACCAGTGACCTGTTGTCCCTGAATCACATGAATAGCAATTAAGGAGACTGAGGGCGAGACAAAGCGTAAGCGCCCACCGGAATTGCAATTAGCATTATTGGATGCTTCTTTAATTACCTGCACTGAATAAACCAATTGCAAACTTCCCTTTGGGACAGTTTGATGAAAGCTAAATAAGTCGGAAGAGTGAAGATGAAGCAAGTGCAGATGATATCTCGTCAATAAATCTCCTTAAAAGTAGCAGACGCCCTGTATGCTGGACTGAGTGTAATTCTCAAGTTTGTTCTACAGAAGAAGCAAATGGAAGTTGCGTGTCAATTTCTCATAATGTTGTCAGACCACCTTATTATAGGAATGTCATCGAAAACAGCTTTTTTCCGATGCGATAATAGACAAAATCTTTTCTGATGCATCGAATGTGTCAATACGTTTTTGCACACCGGAGTAACAGCAAAATTCAAGCTGTATTGTTGAGTTATCCGCAAAAAATCACAAGATTGCCAAATTTTCGTCCTCCATATTGAATCTCGTGGTCTTGTTTGCGACATTTCAAGTGAGAGCAGAGCAGTGATGGTGCGATTTTCATGTAGACAATGTGGATTCTACTGGATTTCTTGCAATATTCTGCAATAAATACGACAAATGTGGTGGATATAATGTATTCGATACTTGCGGTATTGTATCGATACAGTATCGATACGGACAACTTTTCCGATACATCGATTCTGACCGTATCGATGACAGTCATACACCTTAATTGCCGATCATAGTTGACCAATAATATTATTACCTGTTTTGATTCTCTTGACTATGGGGAAATATTTTTATCGTTTCCAGCGCATTATGATGGGAGACCAGTTGGACAACCCCACTGTGCAAGTTCTTGTAAGTTTCTTAATGACTCCTGATATCTGCTATTTTATTTTTGTAAATAATTATTGTGTAAGTATGGATTTACAAGAACTACATGTGCTATGGAACTCCTGTAATAATTCTGCATCTGCTTTTCAAGGGAATCAAGAAGATGTCGGGCAGTGGCGGAAGTGGAGTGGATCGCTACAGAATGTTGCTGTCAGATGGCGAGTTCACTCATTCCTGTGAGTTGTTGAACTGTTGTTCTGTATCTTAAAACATCATTCAAATGCTTTGATAACTTGTGTATACATAATAAATTGTGATGTCAAAGAAAGGTAAATAAGTGCTGATTGAATTAAAAATGATATCAGACGTCAAAGGATTAAAGCTTAAAGATGATTTGGAATATTGGATTGATAAAGGGTTTATCTGAATTGTCACATGCTATTGATGTGTGTACAGGTATACTATAGTCTTTATTAAGTATTATATTAGTGATGGGAATCAGCTGGAGATTTCAGAATCGATTATCGGAGCCAAGTCGATAATCAATTTTTAATTGGAAAGCACATTAATTTGGGAGTAACGCCTCTATGATATTTATAAATAAGGCCTTTTAGTTTATAACTTTTAAAGGCATTGCATATATAATATCTTGCTGGATGAAAAATAAAATGAAGCCCAACTCCCTCACATAGGCCTAAATTATATCTATAGGCCCAACAAGTGATAACTACTGCACAATTTATTGTTCTAGATGATAGTAAATAAAGCATTTGGAAGGCCTGTCTGGAATGCTTTTAATCTTATAATTCATATATCAAAATAGAACATTATTTGAACATATATTCAATTAGCCTACTAGATTAGTCTTTGAAGGTGGTTTCTTAGTGGTTTCCCAAAGGGAATTGAGTCCAGTAGGTGTGAAATGAACCCTGTGAATCTCCTTAACTGCAATCATCATTGTGATAGCATCAGTAATTGCTACAACTACAAAAGTAGATTGATCCCAGCTGCTTTGACAAGCAAATCTCGTAAGTGCTCCTGGGTGATAGTGGAGCATGTTGGGCTTGTCCAGGCATCTCCAAAATCCAGGTTGGTGGATCCAACATTGATGTCGTTAGTAGCTGCTGTTGCCGACAATGTCGGCTATTTTTCGTCAAATCATTGCAACACTATATTATATAATTGTAAATTGTGTCATATCAAATATTTAATAAAAAACTTGCAATTTATAACCGTATCCTGAAATGATTCCCATTTCATAATATGAATATTTTGTTTCAGCTGCTATGCTGGCAACCCAGCTGAATGAATGGGTGGAGAATAACCAGATTACACAGTACTGCATTCTGCAGCTCACCAAGTTCATGTGCAACACAATTCAAGGAGACAGGTGAGAAGTGGTTTTGATGTGTTCACTGTCTTATTTGTTGCTGTTGGGTTGCATCCATTGACTTTTGAGTTGTAATTTGGCATCCCAGCCCTCCCTTGGCTTGCCTCTAAATAGCCTACTCTGGTTCTGTTGGAGTGTAAGACACAGTCGCTCTCCCAGCCCTCCCTTTGCAGTATAGACATTATACAATATGCTAATATGCTGGTTCTTAATTTATTACATCTCACCAATCTATTTTATGTGGTCTATTGTGTTTAGATCTCTTTAACTTTTAGCAGAGATACTCGGTATGACTTGAGGTCTGCCCTGCAATATGATTACTTGATGAGCGTGGCTCTATGATTCCAGAAAAGTCATCATCATTCTGGAGGTGAGCGTCGTGCAGTCCGGAAGTGAGGTTGGAGCGAAGATCGGCAATCCTGTGGGGTATAAGCCTGGTGCAGCTGGAGCGGCCGCTGGCCTGGAGACTAGAGCTGCAGACAGTTCCACAAGTAAGTCTGCTCATTCATTGAACATTCTTCTGGATATTCCATTTGTTTATATAAAATTTTCGTTCAATGTATCCAAGTGATTTTTACCTGTTAAGACTTTCACCGATCGACTCTGGATGGCTTCCTCAGTACAAATGGTGGTGTTGTTCCTGTGGAATGATTGTGTCATAAACAGAAAGAAGACGCACACGGACCAATATCTCCATTTCAGTTCCCATCACCCCTGCCATCAGAAGTTAGGAATCGTCTGTACCCTCATGCATAAATGCCCCACCATCATCTCTGAAGAAGAGGACAAGCAGCAGAAATTAGATTAATTAATATACAGCTGCACAAATTATTAATTTGCTTACTTGTAGCCAATTGAGTCATCCAAACTGTGTGGGTAAATAATTATTGGAATTTCTTTGTAAGACGGTGCTGTTTGTATTTTTAGGAGAGACTGATGCTGCCAGTGGTCCGGCCGTCAACAGAAATTTCTACAACCAGCCGGCTGCCAACAGGGGAGCAGCCCAATCTGTACCAAAAATGACAACTCCAAACAAACGGCCAATTAACGTGCCGGGACCCCAGAACACACCAGGGGGCACTCCAATTCGAGTGCACCCAATCAACAGCCTCACGCCCTACCAGAACAGGTCCGTTGAATGCTCTTTAATATTTCATGCAATGATAGGTCATTTCGACTTACGGTATTACAGAAATTTGTGTTCAATAATAAAGAGATAAAGAGCAGAAGACGTAGGTAATTGGAGAGAGGGTAAGGTAGATGGAATAATGGAGGAAAGAGATCAAGAAAAATTTGGACAGATAGGGAGAGATAAAGATGGAAATGAAGAGATAGACAGCTAGATAATAGATGATAGAGAGACGTTAGATGCATGGCCAGCCTGAAACCGTATGGTGTATATCGCCTGTATTGCTACTTAACTTCTTAGATGTGCTTGCAGGTGGACCATTAGAGCGAGGGTGACGCAGAAGCAAGCCATCAAGAATTACTCGAATGCCAGAGGAGCTGGGAAACTATTCAACATGACCGTCACAGATGAGAGTGGAGACATCCGGGTGACAGGGTTCAACGACCAGGTCGACAAGTTCTACGAGATGATCGAACTCAGCAAGGTCACACATTTCACTATAAATGGCAAATTTGTTCTGTATCCTTCGAAAATCACTCTTAACTGAAAAGAACAGTGTTCACAGGTTGCTGAGGTATACATGCATGATGTTATATTCCACAATAAAAATGGCCCTTCCACCAAGAATAAGTAATTTCCAGACAGTATCTTTTTATGTTTTTTGAATGGTCAAGAATATCCCCTGCAACCAAGCCGAACAGTTAGAGCCACCCTTTCATTGCAATACATTATGACATCATCACCCCGCTGACCTTTGTTTAAGCTTACATAGCAACAGACAAAACAATTCTAATTTCTAATATGCTGTGTTTTTTCCTGCAGGTTTACTACATCTCCAAAGGATCCTTGAAACCGGCTAACAAACAGTACAACACAACCAGCAATGACTATGAACTCACCCTGAACAACGACTCGTCAATTATTTTGTGCGAGGAGGAGGTTGACTTGCCCACCCTAAAGTTCAACTTCGTGCCCATCAACCAACTGGAACAGCACCAGGAAAACACAAATATTGGTGAGTGGTATACTTTCTGTGCTGTAGTTAGAATGTTTATTGAACTGAATAAACTGCTTTACAAGGCTGTACAAGGCATGTAATGAAATCCTAAAATTCCATTGTAACTATTCAGTACAATGTTACATCAATGGCACATATAACTTTTCAAATGGCTTGTGATGTAAAGGTACAGCTTAATATCCAGTGTGGCATGTGAAGCAACACTACATTGGGAGTGGCTATTATTACCCTGTCATGTACGTTCCTTGCTTGTCTGCAACACTGTTTTCTGTGTACTAACGGAGGTCATTTTGGCAAGTCTTTATACATTAGGGCTCTATATCGTTGCCGACATTCGATACGATACGTATCATCGATACACTTGATCTAGATGGAGTATCATCCTCTTTTTACCCAGAATGATGAAGTCCATTATCTACACTTGATCGATACACGATTCGTACCGTCGGTCCGCAAATTCGGGCCTATACGCATTTTAGAAATCCGCATCCCGACAAACCGATTTTTTGGCCCGGAAAGTCGATCTCGCATCAGAGCGGACGTCAAGATGACGCAGTGCTCGAGTTCATTTCATGATTTTGTGGACATTTTCTGTCGAATCTCGGCTATAAAACGACTTTTTTAGCTGGATATATAGCGTTACTGAACCGAACCGAAAGTGCTGAACCGACCAGACTGTACTGGTACGGCTGGTATTTATCGAACCGGTGTAGACCCCTATTATACATGCATGTCCTTGTTTGTATGCGCTTGTTATAATATTATATGTCAATTTGTAACTCGTCTGTTGCAGACATCATTGGGGTGGTAAAGAGCGTGGATGACGTGACGACGATCATTGCCAAAGCGAGTCAGAAGGAGATTAGAAAACGAGAGATCAACTTGGTCGACGACAGCAAGGTGCAGGTTCGCCTTACTCTCTGGGGTCAGGAGGTAGGTCAATGCATAACTTATGATAATCATAATGAAAATAATTCATCTACTTATCGTGACTGTCAACATCTTCACTTTATCATTGCAGGCTGAAAGTTTCCAAGCAGATGGCAACCCAATTGTTGCGGTGAAAGGAGCAAAGATTTCTTCATTTGGAGGTACGTTCTGCATGCAAACTTCCGTTATTACTTAATGCCAATCACCAACTTAAGGCCCCTTATAAATGGGTGTCACCTTGTGTGCTTGACTTGTTCAATGCCCTTCAAAGTAAAACATCTTTCACTCAATAAATTGTGTTAAACAAGCTTTCATTTTCCAACTGCTATAAATCTTCACTTGCTAGTCTTACATCTAGGAGCCCATGTCGTACCTCAAGTGAGCTTCGCTGTAAGCCGTGCAGTAAACATAGTTCAGATAGGCCTTACTGATGTAAGTGATTTAACATTTGGCTCTCATTTTCAGGACGATCCTTGTCTGCTGGTGGTGCCAGTCAGCTCATGATCAACCCTGACATCTCAGAGGCCCATCAGTTGAGAGGCTGGTTCGACTCGGTCGGCCACAGTGAGAATTACGAGGAGTATAGGAGCGAGGGAGGAGGAGGTTCGGGAGGAGCTGGCAGCAACTGGAAGACATTCAGTGATGTAAGTCTAGGATCTATGAAATTTCTCCTTGGTATACCTATGTAGAGGATTGAACTAGCTTTATTTCACTGAAGTACTGGTTCTTGTTAGTTTTGAAATTTGAATGTAAAAATTGTGATTCACGTTTAGCGTGCATTTAAAGAGGTAATGCCTTCCTTGAATGTACACAATTATGTAGTTTTATGTACCACAAACCAAATTGTCAAATAATACCTCAATTTGACCCCTTCTCAAATTAACTTGATTGACAGATCAAGAGCACAACGGACTTTGGGGAGAAGGGAGAATACTTCACCACGAAAGCGACGGTCGTCTTCATGAAGAAGGAGAACTGCATGTACCAGGTGAGCCATGGAACTTCAGTGCAATTTGGTGGCATCTAGATTTTCGCTTTAAGAGACAGGCCTACATGTGGCATTTCGTGGTTCGTGATGATTGTGAAATCAAGTGAACTTGTTCTCAATTGAGTGTATGATATTGGCCGGATAGACTATTTTCTGACATGTTTCATCTAGCTCTGGTATTGTGTTAATGGTTGATTTATGCCCCATTTCCAGGCCTGTCCCTCTAGCGACTGCAACAAGAAGGTCATTGACCAGTCCAACGGCACTTACAGGTGCGAGAAGTGCAACAAGGAGTACCCCAACTTCGACTACCGACTCATGCTCCAGGTACGCCATTCTCTTTTCTATGTACAAGTCATCAAGTTCAGATTTGCTAAATTAACAAACTATGAGACTCACTGTGATTGTAAGTGCTGGAACGAAGTGGAGCTGTCTGCCTTCAGTAACAAAGCAGACCAGCACTGCAGGCAAAAGTCACTCATTGTATTATTCCTGATATCTGCAGTTCGAGAACATGTTAAGTCCGTAATGTTCATGTTTCTAGTGTTGAAGGTCCTTTGGGTCGAAATGGATATCCAGCACATGTGACATATTAGAGTGAGGTTGAATTTGAAATTTGATTCATGAATGCTTTGCAGATGAACTTGGCCGACCACACTGACAACCAGTGGGTGACGTGCTTCCATGACACGGCCGAGACAGTCCTGGGATCATCAGCAGCCGACATCGGGGCCATGAGAGATCAGGTACATGCAGCCATTATCGAATATCTTAACAAAATTCAATTTGTTCTATATTGCTCATTAAGAGTAATGCACTTAATCATGTAGTGAACGAATGATTCGATAGTAATTGGCATTCTTAATCTTGTTTAATAGTTGCAACTACTGCCTTAGCCACAAGCCTACTTTCTCCTTGTAGCCAAATGCGACAAGAAGGCAATCTGCATGAAATGTTTTCTTGTGTTGGTCTCTTTTCACATCTCTGCCTTCACAAGTCATAAAATGGTTAACTCTGCTTGGTGGTCTATGGTTTATGTTGCGAACGTATGTCCAAGCAAAATAATGTATTCCATTTGTAACTTGACCTTGCAAAATGTCTCTAACTTTTCTTCCCATTTTGCATGATTTCAGGATGAGAATGGCTTCCAGAACCTGTTCCAAGAAGTCACCTTCAAGTCTTATGTGTTCAGGATGCGGGCCAAGATGGAAACCTACAATGTAAGTTGTGGTTTATGATAGTTGCTGAGATCTGTTGTTTGCGATCACTTTGATCTAGTGCTTTGACTCGATTCAACCTGGTTGGCAATTTTTAATGGAGGTGTGTACACATCTCCATTTATGCAGTCACACAAGAGAATGGGAAGTTTTGGCGGGAAATTTGAGCATTTTCAGAACGTCTTTTGGGCCCTGACTTAGCCATTTTGTTTGGAGGTGTTTGGTGTCAAGTCATGCATTTAGCATGATTATAGAGCATGCATCTGGCATAGGAATGAATCGCAGACATGTTGTAATTTGGATGTGTCTTCCTTTACAACCTGCTTGGATCCACTGCAGGCAGCATCACACATAGCCGTATTGGCCACTGTGCCTAAACTCTGGTACTTGTATATATGATATTTTGCACATGAATGGGTCTTATAGCATATATGTGCCATTTGGTGTTCATATTTAAGCAATTGGTACAGTTTTTGTAAAATATTGAAAATTTAAAAAAAAATTATTTTTTTTCGTTTCCCGAACAGAAATCCGAAATGGTTATACCTATGGGCATGAAAATCTACCATAATATGCATTAAATACCCTCAATGTGCCTTTTGGGGGTCTAAATGCTCGTTCAAAAATTAATAACAGCAAATTCAGCAAAAATTTGGAAAAAATGTAATTTTTTTCAATGCTCCATAATTCCGTCTATTTTGGAGTTAGACCTCTGAAATTTTGCATTTAGATATCTTAATTATACCTCTTTAAAAAACTTAACTCATTTGGAGGGCCAATCTGATGAAATTTTAATAAAAACAAAAAAAAAGGAAAAATTAGAATTTCTGATATTTTTCTCAAATTTTGGCTTATCGCAAATTTATGCTAGTGAATAAATTGGTAGGCTTAACAAATATTTTGGTTAAACATATCTCGGTAGGCCTAAGTTTTATAGCCATATATAGTTTAGTGTTAACTTTTGTGTTGGAACTCAGTTTTGTCAGAGTCCATTGGATATTGATGGATGTCAGTAACATTGTATCCAGTGTTCCATACTGAGACAACTAATTCTATTAGTGGATCGTGTATGTCTAAGATTCCCAGTCTTCTCATCTCATAATCACATGATGGTCTCCAAAATGATTGTGTAGCTTCTTCCACAAAAAGGAGGTTGAGCTACCTGGCAGCTCTCTCCAAGTTCTTTAATGAAATGTATTCAATTTTAGGTATTACCTATACCACATGGCCATTTTGTGGCTTGAAAATGGATTATCTGTAAAAATTCTGAAAATTAGCTCACAATATATAAATAGGCCTATATATTAACAACAGCTGGTTCTTGGCACTGAGGGAAATTGTCATTTTTTGGGGGGATATGAACTTAGGAAACTACTCCACCTCCATTTTGAACCCCTGGGTTCTTGTACTTTGCTGTCCTTGACAAATTATTTGTAATAGATGTATTTGTCAATGGTACTACAATCAGATTTACATTCACTTTAATGGAGAAAGCAGAACATAGCCTAATATTAAATTTCAATTAAATTTGTTATGAAAAATTTTGAAGTAATGCCCAAGTTAAAAACTTGTATAACAAGATAATAAATGAAATAAAATATCATAATATTCTTTGCAGGATGAGACAAGACTTCGCACAGTCGTTGTGGGGGCGAACCCCGTTAACTGGGTGGACTACAGCGATCACTTAATCAAACAAATCGACACCCTCCTCGCTAGCTAGAGATCTGAAAGCTCAACTTGGCTTAAAAACTCAAGAAAAAAAACTCAAGAAAAAAACTTAAGAAACTTATTCTTGAAGGTGTACCGTTTAGAATTGGAACATTTTAAGATGTAGTGGACCTAGGAATTCTCATTTACACAAGTGTTTGTTAACTGTTATCATGTACACTAAGTGATTTAACTGAAAATGTAATTGTTAATACTGGGCTAAAATATTATATTACCACTCTGTAAGTGTTTTCTTTCATAGACTCCTATACATTATTATTGCTTGGCAAGTATTTACTGTTATTTACGATTAGTTGCTGAACATTTTCAGTGATACTTTAAGAATACATGACAGCATAAGACTATTATTAACGGACTATTGTGCTAATTTGGATAATATTATCATACCACTGTGTTGATATAGGTCGTATATCTTGCAACTGGATTCGGTATCCACTGTATATATATATTTACCCAAAATTGTGAGAGATTTGTAACCAATGATCACTGAATTATGAGAAGTGAACAAGTGATTTGTACAGATTTGCATGGTCTTCATTCAGATCAACTGTTTTGTGAAATATAACTAAAAATGTTGAATAGAATTGTGTGTGTTTCATGTTCTTTATTCAGTATAAATTGGTAGTCAAATGAATGTTTGGGATTTTGTCCAAGGAGAAAAAAAGTGGCCATTTGGTAAAGGCAATAGGCATTTCCAAATTATTCTGTACAATTTGGAGATGAATACTAGCATGAAAGTATAGGCTTATAGCTCAATATGACCTTAAATGTCATGTGGGCTCTCTTTGGTAGGAGGAAAAATTCTATGGAAGCAGGAGAATGCTTATGCTATTAAACGCAGAGAAGCTTCACATCGTCATTCCCAAGTGTCCCAGGTCAACCAGAGGATGTTTTATCCAGTCAACACAGTTGAGATGGTGAAACATGTGTAGAAACTTTTTTGTGGGCGAGAAAAGCTGCACATGTGCAAAAAGAAAAAAAATGTACGGTGCAGGTGCCTGTGTCTCCTTGGACTGCCCTGGGACCACTTCAGTACTGATTCTGTCTGCTGGAACCATGGCATGAAGTGGAACCCAGGCCAGGGCTTGGTGAGCAAGTCTGCTGCACAGGGGTTATTGCACCAATATTTTTGTTGTTGATATATATTTGTATCTTACACGAAGATAATAGATGCAAAAATAGCATGCAATGCATGCATAGGGTCCTTGGTCTATATCGACAATTTGTACCTCATTAATCTATTAAGATTTGTATAAAAAAGGGAAAGATTAAATGACATGTTAACTTGCATTTATATAACATATTATTAGCTTCGCTGAGAAGCTATTGTGGAGCATGGCATTTCAGCATGTGCGTTAGTGTGTATGTGAGTTGATTCCTGCAAAAACTACTGGATGGATTTAAATTTCCTTTGGCATGATGTGTTCATTTCTACCACACAATACCTGATTAAATTTTGGTAACAATTGGAGCTTTTTTGCGCCTACAGTTAAAGAAATCTAAAAAAGGCCTCTACAGTGCAGCATGCACTATCATTTTTTGCTGTAGCACTAGCAGCCAAAAGGACATATATTTTTACATTTTCTCGGCAAATATGGCCATTAAATGTCCGTAGAATGTGACAGAAGGTGCCAAAGCACTAAATTAGCAACATTTCAACGTTTATTTGATGTAAACCCGTCCAGAATAGCCAAAATTACCTGGGTCTTTTATCACCATTCTTGCAATACATCAGAATCAGTTTTCTTTTAAAGTTCTACAATGAGTTGATAACATTTAGGCCTACAACTTAATCAACTGCTTATGTGTGGCATCTTGCATTAATTGAAGTTCAATTTTAAGTGGACAGCGAAGCTATGTGCCCTCCGAGCACCGGTTCTAGTTGTTTATTTATTGAACAAGAAACCCCACTAACTATAAGCACTGACTTTGACATGAAATTCCTGTACAAAAATACTAAATAAGTCACAATGGGACATACCAATATCCTCACCCAGAGTACCTTTCGACTGTCATTAAGATATGGAGTTGGCCCCTGCCTGAAGGGCAGAGGCAAGTGTGACAGCCAAAAGGACTAGGGAGGGCAACAGGGGGGGAAATAAAAAACTATAACACACCCAGCGCATCTGTGTTACCATCACAGGCAAAGCACCCGCTAACCCAAGACTTAACCTCCTTGTCACGCCTACGAGAAGAGAGTGACGTCATTCCAGTCTCGCGGAATCTCGCTGAGGATATACCAATATCCTCACCCAGAGTACCTTTCGACTGTCATTAAGATATGGAGTTGGCCCCTGCCTTACGTATATTTTCTAAGTTTTAGGCCAATCCATCATTTACAATAATAATCTAAAATCAATCTCCTCCAAACCTCACAAAATGGCGAAACAAATGGCAAAATTACTAATTTACAACATGTATTCAATGTAATCCAAATATAAACATCCCAAGAATGACAGTCGAATATAAACACCTTAATGACAGTCGAATATAAACATCTCAATAATGACTGTCGAAAGGTACTCTGGGTGATATCCAAAATTACCAGACATAATATATAACATGATAACATAACCTCCACACAGATGATATATTGAAATATGGAATGTATTTCATAAATACATAGCCACCACAAATTTGAGGCATAAGAGACAGTCGATTGGTACGAAGTGAGTCACTGGTATCCAGAGACATGGAATATCAAGCAATATAACATAAACATTCCAGACAAAAGGAAAAACGGGATAAATTACCAAGACCATACAGAATATAGAACCAATTGAAAAGTGAGATACACAATTCCAAACCAACCATATGTAAGTGGAATTACAGATATGACACGAAACAGTCCTTAGAGAAATCTCGGCATATTTAGGCACTGAAATCCAGAGCCGCGGAGCCGAAACATGAATAAGATTGGATGGAATCCGAACCATTGAGCTTTAGATAAGGCTCATTATATATATATGCTAAAATGGCAAGACCGTCACCCTCTCTCAGGCAAATCAAAGGTATCACATTATATGTTAATAATATAATGTAACACATCACGTCTCAACATGATTTGCAGAACCAAACCAAATAAATTGCCCCTCAACTAAAAAATTGCACCGTCGCAATATAAATAGGCACTCGCAACACCCCGTATTACATAATTTTGCCACCTCCATAGAAACAACAAGAGTCCAGTACAGCCAAAGGCATAAGAAATTGCCAACTGTCTGGAGTACAATAGTACTTGAAACAGTCCAAACGTCAAAGAGCAAATACCCCTGACAAGTTTGTACGGTCATGACAACCATCCCGTGTCAGATCATTGAGGTGAATATTGGAAAACACCATGGCTACGCATGTGCTACCACTGCAAACCACAGCCAGACAACCAGCCTATGGACCAACAGAATTGATGGCTCATCCAGCCTCAAAAACCAGACAAAATGGATCTCTCATGGTCTCAGATACCAAATTTGTGTTATTTTGGCTAAAATATCCATCAGCATTCGTTCCAGGGCGAGATCAAGGCATAAGAAACTGCCCTCACCCTAGAGCCAAAATGACTGCAGACTTCCAACATGGCCTCAGACGCCATCAAACTTAAAACACCAAAATCGGCCTCAGACGCCGTCATCCATAATTATTAAGGGCCTCAGACGCCCAAACAACATTTGAACAAACAAAACAACAAAATCTCGGCCTCAGTTGCCGGTTTTAAAACTCGATTAAGAAAGATTAAAATTCGCGTTTCACCAGACGCGTCTTCCCGGCTGCATACGAGAAGAGAGTGACGTCATTCCAGTCTTGCGGAATCTCGCTGAGGATATTACAAGAAAGCTATTTTGTTTTGTATTTTGTAATGAAATGAACCTGCAGACAGCTGTGGTATGCAGTGACTATGCACAAGAGAGCAGCACAGTCCAACATTCAGAACCAGTTTTTGTGTGAAGTGCTGACTGTATAACAAAGAATCTGTTAAATAAACATCAATTTAAGCACTGGGAAGCACAATATTGCAGCCAGGGATGCATAAGAACCATTTTGATGACCAGGGCACGTTAGTTGGGGTTGTCATTTTGTCTTTGAAATGTTTTAGTGAAAACACTAACTTTACCTGTGAACAGGAAATGAAGGCAACGACAGTGGTCTTGGAATAAATTCCAAGGACCCAAAAACCCCTATGGTCTGCTGTGCTGTGTCTATAAATAGCTCTACCCTGTACAACTCCCTCTCTGATGCCAGCAGTGTGAAGCTTCCCCAACACCTTGGCCCTAGGCTTAAGGTTGCAATCTTTGGCACAATGATCTAAGGTGCAGGTGCTAAGCCTTACATATGACACTATATATTGTGGCTACATGTTTATTGCACGTCAGATCAATTGACACATGCACCATCCTGCCATCTGCAGTGCTCTGAGCCACTCTGGGTTCAAACAGGGACAGTTAGAGGGGACTGCTGACTTGACCTACATTACGCTAGGATCGCTAGTAGTCTGTCCCATTACGTCACACCACCACCCAGTATGAACGGCCAATTAAGGTACTAGCGCTGTTATTGTTTGCATGGCTGTCAGCATGCCTTGCTTACCTGCACGAGTTATGTTGGGCCTTGTTATTGCAGCAGGCTGAGCTAGCAAGTCAAGTAAGTCAATCCACATGAAGCTATTTGACCACCTGTATCACTTAGTCACCCTTGACTATTGATACTTCCTATAATATCATGACACTTTGGCCAAACTCTGACTCAACTTGAGTCTCAAGCACTCCGTAGAATTAACTGCTGTCACCAGCCAAGCAGCCGTACTGCCAAAGTGAACCCCCCCCCCCCTTTATCTCACAGCCCTGCCCTACACCCCCCCCCCTGCCCTGTCCTCCCCCTCATGTCCTGATCAGGTAGGGCTATTATCAAAATAAGCCCTTGTCTCTGCTCACAATAAAAACGATTTTTTAACAACATATATGCAACAAGGAAACATCACTTTTCTGTTCAGACTTCAGACCCAGTGTACTATTGCAATGTACAGTCTACAGAAACCACGACTATAGCCCCAAGACCCAACCCCTCTACTCTCAAGCTCCAGCTACCAGTGCCACTCCTATCCATGCTATCTCCAGACAATATTGCGGTGAGGCCTAAAATGGCCAGTGGAGTTAAATTTCCTCACCTAAATATATTCCTACAATGAAATGACAAGTTCCTTTTCCAATTTAAGTGTAATTTGTATCAGCAAGTCCATTACAATCCTATTATAAGTTTGGAAAATGTATGTCAATTTACCTATCTCCCTATTAATGTCTTCCCATGGATATACTATCCAAGACTATTTCCATTGTCTTCCTATCTATCTCTTCAGTTCTATCTTCATTCCATCTTCCTATTTTTTTCTATCTTCCTATGGCATGCATAGGCCTTAAGGGCCTGTATTATATGTATCCTAATCTTCCTATCTATCTTCCTATCTATCTTCCTAAAAAGTTCCTATCCTATCTTCCTATCTATCTTCCTTGTTATCCATCTGTCTTGCTACCCATCTATCTTGCTAGCTATGATCCATCTATCTTGCTATCTTGCTATCTCGCTATCTATCTATCTATTTGTCTATCTATCTATCTATCTATCTATCTATCTATCGGTAATTGTCAGATTCAGATCAAGTCTACAGTTGATAGACTTAATACTTCCCATATTTATATTCTCAGGCATCTGTACCAGGCATGCTGGTTTGGTAAACTTAATGTCTATGCAAAAAACTAGATATTTCTACCTTATGCCAAAGCAAAGTTCCAGAAAATGCTTCTCCTCTTCATTAGTATATATATTTTTATATGTCTTAATTAAATTTTAAGAGCTGCAGGGGTCACTCAGTGCACTGTTTAGCCCGTGAGGGCCACCAGTTTTGGGAGTCGCTTCTGAAGGTGAGTAGTGCAGTGGCCTGTGCAACACCAGCAGCACATGGAGGGAGGCTTGGCCGAATGCTCCTCCCTGATTGGCCAAGAAGGGCCAAAAAGTTTTAGTCAGCAGAGGCATTTCTGGGAAGTGTAATATTTAGTTAACAAGCATGGAATGGGGAATAGTAAAATGTCCTTCAGACTCCTTCTTATTAAAATGTGGACTAGGACTATTTGATGGCCCATATTAATTACCAAGACACAAACAATTAATTTTAATGTAAGTGGCAACACTCCACTCAATATTTAGCACTCATAATCCATCATTACTACATATCATTACTAGCAAATAATATAATTTCTATATCATCAGTAGGCCTACTATATATTATTGGTACTATATATCATTAGCACAGTCATAAGAGTGCCCTGATAATAATCCTTCATTGATTCAAGATTAGGGCATCCTGGAAATTTGGATCAGGGTTTCCAAAACTTCAATCTATTTTACTTTGTGGTAAGTTATTATTTAGCTCTGTGGAAAGAAGCCTACATGTACATGCACATGTTGTGAATGAAGAGATTGAGACAAACAGACAGACAGATAGACAAATAGATAGATAGATAGATAGATAGACAGCTAGACTGATAGACAGATAGATAAATAGATAGATAGATAGACAGACAGATAGACATATAGATATAGATAGATAGATAGATAGATAGATAGATAGATATAGATAGATAGATAGATAGAGATAGATAGATAGATAGATAGATAGATAGATAGATAGATAGATAGATAGATAGATAGATAGATAGATAGATAGATAGATAGATCGATAGATAGATGGTGATGATCTACATGAATAGGCCTAACACTAGATAGATGATTGATAGATAATGATAGATGTGTAGTGATGGTAGTAATGATAGATTTATATTTATTTAATGACAGATATATATATAGGCCTATATAGTAATTATGGATAGATAGTGATGATAGATAGATAGTGATGACAGATAGATAGTAGTGATAGCCAGACAGATAGCTATGATAGATATAGAATAGCAATGATAGAGACAGATTGTAGTAATGAAAGACAGATAGTACAGGCAGATAGATAGTTATGCTAGATAGTGATAGATAGATATAATAGTAATTGGTAATGGTGACAGACACCAAGACACAGAGGGCTTCACTATACCCTGCAGCGATCTGGATATTCTAATTGCATTGACAGCTTATAATTTGATTTTAATGTTATCCATCTTTAAGGTGGGGGGGGGGGGTTCTTATTAGCCAGTTCAATTGTAAACAAGTTGTGTAATGTTATGACAATCAAGAAGCAACTACGCCATGCCTAGCACTGTACAGGCAATATGCCGGGTAACAATGACAAATTTATCACAATTAAGGAAGGGGTTCAGGCATGATTGCCAAGCATCTGAAGCCAGAATTTTGTGATCAAAATACATCCTTTTGAATTCTCTTTCTATGAAAACACATATACTTACTTCCCAATTATAAAGGTCTATGCAATCCTGTTATTTTATTAAAACACACGCAAAATTTATGTGAAGCCAGATTACCAACATACATGACTGCCTGATTTAAATGTGGGCCTACACCAACACTTTTTTCTCATAATCATCAAAACTTCAAAATTTATTATGAAAGGATTCTTCCAACCTAATTAGATCTAAGGTCACTCCGTGAATAGACCTACATTAGTCAAAATTAAAGTGCTTTGAAGCCAGGGAAGTGAGGGAACTGCAATGAATGACTCTTGCATCTAGCTCCTTCCTTGAAGTTATAGTTACTGTTAGTTATACATTACAAATAAATCACTCAGGGAAAGATTCTCAGAGTGAATAACATACATTAATATCAGATTAAAGATGGTGAAATTTATTGGTAAATATAGCATTTTGTCAAATGCTTCACATGTGTATTCACTAGTAAATTTAATTATTTCGTTCATCATATGTTGATTTTACTGTATTATATGAATGGTGATGTAGGCCTACTTTTAAAATCGAGATAGCCATGAATGAACATGCATTATATCTATAGATGTAGGCCTATCTTGTTAATATGCATGCTTTTGTGGGATGTCTGACTGCTCTGTGTGTGTGGGGGGGGGGGGGAGGGACAGGGAGTGACCTTGAGCTATGGTCCACTGCCGCATAAGCAGGCCCAGAAAGAATGACCTAATTTCTCCGTGTTCTCCAGAGGGGGGGGGGTGTTCCATATAATTGTATGTATATTTATATGTCTGCTTCAATTTGATAAATAGACATTTATACAGCCTTAAAATTACATTTTCCCAATGTGTACTGTATTTGACATAAAATACTTTGTCAAATGATGTGAATTATTTTTCAAGGATACATGTATGGCATTCTTTAAAAAACACTTAGAACTAAATTTATAATCACCAAATAATAATTTCAGATATTTTTATTCCCTCTTTTTTTACCCAGAGACGACATGCACCCAGCTGCAGCAGCTAGAAAGACTTTAATCATTAATGTTAAAAACAAATGAAGCTATCTATCTATGAAATGTTTAGCTGGGATAAATACTTGTGGGATATCTATTGACTAACATCCAGTCATGCACAGTTGCACACTGCAGTCATTCTCTGGATCGATAGGTGTAGCTTGATTTATGTAGCATGATTTATGGAAGCTTTGATATTAATAAAAGGTGAAACCAGAGTTACATATTGTATGAATTATTTTTCACAGTGCTTACATGTATATTGTATAGGTCAGTAAAGATCCATTTAAAATTTAATACATATACACATATGATGCTCAATGACTTAAATGTATATATATATAGGCCTAGCAATGGTGCAAGTATCCAAAATAACGATATACACTATTTCTACAGGCTTCAGTGAGATTAGGGGGTTATAATATTATGAGGCAGATTTAGACTGAAGCCCTGCTGAGCTGATTCACGGCCATACTGACACTGCACTGATGCATGACTGCTTCACAAGTTTGAGAATTGGCCTGGCCTCCCAGTGGCTGTCAATCACTTGTAACCATTTAAGGGATTAGTCTAAGTGGCAGTTTGGCATTGTCTCAATAGCCCAGATGATGATTGATTGCCATTTAGTGGCTATTCAGCTGCATAGCTCTGCAATGAGCCTGCCTCGTAGGGCTTCTTGGCCAAGTTGACGCACTGACACGGTAGTACCAAAACATGTCGTCATACTGGGCGGGGGCGCCACTGTTGCGTCAACATCAAAGCAGGCTGAGAGCGGAGTCACCAGTCCCCTCTAACTGTCCTCTAACTGTCCCTGGTTCAAAGGAGGACTCCCCAGTCACGGTTGGATGGCCAAGGATGTCATTCTTATCAGCTGGGAAGTTTGTTGTGGGTGTGGACATGAGTGCACTATGAAAGAAAGGTATGGCAATTATGGCATGGTTTGTTTTATCAGGATCCCTCACAATTCAATGATCGATAGTTTATATGAACAAATTAATAGTACAATCTAATGCCAATAATGCATGGGAATTATTCGATATTTTATTGATGAGTTTTATCACTTGCATGCTTTTGCTGTTATTCTCTTCTATTAGACACTATATAAATCTTTCAATCACAAGAACCGCAAAGCTTTTGTGGTCAGTCAGTTTGTGGTTTTATCATTGCTTGGGTCTAAGTGGATGACTTTATAGTCAGCCCTGCACTTGTACAACTTTGGCCTGGCAACTGATTTTTGGTATTTCATTTTAAATTTGGTTGATGATTTTTCAGAGGTCCATCTCAAAGATGGAGAAGATCAAGCAAACTAGAAAAGATCTTCATGATAATTTGCTTGGGCAGCACAACGACAGTATTCTTCATCATTTGGTCAAGTGCTGCAGGAGTCCCCAGTGATAACTGTAACATGTTGAATCAACGAAACTTAGAACTAGAAACGCAGATCCGCAATTTGCAACGGAGGATCAAGGACTTGGAAACGGAGGTGGAGAAATGCAAAAAGCCTCAAAGTAAATTGAGTAATCTACTTTCATCTCGGGAAGTAAGTCTCACAGACCAACAAGAGAATGATCTGCAATTTTACAAACGAAAAGTTAATGATTCGCATAATGACATTCGCTTCTTAATGGACGAGTATGACGTCATCCAGTATGCCAGTTTCAACAAGAAGTACATCTACGTGGTCAACTCGGGCACTTACGGTCGTGTGCTTGAAAGACTGGAGGGCGTAAAAAAGAAGGACATCCAAGAGGTCATCATGTTCGCAACGTCAAAGATTTACGAGTCAAGAAAAAACATTAGCGACAAATTTGTCTTTTCTAATGGTATATTCAGAACTGATCCCGGAATAGGCACAAGATACGAGGTCTTTTTCAGACCAATGGATTCCCTCGAATCAGAGGTCCACAAAGTTTCAGTGTTCCGACCATTCGGACCTCTGTACTTGATTGACCGATCCAGAGCTAATGCCCAGCAGGACCTCATTCATATGATAATGCCTTTAGCAGGGCGGACAACTATGCTAGAGATGTTTCTTGCAAACTTCGCACACACTGTGATTGAACCAAAAGAAAATGTGATACTGACTATTGCTTATGCCGGAACAGAAGGGTTAGATGAAACTAAAGCTTTAATAGAGAAGACAATAAAAGAAACGGGCTTCTCTGGCATTAATCTGATTGAACTGCGAGGCAGATTCTCCCGCGGAAGAGCTTTGCAGACCGCTGTGCTCAGGATAATGGACAATGCTCTTGTATTCTTTGTCGACGTTGATGTGATCTATCAACGTTCCTTTTTACAAAGATGTCGACTGAATGCCAAAAGTGGTGAAAAGGTCTTCTATCCGATAATATTCAGTTTGTATAACCCAGACGTGGTTTATACCCTGCAGAATATTCGCAAGCCTCGAATAAGGGAGCAGTATGTGATTACTTCTGAAACTGGCTTTTGGAGGGACTTTGGCTATGGCATGACGTGCCAGTATCGGGATGACTTCTTGCGTATGGGAGGCTTCAAGAAGGACATAGTGGGCTGGGGGATGGAGGACGTTTTGCTATTCAGGAAATATTCCCAGAGTAACATTTCTATAGTACGCTCTGTTGACCACGGCTTATTTCACACTTGGCATGAGAAAACGTGCGACCAGAGTTTATCTTGGAACCAGTTTAAAGCGTGCATTGGCTCCAAAGCTCGGAGTGAAGCTTCGCATGGACTCCTGGGAATGATGGCATTCTCAGTAGAGGTGTCTTCCTACAGGGAGAGACATGGTATGATGCACCACACTCTGAGGCCAAGAGCAAATTAACCCAATACAAAAATCAGAGAACAAATTGGACTAAGCTGTAGGCCTACATTTTCTGTACCAGAAATGTTCTAAGTCAGCAGGTGTAACACTGATGCGGGACATACATTTCCCTCAAGAAAATTCAACTTCTAATTTGTTGCAAGTTGGGACACAATTGTACTTAAATTACTACAACGCAAATTTCAATGACTGTGATAAAACTGAAGTGCCATGTACTTGTATGTATTATTCTACCCGAAACTTAAGTAAGGCGACAATCACACTAGCTAGTTCTCAGGCCTTGGTATACTACCTCTAAATATAGAAACGGGCAGATTTAGAAACCAGCCAGTAGAAGAAAGATTATGTCAAATGTGTGAAGATAGCTCCATAGAGGATGAAAAACACTTTATATTGAATTGTTCAGCATATAATGATATTAGAACACAATTATACAACAGTATAACCTGTAATAATTTTACTGAATTGGAACCATCACAGAAATTTGTATATATGTTTAAAAATGAGCCGAATCAATTATGTAAATACATTGAAAAATCATGGGAAATAAGATGTTTGAAGTTATACAATATATAAGCTGTCATTTGTTGGTTTGAAATTGTAAGTTGTCACTTACGTTAATTTGTTTAAAGTTGTAAATTTTGACTCTTTGTGAATTGTTGGCACTGTACGCCTGGATTTTTATTTTGTAACTGTCATGAAGTGGTAGATAAGCCCTATTAGGGCTGGGTATTTTTACTATAATGAATTTTTTTATGAAATGTAAATGTACTGTACCTGCCACTATAAACAATAAAAAAAAAAAGTTCAAGTTCTGTGGTCAAATATTCATCAGACAACTTGAGAATTGATATCTTCCCAAAGAATATACAAGATACAAGATACAAATCTTTATTTAAACTCGGAGGTAAATTACAGAAAACATTAGCACCAGGGCTATTTTGTCCGAGTATAAAGAACTACTATTGTTAGACAATGCAAAATAAGCCAACATTAAATCGAAAAACAAAGCAATCATTTTCATTAAGATTTTTGAATTTATTGCAACAATATATCATAACATATCATTTCATAAATACATCATAATGTACAAGTTGAATAACAAGCTTTTCAATAAATGACTCAAGTGGATAACAGGCAAAATATTGTAAATGTATACTTTGACAAAAACATAACAATCAACATTAAACACACTCTCATTTGACCCAAATAGAGTAAGCTCTCAGTCCGCAAATTGTGTAAGTATCAAGCTCATGTCAGATCTACACCCCTCACATCCAGGTTTATATTGAGTAAGTTTCATCCTTGAAATCACAAGTATTAGACTAGTCAAGGAAAGATACTTGAGACTAGTATTCCGAGATATAAGTCCACAAATTGTACAAAGTAGATTCACCCTTCTTCTTCCCCTTCTTCCTCTCCTTTGCCAAGGTCATCCTCAATCGTTCCATATTCTGAATAAAACATTTTTAAACAGATATTTTATGCTTAGTAGCTGCAACTTGTCGCCTACAAGGTTATTCACTTGCTTTTAAAATGAAGTTAGGTGTGGGTGGCTGTCTTTAGCCAGTAAATATACTTCTAAAATAACTATACTGTTATTGACATGAGGCCTAATAAAGGTCACATTTGACCAAAAGTCATTACTAAAATCTGAGCTTGTTATTGATCTCAAGTGGCTCATTAGTAAAAAGGAAATAAATTAGGTAATGGGTACATTCGTTTCGCTGCTCCAAAGTGCTCCAGGAGCAGGAGTAGTTCACTCCAGACCATTCGTTTTGCACTTCCGGGAGTACTTTGAGCTACTTTGGAGTAGATTGGAGTAGATAGGAAGTACTCCAAGAAATTGGGATATCCCATGACGTATGATTGTTTACATAAATAAATGACACTTCAGAAGCTTTGATTTAGTGCCTGATTGCTTTGTTTCGAAGTGAATTGCTGTAATTCAATTGACACAATTAAAGCAATCGATTGGGGGTGCCAATCACAACATAAATTGCTATTAGCAAGGGAATCCTTGTAGAAAGGGAACCCCCAACTAATGACGTTTCTAAGTGCTCCTTTCCATTCGATTCGGACCAATTTTGGAGTAAACTACTCCAAGTTGGAGTAGTTTACTCTCAGAGTGGAAACGTCACTTCCTGGAGTAGTTTGGAGTAGTTTAGAGCAGGTAAATCGAATGTACCCTATGGGTCATCAAACATTTATTAAAAGCAATCTTTGAATTATGTATTAATAAAACATGCAAAAAACTCCATAGATATATTTAAGATGTTAAATATGACCAAGTAAGTGAGGCCCAAGCTTATGGGGCAAGATATACACATCTACATGGGTTGTCAGACAGAGAGTGAAACTTCGGTTCCAGAGGGAATTATTTTTAGCAAATTAATTTTTCACACAATTAAATAGCAACTGACATTAAAATTTCCCAAAAATGCCTCCAGAAATTGAATGACTGTCAGAGGACGTGTACACAAATCTTCTATACCCCATATTGTTTACGATACCAGGTGGAAATTTCATGCAAAGGAAATGTGAGAAGCAAGGAAAGGTGTCAAGACATATTTCGCGAGGTTAATTGACACATTTAATGAGTCATAGTGAAGCGCTAGTATAAGCTAAGGGTAAGAAGCAGCAACACCACAATACAGGCCATTCAGATGAGTTCTACTTTGATATTAGAAGCAACCACTGCTACCAGGCATGCTGACTCACTTGTAAGTTTGTGGCTTGGCAGCAACGACAGGAGGCAAAGGTTTAACTGTTTAAAAAATGAATAAGAAATCAAATACCAAACAAAAACACACAACAAAATGTTGTATATTTCAATACGCATATATCCTCAACTGCTTCTTCTTAATAGTTTAAATTAGCAATGCCAACAGTAAAATTACATATCAATAACCAGTAATTTGTCCCATCATGAACATCAATACTAAGTTAAGAAGTAAAACAAAGCAGTAACAAAACAAAATAGATATAATAGTAAATAGAGGAGGATTCAACACAATTCAGTTGACTGACCAGCGAGTCTTTCTCTTCTCTTCTGCGCCTGTTTCACCCATTCTGGGAGACCATCTGTTTGCAGCTCAGGACTAGAGGGGGCTGGCTCAACCACTTTCAAAACTGCTGACAAAAAGATATATGATAGTGTTAGTAACCTAAGAAATACAGAGACTATGACTTTTTGCCATTCTTGCCAACATTCGTTAGGTAGAGACAGAAGAGTTTTTACATGTTCATCGTTTTTGAACAAAATAATTTAGATGATATCACTTCAGCTTAATCAAATGTGAACCAATTTGAACCAATCAGATGAAGCTACAATGTTGCACAGCAACTTGGAAAGTAATCCCTAGAATCGCTTGTCACCAGTATATGTTATTTCATAAATTCAGTTTATGGTTATTTAAAGTACTGTGATAGGAAAGCTGCATCACTGAACTCTGTATGAATAAACCCTCACCTCCCCTGGGAGACTTCTTGCGGCTGTTGATTTCCAACTGCCAAGGGGCAATGTTAGACGTTGACTCCTCAATTTCTTGAACCTGTAAAAAAAGTGGAATTTAAACTTTTCATGCAAGATCCAAGCTGTTGCACACAAGAACATTCTAGTACGCCCTCTCTACTACAGCTGAATTGCTTATGATAAAGCCAGTGATTCAAGACCCATCTTTCTGAGTAAATGTTAACAAATTAATTTGATGCCATTAAACAGTTGACTATTGCCAATTCAGGTGCAATAATATTATATTAATTCTGCAGTAATCATGTACATTCGTAATCCTTTGTGAAGCACCAAAGTATAGCACTTTCTGGGAACGGTTGTCAGACGTGCGTCTTCCACTGCAAAATATTAACTTCTCAAAGATATTGCTGAATATGATTAACCTTCTTTGGTCATTTATTACTTGTACCGCGCAATTATCTGTAGTTCTGTACCTTGCTGTCTGTGGTGTTTTTCTGAACTTCATTGTACATGCAATCTTTGGCTTCCCCTGGGCTGGATGAACTGCACGGTTCAGATACGACGGATTTTCCTTTTGGAGAGGTTTCCGCGATAAATACATCTTTTGTACCCAATTCTTGTAATTCTAGAAACAAAATTAAGCAAACAATTAAAGTCATGATGGTAATTCGAGATCATTTCAGGTAGGGAGATATATATATATAGGCCAATATATATGCCTATTACTTAATACAAAAGAATTATTTACTAACCTATATCATTTTCGGACTTGCCAAGCTGTCGAGGAGCCAGTCTAGAAAATCAGTGCAAGGCAAATTATAGAAAAGTCAATGAAAACATCATAAACAATACAGTTCAATAATTTGCATATCTGCAGAGGTTATTGATGAAGCCATCACTGTGATGTCACTGTTGTTACATTATGAGATGCGTCTGTTTATTTGCGAGTTCACTCGCATTTGTGGGCAAACTGGGTTAAATAAGGGTAGTCAGAAATTTTGGATCGTTTGTGAGAGACAAGGAAGCTCTTTTTAAAGTTTCTTTTTCATGAAATTAATGAAGAATTGGCTAACTTGAGGCGCCTTGCTCACATTTGTGTCTCTTGTGTCTTGTTTAATTACAATTTAAGTTTTTAGTTTCAACCAAATCACGGCAAAACAGGAAATAGAAATATTTTTGTTATTGTTTTACTGCCCTCTGATTGGCCGAAACAGGTTCGATGTCTTCCCGATAGTTTTCGGATACTTCTATTAGGGCTAGAATTAATATTTTAGGCTCTTTTGAAGCCTGGTGCCTTAATCTTTATGATTTCGTTTTTTCATGAAGATATCTCAATTAATTGCTGAGAATTCGTTGAAAATGCATAGGCCTATATATTTGTCCCTTTGCCATGTCAGGCAATTCAGGATAGCAATCAAGACTTCACCAATTAGCCAATTTGCCATTACATTCACACCTTGAGTTAGTATATTTCAATTAACACCTTCTAAGAAGTCCCACATCATTGAAGGCCATTGTAAAAGTGAACTTTCTCATAGCAATCAATGCCATCTTTGAGGGGAGGCAATCCACTTAATTAAAATTTAACATGAACCAGTTATCAGGCAAATATGGCAGTGAACATATTTTAAAAGAATAAAAATAACAATGTACATATAGTGGCTTTGATATATTACAATGTTAAGAAAGGAATTATTGCAGGGACATTTATCTGAACGGAAAATTATATTAGAAATAACCCCTGGCATCTTGATATTTGTTTACCAACTGGTGTCTCACTTTTGTCTTTGTAACTCACTTTTTAGCTATTTACAAAGAAAAACTCGGGAAAATTGTGGAAGGGGTTGACAGCTAAAAATACAAGGCATTTTATAAGATCATTTTCAAGCTTCTATGTGCTTTATTAATGCACTAGATTACCATTTCAAAATTTTCTTCTGAACACACATCTTGATAGGACAGCCAAATAAGGCAGGCTTCACTCAGCGCATTGCAATAGTGCATTCATATTTTGTTAATTTAAGGGTGATTGAGTAGAGAGACGTTAATGAAATATTGTGCATAAAATGAAAATACCAGTGCATGGTTGGTCCTTGACAAAATGTTATGAATATGTGGATACAGTAACAGTTACTAGCCTATCAACATCAACTGCACAGCACAAGTCAAGTCAGCCAGGGTATATCAGCACAACACAAGTCAAGTCAGCAGAAAAGTTCTTGTATTTTATAACTCAAATTTTAGAAGAACATTATTGCCCTTGCATTGCAGTCTCTTTGTGTTGAGTGCAGGATGTCTGCAGCATTTTTGGAACCAAATTCCAGGATTTTCTAGGCTTTTCTTGGCCCAAATTTTCCCAAAATCAAGGCCAATCTTCCAGAGAATGCAGATTATTTTTTTCTGATAGTAAAAATGTATCTGCGACCTGACTGTCACAAGAAATCGCAAAATATTCAGCTGTGTTTCTTTTTTTTATTAGTATGAAGCAGATTCCAGGCCTTTTGTGATAAATGCAATTTTTTCAAGGCTTTTCAAGGACTGGCAGACACCCAGGTCACACCCTTTGAGTAGTTACAGTCAGGGAAGTGCAAGTGATTACTTCAAACTGCTTGTGTTACTGTGATGTCATTGCATATTCAATAGGTCAATAATGGATCATTTGGAGCCTTCTACAGTTTTAATCAATCGAGTAACTAAATTATTGCCAATATTGCTTCACAAGACTGTGGCATTTTTGAAGATGCATAAAGAAATATAGTCCTACAGACGACTCCTAAATACATTTTTAAACTTACCATTTTAGATTTATAGGAAATTCACCCTGTACTAGGAGTTCCTACTTTGATATATATCTGAAGATTGAGGGATGCGACAAAGAATTGTTTCAGCAAAGCAAAAACTATTTTGTGGAGAGCTTCCGAACCTGGGTCCCAACAAATGGGAGCCCAAGGCTCTACCAGCCGGGCTAGCCCCCTCCCTTATATTCAAGAATTGTAATTGGGTGATGGCCGCTTGGCCATGATATGAAAAAAACTAGGACCCAGAAATTTGGCTGGGGACCCACTTTTTCAGACCTCACTGAGTCCCCAGGACTCACTTTTTGAGCACCCCAACAGAAACCCTGGTGTTGATGCTGGTCTATTGTTTGGAAAAGGTGTGAAGTTCAAACTTGAATTGGATGACACAGTTGTTTTAATTAGTCAGTCAGTAAATACTTAAACCGATAATATAATAATGTATAGCTATCCCAAACATCCCCCCTCCGACTACAGCTCACATTTATCTATGTCTATCTATTTATCTATCTCTCTATCGTTCGATCTGTCTATCAATCTATCTATCTTGCTAGCTATCTATCCATCTTGCTAGCTGTCTATCTATCTATGTATCTATCTAGCTATCTGACCATTCTAGCTATCTAGCTTACTATCTAGATATCTGATCTATCTATCTATCTATCTATCTATCTATCTATCTTGCTATACATATTGCTATCAAGCAATCCCCAACATCTCCCATGGAGCTTACAACAGAAACACATAATTATTTGTCCATCTAAACAATTAAATCTGTCTTTCTAAAATTAGTTACTGGCTCACTACCATCACAAGATGCGCTCTGGAATTCGCAAGTATGGAGCAAATTAACCAATGTCAAATAAAGTCATGAGAACCAGCCAATCAGAGCACACTAGAATATATAATTTTAAGTTGGCTACTCCCTAGAACTTATCACAAGCATTTGTAAAATTTACCACAGTTTCAGTTTGTCTCAAGTTTATTTTGTCAGCTTTTAAAGCTCTATCTCTTCCTTCTTTAAACACACATAGATAGATAGATAGATATGGTAAGTGCAGCCCTCTAAGCCCAGTTCTGGGCACTCACAAGGGTCGATTGATGAGATGAGAGAGAGAGCGGGAGTCCTCAACATGTTACACATTTACCCCATCTGAGGGATCTTTTACTTGCCCGGCATAGACACTGATACAATAGTCCGCCAATTTAACGTCTCATCCGAATGACATCCAGCTGGGATTTTCCTCATGAAGGTGCACTGAAAATGTTGTCTGAAAGAATTTTTGAACATTGTACAATGTGCGACACATGATGACAGAGCTGTTGGTCGCGAAAAACAATTTGGGGAAATATCTTGGTGGTTTGCCCGCCCTGAAAAAAATCCTGGATACGCCACTGGTGCTGGTTACCTTTTTGGAAATTTTTGTGGTGTTTTTTACAAATTTATATCATTCAGGGGCAGAAAAATGGGAAATAGTGAAGAAAAATGGGGAAATTGTGCAGAAAAAATTGGGAAATCTGTTAAAACTATTCGTATAAATCCCCTTTTCTTTCAGTTTCTTTTTTCTGTTAATTTCCCACTTCTTTTTTACCATTTCCCCAATTTCTGGCCATTTCTCCCATTTTTCTTACCTTTTCCCCATTTTACTTATAATTTCCACATTTTGCTTACCATTTACCCAATTTGCTCATAATTTCTCCATTTTTCTTACCATTTCCCCATTTTCGTTTCTAATTTTGCTAATACATCTGCAGAAATTTCCCCAAAATCTGTTTAGGGGGCAAGTTGTCCCCCCTGCCCTCTCACCCCCCCCCCCCCCCCCCCCCTAATGGCTATGCTACTGATCTCAATACCTTTTAGATCTGGCCTTCCTGCTATTGACATATTTCGTTGTAAGCCGCTTGTACTTTCTTTTTTACTGCACTGCCCCCCCCCCCCCCCCCTCCTGGTGATACCACTGCTAAGTTTATTGTCCGTTCTATTTCTCTGACCATGTATGAAAATCTAGGCCCCAAATTCTACACCATTTTCCAAGAATCTACAACATACGCATAGTGAACTCGCATGTGTTCCGCTTGCGACACAAATTCTAGTTTCAGTCTGTCATTACCTCCTCATTGCAACTCACCTGGGTGATGTGACAACTGGCTTCCATGGGAAGCATCTTTCTGTCTTCACTGTTTCAATTTCTGGTGGCTTGTTTTCATCTACCACCTTTGATATTGTGGTTTTCTTCAACTTTTCATTGGAGGATGCCGCGGCCACGTTTATGATCCTGCTCTCCTGGTTGTTCCTGGCATTCTTGCTCCTCTCGTTCTTGCTCCTCTCAATCTCATCCAGAGGCAAACAGCAAATGCCTGACACGGGGGGAAGGCTCGGCTCAACCGACGGGGACACCCAGTTGTGAGACTGGACTTTGAGCTGGTTGTTGGAAGAGGGAGAGTTCTTGTTCTTCTTACCTGTAGCGGGATACACAACAGAATTGTAGGAAACCAATGATGTGAACTCATTTACCATATCGTCAGTTACCTTTCTTAAAGACCACCTTCTGATACAAAAACAATTAATGGACCTCTTTTTTTCCCCCTGTAGGCATTTTTTCTAACAATTATATGGACAGAACCTAAAATTATCCAAGGTCCTCGATACCAGGTTATCCAATAACGTGCAGCACAGGGACCTGATGTTGTTAGTGTCTTAGACAAGTTAGATTGGCTTTTAAACTTGGGCTTCATTTGAACAACCAGGATTGGTGATTAGAAGCAGTTCCCATTACAGGAAGGTCCTCAAGCAGGTAGTTGAAGGCTGTATACATACCAGTGTGGGCCATGGCTCTCTCCTTGATTGCAATGGCAGCTTTCACCCAAGGAGGGTCTTCACCCGAATGTTTGCTTTCATCCTTCGGGGACACTTTGAGTAACCGCAGCTGCAACGCAATTGAGACAATAACTAAATAAAACTAATACAAGGCAAACAAATTTAAATGATATATATATATAATATATAATATTATCTCTGTTGTTTGAAGTACCATTGAAGTCACAAGTTAATATAGACCAGACCATAGATTTCTAATAAGCATTTATATTTCATTGTAATAACTTTCAGTCAAATAAATCTCATCTCTCTCTCTCTCTCTCTCTCTCTCTCTCTCTCTCTCTCTCTACTATGCCACACCAACCTGCTTTGTCGGACAGTTAGCTTTTTACCTAATTTGTGAGGACATGAACTTCCAAGCATCCTAGGCGCACCGAAATGCTGGACCATCGTAGCAAAGCATCCTAGCTGCCCAATCTCTTCTCAGTAATGAACTTTTCATCAATATTTCAACTAGTGAAGAGATAACGTCGTGAGGACAAACCATGTCCTCGCAATTCTGCCAAAGTTTTCATCGGTCAATTTTTCTGATCAGCGAACGGCGCTACTTTTCAAAAAGTGGCCGCCATTCAAAATGTTTCCCTCTTAGGGTATTGATTTTTTTTTATAGACACGTGAGCCCAACTGCAACTCACCTTTTGCCACCATTGCCAGGCTTCTAACCAGATTTGTCTAGATATGAAAATTTTTCTTGGAAAAATGCCAAAACGGAGGTTTTTTGGATTTCTTGCCCTTATAAATGCCTGGATTCTGCTGTTCTTCCTATGAGAGATTGCTCCAAGGGTCCTCATTAGTAACATCTCTAACCATTTTACCTGAGATTCTCCAATTACATTTTGGCCACTAGGGTGCTCTTCGGCATACCGTATTTAAAAATCGGTATCTCCGTAACGGTTCAACCTAAAATCACCAAATGTTACAGGGCCTTGGTAACACACCTAAACTCCGCTTTTACCAAATTTCCTCTGATTCCCCGTTGCAGTTTTTGGGTGATAAGCGGGAACGCAAAGTGCACGTTTTTCACTCTTTTCCTCATAGCTCCGCAGTCAATTATACTATCGGAACGGAAAAAGTGCAGCTATGCTCCTTTTTCAACGAATTTTCACGCATGGCTAGTTTTATGAACCCACATTAAGTTAAAAATTTTTTAACCCCCTATTTTTGACCTTTTTTCGGGGAAAAAACGTGTAAGTAGGGGATTCGTTCAAGCTATTCCATTCATATTTTTTTTTGCCCAGTCGAAATCTCTGGAGAACACATTCCTGCAACAACAAATAATTTTCTCAATAACTTTTTCCGTGCCAATTTTTTGGAAAAAATGTTTTTACGTCATCGGCATGCCTTGTCCGATTGAAATGCGGCTAAAATTTTGGCAAATATAGATGAAGGTACATAATTGCAAAGAAAAGGTCAAAACCAGACGTCGATATCTCCTTCAGGTTACGAGCAATTGAGGTTTTAGTGCAAAATTTTTGCAAAAAACGTTGGACTCTATTTTTTTTTTTTTTTTTTTTTTTTTTGAAAACACAAGATATTTCTTTTCATTGCATGTGTTCTGTCACCCCCCCCCCCATTACTCTCACACTTCACTTTCTAATTGCTAACCTTCTGTATAATTTTTTATTGATTTATGACATAAACACTTTTTTTGTGCCTCTTTTCTTTACATCCGTGACAATTAGCTTGCACTGAAGTAGGAATTGATCTTCCTTGGCAGCCGCAACAGTGACACCCTCAAGCGGTCCCAAGTAGGTAATCCGCATTGTGAGGACACACATTTTATAAGTAGGTCATCATATTGTGAGGACATTGACCTCTCATATGGCCACTAGGGGGTCACACAATTCAGAAGTCAGATCATAGATGGCACCACCTCCTATAACGTTGAGATATTGTCAAAGCATTGTGGGGACATGTCCTCACAATATCAATACAAGTTTTCTCGGCATTTCAAAAGCTAAATATTCAAACTAGACAACGTCGTTGTGAGGACACACATTGTGTCCTCACAATGCACAAACGTCCTCATAATGTTGGTCTTAGGCAACAATTTGTCCTCACAACACACCCAATGATGGCACTCTCTCTCTCTCTCTCTCTCTCTCTCTACACCTTGGTGATTTCTCAATGTGAAACCCACATCAAATGGATGCTTGTGACATTTAAGTTAAGTAGGGAAGGGGGTCTCTGCGCTCTTTGTGGCTTTTCTAGCATAAATATATTCAAATTATATGTATGAGCATTTAATAATTAGCAAGGATTGAAATAAAAGTTTTTTTTTGTCAGAGCAGATACCTTTTCGACACAGAGATCCTTGATTCCAGATGAGACAATGGCGGTCGGCACTCCCCCCATTGCTTTGACCTTTTGCAAGTGTGCATCTTCCCCGTCTGAATCTGGGCAGATGTCTGTGACAACAGCAATAATTATACAGAATCTGTGATGATGAGAATTAACATTATGTGTCGACCTTTTACAGATCTGGAGAGGTTATATAGCGTCGGTTATTCTTTACATAATTTTTTGCAAACATTCTCAGCATTTCCGATATGCATTACATGCACTGGCAATTATGGAGGGAATTTGTATCATTAACAGCTAATTTGGTAAAATCAATATGGCACTTACCATCTGAGGGTTCAGAAAAGTCCGACTCGCTGACCTCACTGCCCGGCCGAGACTTGTGATGCAGTTTTGTGGGTCTCCTTCGTTTTGCCAGTCCTCCTCTTTTGGACAAATTTAATTTCTGCTTGTTGATATTTACGTCCAAATTTTCTGTTACCTGGAAGATTAATAATAGTATTCAATTTTCACAATTAAACAATTTCTGATTGATCCGCTCTTAGTCTATACCAATATTTCATTAAATCCATCTGACCAAATCAGCTTATATCTGACAAGTGATTCTCTGACAGAAGGGTTCGATTGGCTGCATATATATGTTAGTTGATCAAAATATGAATTAAAGGCCGGCTATAGACGTTAAAGGCTCAATGAGGTAATAGTCGAGATCATTATTATTAATTATAGTACATGAGTAGACCTAGTAGTATTTGAGTAGAGTAGTGGAGTACAAGATACAGGGAGTCAGGGACCCATACAAGGACAAACAGAGAGGAGGGAGTTGACAGTAGACCATGAGTGGACCATGTGGCATCTGGTTGCAACCAGCTGTGGCCCTCACTACACCATGACCAAGGGGACATCTCTGTCTGACTCACTGCTCTGTCCTTTTTTTAACAAATGTCCAACAACTATTAGTAACAATCACAATTACACAATCACTCTTGGACTGCTAAATGTTTCACAATTCAAGGTAATATAGTCAATTCTAGCATTTCTCTGACATTTTTAAGCATCTCATGATGTTTCCTCACTTTCAAATTTTACAAACCAAACTCTTCAGAAACCGCAAAAAAGTCCATAAAAGATACCTTGCTTGGTGAGCAATCAAAACTAAGGGACCATTCACATTCAGAATTTATGACTGGGGGGGGGGTGGGAGTTTTGGCCGAGGGGGTACTAACTTTTCACACGTGTTTCAAGGGGGGGTATTAATTTTTGACAACACTTCCAAGGGGTAAGAAATTTTAACGAAGAAAAAATGTTTAAAAACACACATAAACTCATTTTAATTGGAATTTTTGACACGCAAAAGTCCGCGAAATGGCGCGAATCTGTATGGGAGACCGGGGCACGTTGGACCGCTTTTTATTTTTTGGCTATCAATCAAAAATTTCTCTAAATATATGAAAAATCTTTTTACTGACTGACTTCTGAACATCTACACTACCCTTATGCCAGACCAAGTTGATCTACCTTCTATAGTTGTGGAAAAAAATTAGTTTGAAAAAAAAAAATTTTTGTGGTCCAAAGTGCCCCGGACCCGGGCCACATTGGACCACCATGTGGGGCACGTTGGACCACGATATAAAAGTCTTGGAAAGTAGAAGAAAGTGAGCAAACACCACATTTTATTCGCATGGATCACAACACACACTTGTGTGTCCTTGCAGAATGATTATATTGGAATATTTACCCAGAAAATTTCAATAAGTCTTGTTTCAGCTAGAAGGGCTGGCAGATTAGCCAACTGAATTGACTTTACCCTCATATTGTACAGGAATGACTTATGTGCTCTATCAATGTTAAGAATTACACAGCTGACATTTTGCCAATAACTTCTTGTCAGTCAATCCAGTTTATAATGGTCCAACGTGCAACCTATATATATATGTGTATTGCTTTATATGTCCAGGGGGGGGGAACTCAAAATACGCGTGAAACCAAGGGGTGGGCTACTAAAAATCCGCATGAAACTCAAGGGGGGGGTATCAATTTTTGACGGGAAGTACCAGCGAAACTCCCACCCCCCAGTCATAAATTCTGAACGGTCCCTAACACAAAGTAACTTCCAAGTTTCACTTCTGCTCACCTTCAGTTGAGAGAAATCCAAGTCCGATTCTGTTTGGAGGTCCGTGTGCACCTGGTCACAAATTCAAAGAAGTCTCAATTAAAATCTTTTATCGCCAAGTTCAAAAGTTCATATGGTACATTTTGTCGAATAATTGCGCATCAAACTGATGATTACAATGACTTCTGCATGAAGAAATGTCAGCCAACTGATAAAAGCTCACCTTTTTTTTATCATATTGCCAGAGTTCTAAATTTGTAAATACTAGCAGACCGTAAATATGATGTATGTGATCATCAGCCTTGAAAAAAACTAACTTGTTGTCAATTGATGATAAGTACATATAAGCCATGATTTTATGCACACAAAAAGTTAAATAGATAGTGCAGAAAGCATGAAAGATGGTGTGAATAGGTGGTGCAGTTTATCGACATGCACAAACAAAAGAGGAAACGTTCTAAAATTGGATGTGCGTACAAAGTGAAGTACCTTGGACAAATAAGTGACAGTGACATCATGACAGGACACATCATGATGCTCCCTTGGAATTACAAAAGCAGAAACCCAGGATCAACAAAGGTGAAGGAAGTCTTCATTGACAGAAAAAGTGCAACATTAGGTTTGAGTAGAAAAGTGCCAAAGTGAAAACAAAACCAGAAACATAAATACAATGGAAAATATGGTTGAAAAAGAGGCTTCCTAAAAAAACCTTATAATTGGGAAAGCATACAAAGTGAAGTACCTTGGATCAGGTAGACCGCAAGCAAGACACACGACAGAACATATTGTGCAGGATAGCAGTGATCATGCAGGGAAAGGTGCAAGATAGAGAGAGACCCATCATACTTGTACCTCCTTCTTCTGTGAGACGAGATGGTAAAAGCTTGGTATTGATTTCGGTTGTGATTGCTCTGCTCTTGACGGCGTGAGATTCAGACCATCACTGTTTATGTCGCCGCCCAAACGCTGGTGCAATTCAGAGTTGAGAGGATTGAAGGTCTTGGGCGGCTTCTTGGGTTTATAAGTCCACTGGACAAAGAGCAAGAGAGAAAAGAAGATTCATGAAGAAAACAAGAGATGCAAGGGAAAAGGAGAAGATGATTACTGGTGCAAAAGAGCACAGTGTTGAAAGATAATTCAAAGATACCAAATAAATTTCCATCACCAATATTGAGAGCATACCAATGTAGGTCAAAGATTTTGTTACAAATACATGAAGCATCTCTTGGCTTAATCAGTCATATAATGTCAAAACACCATCCAGTGTTGGTCACAGAACTATAGAATTTAAATATGCATTAGAAGGCAATTTGATGGACATGTAACCTTCCTATTGCTCACACAGCCTCAGTCCCCCACCTTATTGCTAAATCTTCGCACCACCCGCGCAATGGCATGCGTAATAAAAGAGGGCGACCAACCTCCTGGATGACCTTCTCGGTCCTGCTGTGGGTGGGGGTATGACCACCGAATGGCACAAAGTCATGGTCAAAGTCATCGTTGTCATCTTCAGTGGGATCGGCGAGGATGATGGAGATGACCTCCGTGTCCGTCTGGGAGCAAGTGGGGGATGTGGAGATGGAGATGAGGTCCGTGCCAGTCCGCGAAGACGAAGAGGAGGACAGCTCCAGTTCCAAGTTGATCCGTTCAAATTCCTCGTCATTGTCTTCCCCCTCGCTATCCGAGGCCATGGAGCGAGCCCACCTCTGGATCTTCGCCTGGATGTCTTCTATTTTCTCAGTGCACACAAATTTGTCCAGTGGCTCCACCTTGATCCTGCTCTTCTCCTGAAACAAGTCCAGAAGATTCCCTGACTGCCCTCTTCTTGGAAGCTTGGAGCAGTCGGGTTTGTCGGGGGCCTTGCGTTTTGCTTTCTTATTCTTCTTCGGCTGCTGCATTGCGTCGTGGATGGCCTTCATCAAAGAACTTGTGCTGTTGCTCTTAGGACCTGTCTTCCCGGTCCAGATCATACTCTGTGACCTTGTGGGGGGACCTGGTTCAAAGTCAAGGTCATCATCTTCATCATCCTGAGGTCCAGCAGACCCTTCCCAGCAGAGGCTGCTTGACCTGGCCAGGAGACCGCTGCAGTTCTTGGACTTGTAGCCCCTGGGTAGCGCCACTGGAGCCTTGCGGTAATAGCAGCTTGTCTTGCGTGTGATCTTGAGGAGCTTCACGGGTGACTCGTCATGCCCGTCTTCTTCTTCTTCTTCCTCCTCCTCATCATCCTCGTCCATCTCGCAATGGCCGAGCGGGAATTCCTCCATCTCCCTGACCTCCATCTCCCTGACCTCCATCTCCCTGACCTCCATCTCCCTGACCTCCATCTCCCTGACCTGCGAAGAGCACTGGATGATGTCTGGCAGCTGGGCCACTCCTTCTGCGGCCACCCTGTTCCTGTGCTCCGTTGAAGTCTCCCCTTCGAAGGCGTTCACCAACGACCGAACTGAGATGTTCATCTTGTCCGTGTCTGTCTTCGGCTTCAGGGGTCGGATGCAGATGTGGTAAGAATGGCAGTCCTGTCTGTAGTCCTGTCTGTAGTCCATGTTGGAATTCACACTGCATTGAGGAAAGAAATTTCACTTTAGTATTTGGTCAAAACCAACTTCATCATTTTTAACAATCAGAAAATGTGTGTCCTCAATGAAAGGTTATATCTCATTCTTTCTTAAAATAATTCCCTATGTCACTGTCCTTGTACTAGACAATGTAAATTGACAAAGACATCATCTTATAATTCCAATATCAGCAATTATTCCCATCAATATGCCGAGGTAATCATAAAATAAACCTTACACATGGTGGATATCGTTAAATGTCTTATAATGTCCACCAGAATTAGCAGCTCTTGCAAGTAATCGTAGCAGGTATTAATGGCAGGTTATGGCAGGTAATAGTGTCAATATTCTTGCTAATGGCAACCTGCAAATGCCATAAAACCTGATGGGACACCATCCACAGGACCATGAGCAAACAAATGCAGTCCAGACATACAGACAGACATACACAGACAGTGACCTCTTGGCAGAGAAAGACAGGAGGAGGAGCACTCTGGCCAAATACAGAGCTAAATATAGAGACAGGACTATCACAAGAAGGACCAATCAAGGAGTGTGTCGTGTGTGCCACCTGGAGCCGGGACTTATAACTGAGGTCCTATAGAACGAGAATCACTCCAAGGTCTCTCAAAGAGGGAGGATCTAGTGGCGCATAGACAGATGACAGCCAGGAGAGAATATTCCAACCTTCAAATCAACTATGCATTGCTGTGATGTAGTCGAGAGCAGGACATCCAAGACCAAGGCAAGGCCAAGGATTTGGCATCCGAGACCGAGCCAAGGCCGAGACCAACAAAATATGGCCCTGAGGACGGGGCCGGTCCCAAGGCCTCGACCACTGGCCCAAAGACAGACCAAGGCAAGGCCAAAGATTTGGTATCTGAAACCCAGCCAAGGCTGAGGCCATCAAAATATGGCTCTGAGGCTGGCTTCGAGGAAGAGGCCAGCCTTGAGACCTCCAACACTGATGCATTGATATCAATCAATGTTCAAATTATCAAAGAATGTTCAGTTCATTGTTCACTACCGAAAGACTGAGGGTAATTCCGCAAAGTCGGACGAACAGATCAGAAACTTTGACAGCTTGTGTTGCCCTACCATTGCACCTTAGCTATTTCATTGTTAAATAGGTATGAGGCTCTATGGTGGGGCTTTCAAACGAGCCATCAACCAAAGCTCAAAGTGTAATAGGAGCTGAGCTGTAAGGCAAAATGTCATCATGTCGGACGTACGCAGAGAAATGACACTTTTCTAACTTGATTGCTTGTCTCTCAAAACATGCAGAAAAGCTGTAGCCATTTATATTTTGTTACAGATGTACATGGTTGTGTTTTGTCCCCAGTATTATTCATTCTATACACAAATGATTAAGACACATTGAAAACACTGAAATGACTTTTGATGGAATAACCAATGTCACTTTGATGGAAATTGTGTAACAAAATCCCATGGATCCATGGATCTACAACGCACAAGCTCAAAACAATGTCGGTCCTACATACATATATGCATATGGCCGACAAAAATACTCAAGCAGACAAAATAAAACTTCATCATTAAGTCAAGATAATACATCACAATGAGCCATATGGCCAGTCCTAATTTGAGAATGCAGGAGGTCAAGGGACCTTCACACTCCAGAAATCTATTCTCCGCCACTCTTTTTTCTTACAACATGCATCCCCCAGTCACCTTGGACTTGAAGCATATTGTGTGAGTACAGGAAACTAGAAAACACCCATTAAGAATGGAAGAAAGAAAATGAAGAATAATGTGAGTTAGCTGTGAGATTTCTATTCAGCAGAAATGACCCACTGCAATTGTGGAAGTATTGCTACAGGGTCCTTGGCCATTATTTTAAGACATAAGTTCCCATTGTGAGAAAAATTAATGGATAGGCGGCAAGTTCTGTATTTATGAACTCGAAGGGTACTTCAGACAGGAGGAGACATGGATGAGGCGAAGGATGGTTGAAAGTGCTAACTGTGGTAGAGAAAAAGAGTAGATCTGTATCAAGTTACGATATGTATGGCGAAGCACGTGCATGTGTCATCCCCTGGGGAAAAAGACGTCAGTAGAAGAAAAATAAATTAGAAGAGGTTTGAAAGGCAGCATCTGATGAATTAAGACATGTCAGAGAATCAGTGCTTAACACCAGGGTAGAGCAGGATGACAAAGACCTTGGACAAAGCAAGACAGGACCCCTAGTGCTACACTTTTATATGGATAGACGGAAGATAGATAGATAGATATAGATAGGTATAGATAGATAGACAAGACGAGGAAGAAGAGGCGGGTGTTCCTAGTACAGATATAAGATATTGTCAGCCCTGATGGCTCAGTCAATAGAGTGCTCGCCTCACAAACGAGGGACCCGGGTTCGATCCCCAGGCTGCATGGCCATCATGTCATTCCACGACATCGTCATTCGCAGATGGAAATTGGAGGCGCTGGGGGCCCAGCTGGAAACAAGTGACTGACTAGGCTTGGCTACCCATGTAAAATAAAGAGTACCTTTAAGCCTTTACCTTTAAGATAAAGTTTGAATCACTTGTGAACAAAGTTGGCGAACGTATACGAAAAGATGCAGATGTTCTAAGAGGAAATCAGGTCGGCCTTTTCATGAGAGACAGCCATAGAGCATGACAGAGGAACCACCCAGGAGCCATGGAGGACCACCTAGTCTGAGTGACCTCGGAGGGCTGGTCAGTGCATGGTCTGCCATGGTCTGCCTGGGACGGTGCCTGCCTCCTGCAACAGCTGGTCCTCCGTGTCCTGTTTATCTGACCGATTTGTCATACATCTTCCCCTTGCATTCCTCCACAGCGCTACCACATTTCCCCATGCTCTTCCCATCTTGTTCCTCACAACCACTATTGACTCTGCTGCATATTAATGACTTTCTATCAGTCAGGTCATTCATAAAAATATGCTCCTTCTTCGTAAAAATCTGCAGAAATATATCCAGGGTTCCAAATGTTTTCACAAATCCAGAAAGGTATCCATAACGTCAAATGTCAACAATCAACAACCAACAAACAAATGAATTGTTCAATCAACTGATTAAAGTTATCAACAGTTCTACAGTTATCAGCCTGTCTCATACATGGGACAGAAAATGGCCAGCCTGCGTTCCTTGACACTGTGATCCACCTTCAGAAAAGCAATGCACACTGATCAGTATTTAAACGTCAGATCCAACCATCACACAGAACATAATTATCTGTAGTCAGAACTTTATACCACCGGGCAGAACTTTTGGTAACAGAAGAGGAAGATAAGAAGAAAGAGCCAAGACATGTGAAAGAAGCATTGACAGCAAAGGGATACAAACAATGGATACTAAAATTGCCAGAGAAGAAGGAGAGAACTAAGGACACCAACCGGACTGGACAGAACAAGAAAGCTACAGTGGGCTTGCCTTACATCAATGGCCCATCAGAACATCTTCAACGCATCTTCAAATCCCACAATGTGACTGTATACCACAAGCCATTCAACACCCTTCGCTCATACATAGTACATCCAAAAGAAAAGCCAGACCCGTCAAAAACATCATGGGTGGTATACAACATCCAATGTAACACATCTAGCAAACACTGTATCTGCGAAAACAGGAAGACCCGTCAACAAAAGAATGGAACAACATTGGAAGCCTCAAAACTCTGCCATCCATGAACACACCACAGGAACTGGCCACACCATTGACTGCTCGTCAACCAAGATTTTGGAAAAGGAACAACATAAATTCAAATGGAAAGAAAAGGAAGCCATCATCATCAGACAAATGAAACAAGCCCTGAATCTTAACGCCGGGCTGGACCTCCCCTCCATCTACAACCATCTTTTGTTACCCAACTGACATCTAACTGTTGGGTAACAAACAAAAGAAGTGACAACAACACCAGTCACCTCGACTGAGCTATTTCATAACACTGAGGAAAGCCATGAGAGGTGGCTGAAAGCTTTGGTATGCAAAATTTCAGACTCTGAGGGGCTATTATAAATTATCTCATATATCGTTATCGTTCAAGTTACAGATGTTTCAATTACCCTGCGATTCTGGTGACATCACAGTTAGCAGTAATCAAGGTATCAATGCAATGTGGGTACAATGTGTTTGATAAATCAGCTGTGTGACATTCTGTTGTTCCTGAACCATTCAAAAAATTATATTTATTGATGGTTAAAGAACCTCAGAATTGCTTGCTAATTAAAATGGCTGTAACGTTACATGAAACACGTCAGATATTTTTGTTCTTCTACATTCTCTGTACACTGTATGATACCAAATAGGCCTATTAGACTCCTTCTGAGAACTCCGAGTAGCATGTCCCTGAGTATACCAATAATGTCCAATATGCAACAGGGCCAGCAAATGACCATTGGCCAAATTATGACTATGTCCAAAAGTCACTGTCATCCCTGGACTTGCCAAATGGCCACATATTTTTGCAAAGGACTGACATAAGCTGTTGACCATGGTTGGCATTTGTTGGCACAATCATCCAATCTGTGGTGTGCTAAACACCTTTAATGTGTGAACAATCAGTGCCATGGCAAATTAAACACTATGACAGCTGTTTAAATGAGCTAAAAGAGCCCTGCCAAGCTATTGACAATGTGGAGATGGACTAAGTAATGTTTGTGCAAAATATTCGTCAAAACGAGGTCCATGTCCAGGGTCCATGCACGGATAAATTGCAAACGTCCATTCAGACTATTCGTGTTTGGGTTACTGAGCGACTGTGCTAGAAAAGTTACATATACTTATCAGATGCCAGAGGTAATTTTTGCACAGCTAAACACACCAAATCATATAAAATACTACATATTATTTTTGCCTCATACACGTATCCAGTAATCAGGGGCCGACCAGACGATAGTTGGGGGGGGGGCTATGGACTTTACCCTCGGGACGAACTATCTTTTTCGTTCGCGGCGCGGCGCGTCAACGAACAATTTTTTTTGAGTGCGCACTCGAGACAAACTTTTTTATCGGAATTTTAACATTACGGTACCCTAGCTACAGGTGGAAATAAACTTTTTCTTTTTTCCATGTGCTTTTTTTTTTCAGTGTCAAGTGGGAAACAATCTTTTTATTTTCACCAAATATTCATAGCCCCCCCCCCCCAAAGATCATCTGGTCGGCCCTTACACTGTCAAAAAATAATTCTTGAGGTTCGATTTGATCGGAACCAAATTAAAGTGTATCTGAATAATTTTTGGTATTGAAAGACAGTTTCTAAATAACAACAGAAATGGCCACACAGGAAACCCCTATTTTATGTATATGATATATTTCATAGCCATATTGAATGCTACATAAATTCATGAATCATATAGAATGTATAGCACAATTTTATTGTTTCAATTTTGTAACCAATGTCAAATAAAGTTTTATCTTATCTATCTATCTGTCTATCTATCTATACATATCTATACATATATTTTAGTTAGGCTCTAACTTTGTCCATTCTGGAAGACCTCCCTGCAACTCCCCTGCTAAACTATTACACATTTCTATTCCTTTTTTCCAAATGCCAAGAACATGAGGTGCCTCTGGACCTTCTTCCTACTGCAATTTCTTCTTCCTTTGCAACCATCCCATACTACTCCCCAACCGTTTGTTGACAGTATCAAGACCTCTGTCTCTCTCTCGCAGGGTAATTCAAAATTTGACAGGCCCTTTATTCACATAAATACATAGTTGCCCTTAATCTAGCAATGTACGGTCATTGCAATTAATATAGGCCACAACCCCCTACCTTTACACTCACAAAATCTTTTGCGTCACCTTTTTCTTTTCCCCTCTTTTCTCACGGGAAAGTCTAGTCTTACTGTATATATAAAATTATGGACCCACTTCGAAGAAACTGTCAAGCAACTGACTCAATGTCCAACATGTGGTTCTATGAACTGGGAGCAGAGATGGTCGGGCAGGTTGGCGGTTGGTTCTGTCACAAAACCAGAGCACAGAGCAGCAGAGTGTCGTGAAACCAGTCCAGCAGCACCTGAGTTGTCCTGGAAGCAGGTGAATCTGAGCGATGCTGGCAAACAAGAAGGCCATGGTGAGAAAGACGTTCACCTTCAGTGAAGAGGTTAATGTTTGGCCGTTTGTGAAAACAAACATCAGTACAGAAAGGTAAAACAACAACAAGTTGACGAAAGACGAGATATATGAACCGATATATGGCTGGCATCTTCTCAATCATGCGTTGTTCATCAGGACAAGGTATGAACATCAGGTAGAAGCCAAGAAACTCAAATTCTATATACGAAAGCACATATATTATGAGGTCAGATGTAAACACACACTTGGCGATTTCCCACAAGAATCCATGCGGAATACATTTTGAAATGTTTATTAAAAATTCCATATTTTGTTAACCATGAAATGGAGTCGAATATTTTATGTGCAACTTTATTTTATGGTAAAATAACATAATTTGAATTACACATACAAGCATCCATTTGAAATGTATTTTACATGGATTATATGGGAAAAAGCCATGTGCATACATAAATCTGACTTCAACTGTATAATTAATTGCTGCAGATGCCTGCTACATACAACTGACCATTGTTGAAGCAATTTAGACAAGAAAGAGAATGCCATAGATCATACAGTACTTTTACATTAGGGTCACAGATCACAGTCTCAACCAGTATGAGTCCTTGTTGAATTTCTTCTAAGGAACTCCAAATGGATGATATTATACTGATAGTGGATGGTGAGGAGACCAATATTGAGTTTTATTGGCCGAAGCAGTAACATTGGTCGAGGCCGCAAGCCGAGACCAATATTATCTGCTGAGGCCAATAAAACCCAATATTGTCGACTCATCATCCACTATCTATATAATATATTACACACTTACAATGGCAAAATATTCAATAGATTTTTTCTACCACTTCTATCTGAGCTATTTTAACATATTTGACATCATGAGAAAGGAAATATTATCTAGTTGCAAAACTGTTTACTTACTAAAAAAGGAAGAGGGGTCCATGTGATCCTGAATGATTGAAATAGATTTGATTGATTGTAACATTTAAAGAACCAAATGCAAGCCAATTAAAGACATGTTAGCATTATAGCCAATTATAGCCAAGTAGTGCCTTAAATGGAGAAGGTGGGAAGAAGCCTGGGTCTGGTCTAATTAAGATGGAAGACCATTGGAAGTTGTCAAGACGATTGGTACACATCACATGGTTATGTAACATCAATTAGTGGCAGACCTCAGGCAGCTAACAGCCGGTCACAATTAACCTAATGACAGGACGTTCCAACACCTTCCCCAATTCCCATGGGTACACACAACAATACTAGCAGCATCTCTAGCCAAGTCAAACTGTCTTTTACATAGCAGGAAGGATATATTATGGTTTGGTGATATACACAATTGTTTCTTATTCAATTTATATTTGGAAATGAAGTGCACAAGCAAAGCCTCTTAAGACAAAGTTGAAAACAACAAATATTGTCCAGTGCCCTCTCCCAAATACTGCATACTTCAAGTTTCTCATGCTTCTTGGTATGACAGACAAAAATAAATAAATAATAAATAAATAAGAACCTATGGATTCAGGGCCTTGCTTTTCGTGATTGTTGTAACGTTCGAGAATGACTCCGCAAATGTGTAATTGAGATGACTTGCTTGTTACACGCATTTGCATTGCCTTTTTGAGACAGCTCAGCCTCATGGGGGGCCATACTAATCATTGAGAGACAAAAGGTATCAGGGCTAGCAAATGGCTTCAGTGCACCAATATACTAGCATATGACAAATCAAAGAAATGCCCAAGACATGTGTGTTTTGATATATTTGTCACAGATTCTATCCAATTTGACAGTTGATTATGAAAAACATTTTCTAATAATTCAGTTATGGTTGGGTGTTGTTGGTTCTATAAGTTGTAGATTCTTATCTACTTCTATCTTATGTCTAACTGCTAAAAGCACAAATAGTAACAAACAAAGTATAACAGTTTGTGATCACTCCTGGTGATGTATGTTAATTAGAATTTGTCATGTGCTTTTGGAATAGGCTCCCACTAGTTATGCATTTCTTCAAAATATGCAAATACTATAAAGGAAAAAATGATTTGCATGCCGCCACACTATCAAAATAAGTGAGATGCATTTGCACCATATATGTATGTTATTTGCAAAATGACCCTGCTTCTGCAATCTTCAAATTCGAATTGCATACGCTTGTATTGTCTTATAGGGTATTACTGGTATGCATGCGTGTGCTCAGACTGCTCTACTTCTGTGCTGAGCGCTGTCCTTGCAGTTAAAAGTAAGGCAACAGGTAATCCATTCACGAATAACACACCAACATTATTCAGTTGAAAAACAAATTGCAATGATTTTGACTCACCCTGGTTGATTCAAAGCAGCTGGTGGAAAGCCTTCAGAAAATAAGTCAGAATTAGCAACTATATACTGACCAATCACAGCTATTGCTGCACACAGTCAAGTGTGCTATTATTGAGATATTCATGAGATATTCGTGACTATACAGTGTCGCAGGGTTGCCTTTACGCAAATAATTACACTAAGGTCCCTCAACTAATATGGAAGATGGATATAAAGAAAAATAATCATCAAATTTTTTACAGGAACCGGATAAAAAAATAATGAAAAGATTGAGCAAAACGTTAAAGATGGAGATTCAATTGCATATTGAATAGAAACTACAAACAAGTTTGTGATGGGGCCCCATCATTACGACAAAAAAAAGTTAAAGCAACTACAGAAAGTCATTCCTTTAAATCGCATAGGCTAGGAAAAAAACAGTCTATGTCAGTTGCAAGCTGGCCCTTGGCGTACTGGCAATTATGTGTCGCGTTAGTCAATAAATCAGGTGAAAATTGATTGATTGCACTAAAATAATGCCATCATTACCCACTCTAGAAATGACTACATTTTATTTTAAGGCAACGGGATTTCTGAAGAAGCTCCAGGTATCATACAGTGACTTACGGTATACAAAACACTGAATACGATTCTCCACATGCCTTTGGCACAGAATAGCTGCTGTTACATGTAAAACTCTAGAAACAATATCAACTTTTCAAACATTATGGCTTTTTGCGCATTGGCGGTCCACTGGAAAAATTAAATTTCTTACTTTCAATTTGCAAACTGGCTTTGCCACATTATTGACAGTTTTCTGTTGGTCTCCTAATCTTCTTATTTCATGTGGCACATTTAGTCATTTAATTGGTTTATTTGTTGTCACCAATGCTGCAAGATATGATATGCACTGAATGAACTGCTTAAACATAACTGACACAAACAAAACATTTTTAAGCCAGTGACATCACGCAAGTTGAAAGTTAATTTTGAAACTGCTAGGGCCACTAATATACTAATCCGCAAACAGCTCTATGGTTTCTATCCATCCACTTCTTCTAGTAATAACTAACTAGTGATCCATATGTAAATTGTAAAGAGGTTTTTTAAAATGAGTTACACAATGCAAAATGTAAGATATACTTACTATTGCCAACAAAGAGATAAAGAAGGATGACGTACCTGTTGACTTTGAAATATCACTCAAAACTTTCAAATAGTTGTGATAATGCAAACATCTGTAAGTCCTTGAATGTTTCCTTGATTCACAGGAAATATAAATTAAAATCCAGACCAAGTTGAATTATTTCCTTGAGATTCAGACATTCACAGTACGTTACGAATGTGGTCCTCAAAATTGAGAGTTGCGATAGGTCATGCAGTAGGATCACAGATCATGGTGACATCAATGTTGGTCTTTGTTGAACTTCTTCTGAGGAACTCCAAATGGATGATAAAAGTGAAATGGATGAATGATGTGGGGAACAGTCCATCAGTGAAGACACATCACCAACTCCTGGTGCAGGGCCCAACTACTGGCCAACAGTGGGATGCACAGGGGGATGCACCGGTGGGACGCACAGTGGTCAGCGGACAATCAGTGACTGGTCAGTCCCTGGTCGGTCCGAGGCCACCATCAGTTGAGCATCTGACCAGCGGTCATCTTTCCGACAAGACATATGCACTCCTACATCTGTTGTAAGTGGCTCGCGTCCAACTGTCATCCAGGGAAGAAAAACGTCTTAGGTCCAGTCAGGCTGGATGTCCTCCTCTTCGCAGGATGTCCGTCTGTCTCTAGTAGGTTCTTTAAGTGACCACTGTCCAATACATAGCCCACTGCACTGACTACAGTCCTATTCACTGTCCACCCTTGTCAACTGGGTAAGTGGATACTACCAGGCTATCACAGCTTGGGTCCATGTATCCAATGGACTGTTTAGCAGACATGGCTCCTGGCCAATTGCAAATTCCACAGCTAACTGTCCAGTGCATGTCCACTCTAACACAGTAATCAATCTGACCAGTGTCCAATTCAACCAAAACACAAAGCTTTCACTTGGAAGAGTGGAGTTTATGTCCATCACTTGTCAGTACAACAGACAGGTCAGAATCATTAGCCAATCATTGAATGTTGTGGCACACTAATTACATGGGGACAAAGGAGTAATTGCTGGTTACAACTTACACATGTGCCACAGGACTTGCAGACATAGCATGGTCACTGTTTCAGTAATGGAAAACATAATCACTTCATATGGCAATTTCAAGCTTTCTTTTCTTTCCAATAGATCATAAAATATACTGGTAGGCCTTTACACAAATCTCACTCCTACAAACATAACATGTCAGCTGAGTGACCACAAACAACAAGACCCGTAGAGATCACAATAACAACACCATTTTCTGACCTCCATAAGTCAGCCAATGGCCAGATGACACACACATTGATTGCAATGATTCAGACTCCACAGTTCCAATATGAGGCAAATGCCTTTTAAAGTTGCCAAATTGCTCATTTTTGTTCCCCAATGTCCTTGATGAAGCACTTCAGAGAGTCATAAGACCAAATGACAACACAGATGCCACCACTTTGACAAAGTGCACAATGCTCCACAACTAAGTACATTGTACCACTCATGTAAAAAAGACAATGAAATGTTCTGGACAAACAAATACTATCAAATGACAACATTCCTGTAAATGGTTCACAAATCACAAGTAACCGGCTGAATGTTATGTCCAAAAGAAAAATTGTTTGATCAAAGTTCGTCCCAGCGTCCTGTGGGTTTTCGATAGATTATTTATTTCTCTACTAAACAACATTGTAAGCCAAGGAGACAATCTAATTAGGCGTGGGTGTGGGTAAATTGGCAAATACTTTTGAAAAGTAAAAAAAGGATTAATGCACTGACAATTCTCCAAATACGTATATCATTATGGGAAAATTCATGTTAGTAAGTTGAACGAAAAGGAGTCAAAGATCTCAATTGAAGTAGCTGAGTTCCATCCTTCTGGCTGAGACAGTTTTAAAATCATTAATATAAAAAATATTTATAATCAGGAAAATTACAATGCTTGACCCCATTGGTCTGGGATAGATTTTCTTGGAGTTAAACTGAAAAAAAACTTCACCTAGGCCTGTAAACGTTCACAATCACAAAATGTCTTGTTGCCCGTAAACAACAGCCACGAATCTTTTCTTTCTTTCGATGTGACATCAACAACAGGCTACCACATTGGTTTAAATTGAGTATCATCTACAGTATACATACATGTGCAATTCTACATAGTCCAACACATGAATCATTGTATTGTTTCTTTCTATTTCCCTGTGGTCTGCCCGTGGTCTGCCTTGCACCAGGCCAGCTGTGCAGTTCTATCTTGAGAAGGAGGCTGCAGGGTTCTCCTCACGCAATCCAGTTGTTCATCAACAGGTCCTTTGCCCTCCCCTCCTTGCCCTCCACTGGTGTCACCTGGCTATTTAGCCAGAGGTCCCTCACCCCTTGAACCCACAGGGACTGCGTCCAAGAAGAGGAACCATCTTCCACCATGCATTCAGTGGACACACGCTAATTGGAATTGATTGGTAACTATATCAAAGTGTTTCGCTGTAAACAAAAAAATTTTCCTGACTTTGATATAGTCTCCAAAGGAGACATATCATGGAAATTTCCATTAATCTACCTTGCATGCTGACTTTCAGGCATGTCTTCAACATCAGTGTGTCAATGCATGTGGCTTACAAAATGCAGATGGAAGAAACATGTATATTAGAATTTGTAATGATCTATTATCAGTTGAGGCTGTATCTCAATGTGTTCTCAAGCTTACTAGTCCAGCATCAAACCCACTGTACCGTCTCGAGACGGTCTCTCTAGCTAGAGAGTTAGAGCTGGGGGTATGCTTGAACACCTGGGGACCTTACTGGGGTTGCATGCAGCAGTGCAGGGTGAGAGTGAGCTATTTTTAGACTCACAGACATATCCAGTACTGCAGTGCCAACCTTGATGGAACCTACAACTACATGATATCAAGACTTTAACAGTGTGTGCAAAAATGGTCCAACACGCCAGACATTACTGGCAATTCTTGCAAATGTCAGACCAGTCTCAAATTCAGGTCAGACAAATTTACTGGCTGAAAATTCCTAATTCAGCTTTAATCTTGTCTGAAAGTGAATTGTATTTTAAGACCTCAAGAATCTTCATTGCAATGTTGCAGAACCTTTTTTAAATATTAAAGAACACTCAGTGATTAAATTTGCTTATATTCAATCAACTCGCCTTTTAACCATTTGAAAGAATTATACATTAACTTTATTATATTATTATCCATCCAATAACTATGTATCCTTCAATTTTTTTTCCTCAGACCGACGGCATGATGTCATGCTGGTTCAGGATGGCTATTGGTCTGGCAGCTCTATGTGATGTGCAGCTGAAGAGCTTGACATCATGGTTGACACGCGAATCATATTGGCTGGTATAATTAGCAACAACAAACAGTTTAAAGCTAATTCTTAACAGTTCCATGTCAATGGAATTTTGTTGGTTTTTGTTATTCATTGCACCTGAGTATCCAAACAGTTGGTCAAGTTTCAGTTATAGTTTTGGGTTCCAGGTGATTGAGCATGGCGAAACACTGCATTGACAGTCAAGGTGGGATTCAACCAGCTGTGAGATTTGGTGGAAGTCTTGTTTGTGTTTTACAGCTTTTCACTAAGCTCCTCCCCCGGCTGAGTGACATGCATTCAGTTGATGCACATTGAGAACAGATATTGGGATCAGATGTTCTCTGTTACAAATTATAAAACCTTCCCATTCCTCATCTTCTTCCTATAAGATTTCAAATCATGCCTCCCTGGCATCACATGGCATGCTTTGAATATCCATGTATGCCATTGACTAAATGATGATAATAACACTGGAGCCTTCACAATGATAATTTAGTATAATTTAAGAGAAACTGCTTGATGTCATGTTGCTGACTCTCCCGACCAATGAGAATGTACATATAGCTTGACATCTCCAAAAAAGCGTTGCATGACATATATAGCTTTTCTACTCACACCTCAACTGACCAATAGTCACACAGTCTCAGCATGACATCAACCTTTCAGTCTATGAAAAAAATTGAAGGATACATAGTTATTGGACGGATAATAATGAAACGTTAATTTGTCTGACAGGAACTCTCTCTCTTTCACACAAAATGTCCATATACTTTTGCATACAATTCACGAAGTCAAAATCAATCTTAAATTGTTGAAATATAATTGGAAGACCATTCAGTGTACCTATATCATAATTAATGTTCCCATTCATATCATCTATAATTAATACGAGGGGCGTTCAGAAAGTTCAAGGCTTTTTTTTATATGGACACTTATTTTCAATCTAGAACTATGAATTTTTTACAGGATAAAATTCAGAAGTTTTGGAATGGATTACCAAAATTTTGGACAATTTGGACACTTTGAAGTCATTCTGTGGTCGACATGGAAACAGAAAGTTTGGCTAGGCGGAGCAGGTAGTACGGAGATCAAGAAAATCAATGAATTGCGGCTGAGAGAGACCTCACTCTGCCACTTGCATTAGTAAAATTGACAATAATTAACACAAGAAATATAATATTACCTTTTAAAAATACTCGCAAGTACTAAAAAAGCGTTAATTCAAAAATCTGACGCGTTGAAATAAATGTTCCTTGAAGCATTCCAGGAAAAGTTTATGTGAAAGCATTTCAGTCATCCAAAGCCTTTTCTCCTCCAGTGCCTGAAACTATTGCCCCAGTGATTAAGGTAATGGAAAACCAGGTCTTATGTAAAGCTATATGTCAAAGGAAAAGCTGGGATGGATAATGCTGTCCCTTTAGGTCTCTTGCTCATACCAGTGAATCCATGCTTTGTCATAAGTCCTGATGTAGTTAAGGACTCAAATTCTGGTGCCTGAATCGCTCTTGATAAATCGGGCAAGCAGAAGTGCTTTCCCACATTGGTTTGCTGTAAGAATACAAACATTTGGTATGCTTGAAAGTATATTTAGAAGCTAATGTCATATTTCTTGTGTCAAATTTTGTCAATCTTACTAATACAAGTGACAGAGAGAAGTCTTTCTCAGTCGCCATTCATTGATTTTCTTGATCTCCGTACTACCTGCTCCACCTAGCCAAACTTTCTGTTTCCATGGCAACCACAGAATGACTTAAAAATGTCCAAATTGTCCAAAATTTTGGAAACCCATTCCAAAATTGCTGAATTTTATCCTGTAAAAAAGTCATTGTTCTAGATTGAAAATAACTGTCCATATAAAAAAAAGCCGTGAACTTTCTGAACGCCCCTCGTAAATACATCACAAATAGAGGGGCTAGTCGTTAGTGTAAAGGAGACAGGGAACATATGTACACTAGACACCAACATTGCACACGTAAAGAAAGCAAAGCGGAGAGGAGAAAGTCAAAAGCACAGAGGATGAGGAGGCCAAGAATGAGAATTCCTGCAGAATTCTTCAGCTGCAGAAGTGCATAAAACCTCCCAAGCTGCACAACTCCTACATAATTACAGATTATGCTGCTGAAACTTTTCAGAAACGCTGCAGTGATAGACGAGCACCAAAGTCCTCGACCCCCGAACTTGACCCCCCAAACCCCTCCCCCCCCCCCCCCCCAAACAAATATTTCCTGAGTTGCGGCAAGACCCTTGACAAAGAGGTCTGAGGATGACCACCACCAATTCTGAAGTTCTGCGGGTGGCTGTAGAATTTCGGAAATGCTGTAATGACAGAGGACCACGTACCAAAGAAAAAATACAGCTGCCTGCAGAACTGCAGAATTCTGCAGCTTCCTTCAGAATTATTTTCGGAAAATGCAAATTCTGAGGGTAACCGCATCGTTTGTGAAATTCTGCAGCTTCCTATACAGAATTGCTGCAGAACTGCACAAAGTAATTATATACTCCCCGAACATAAGCTCATAGGGCTTAAGTACTCTGAAGACAAATTAAACAGAATCGCCAACACATTTCCAGTTATATTGAGTCATGATGACACAACTGAAATGCCACAGTTAATAACAAAATCACAGAGAGAACAAATAAACTCTACTCACAAAGTGACTTGAATTCTTTGATGCATAACCTTGCTCTGTGGGACATTTCTTGCTCTGGAAAGAAGAAATTTACCTTAGTGTATGGATAATACTGCCAAAAAGGAAGTCTAACAAAAAAGTTATGCTTGACTTTTTTATAATTATTGGTGTTACTGGGTTCACAATGTTCAGTGTGGTTAACGACCGAAATTCACCGAATGCAGTAAGCAGATTAATCTGGCATACATAATCTGGATATCAACCATACACAAAATCTGTTATTTTTAATCACTGCATGATTGCTATTTACACAAGTACAATAGAACTAAAATAATTCATTTTATTTTCATGCAATATAAAGGTGAATGCATGCAGGGCAGAAAAACCCAATCAGACACAAAAACTGAGCAGGCGAAGTTCTAGATTCAAAGTTGAATAAAATCTATGCTTTTATATTTTATAACTTTATAATAAAAATATGATTATAATCTCATTAGAAGAATTTCATAAAATTCACAAGAGCAGTTTGCTAGTCACCATCAGTCGCCAAGCCAGAGACTGTTGTTAGGAGTTTTATGACGCAAGGTCGTCATGCCTTAATTCACCTGGCTGCTTGTGGTACTTTTATCAGATTATTTATCAAAATTATGTAATGAAGAAAGTATCAATTATGTTTATGAGGACAGTTCAGCAACAAAAGTATCAGTTCTTCGGACAAAGCAGGCTTAAATCGAATTTACAGGAAAAGAGCCTGACCTTCACTTTTTAGAGAAGTGCCCTGCAATAGCTAAATCCAAGAAAGACTTTCAGTAGGGGGAACCGTGGCACATTGGGATGCAAGGCACTATGGGACGGTAAGGTTTTCTTGGTTCCTGGCAAGGTATATGATAATGGTAGCATCATATCTTTAAATTTCACATCCTGATGTTTCGATCGTTTTATTGACAAATTACTGCCACATTCATTACGGTGCATGAGGAAAAAAATGTGTTAAGTTAATTCAGAAGGGTTCAATTCAAACCATTCTCAAAGCTTGTATGAATTTGATACATCGTAATGAACATAGATATGAATTGCTATTCTGATAAACACACTCACTGGTGCCTGAGAAATTAGCATTTTGGTGTAAAAGTCATATCGGGGCTCATTGGGACACCGACTCGGGGCACATTGGGATGGACCTTATATGGCAGAATGTAAGATCCAAGTCAACTGAATGACCTGAGACTGCACACAATAGGTATTCAGGCCACAGTGAATTGAGGCATAGTGGATTACCATTCTCTGTGAACAAATTTATCGCAAAGTACTGTGTGTTACTTACATCCCTATCAGCGTGCCTCGGCGGTCCAACGTCGGCCCGAAGCTGGTCCGATGCTACTGACATCGGACTGACACTGGACCGACGTTGGACCGCCGAGACATGCTGACAGGGATAGATGACCGCACCCAGGACAGTTTATGTTCAGTGTTTAAAACTGTTTTAAAGTTATTAACTATTGGCACTACTAGGTGTTAATGCACGGTATATAGTCTTACGCACTACTAATATGTAATATCTAGTGCACATAAAGTGTTACAATTATTTTTTGATTGATGTCCCAATGTGTTCCATCGGATCACGACTCAAATTTTGCTGTCCGGCTGCAAAAGGGTAGGAGCAGTCTGATTTGTTACGCCTGGAATTTAAGCTCAATAGTATTGGTGATATTCATGCAAACTTCTGAGTTGCTCAGTGCTTTCAGCATTGAGCCAAATTGGTAGACGTTAAAAGCGTCCCAATGTGCCACGGTCCCCCCTACTTCTTACCAAATTGTATGTCAAGTCTTAGTTCTTTAGTACTAAGATGCCTGCGTAAAGTTGATCTGGCTGATGATATGCATACTTAACTTTTCCATTTATGAATTTATTTTGTTGTACAGCGCCTTTGAGCAGCAATTCTGGCTGGAATTGGCGCTTTATAAATTTTATAATAATCATAAAAATAATTTAAACATCTTTACTACTCTCCATACAATGAAACATTTGGAGGAATCTTCCATTCAGCTGATCTAGTACTATAATAGAAGAGTGGACACTCTGTCCAGGCATTCATCCTCAGTTTCCGGGTATAGCAAAATGTTTGGTTGAGCACATGATGACATGATTGCCCAATCTTTACTGTGCACATATTGAGCAAACATTGCCCATTATCAATTGAGTTTATAATTATTTTCACTGCTTTAATATCATGGAACTTTCAAGCATGAAATAAAAACCTAATATCACAAGAGATTTTTTTATAGGCCTGTAAATAATTATATCTAGATTCTAGAGCAACTTTATATTTCAGTACTTATATGTAAGAGGTCTAATCTACTCACTTGAAAGTAATTAAACAGATAAAGTTTATTTTATACATTATCTCGGGTAATAAATGAGATTTATCTCCTTAACATGAAGTGGAAAAAGAGAGAAGCCAGATGCAACACTGGGATTCAGCCAGGCATACAACACTGAATTTAAGACATCACTGCAGGAAACGGGAATTTGCCTGCATGTCACGAGCCACTTGGGAAGTTCAACGGTAAGTGCATGTCAATTATTCATTGTAGTGCGTATTTAATCTATCTATATATAATAAAAAATATCTATCATCTATATTACTTCCCCAGACGGGAAACCCGAAATTTTCAGTGGACCTTCACCAGCAAAACTCCAGCTGGAAGTTGTTTGGATAAGATGTTAAATTGGCAGCCCTTTATATCAGTGTCTAAATGTCTATGACGGACAAGTCAAAGATCAATCAGACCTTGTGAGTGCCCAGAACTGGAATTAAATGACTGTACCAGTCCTCTCACACAAGGGCTTCTCCCTGCCCCCATAATTCTCCAACTATCCTATTTTCCTATCATCCCAAATGTATTTCATTCCTATCTACTATCACCCTATATGTAATTCATCTTCATTCTACTATCTTCCCAAATGTAATTCACCCCTATTATAATATCATCCCAAATGTAATTCATCTCTATTCTACTATCATCCCAAATGTAATTCATCTCTGTTCTACTATCATCCCACATGTAATTTATCTCAATTCTACTATCATCCCAGATGTAATTCATCTCTATTCTAATATCATCCTAAATGTAATTTATCGCTATTCTACTATCATCCCAGATGTAACTAGATGCAGCACAGGATAGGGGATCGTTCGATGCATGTAATGCTGTCCCAAAGGGACTTAATTGTCCCCCCTATTTCCACATGTAATCCTTTCCCCCATTGGCAATGATAATCACACATACCATGATTAGTATTATTGATTGGTATCATTTATTGGTAGCATAGATTGGTATCATTGACTGGTATCATTGAGTGGTATCATTGATTAGCATCATAGATTGGCAGCATTGATTGCTATCATTGACTGCTATCATTCATTGATCGCTATCATTGATTGCTATCATTGATTGCTATCATTGATTGCTATCATTGATTGCTATCATTGATTGCTATCATTGATTGCTATCATTGATTGCTATCATTGATTGCTATCATTGATTGCTATTCTCCTGTACTGCGCAATGGAGACGTTTTTGATGGGTGACGAACGGAAGTCAAGCGGACCGCTGGAGTACACCGACCAAAAAAGATCGAAAATGCCCGCGGACGTAAGTCAGGCGGACCGCTGGAGTAGCGCGATGCTTACAAAATCGAAAACGGCCGCGGTAACATCTCGTGACACCGAAAAAACGAAGCGATTTCCGAACTTTAAAGGTGGATTTCACTTGGAAAATGAATTGTAGAAGGGTGACAATAGATGGCATAACATACTTGATGTTAGAATGAACGAAATTAGACTAATTTTGACGGAGCAACCGCTGTGGCTTTGAAGAAAAGTGCAGTACAAAAGATTATTCCACGACGCTTCAAGCTCAAAACAGTATCCCCCTCTTACACTAAAGTGTAAGGGGGGACAATTCATCTCTTTTCTACTATCATCCCAAATGTAATTCATCTCTATTCTACTATCATCCCAAATGTAATTCATCTCTATTCTACTATCATCCCAAATCATCTCTATTCTACTATCATCCCAAATGTAATTCATCTCTATTCTACTATCATCCCAAATGTAATTCATCTCCCTTCTACAATCATCCCTAATGTATTTCATTCTTATCTACTACCATCCCAAATGTAATTCATCTCCATTTTACTATGACCCCTAAAAGGGCCTAATGTATTTCATTCCTATCTACTATCACCCTATATGTAATTCATCTTCATTCTACTATCATCCCAAATATAATTTAGCTCAATTCTACTATCATCCCAAATGTAATTCATCTCTATTCTACTATCATCCCAAATGTAATTCATCTCTGTTCTACTATCATCCCAAATGTAATTTATCTCAATTCTACTATCATCCCAGATGTAATTCATCTCTATTCCAATATCATCCTAAATGTAATTTCTTGCTATTCTACTATCATCCCAGATGTAATTCATCTCTTTTCTACTATCATCCCAAATGTAATTCATCTCTATCTACTATCATCCCTTAATTCATCTCTATTCTACTATCATCCCCAGATGTAATTCATCTCTTTTCTACTATCATCCCAAATGTAATTCATCTCTATTCTTCTATCATCCCAAATGTAATTCATCTCTGTTCTACTATCATCCCAAATGTAATTTATCTCAATTCTACTATCATCCCAGATGTAATTCATCTCTATTCTAATATCATCCTAAATGTAATTTATCTATATTCTACTATCATCCAAGATGTAATTCATCTCTTTTCTACTATCATCCCAAATGTAATTCATCTCTATCTACTATCATCCTTTAATTCATCTCTATTCTACTATCATCCCAAATGTAATTCATCTCTTTTCTACTATCATCCCAAATGTAATTCATCTCTATTCTACTATCATCCCAAATGTAATTCATCTCTATTCTACTATCATCCCAAATGTAATTCATCTCTATTCTACTATCATCCCAAATGTAATTTATCTCAATTCTACTATCATCCCAGATGTAATTCATCTAGAGCCCGGAGTCAGTCAAGTGAGGTTTGAATGACTGACTTAAGACGATTGTGACTAACTTGACTGACTAGTCACTTGCAGTTGACTGCAGCTAAAGTCACTTTCACCTGACTGACTTGTCAACGATATGAGTTTTTTTATAACTCGCTGTCACCTAACGCTGTGCTTTAAAAGCCTAATCCTTCAAATACAGTGTAAATTTTAATCAGCCCAAGAATTGGGAAAACAGAACCCCTCACAAAGGCTTAGCCAAGAGCCTCAACTAAAATAATGAAAAATTAGCAATCGGCAGGGCCTATGTGCATGACAATCATACCTCGATAAACCATGTAAAATTTCAAATTGATTAAGCAATAATTATCTCCTAATTCAAGTAACTACTTAAAATATCTTCATCAAGCCTGGAGAATCCCTTCATGAAGAGTACACTACTGAAATTACAGCATTTTAGGTAAGGTGGCCATTGCAAATGTTAAAGTTTGCCAAAATATTTTGTGTTTAGTATTGTTTTTCATATTAAATTTATTTGCAAAATGTTAACAATGGCAATGTTTCCAGAGCATAAAAGATCACAACTAAGAAGGTTAGGGGAGAGGCAGGTTAGTTGAGACGTTTTTCACGAAAATTGGCCTGCAAGCCAAATGGAGAATGATATTGAAATAATAAATAGTTTAGATACTGGAGAATAAGATTGTTTGTATAAATGAAGAAACTTGGCTTGATCTATTGGGCAGTTTTTACCGCAGAGGCTGCCAAAGTAGGTCATGTCAAACGTATCAACTAACCCTACTGGGCAGGTTAGTTGATACACCTGGTCAGGTTAGTTGATACACCCAACCCAAAGGTAAATGTAAAGAAATGGTCACACACTACAGCCTATGTAAGAGGTGCTGAGGTCATAATGTTTCACAAAGTTACTTCCTGTTCCCGTAGAAGCATTTCTATTCATGTTGTGAGTCGAAAGTGATGGTCAACCTCTTGGACTGAAGATACCTCATTAAGAATTCAGCCGAAGATTCTCCTGTACAGTGTGGAGTGGTTTCAAGTGAAGCCCTGGGTACCACTTACCATTACATTTCCACTCACAAGCTAGTGGTGTGTTTGTGACAAGGCCACCCAGCCGAACCTCCTAAAGCCTTGAGCAACTATAAAGATGGGGTCATTCTGACCTCTACTACCATCACCTTACCTTAACTACCATTTCCAACAAAAACTAACTCAATTTAATTTTGCAGGAGTTTAATCAATGGGGCTACAACCCTCAAAGAAGCTAAAATCCTCAAAATATTAAACCTACAAAATTAATTCTTAATACAAGTAATAGGCCTACCAAAGTAAACATTTTGACTCTGTGTCCAAATGGAAGTACAAAAGTCAGAAGTACCCAAAGCCTCTTAATCTACATGTAGGCATTCATTCTTTGCACAATATAGGTTAATTCAGGTCAATCAATTTTCAAAAGTTTAATTTGAAACATTGGTAGGTCAACTTGACATTATGCAGGTTGGGTTAGTTGATACGTATCAACTAACCTTGCCTGTTCTGTCTCAACTAACCCATCCCCGCCATTTTTTCTGAAACATGCTGGACTCGCCACCATGCATGAAACTGGGTCATCTTAAATAGCTTATAGGAAAGCTATTTTTATAAACTATACCAAGGTACTAAGTTACTCTGAGATATCCTTGATCCCTTGCCAGAACAAAAGCATTTACCTTCAGAGCACAAACTCACTCTGAACAGTGGTTTTTTCCACTTTTTGGCTTCACTCTTCCACCTTTATTCCGATTACCTTTTGACTTAAACCCGGAAAAATGTTTTTTCATTCTGCTTCTCACACATGGCACAATTTTCTCAAATAATCATTTATGTCACCAGGAAATGGGGCGTATCAACTAACCTTGCGTCTCAACTAACCTGCCTCTCCCCTACAATCCAAAAATAAGTTACATAATAGGCCTAGGTCCCTAATTGGTAAACAATCTGTTGATTGTCTCAATCCCTTCACCAAATAGAAATCAAAAGACTGCAGACCTGAAATCACAGCCTTACAAAAGTACACACCTCAACAGCAAAGTGCAATCAGGTTTGACACCTATTGGCCGCACCCCATCATGTGCTGTTCAATGGCAATTAAGGAAAGTGAGGGTCAAGCAAAGCTTAAGAACCCTCCAGAATCGCAATTTGGCTTTATTGGATACTTCTTAATTGCCAGTCAGTCAGTCTTGGATGGCGACTGAGTGGTAACTCTGTCGGCGGCAAGTGAGCCCCCTGTAACTGACTTGACTTGAGTACTTCATGACTGGCGGCGACTCCACCTGGCAGCGACTCCGGGCTCTAAATTCATCTCTATTCTAATATCATCCTAAATGTAATTTATCTCTATTCTACTATCATCCCAGATGTAATTCATCTCTTTTCTACTATCATCCCAAATGTAATTCATCTCCCTTCTACTATCATCCCAAATGTAATTCATCCCTATTCTACTATCATCCAAAATGTAATTTATCTCTATTCTACTATCATCCCAAATGTAATTCATCTCCATTTTACTATGACCCCTAAAAGGGCCTAATGTAATTCATTCCTATCTACTATCATCCCAAATGTAATTCATCTCTTTTCTACTATCATCCCAAATGTAATTTATCTCTATTCGACTATCATTCCAAATTTAATTCATCTCTATCTACTATCATCCAAAATGTAATTCATCTCTATTCTACTATCGTCCCAAATGTAATTCATTCCTATCTAACATCATCCTAAATGTAATTCATCTCAATTCTACTATCATCCCAAATGTAATTCATCTCTATTCTACCATCAGCCCAAATGTAATTCATCTCTATTCTACTATCATCCCAAATGTAATTCATCTCTATTCTACTATCATCCCAAATGTAATTCATCTCTATTTTACTCTCACCCCTAAAAGGGCCTAATGTAATTCATTCCTATCTACTGTCATCCCAAATGTTATTCACCTCCCTTCTACAATAATTCCTAATGTATTTTATTCTTATCTACTAACATCCCAAATGTAATTCATTCCTATTTAGTATCATCCCAAATGTAATTCATTCATATTTAGTATCATCCCAAATGTAATTTATTCCTATCTAATATCATCCTAAATGTAATTTATCTCAATTCTACTATCATCCCAAATGTAATTCACCTCTATTCTACCATTAGCCCAAATGTAATTCATCTCTTCTCTACTATCATTCCAAATGTAATTCATCTCTATTCTACCATCAGCCCAAATGTAATTCATCTCTTTTCTACTATCATCCCAAATGTAATTCATCTCTTTTCTACTATCATCCCAAATGTACTATCATCCCAAATGTAATTCATCTCTATTCTACTATCATCCCAAATGTAATTTATCTCTATTCTACTATCATCCCAAATGTAATTCATCTCCATTCTACTATCATCCCAAATGTAATTCATCTCTATTCTAATATCATCCTAAATGTAATTTATCTATATTCTACTATCAACCCAGATGTAATTCATCTCTTTTCTACTATCATCCCAAATGTAATTCATCTCTATTCTACAATCATCCCTAATGTATTTCATTCCTATCTAATATCATCCTAAATGTAATTCATCTCAATTCTACTATCATCCCAAATGTAATTCATCTCTTTTCTACTATCATCCCAAATGTAATTCATTCCTATCTAATATCATCCTAAATGTAATTCATCTCAATTCTACTATCATCCCAAATGTAATTCATCTCTTTTCTACTATCATCCCAAATGTAATTCATCTCTATTCTACTATCATCCCAAATGTAATTCATCTCTATTCTACTATCATCCCAAATGTAATTCATTCCTATCTAATATCATCCTAAATGTAATTCATCTCAATTCTACTATCATCCCAAATGTAATTCATCTCTATTCTACTATCATCCCAAATGTAATTCATTCCTATCTAATATCATCCTAAATGTAATTCATCTCAATTCTACTATCATCCCAAATGTAATTCATTCCTATCTACTATCATCCCAAATGTTATTCATCTCCCTTCTACAATCATTCCTAATGTATTTCATTCTTATCTACTATCATCCCAAATGTAATTCATTCCTATTTAGTATCATCCCAAATGTAATTCATTCTTATTTAGTATCATCCCAAATGTAATTTATTCCCATCTAATATCATCCTAAATGTAATTTATCTCAATTCTACTATCATCCCAAATGTAATTCATCTCTATTCTACCATCAGCCCAAATGTAATTCATCTCTTTTCTACTATCATCCCAAATGTAATTCATCTCTATTCTACCATCAGCCCAAATGTAATTCATCTCTTTTCTACTATCATCCCAAATGTAATTCATCTCTTTTCTACTATCATCCCAAATGTAATTCATCTCTATTCTACTATCATCCCAAATGCAATTCATCTCTTTTCTACTATCATCCCAAATGTAATTCATCTCTATTCGACTATCGTCCCAAATGTAATTCATCTCTATTCTACTATCATCCCAGATGTAATTCATCTCTATTCTAATATCATCCTAAATGTAATTTAATTCTATTCTACTATCATCCCAAATGTAATTCATCTCTTTTCTACTATCATCCAAAATGTAATTTATCTCAATTCTACTATCATCCCAGATGTAATTCATCTCTTTTCTACTATCATCCCAAATGTAATTTATCTCAATTCTACTATCATCCCAAATGTAATTCATCTTTATTCTAATATCATCCTAAATGTAATTTATCTCTATTCTACTATCATCCCAGATGTAATTCATCTCTTTTCTACTATCATCCTAAATGTAATTCATATCTATTCTACTATCATCCCAAATATAATTTGTCTCTGTTCTACTATCATCCCAAATGTAATTCATCTCTATTCTACTATCATCCCAAATGTAATTTATCTCTATTCTACTATCATCTCAAATGTAATTCATCTCTATTCTACTATCATCCCAAATGTAATTCACCTCTATTCTACTATCATCCCAAATGTAATTCACCTCTATTCTACTATCATCCCAAATTTAATTCATCTCTATTCTACTATCATCCCAAATGTAATTCATCTCTATTCTACTATCATCCCAAATGTAATTTATCTCTATTCTACTAACATCCCAAATGTAATTCATCTCCATTTTACTATCACCCCTAAAAGGGCCTAATGTCATTCATTCCTATCTACTATCATCCCAAATGTTATTCACCTCCCTTCTACAATCATTCCTAATGTATTTCATTCTTATCTACTATCATCCCAAATGTAATTCATTCCTATTTAGTATCATCCCAAATGTAATTCATTCTTATTTAGTATCATCCCAAATGTAATTTATTCCCATCTAATATCATCCTAAATGTAATTCATCTCTTTTTTACTATCATCCCAAATGTAATTCATCTCTATTCTACTATCATCCCAAATGCAATGCATCTCTGTTCTACTATCATCCCAAATGTAATTCATCTCTATTCTACCATCAGCCCAAATGTAATTCATCTCTTTTCTACTATCATCCCAAACATAATTCATCTCTATTCTACTATCATCCCAAATGTAATTCATCTCTATTCTACTATCATCCCAAATGTAATTCATCTCTATTCTACTATCATCCGAAATGTAATTCATCTCTATTCTACTATCATCCCAAATGTAATTCATCTCTATTCTACTATGATCCAAAATGTAATTTATCTCTATTCTACTAACATCCCAAATGTAATTCATCTCCATTTTACTATCACCCCTTAAAGGACCTAATGTAATTCATTCCTATCTACTATCATCCCAAATGTTATTCACCTCCCTTCTACAATCATTCCTAATGTATTTCATTCTTATCTACTATCATCCCAAATGTAATTCATTCCTATTTAGTATCATCCCAAATGTAATTCATTCCTATCTAATATCATCCTAAATGTAATTCATCTCTTTTTTTACTATCATCCCAAATGTAATTCATCTCTATTCTACTATCATCCCAAATGCAATGCATCTCTGTTTTACTATCATCCCAAATGTAATTCATCTCTATTCTACCATCATCCCAAATGTAATTCATCTCTATTCTACCATCAGCCCAAATGTAATTTATCTCAATTCTACTATCATCCCAAATGTAATTCATCTCTATTCTACCATCAGCCCAAATGTAATTCATCTCTATTCTACTATCATCCCAAATGTAATTTATCTCAATTCTACTATCATCCCAGATGTAATTCATCTCTATTCTAATATCATCCTAAATGTAATTTATCTCAATTCTACTATCATCCCAGATGTAATTCATCTCTTTTCTACTATTATCCCAAATGTAATTCATCTCTATTCTACTATCATCCCAAATGTAATTCATCTCTATTCTACTATCATAACAAATGTAATTAATCTCTATTCTAATATCATCCTAAATGTAACTTATCTCAATTCTACTATCATCCCAAATGTAATTCATCTTTATTCTACTATCATCCCAAATGCAATTCATCTCTATTCTAATATCATCCCAAATGTAATTCATCTCTTTTCTACTATCATCCCAAATTTAATTCATCTCTATTCTACTATCATCCCAAATGTAATTCATTCCTATTTAGTATCATCCCAAATGTAATTCATCTCTATTCTACCATCAGCCCAAATGTAATTCATCTCTATTCTACTATCATCCCAAATGTAATTTATCTCAATTCTACTATCATCCCAGATGTAATTCATCTCTATTCTAATATCATCCTAAATGTAATTTATCTCAATTCTACTATCATCCCAGATGTAATTCATCTCTTTTCTACTATTATCCCAAATGTAATTCATCTCTATTCTACTATCATCCCAAATGTAATTCATCTCTATTCTACTATCATCCCAAATGTAATTCATCTCTATTCTAATATCATCCTAAATGTAACTTATCTCAATTCTACTGTCATCCAATGTGATTCATCTTCATTCTACTATCAACCCAAATTTAATTCATCTCTATTCTACTATCATCCCAAATGTAATTTATCTCAATTCTACTATCATCCCAGATGTAATTCATCTCTATTCTAATATCATCCTAAATGTAATTTATCTCAATTCTACTATCATCCCAGATGTAATTCATCTCTTTTCTACTATTATCCCAAATGTAATTCATCTCTATTCTACTATCATCCCAAATGTAATTCATCTCTATTCTACTATCATCCCAAATGTAATTCATCTCTATTCTACTATCATAACAAATGTAATTAATCTCTATTCTAATATCATCCTAAATGTAACTTATCTCAATTCTACTATCATCCCAAATGTAATTCATCTTTATTCTACTATCATCCCAAATGCAATTCATCTCTATTCTACTATCATCCCAAATGTAATTCATCTCTATTCTAATATCATCCTAAATGTAATTTATCTCAATTCAACTATCATCCCAAATGTAATTCATGTCTATTCTACTATCATCCCAAATGTAATTCATCTCTATTCTACTATCATCCCAAATGTAATTCATCTCTATTCTACTATCATCCCAAATGTAATTCATCTCTATTCTAATATCATCCTAAATGTAATTTATCTCAATTCAACTATCATCCCAAATGTAATTCATGTCTATTCTACTATCATCCCAAATGTAATTCATCTCTATTCTACTATCATCCCAAATGTAATTCATCTCTATTCTACTATCATCCCAAATGTAATTCATCTCTATTCTACTATCATCCCAAATGTAATTCATCTCTATTCTACTATCATCCCAAATGTAATTCATCTCTATTCTACTATCATCCCAAATGTAATTCATCTCTATTCTACTATCATCCCAAATGTAATTTCTTGCTATTCTACTATCATCCCAGATGTAATTCATCTCTTTTCTACTATCATCCCAAATGTAATTCATCTCTATTCTACTATCATCCCAAATGTAATTCATCTCTATTCTAATATCATCCTAAATGTAATTTATCTCAATTCAACTATCATCCCAAATGTAATTCATGTCTATTCTACTATCATCCCAAATGTAATTCATCTCTATTCTACTATCATCCCAGATGTAATTCATCTCCATTCTACTATCATCCCAAATGTAATTCATCTCCATTCTACTATCATCCCAAATGTAATTCATCTCTACTCTTGTATCATCCGAAATGTATTTCATATCTATCTACTATCAGCCCAAGTGTAATTCATCTCTATTATTCTACTGTAATTACAAAAACTCAATACATGTCTCTCTATTCTAATATTATCTCGGGCACTCTCGGCATAATTTAACAAGTTCATATGCACTTTTTTGTGCAATTAAGAATAAACTGCAGGGCAATCAAAAGCTAACCGAATGAGAAATGTGACTTTCTTTCTTTCTTCTTTCAGAAATTCAAACTCATCCAAGATGGCCGTCCCAATGATCAACATCCAGAGAGAGGCTTGCAAGCAGGATGACCTTCTATCAGAGTTCCGCAAAGATGAGGAAGACGTGCCTCTGGCAGAGATGCTTAGTAAGGCAGTGAGGAAAAACGTGAGGTGTTCTGGCAAGTGTCTTAAAAGAAAAGCGCTGGAGACATTCCCGTTCATCAACATGCTGAGACGGTACAGAATCAAGAGGAACATCTTCTATGACTTGATGGCCGGGCTTAACGTTGGCATCATCCACATTCCACAAAGCATGGGTTTTGCTCTGCTGTCTTCTCTGCCTCCAGTCTACGGACTGTACTGCTCCTTCTTCCAGCCCCTCATCTACTTCTTCTTCTCAGCTTCTCAGCACAACTCACTGGGCACAATGGCCGTCCCCAGTCTTATCATTGGCGCAGCAGTTGAGCGGGAACTCAACATCATCTTGGAGAAACGAGGCATTGTACTTCCAACCGCAAACCAATCCCTTTCAGAGTTGAATAGGACAGCTAATGGGACAGATTTCCCTGGTGACTTAGGATTTGATATTGAAATGGAGAAAGTAGCCATAGCGACCACGCTGACTCTGCTTGTAGGAGTTATCCAGTTGGCAATGGCAGTGTTCAGACTGGGAGCAATGACAACATTCATGCCAGTCTCCTTTGTCGGGGGTTTTACAACAGCATGTGGCTTCTACATCACCGCCAGTCAGTTGCCCGCCTTATTTGGCATCGAAGTATCTCGACATGCTGGAATGTTTCGCCTCATCAAACTACTCATGGACTTCTTCTCCAACATCCAGAAAACCAATCTGGCTACGTTGACCATTTCTGCGATCTGTGTCCCAATTCTGATCATCTTGAAAGAGGTGATCAATGAAAAATACAAGAAAAAGTTGAAAATTCCCATTCCAGCAGATCTGCTTGTAGTCATCCTTGGAACCGTGATAAGTTACTATGCCAGATTAAATGAAAGGTATGGAGTTCAAGATGTAGGTAACATACCAAATGGCCTCCCTATCCCAGCAGTGCCTCCCTTGGAATCTGCAGGCGACTTATTCACCGATGCAATAGTTTTGGCCATCCTCAGCTTTGTCATATCAATCGCAATGGCAAATATCTTTGCAAAGAAGTACAGATATCACGTTGACCCAAATCAGGAGATGTTGGCATATGGGGCCATGCACACAGCCTCTTCTTTCTTCCACTGCTTCGGTGGAGCATGCGCCCCTCCCAGGTCCTATGTCTTTGACAAGAGTGGAGGCAGATCAAGCGTCGCTTACCTGTTCTCTTGTGTCCTTCTTCTTGTTGTCATCATGTCCATTGGCTACTTGTTTAAACCATTACCAAAGGCTGTTCTCGCCAGCGTCATCATCATCGCCCTATTTCCCCTATTCAGACAATTTAAAGACCTTGCACTGTACTGGAGAATCAGCAAGTTTGACTTCTTGATATGGTTTGTAAGTTGGTTGGCAACCATCCTCACTGACATTGGGATAGGAGCAGGGATAGGTGTCGGTTATGTGGTCATTGCATACATCTTCCAGTCTCTGTTTGCCAAGGGCCACGTGATGGGAGTCCTCAACACAGATGATATCATCGTGCCTGAGAAGTCTTACAACCGTGTCCAGAGGATGTCTGGTGTGGTCATATTCCAGTTTGAGGCCAACCTATACTTTGCAACTGTTCAACGATTCAAAGACCAGTTATTCAAGGCAACATTCAACCCAGGCCTGCTTGTGGATAGCTATTCAGACAAAACAGCAGACCGTCGAGCTGTTATCCGAGAACAGACGAATGCCAGCACGGAGCAGATCCACGACAAGTGTGACAAGGTTGACGACTACATCAGTGACATCCAACATATCGTCATTGACTGTTCTCGGTTCTCTTTCATAGATGTCATGGCCATCAGCACACTACAACAAATAGGAGAAAGCTTCTTGGCTGTAGGAGTGCAAATGTGCTTGATCAACTGCTCATCTTCCTTCAGAGCACGTCTGGAGAAAGTCAATTTGCTTCGAGCTAAGTATGCACCGTTTGTGGAGTACCCTACCATTCATGATGCTCTGGCATACCTACGTCATAGTGCTAATAACAATGACTCTGATGTTTGATGATTGTAATAAATCATGAAATGTTGGTTTCTACTTACTCCAGATGGACTAAAAATTTAATGTAATCTGTAATTATTTTGCCTGTCTTTCACAAAGATTTTCAATTTCAACATCAAATTTAGTTTATCTTGAATATATACAGATGCTCTAATAACATGTTAAACTGTGATTAATGGCGTAATCATTTACCCAGACAACCGATGTGCGAACACAATGTAATGCATGCATATGTATTTATGCATAATTTGTATTCAACATAATTTTGAGTAAGCGACAAGACACACAGATTTTTTCTTTGCAAATCACAAACAAATTATTCAAAAGCCCTGGAAAGAAGGACTTGATGGCACTTAAAAAAGCACAAATGTTTCAAGCCAACCATGCACATACTTGAGTTCTGTGAAATCAGTATTTGTAAATACATCATTGAATACAAATATAGATACTGCTGGAAATAATTACTGGATTTTTCAATGTTGATAGTTAATACATATATATCAAACTGAATAAAGCAGCATATCTTGCTTTGCCAACCGTCAACTGTTTGGGGTCACTTGCATCATTGAAATTTTGCTTACTTGGAATAATAACCTTTTCACCTGCTAGACAGATCTCACTAAAATTATGATTTACCTTTATAATAGACAAATGAATGGAAATCATCAACAGTTTTCTTGAATAGAAGCCGGGGCAATTGGTTATTTTATCGGCTACACTGTCAGGAAAGCTTGCATGAAAAGACATAGGAACCACACTGCCTGGCTCGTAATTGCGAACAGTCATTATGATTGTTTCTACTGAAAAAAATATGGTAAATAAAGAAATGTAAATTAGTCTCACCTCGAAAGATGACCCTTTCACATTTTCAGAGGACGGTCTTTTCGGCGCCTTTGATGGAGCTTTCGGTCCGAGTACAGATGCTTCTTGAGTTCTGCATAATGATAACTTTTGCAGAAATAAAGATGACCCCTTTTGTGCCTCAGATGAGTTGAGAGAGTTTGAATGCAATTTTGAAACATGTGATGTGACATCCTGGGCCTTGGATGACTCTGCATCTTGCCTCTCGCACAACTGGTTGACTCGCATTTCAGAAGATGGACCTTCTTGGTCTTTGGAAGATGTTCCTGTCTCTGTCTTAGAGGATAGACCTTCTTCTGCCCTCACAGGGACATTATCTCTAACCTTAGATGATCCACCACACAGAATAGACAATGAACCTTCTTTTGATTTGGGCAATTCTTCTTCCATTGCCCTGATTGGTTGATCTTCATGCACCACAGACGACTGGTTTGTTGGGCCTAAAGATTTCTTGTTCAGAACAGGGTATGGTTCCTTTTCTGTCTTTGATGAACAAAGTAATTTTGGATGTTTATTCCATTTGGAAGTCTTCAATTCATAATGTTCATCTTTTGGCAGCTCTTTTTTCTTGGATGGAAGATTCACTTCTGTTGTGGGAGATGACATTTCTTTAGTCCGACCTTCTTGCAGAGTGGATGACTGTTTTTCTTTGGCCCTGGGAGATATATCTTCTTTCACAGAAGATTTATTCATTTGGCATAATGCAAAATTCCTGAATGCAAGTGAAGACTTCTTTTGTGTTTTGGAATCCGATTGACTTGCGGCCACCTTTGATGAACCATCTTGCGCTGTGGATGAATTTTCTTCTTTCGTGCTGACGGACTGACTACTCTCAGTCACAGGAGATGGATCTTCTTTTGCCTGTGGCAATTGTGTTTCATCCGCTGACAACATACTTTGCTGGGCTACAGACGAACGCTTTGTTGGGCATAGTGGTAACTTTCGGAAAACTTTGGATGACTCCTTTTGTGTTTTGGTTGAACTGATCAACTCTGACTGTCTCCCTCCGCCTGATACCTCAGCTTTACCTTCTGATTCTTCGAGTGTCTTAGATATTTTATCCTTTTGTGTTTGTTTTTTGCCAAATGATGGATCACATTTCTCTTTAGACAAATTCCCTTCTTGTACCACAATTGCCTGATCTGCTCTACATAACCTTAGCCTTTGTAGAATTGAGGATGACTCTTTGGACGATCGTTCATCTTTTGCCTTGGATGGTGGGGCCTCCTTATTCAGCAAAGATGGGTCTTCTTTGGAGTCAGATGATTGTTTTTCTTCCGCCTTTGGTGATCCATCCTCTTGCTTCACAGATGATGGACCTGCTAAATTTTGAAGAACAGAGGATGCATGATTTTGAGACCCTACTGGTAAGCTGGATTGTCCTTCAGGAACCTTAGATGAAATCCCTTCAGTCTCCTTTGAAGATTGACTTTCTTGCTCTTTGGTAAATGTTCCTGTCTCTGTCTTAGAGGATAGACCTTCTTCTGCCCTCACAGGAACATTATCTTTAATCATAGATGATCCACCACACAGAATAGACAATGAACCTTCTTTTGATTTAGGCAATTTTTCTTCCATTGCCCTGATTGGTTGATCTTCATGCACCACTGATGATTGGTGTGTTGGCCCTAAGGATTTCTTGTTCAGAACAGGGAATGGTTCCTTTTTTGTCTTTGACGAACCAAGTAATTTCGGCTGTTCATTGGAAGTCTTTGCTTCACAGTCTTCTTCTCTTGGCAACTCTGTTTTCTTGGATGAAACTCTCAGTTTCGTTGTGGAAGATGAAATTTCTTCAGTTGGTTGTTCTTGTGCCATGGTAGGTTGATTTTCGCTGGCCTTTGAAGACAGATCTTCTTTCGCAGAAGATTTATTCCCTTGGCATAATGAAAATTTCTGGAGTGCAAATGATGACTTCTTTTGTGCTTTGGAATGACAAAGCACATCGGATTGATTTTCGGTCACCTTTGATGAACAATCTTGCTCTGTGGGTGAATTTTCTTCCTTTGTCCTGATGGACTGACTACTCTCAGTCACAGGAGATGGATCTTCTTTTGGCTGTGGCAATTGTGTTTCATCCTTTGACAACATACTTTGCTGGGCTACAGACGAACGCTTTGTTGGGCATAAGGATAACTTTTGGAAAACTGTGGATGACTCCCGTGTTTTGGTTGAACTGATCAACTCTGACTGTCTCCCTCCACCTGATACCTCAGCTTTACCCTCTGATTCTTTGAGTGTCTTAGATATTTTATCCTTTAGTGTTCCTTTTTTGTCAGATGATGGATCACATTTGTCTTCAGACAAATTCCCGTCTTGTACCACACATGCCCGATCTGTTCTGCATAACCATAGCTTTTGTAGAATTGAGGATGACTCTTTGGACGATCGTTCATCTTTTGCCTTGGATGGTGGGGCCTCCTTATTCAGCAAAGACGGGTCTTCTTTGGAGTCAGATGATTGTTTTTCTTCCGCCTTTGGTGATCCATCCCCTTGCTTCACAGATGATGGACCAGTTGAATCTTGAAGAACAACCGATGAATCTTTTTGTGACCCTGCTAGTAAGTTGGATTGTCCTTCAGGAACCTTAGATGAAATCCCTTCAGTCTCCTTTGAAGGAGATTGACTTTCTTGCTCTTTGGTAAATGTTCCTGTCTCTGTCTTAGAGGATAGACCTTCTTCTGCCCTCACAGGGACATTATCTTTAACCTTAGATGATCCACCACACAGAATAGAAAATGAACCTTCTTTTGATTTAGGCAATTTTTCTTCCATTGCCCTGATTGGTTGATCTTCATGCACCACTGATGATTGGTTTGTTGGCCCTAAGGATTTCTTGTTCAGAACAGGGAATGATTCCTTTTTTGTCTTTGAACTAAGTAATTTTGGCTGTTCATTGGAAGACTTTACTTCATGATCTTCTCCTTTTGGCAACTCTTTTTTCTTGGATGAAACTTTTACTTTCCTTGTGGAAGATGAAATTTCTTCAGTTGGTTGTTCTTGTGCCATGGTAGGTTGATTTTCGCTGGCCTTTGAAGACAGATCTTCTTTCGCAGAAGATTTATTCCCTTGGCATAATGAAAATTTCTGGAATGCAAATGATGACTTCTTCTGTGCTTTGGAATGACAAAGCACATCGGATTGATTTTCGGTCACCTTTGATGAACAATCTTGCTCTGTGGGTGAATTTTCTTCCTTTGTCCTGATGGACTGACTACTCTCAGTCACAGGAGATGGATCTTCTGTTGTCTGTGGCAATTGTGTTTCATCCTTTGACAACAAACTCTGCTGGGCTGATAACTTTTGGACAACTGAGGACGACTCCTTTTGTGTTTTGGTTGAACTGATCAACTCTGACTGTCTCCCTCCACCTGATATCTCAGCTTTACCTTCTGATTCTTCGAGTGTCTTAGATATTTTATCCTTTTGTGTTTGTTTTTTGCCAGATGATGGATCACATTTCTCTTCAGACAAATTCCCTTCTTGTACCAGAATTGCCTGATCTGCTCTGCATAACCTTAGCCTTTGTAGAATTGAGGATGACTCTTTGGACAATCGTTCATCTTTTGCCTTGGATGGTGGGGCCTCCTTATTCAGCAAAGATGGGTCTTCTTTGGAGTCAGATGATTGTTTTTCTTCCGCCTTTGGTGATCCATCCTCTTGCTTCACAGATGCTGGACCTGCTAAATTTTGAAGAACAGAGGATGCATGATTTTGAGACCCTACTGGTAAGCTGGATTGTCCTTCAGGAACCTTAGACGAAATCCGTTCAGTCTCCTTTGAAGATTGACTTTCTTGCTCTTTGGTAAATGTTCCTGTCTCTGTCTTAGAGGATAGACCTTCTTCTGCCCTCACAGGGACATTATCTTTAACCTTAGATGATCCACCACACAGAATAGAAAATGAACCTTCTTTTGATATAGGCAATTTTTCTTCCATTGCCCTGATTGGTTGATCTTCATGCACCACTGATGATTGGTTTGTTGGCCCTAAGGATTTCTTGTTCAGAACAGGGAATGGTTCCTTTTTTGTCTTTGACGAACCAGGTAATTTCGGCTGTTCATTGGAAGTCTTTGGTTCACAGTCTTCTCCTTTTGGCAACTCTTTTTTCTTGGATGAAACTTTCGTTGTGGAAGATGAAATTTCTACAGTTGGTTGTTCTTGTGCCATGGTGGGTTGATTTTCGCTGGCCTTTGAAGACATATCTTCTTTCGCAGAAGATTTATTCCCTTGGCATAATGAAAAGTTCCCGAGTGCAAATGAAGACTTCTTTTGTGCTTTGGAATGACGAAGCACATCGGATTGATTTTCGGTCACCTTTGATGAACAATCTTGCTCTGTGGGTGAATTTTCTTCTTTTGCCCTGACGGTCGGACTACATTCAGTCACAGGAGATGGATCTTCTTGCGTCTGTGGCAATTGTGTTTCATTCTTTGACAACGGACTTTCCTGGGCTAGAGACGAATGCTTTGGTGGGCATAATGATAACTTTTGGAAAACTTCGGACGACTCCTTTTGTGTTTTGGTTGAACTGATCAACTCTGACTGTCTTCCTCCACCTGATACCTCAGCTTTACCTTCTGATTCTTCTCGTGTCTTAGATATTTTATCCTTTTGTGCTCCTTTTTTGTCAGATATTGGATCACATTTCTCTTTAGACAAATTCCCTTCTTGTACCACAGATGCCTGATCTGTTCTGCATAACCTTAGCTTTTGTAGAATTGAGGATGACTCTTTGGTCGATTGTTCATCTTTTGCCTTAGTTGGTGGGACCTCCTTGTTCCGCAAAGATGGGTCTTCTTTGGAGTCAAATGATTGTTTTCCTTCTGCCTTTGGTGATCCCTCCTCTTGCTTCACAGATGCTGGACCAGCAGAATGTTGAAGAACATGTGATACGTGATTTTGTGACCCTGCCGGTAAGCTGGATTGTCCTTCAGGAGCCTTAGATGAAATCTCCTCAGTCTCCTTTGAAGGTTTACATTTTTCTGAAGATGATTCTGTATTTGATGACAGATTTTGTGGTATTGCAGGTGACTGATCTGTTTGGCATAATTTCCAATATCGGAAAACAGATGAAGAGGATGACTGTTTTCTGTCAGTATTACATTGTTCATCAGGTTTCATGGACAGACCAGTTTGTGCCTTGGACAATTGTTCTCCTTCTGAAGTAGATAACGAACCTTCTTTCATTGTGGAAGATTTCCCCCCTTCGGTCCTCGTAGATGAACTTCCTTGCACTTTTGATGATTGTGTATCTGGACACACAGACAAAGTTTCCTGAGCCTTGCATGACCGTTCTTCCTTTTTCAGGGATGGTTGTCCTTCCTTTGTCTTTGACAATGGACTTTCGTTATCTAAAGCGAACGAAACCCTATGTGCCTTGGTTTGTATTTTGTCTTTTGTCTCTATTAACACACTATGTTGAGTATGAGCAGATGAATGTTCTTGGGAGTCATGTGTTTCTTTGGTCAATGGCACTTGATTTGTACTGTTGCCACTGCATAAAACTAATTTCTGTAGAGCTGACTGCTTCTGTGGCTTTGCCGATTTTTCATCTTTTTTTGACTGGTTTCTAGTTTTATCTTCTGCTCTGAATGATGGACTTTTGGTCAAAGACTGATCTCCTTGCACAACCGTAGATTGTTTGCTTGTAGCCATGGAAGATTTGTTTTCTTTGATCACAGATGACTGACTTCTTGGGCACAACACTAACCTGTGAAGGAAAGAGGAAGATTCCTTTTGAGATGAAGAATGTAACTCTGAATGATTTGTCATCTTGGATGGTTCTTCTTCTTTTGTCTTAGATGATAACTTATTCGGAGCCAGAGTAGTCAGATCTTCTTGAACTACTGATTGCTTTCCATGTGCCTTGGGTGACAGATTTCGTTGGGCTGCTAATGTTTGGTTCATTGGGCATAAGGACAACTTTTGCAGAAATGAGGTCTCATTATTTGGTCTGGTTGAAGTTAGTAACTTAGTGGGTCCATCAGGAACATCACATTTGCCTTTTTGTATTTTGGGCAATTCATCTTTTGTTTCAGATTGAATTGACGACTGTCCTCCTTTTATCCCAGATAACTTAACAGTTCCGCATAATGGTAGCTTCTGCAGAACTGACGACGCTTCCTCTTTTGTCTTTGATGAAGCAGGTACATGTTTGTCTACCTGTTTGTCGGGTGCTTTCAATTTACCCTCTGGTGACTCAGAAAACTGTTCTTCTTTTGGTGTGAGTGATCGACTCATTTGTTCGACAGAAGATGGAGCTGCTGGTATCTCAGATGATTGCTTGTCTTTTGCCTTTGAAACCAGATCTTCTTGCTTCAAAGGCAACCGACTTGGTTCTAACTTTTGAAGACTAAATGACCCCTTTTGACCTTTGGATGGACCAAAAAAATCCGATTGTCCCTCAGGAACATTCAATGACCCGTCTTCAGGCTTGGTTGAAGGTTTCCTTTTTCCTACTAAAGGTGAACTCTCTACAGTTAAATCCCCTTTTTCTTTGGGTTGCTTTTCAGTCGCTTTTGAAGACAGACTTTGTTGAACAGATAACTGATTTGTTTGGCATAATCCAATATTTTGAAATAAAGATGAAGACCCTTTTTCTGTTTTTGCTGAAGTGAGCAAGTCAGATTGTCCTCCAGGATCCTTGGGTGGTTCTTCTTTCACTTCGGCAATTTTTTCTTCTAGAATCTTTGGTGTTTGACCTCTTGGTCCTTGTTTTGCTTCAGAAGAGTGATCATCTTGTTCTTTTGTTGAAGATCCTTGCGGCTTGGATGACTGATTTCTTCTACATGTAAACTTTTGTGGAAGTACAAGAGACTCCTTTTGTGTCTTTAACGAAGGAGCTAAGGCAGACTGTGTGATAGGCACCACTGATGGACCACCTTGCTCTTTCTGTGATGACATCTTAGATAATGGAGTTCCTGTGGTCTTACAATCCTCTTGCTTCATGGGTAGCGGTTTTTCAACCTGTGGAATCTTGGGTTGCCCATTTAAGTTGCATTGTCCATCTGGAACCTTAAATTCTGTCTCGGACAACTGTTGTTGATCAGACGGGCGAGCCTTTGCTCTGGAGAAAGCACCATCTCCTACTTTGGATGAATGTGTCTTGAGCGCGTCTTCCTCCTTCCCCGTGGATGGTACGGCAGATAGATTTTCTGGAGATGTGGACACTTGTTGGGTCTTGGGTGACATTCCCAAAGATGAAATTCTTTGCAGAATGGAGAATGACTTCTTTTGTGCCTTGGGAGAACCAAGGGCATCAAGATTTCCTTCTGGAGGATTTGACATACCTTCTAATTCTTTGATTGGTATTCCCTCCTGTGCAGTCGAAACATCTTTTTGTGTCTTGGACAATCCCTCTTTCATCCCGGACAGTTGATTTCCTTTGTCCTTAGATGGGAGTCCCTCTTGTGCCTTGTCCTGCGTCCCAGGTGATTGCTTTTCCTTGACCTTTGATGGTAGGCTGTCCTGTTTGGGGAATTTCCCTTCTTGTACCTTTGGCGAGTAAACAGCTTTAATCTTGGATAATGGACTCTCCTTCAACTGAGAACACATACTTTCCTTTGCCTTAGACAAAGCACTCTCCTGTGCCCTGGACGTTTGACTGGCTCTGTGGCCAGATGGCGCTTCCTTCATTATGGCCGACTGATCTGCTTTGTCATCTGGTGATCCCTCATCCATCTTAGGCGTTTTCGTTTCTTCTGCTTTAAATGGCGGTGAAACTTGTGTCTTGTTACCTGAAGCTTCCTGACCAATGGATGAAGTTTCTCTGAGTGAAGTGTCTCGTTCTTTGGAAGAAGATGCTAATAAACCAGACGGCGCCACTTGAGCATAATTTCGTCCTTTGGTTGATTCCTTTAATTGCTTGACCTCTTCCTTTAGCGCTTCACTTTCGCTGATCTTGAATTTTTCCTCTATCACCCTGGGTACATGACATTCATCTGCCTTGGATGGTACACTTACCACAGGTCTTGATGCCGGATCAGCCTCTACTTTGGGTGATAACGTTTGGGCGTCTTTAGATTCTTTGACCTTCAATTTGGAACATGTAGCCTTTTGGGATCTGGAAGATTGTTCTTCATGCGTCTGGGATAATGGATTTTCTGCAGTCTGGGATGGCCTTTCCTGTGCCTTGGGTGTTTTATCTGCTTCTTCTTCCAAGGCAGCCTCTTCCCCTTTCGTCTTTGATGAGTCTTCCTGCACAATTTTAGCAGTTGATTGCAAAGCTTCTATATTTGAGACGACAGGTGATGCTCCATCTTTGAGTTTCGTAAACAGTTGATTTTCGACCTCAGGTGCCTTATCCACCACATGAGAGGGTCTAGCATCAGATCTTGACTCTTCTTGAGGTTTTTCTTGAGGCTAAAAATGCAAAAACCCCTGACCATCATCAATTTTCTTCGAAACTCCCTAAGTTAGGCACTTTCTCGTCATGTTGCATTCCTTTGCAAACAAGAAAATAAATGTCAACTCACAGTATTCGTATCAGTTGACGGAATTTCATCTTCTGTCAGAGACAGGCATCCTCCAACATCTATATCTGCAATCTGCAATTATAATCAACCTGTTGGTCTCCAGATGTCAGATAAATCAAGAGATAAACAAGTCTGCTGAGGAGACAAAGTAGACAAAATTACAAATGACTTACACTCCATAGACTTTGTCTTCTTTCTTCACGGCGTTTTACCTGAAAAGAAAAGCTGAATTAACTGGTCTGACTGTGGACATTTTAAAACCATTCTCTTGGTCAGGGGGGGGGGGGCCATTTCATATCTTGGGGGGTTGAATTTAAAAAAAAATCATTTCTTGTTCAGTTTTGATGAAATAAATAAATTCTTTCTGAGTAGTCTCAAAATAAAATTAATAATTTCTGACAGGGGTATTTTTGCAAGGTCTTGCTTGATTTAGGATGTTTTTTGTTATTTTTGATGAGAGTGATATGCTTGACAACTTAAAATGACCAGCAACTGTTGGTTCAAGAGAATTACACGATTTACTTTAGCATGCCTGGAAAAAACGCGAGAGTTCTTGTAAACGAGGCTTGTTCCGCAGAATATCTGAATTATGACTATCATCATTATATTGCAATATATGTAAATGGCACAACCATGAAATTCATCCAGCACTTAAAATTTTCATTGAACTATTTACTCATATATATATTACATATTTGTAGAAAAAAGAAGAAAGACCTTCGGCAAATAGAGAGAGAGTAAGATTGGTAAACTAGGAGGATAGATAGATAGATAGATAGATAGATAGATAGATAGATAATACTGAAAGTTATTATCAAATTTAAGTCCATGATAGATTGTTGATATCACATAACAGTAAAAATCAATCACATGATTGGCATGTGGACTTATCATTATTATATAACATATAAAATTAAAGAGGAAAGACTCAATTTAACAAATTGTCTGGTGCATTAAATAAGTTATTGCTCACTATTAAATAATCTTTAATAAGACACGTTTCAAGTTATAAGAATGCAGGTTTGTTGAGAATTATTGATGTAGGTTTGTTTGGAATTATTGACTGTACTTTTCAGTTGAATATGATAGCTTTTATTTTTAAATACGAAACTTGATCATTGTTAAGAAGCTACGTACATTATAGGCCTACCTAGTTTCTTGCTTTGGACTGTTGAAGTTGAGAACTTGAGACCATCACTCCACAGATTTTATAGTCCTTCTTGCACTCAGTTCGCTTGCGAAACAACCTTTGGCTGCGCGAATATATAGATATCACAGCCTCATTAAACAGTCACAGGCTTAACACCAGAGCTAGAGGCGGCTGAGAGGCCAGGGTTCATTAATTCATGCTTTTGGTTTTTTTTCACAAAAGTATCTGTGGTTTTTTTGTGAAAAGTTTTATCATTAAAAATTGTGAAAAAGACTTACGATAGGTCCTGACGGTTTTTCATCTCCCTTGTTTTGCATTTTTACATAGTCAAAGTTATCCAACTGTAAAGAAAAAGAGGAGAAAATAAATAACTGCAATATGGGGGGTGTACCGGGGGGTAACCCATGTAGCTACACCCACAATATGCTGCACTTTGCCAAGTCATAGAAAACCAGAATTCTTAGACCCCGAGGTCTAACGTGCCCCGGTCTCCCCTACTACAATGTAAAAGTCAGTCGAGTAGGGGAGACCGGAGCACGTTGGACCATCCCCAATATTTTTTTATAAAACATGCGCAGTTATCCAAATCCCCAGTGAAGAGACCTTTAGCGGTATGCCTTTTAGTCAAAGCATTGAAGGAAAAGTGTGAGTTCTATTTCAGGTTTCCTGATTTTCTGCATAAAAATTGACTTTTTCCAAGTCTCAATGGCTGGGTTACCCTTCTTAAAATATAGGGGATCCAGTCAGACAAGTCTCATAAATTGAAAACACTACTTGGGTTAAGTTTGATATAAGTCTCCCAAGTTCACATTCAACCTTGTTAGCGAGGCATGTACAATTTCATAAGAGGTTGGGACGGGGCAGGTTGGACCACTTTCTTCTACTTTCCTGGACTTTTATTCCATGGTCGTGCCCCACATGGCCCATGGGCGGTCCAACGCCCCCCTGGGCCATTTTACTTTTCAATTCCCCGTCCTTTCAGTTTTACCAAATTACTAATGGTACTTTTGAATTCCCTGTCCCCCATATCCCAATGCAGAGCCTCGGCTGGCAGGAGCCTCGGCTGGCAGGAGCCTTTCAATGAGTGAAATTAAGTTTCACTTTAGAATTATCAAAATGTCATTCCCTCACTGGCCTCAGTTCTGGCACACAACAAGTCACTCAAGTCTCCGCACTCCACAGTCAGTGACAGTGTACTTACCGGATAAACTGATAACCGTCCTTCCACTGCTGTTGCCAAATCACCGATGCGCCTGAGTGATTTCAGAAAAGCAACTTGAGAAAACCGCGCCGGATGTTGATTGGTTTTGCAAAGATAACTCGCAAGGGAGTTCGGAATCAGGGTGGAATCGGCTCTGCCGCCTTCGTTTCCCTCAGATTGAACAATCACAGATGAAGTCAGGGTGAAACCGCTGGTTATTTAACTGCATAATAAACATACGGTATAGATACCGGTACAGGGACACTAAATTTCTTGAGGGAGGCGGCAAAAAATTAAAGGGAAATCGGAACGGATAGATTCCTAATCTCCTTGGATTCTCGGAAGTCGTGTTGTTTCGACAAAAAGATTGCGGGAAAAACGTGGATCGGAGAGAAGTGTCTGCGCTGTTCCACTGAACACTACTGAATTTGGTTAACTTCTGCTATTAGGTTGGTGTCTTTGGACTTCATTAAAGATGGGAGACGCCATTGAATATGCCGACGTCGTCCAAGAAGTCAGAGGAGCAATGGTGAGGCCGTGTAGTGTGTGAAGTTGGGTTGTAAACACAATCGTTTAACTGAAGCATGGAATCTCAGACTCAGCATGTCACCTGGTGTGCATGTCAACATGTGTTGAGGTCTATAGCCCTCAGGCATAGGGCAAGATATATATGGGAAAATTCTTAGCTAATTAATTGGGTACGTATCTGGGCTGAAATGAGATAGGCTACACCAGAAAGGAGATTTTGATCCTGCGCACTGCCGCAGGTTTCACCATCCAGGTCGCCCCAACAGTAACGCAGTCTGAAGTCTTCAGAGAAGCATGCGGCAGTGGTGGATTCAGAGGGGGGGGGGCTGAGGCCACATAATAGCCTGAGAGTTCGATGGAAAATAGCATGTACGTGGTGACACTGACCCACTAATGCCGTAACAATGCCAACCCCACACCGCCCCCCCCTCCTTCCAGATGACCCTGTCTGGATCTGCCACTGTGCAGGAGTGCACGAGTCTTAGAGAGGCTGGCAAGTCAAAGAAGCTCAGAGTAAATTGATTGATAATATCCGACCATTGTCAGACGAGACGGGTGGTGCGAGTCGGAGTTCGAGGGGGGGGGGGAGTGGGACTGGAGAAAAAAGGACAGAACCTACTCTTTGAACCTCGCCAAATGAGACCAAGAGACCAAAAATTTTGGTTACAAAAAAATCTGGTCACATGTTCCTTGTTTTCTAGGACATACATGTAATATGTGTATTCAATATTGCACAACATAATCACTTGCTGTTGCAATCTTTGTACATTTGTAGCTCATTTGGGGTTGTCAGTTGTTACACAATTTGAATTTAAGTAATGTAACCCAGACTGTTCTCAGTACTCCTATCTACAAAATTGTTAAACCGTCGCTTGATGTTGGTGAATGACCATTGTCATTTGTCAAATCAGCATTCCTTCATTCCCTTGGAACTTGGAAGTTTTATTTCTCTACAATTGGGTCTATAACCTAATTGTATTTATTCTTCTTTGCAGCAACCTGGTCGGTTAAAACTCCAAAGTACTGGTGTAATGTTCAAGAACATCAAGACAGGAATCCTGGATCAGTTTTCTGCATCAGACATCGAGGAAGTTCATTGGTTGGTGCGAGCGAGGGGTCACTGTCTGAAATTCATCCTGAACTCTGGGAACATTCATCGATTTGATGGTCTGAAAGAGTCTGTGAGTAATTCAGAACAGTCTTAATCATTCTGCTCTGACTTTATGTGATAGTGAAAGTCATTTGTAAAGTGTTGACTGTTTGAAAATAAAAAATTTGTTGTCAACTTAATGCTTCTAGTCTGATGCCTGTATTAAATCACGTGCTATCCCCCAGTTTGTTTTTCCATCGAAGAATTTATGTCCTATATTGAAGAATGAAGAGTCGATAATTGATAAATTCATTTGATAATTTTATTGTGCTTGTCTCCCACAAAAACAAGTTATCTGGTTCAGTACTTGTGTAAACTATCTGGACTTTTAAACATGTACATTTTTGTTTCAGGAATTCGATAAATTACAGTCATTTGTGAAGAAGTCGTATTCAGTTTCAATGGAAAAGAAAGATTTGTCACTTAAAGGCTGGAACTGGGGCCTGGCCAAATTCACAGGTTTGTTTTTGTATGTTGTTAGGGGGGGATGATAATCATGAAAATTTGCGGGGACGCCTTTAAAAGTTGCTCATTGCCTCCAGAATCAAGAAACTTTTTACCAAATTGAATTTCATGGCTTATTCAGCCTGCTACTGGCCAAAATGTCAAACCGCATCGTTTTAAATCTCGAAAATAGTATTTTCCATCAGAACTTGAAAAATATTGATTTTAAGTCATATAAATGTATTGACATTGAATAGGAAATGGGGCATTCCGAACATTTTGGTGTATATTTAAACTTTCTAGGTGCACTGGTTCTTGAGATATGGCCATTTATGGTCTATTTTCAAAGAAGTTCCATGAAAATTACAAAACATCAAATGTTGTTTGAGTCTTACAATGACAAGAATTTAGATTGATAATCATGTGGACCTGGATCTTGAAAATATGTATGACTTCAACAAGAAATAGAAAAAATACTCTGGATATTGAGTTGCAAGTCAGTATCACTATCACTTCATTCCCTTGTATCAGCTAGTTCAGCTAACTGCACTTTCGGGGATTGCCAATACTGACTGCTTGAAGTAAAGGGAAAGGAGAAGACATTGGTGATGGCTCTTTCAGAGGTTGTGTGGAAAGGGCAGTGTCTCTGCCACTTCTTTGCTGTGCTTTCATAAACAGAATGTAGAAAAATATTCCGAGAGCACGAGTTAGTATAGTGGCAGTTGCCAATTCCAAAATAAGCAGTCAATCACTTGGAGGTCCCCCCCCCCCAGAATTGCATGGCTCTGAATGGTAGATGCATGTAAAATGCAATAATTTTGTTAAGACTACTTATACTGCAAATCAATGAAAGCCATAATGAATGCTTTGCCAATATTCATGGCATTCATTGTAAACCACTACATGGGTTTCGCAGTGGCAAGTATTAGGTCTGTGAATGGATGTAGTGATGGTTGATTTTGCTCTGGCTTGAATAATCTGTCATTAGATATGTCAGAGTTAAATTATTTTCAACATTATAGGCCAAATAGTGTCACCATTACTGCTGATATTTACTATTCCCCCCCCCCCTCCCCAAAAAAAAGTTGTCAGAATCTATAAATCAATGATTCTGATGGTTTTGTTCACTGCTACACATACAAGTCTTAATATTATGATTGTGATTACCATTTGGGAAATAGTTACAAAAGTATTGTGGCAGACCTTCACTTGCCATATCTCACATCTATAACATACGTTTGTTAATTTTAAATTATACCAGTCCAGTTGGCCTATTTACACAGTGAAAAAAAAAGGATTGTCTGATATCAAACAATAGAACTTTGTACAATATAATATGTCTGATCTTTGGATTGCCTCAACCAGACAATAATTTCAAGAGTTGTTCAAATCCTTTTTTTTTTGGTAATGTAAGGGATTTGGGCACTTCCTTGAATAAATACCATTTGAAAATGGACATGGATTAATTTTCAATATTGAAAGTTATGATTTTTATTTAATTATTTTGTTGCACTTCTACTTCAGAATCTACGGTTTCATCCTACCCATGCACAATCCAAATTTTCTGCTCCATAACTTATGATTTTGCTGCAAATTTACAGTTTGTTCTAGGATGTCGTTCGGATGAGACGTTAAATTGGTGGCCCCTTGTATCAGTGACTATGCTGGGCAAGCAAAAGATCCCTCACATGGGGTAAATGTGTAACATGTTGAGGACTCCCGCTCTCTCTCTCATCTCATCAATCAACCCTCGTGAGCGCCCAGAACTGGGCTTAGAGGGCTGCACTTACCATATCTATCTATCTATCTATCTATGTGATGCTATTATGAAGCTGATCCTTTTAAATTCCAATGCCAATTGGTCAATGTCGGTACACTTTGTGATTTTCTTTTACTTCTCAGAAGCGCAAACTAATAGAATTTAATGTAAATGTACACACAGTTATCAGGACAGCCACCTCGCCATGCATGCAGGCTACAAGAGAAGTTTAACTTCAGGGTTTAGTCATTTCTTTGCAGCACTTTTGTAATTCATTATTTACCAATTAAAACTATTTAAGTGCACAGTATTCCAAGTAACAGATATTCATTTAAGTACAAGGTTTACCATAATTATCTTATCCTGATTTAGCTCGATTATTTCAGTTGGACCCTTACTGATTGGCAAAAACATTCATGTGACTGGGGATACTGCATTTTCAAGCTAAGGGTTTATATAACATGATTCTACAGTCCACAGTGTCATTGATTTCTTAGAAATGACTAGTCATAATTTAAGCCATTATTTTCGCACTATGTCTTTGATAATTTCCTAATCATATAATTTAAAAGAATATTTATCTGATCTTTGTGTTTGTCACAGACTATAAGTGTTGGTATGCAAATGAAAGCTCTCTTTACACTCTGTTTAATGGTGTTATTTTCAACTTCCTATCATTAAAAATTAACAAATATCGCAAATAGACGAAATTTCACAAAAACGTCACTTTTCCTGTCATACTAAAGTGCCAGTAGCAGCTAGAAGCAGGTCCGAAATCCAGAAATTTCAGTATGAATGAAGTTTTAAAACTATAAAGATTGATTTGAAGGCGTCCCCGCATGGGCCCAGTGAAAAAGCCACTTTATCATCCCCCCCTAATGTTGTTTATTTGCTTGATTTTGTTGATTGGGCAGTGTGTGAATGATGGGTAATAGTTTTCCTTCCTATTCTTAGCTTGGTCAACTATAGTAAATTGTCGTGTCATTTCAGCCAACTCCCTTGACTTTGAAGTGTCAGGCAATAATGCTTTTGAAATTCCACTGTCGAACGTGTCTCACAGTGTTACAGGGAAGAATGAAGTAACGCTGGAATTCCATCAGAATGACGACGCGGCTGTCTCTCTGATGGAGTTGCGTTTCCATATACCTGCTGACAGCAACACTGAAGTCGATGCCGTGCAGGTAAGCTGATAATTTTAAGTTCTGAAAAATTATAGTAATAACACGGCTGTTCTTTGTGGTTCCAAGTATGTTTAGAAATTGTTTTTGCCTTGAAATTAAATTCTGAATGATATTTTCTTAACCTTGTCTATCAAAAGTAGATTTGTGTTGTATTTCTGTAGCTGTTTATATAATGATATCTTTATCTTTATTGTTACTAGGAATTTTACAACAATGTTGTATCCAAGGCAGACATCATCCAGGCCACTGGGGAGTCCCTCACGACATTCCAAGAGGTGCAGTGTCTCACTCCCAGGTGCGTTCAAGAAACATTGTATTTTGCAATTATCATTTACCGATAAACTCAAGTGATTAAGGCAGCAAATACAGACATCATAAAATTCATTGATTTTTTTTTTTTGAGAATTTGGATACCTTATAATGGATTTTGCTTTATTCCTTGGCTGCTTTTGATTTTTAACATGCAGAGATTAAGATTTTTTTTCGCTCCAATCGCTGGGTCAAGAGTTTGAATCCAGCTCTTGCCAGGTGGACTTGGTTTATGTTGGACTGCAGTTTCACTCATCCTTCACCTCATTGCCTCATCCAATATTGTATGGTATACTTAAATTACGAATTCTTCAACTGGTCCTTTTCCTTGCAGAGGTCGCTATGACATTAAGATCTACCCCACCTTCTTGCAGTTGCACGGAAAGACCTTTGACTACAAAATTCCTTTCACAACTATTTTACGCTTTTTCCTGCTGCCCCATCGAGATAACCGCCAAATGTTCTTTATCGTGAGTGACTAAGTGTTGATTCCTACTTGACTCATACTTATTTTAAATGCGTAAATATATTTGGATTTGTCATCTTTTAGATTTTATAACTACTGCCTTGGTTTAATGTTTTATTCCCTATATTTACAATGTGTATTGCAGGTCAGTTTAGATCCTCCAATTAAACAAGGACAGACAAGATATCCCTTCTTAATTATCTTGTTCAACAAAGAAGATGAGACAACGTTGGAATTAAGCATATCTGAGTGAGTCGCAAGTCTTATATTTTTGCAACTGAAGTATATCTTTGCTGTATGAGACACTAGATTTTTGCACAAGAATGTGATTTTAAAAGTGAATAATTTCAAGGTGGGTCGCAAAATATTTCATCCCCAGTTTCATTTTTCCATTGGGTTTGCGTTACAATAGGTTGATGTATATTTCAGTGATGAACTGAAGAGCAAATACGATGGTAAACTGGAGAAGGAAATGTCCGGGCCTGAGTATGAAATCGTCAGCAGAATTATGAAGGCAGTCGTGAATAAGAAGATCACTGTCCCTGGAAGTTTTGTGGGGTGAGTTATGAAATTGTTGCTGTTTATTTTGCCTTACACTACAGTTAGGCACTGGTTGTGCTAGTCAACCTCATAATGTAAATTGAACTATAGTCTTGATAAGTTTAGTTAGTTAATGTTTCGAAACATAGTTTAAATCATTGAAGATAATGATGAAGGGAGTCTTTCTCTTGTAGACACACAGGAACGCCCTCTATTGCCTGTTCCTACAAAGCAGCCACGGGATTCTTCTTTCCTTTGGAGCGAGGATTTATCTTCGTACACAAGCCCCCAATCCACGTCAGATTTGACGAAGTGGGCTGCGTCAATTTTGCCAGAAGTTCAGGAAACACCAGATCCTTCGACTTCGAGATCGAGACCAAGGCAGGCGTCAATTATACCTTCGTTGGTATGGAGAAGTGAGTTGTTTGATTATTAGTTATCATGTCAATGGCATATTTGTGACGAGCCACCATTTCATGAAGACATGTATGCATGTAATCATGATGTGATTTTTATCCAGGGATGAATACGGAAAGTTGTATGACTTTGTAACAAACAAGAAATTACGAGTGAGAAACATTGGAGGCAAACTGGGTGGCAAGAAATCTCGAGATGTAAGTACTGAAATATTTTTGTACAAAATTTATGATAATTCTCAGACAATTTCTCAGCTGAAAGTTGAATCGCACACTTTGCACAAAATTTTTAATTCTATGAGAATTTCATAAAATTGGGTCGAAATGTTCTTTGTTGAGACAGCTTTCCGTTATAATAATAAAAAAGGGAGTTTACTGACCTAGTTTTTGGTTATTAATCATACTATAAATTCATGGACCCCTCACGCTACTCCAGACAAACTACTGATAGTTCACTTTGAAAACTTGCTTGTGCACAAGCAGTTTTTCAGCACTCTGTGTCCACAATGTCCTTAGCCGGGTTTGGTGTTCGCAATTACAGTCACAGAAGTGGAAGTGATGTTTTCTTTAGAATACTCTCCTTATTTTATTCCTCCCTCTCCTCCCATGTCTGCACGGGTGTTATGCTAGTATGTTAAAATGTCCACGTTCTCACTTTAAAATTATTGTAAAATATTCAAAATTACCTTGTCATACGTGTTAAATTGTTTAAAAAAATTCAAAAAAATACTTTAACAGCTGACATAAAAGTGAATTAAATTCCAAAAATGGGGGTTCATAGTACTTTTTAGTAAAAACTGAGTCAGGTAAGTTACAAAGACGCAAAGTCACAAAAAAATTATTGGTTTTGGTAACTTCATCACAAAATTGTAAAAACAAAAGTGTGTTGGCTGAGATTCGTAAGGCATGTTTTTATCCGTGATAGCGTAAGTTCAAGTTTTGTGGAAGGTCCTATGCAATATTTTCGCAAAATTTTGAAAGCAATTGTTAAATTGATTTATTTGATTTCAGGATAAAGGAAACTACAACGACGACCTCATGGACAGTGATGAGGACGCTCCGATGCATGACGCTTATTTGGAGAGAATGAAGAGAGAAGGAAAAGAGAGGGCGGAGGATGACGATGAGGATTCCGACTCTTCTGGTGAGAATATTAATGAAGGCAATGTCTACTAGAGGGCGTTACATAAAAGATTTATCTGTAATAATAATTGTGAACCTGCAAATTTCTTTTGCAGAAATTGCTTTTTGTGCCACGTCATTATTGCTAAAAGTGATAATATAACAGAATATAACTGAAGTGACTCTTGCGACGGTGAACGCTAAATTCTATCTAGTGTATCAAAGTACATGTGTCACATTCGTAGCTGTAGCATACATGTTTTTGGATGCGTAAATGGTCACACTTTATATTAATATTTTTTTTCCAGACGAGTCATTTGCTCCTCCTGAAAGTGGCAGTGAAGTTGCCGAAGAGTAAGTCTATTTTTAGACATTCTTTACACTATAATTTTTAAAATAGTATGTTACTGTAACTGAGTCTAAATGCAGGATGTAAAGACCTCACACTCACTGACTCCACTTGAATTGCTCAGGTTTGACAGCAACCCCGATTCCACGGACAGTGAAGATGACGATGAGGACGGAAGTGGAGATGAAGAAGGAGGAGAGAAGAAGAAGAAGGAGAAGAAGGAAAAGAAGGAGAAGAAGCCCAAGTCGGCAAAGACAGTCGTAAGTTGAAAGGATTCACAACAATGCACTTCCTAATTTGTTTTCCCTTCCTGGTTTTCTATTCTTACTCTGAGGATTGGTTATTATTTAGTGAATATTACACTATGCTCATATAGGTTTATTGTATCGCTAAGATTCTTTGCAGTACATTTTAAAACCTTGATAGAATTATACTATACTCTTTTTTGGCCTCCACATGTGTGTGCTGTTTATTTTTAGAACTTGGTTGTCATTCTAGAAGAGAACTAGTTTAAATAAATTTCTTTTGAGCCTCTGGTTTCACTTCCGAATGTCTTTTACCCGCCTTAACATCAACTTTAATTTTGGAATATTCAGAAAGAACCTGGAATGCGCAAGAAGCGTAAAACGAAAGGAGACAAAGACCCGAACAAACCAAAGAGACCTCAGTCGTCCTACTTCTTGTGGTTAGCTGACATGAGAGAGTCCATCAAGGAGGACAACCCAGGCGCCTCCATCACAGACATCACCAAGATCGCTGGAGAAAAATGGAAGAAGATATCTGAATCTGAGAAAAAGGTGATCATTCAACTGTCATTCAATTAAGTATTCAGAAAGGTAGCCAACCTTCATGGTAAATACTACTACATACACTTAAGTCATTTAAGAGCACCTCTGAGTCTCTCATCACACTTGTAAAAATTTGTTCTAGATCAAGATGGGGGTCTACGTTATTTGATGTTTTTGATGTCACCTTTTAGAAATATGAAGAGCTAGCTGCTGAAGCAAAAGTCAAGTACCAGGCGGCCATGGAGGAGTACAACAAGAAGTTGGAAGAGGAGGGACCATCCAGGTGAGTCGAGAAAGCCCAATTTAATTGCACCTGTATCTATCTATTAAATCACTTTGTAAATGTAAATGTCTCTATTTTGCTGCTCTTCCTCTATTGCTCCGCAGGGTGTTGAGTCATTAACTAGGTGTTGCTTTGTCATGGTCAGATTCTGACTGGCAGACCAGTGACTGTTCTAGTTATGACAAGAAAAATGCAATTCCCCAAATCATGTTTGTGCAGCAAGTATGTCGAATATTGACTGTATTTGTTTCTTTTTTGTCGTCCAGCCCTCCTGCCAAGAAGTCTCCCAAGAAGAAGAAGGCCGCTGCCGCCCAGAAGAGCCCGTCGAAAGCCGCGCAGAGCGGAGGCAACTTCAAGAGCAAGGAGTACATCTCCACAGACGAGAGCAGCTCAGACAGCGATGACAAGCCTCTCAAGAAAAAGGCCAAGGAAGAAAAGGGGGCCAAGAAGAAGCGGGGGAAGAAGGACGACAGTGACGAGGAAGTACCTGAGGTAATTTAAATATTAATGAATAAGTTGTCTAATTTTGTGGCAATTATTTTCTGCAGTCTTTTCTTAGCGCCTCAATCTCACTAACTGTATCAAAATCAAGAAGCAACTGGCTCACTCAGTGGCTCCATCTTAACATTTTCACACAACTCTGTATTCTCACAATTTTCCTATTATAACGGGATTGTATCGTCATTTCAGTTGCCCAGCGATGAAGAGATTCTTAGCAGTCCAGAGGCCTCTGAAGAATCAGCAGGATCAGGAAGCGATGATGAGTAAAAATAAAAAGAGACAATTGATGAATAATCAGGAGGAACACTTCGGTGGTGAAAGAAAGTTGGTGCAGAAGAATGACATAACTACAATTGAAATGCACAAGAAAGACGCTGATCTCTGTGAATCATGTTTGACAGACAGATGACAAAAGAAAACTAAAACATGGAACTGAAGTTTGCATGAGGGTGTCGTTAAAAAGATCATGGAAATCTTTGATAAAAAAGAAATGTGCAACTGATTGGGATTTGGGAAACGTTGAAGTCATTGATCATTTCTAATGGTCAACTTGTAAATTTGAGAAATTCAACTGTTTCACAGTCAGATTAATCCCGTGAATAATTTATTAGTCCACATACGTATATGTGTCCTTTGTATATACATATTTTTTTAGTCCTGTTAATAAATATTGTGAAGTGAGAGTGCTTCATTTTAATGAATGTATGAATTTCGTCATTGGTTGTTTTTATTTAAATGTTATTTAATTAATGAATGATGTATTTTGTAAGCTATTGGTTGTTAATGTGGCCAGTTGGTGAAGGCAAACTCTATCCCCTTTCCTTGGTGAGAAGTATGGACTGGTGTGGTAAATGTCACGATCGCAATCGTCTCTTGTTTCCACTAGCTCTTATGTGTCTGCAAGTTCTGGGAGACCATTATCATCATATCATTAATTCAAGGATGCTTTACGCTACTCCTCCCAAACTACTCATTGCCCACAACTACAACTTTCCAAGCAGCATTATTTCACCTCTTACAACAACCATAAGGGGGTCTACTCTCTCAAAGTGTTCATCTTATACCAGTGCACTTATTAGTTATTTCTGCACGACCATCAATATTCTTCAATGTAGTAGTAGTGGTCATAGTGATGGTAGTTGTGTTTTCCCTGGACTCCAATGGAGGAAGGGAAGCGCCACTGTCTTTGAAGACTGCCTCTTCGCCATTGTCTGTGCTTAATAGTCAATTACTTGGTTTGAAAGTTCTCTTAAATGTTCACTCATCACATACCTAAAACTCACTGTCTCTCACTGTCTTTCTTACTTTCACCATGCACATTATCGCGGGTACTATGCTAGTATATTCAACTCTGGAAAGTCTTGTTCGAACATGTTGAAGAGAGTTATCCTGCAGTCATGGGATGGTCATGGAAAGTCGTGGAAAAGCAAAAAATGTCAGTCCCGCTAAATTCAAATTTTGGACTTCGTTCACACAAAAATGTTACGGATTTCAGTGGTGATGGCACTTGTGGACTGTTGGTCACGTTGTGAATCTCTTTGGGGGTGCATCTCGGCCGTAACAAGTAATGATTTGGTCATGGACAAATGAAAATTTTGTTATGGGAAAGTCATGCAATTTCGGCTGTAAAATTTTGTGAGAACCCTGACAGGTGTTTTTATGGCAACCTATGTGTTCATTGGCCCATAAACGTGCTGCACCTGGTCTTACGTCATTTCACGTATCAGTCCTGATATGTTGTCTCGAGGGTTTGATGCAACCTTTTTCACACAAAAATGTTACGGATTTCAGTGGTGATGGCACTTGTGGACTGTTGGTCACGTCGTGAATCTGTTTGGGGGTGCATCTCGGCCGTAACAAGTAATGATTACGTCATTTCACGAATCAGTCCTGATATGTTGTCTCGAGGGCTTGATGCAACCTTTATTTAGAAAGGGTGTTTATCATCTCAAATCAAGGCGCACACTGGTCAGTAGTGTTTATCAGCCCTATCTTGGTAACATGTGACACATGGACACAAGATCACGAGGGGAATTTAGTTGGTGCATCATTGGGGAGGCATTGCCCAAGGTTGGAAGCTGGTTACTTCACCTTAGTTCTTCTGAGTTACTTCTGAGTTCTTTCAGTTACTTCTGGGTTGCTTCACAGTTACGTCGGAGTTACCTCAGAGTTACTTAAGTCTCAGTTCCTTCACAGTTACTTCTGAGTTACTTCTGAGTTACTTCTGAGTTACTTCTGAGTTACTTCTGAGTTACTTCTGAGTTACTTCTGAGTTACTCTTGAGCCACTTATAGTTATATCTGAGTTACCTGTGAGTTACATCTGAGTTCCTTCACAGTTACTTCTGAGTAACCTCTGAGCTACATCCGAGTTACTACTGATCTTCTTCACGGTTCCTTTTGAGTTAACTCGGAATATCATCCGATTTATTTCTGAGTTCCTTCACAGTTTCTTCTTGGTTACTTCTGAATTACCTCCCAGTTTCCTCTGAGTTATCTCTGAGCTACCTCTGGGTTATTTCTGAGCTCCTTCAGAGTACCTCTGAGTTACTCCTAAGTTACCTCGAAGATGCTTCTGAGTTCCTACACAGTTACTTCTGAGTTCCTTCACAGCTCCTTCTGAGTTAATTGTGAGTTACCTCAGAGTTACATCTGAGTTCGTTCACTGTTCCCTCACAGTTACTTCAAAGATGGAACTCAGATGTGACTCATAGGTAAATCAGAGGTGCTTGGGAAGGAACTCAGAGGTTACACAAAGGTAACTGTGAAGGACTCAGAAGTAACCTGCAGGTGATTTAGAAGTAAATGTAAAGGAACTCAGAAGTAACTCAGAGGTACCTGAGAAGGAACTCAGAGAGGTAACTCTGAAGAATTTCAGAAGTAACTGTTAAGGAACTCAGAAGTGACTATCTATCTATCTATCTTTCAGAGGTAGCTCAGAGGTAACTGGGAGGTAACTCAGAAGTAACTCAGAAGTACATCAAGGAACTCAGAAGTTACTCGGAGTTAACTCAGAAGCAGCTCAGATGTAACTCAGAAGTTACTCAGAACTAACTCAGAGGTAACTGTGAAGGAATTCAGAAGCAACTCAGAGGTACTCAGACGTAACTCAGAAGTAACTGTCAAGGAACTCAGAAGTAATTGTAAAGGAACTCAGAAGTAACTATGAAGGAATTCAAAAGTACCTGTGAAGGAACTCAAAGGTAACTCAGAAGCAACTCTGAGGTAACTCAGAAGTAACTGTCAAGGAACTCTGATGGATCCCAGAGAGCTTCAGAGGTAGCTCAGAGGTTACTCAGAAGTAACTGTGAAACTAAGAAATACTTGAGAAGGAACTCAGAAGGAAGTTGGCAGTAACTCATAGGTAACTCCGATATTAGGGCCATTCTCAAATTTCGGGACAACGGGTATAGGAAAATTGTCCTGTAACGGAGGGGACAATGTGGTAACGGAGGGGAATTTTGATGTAAAAAACCAACTGCAGGAACAGCAACAAAAGGAAAAATGATAAAAGATTGATGTAACAATTATTTTCAGAAGTACTTCATCTCGTATCAGTAGATTTTTTGGTCCAAATGTCGATTTCTTGCTCATGATCTGGTAACGGAGTGGACGGTAACGGAGTGGAACAATTTTTTGCTTTTCACTCAATATTGCTTTTTATTTTGGAGATTAGACAAAATAATTACAGAATATTAAATCCTGCCACCCTCAGCAACATATACATGAAATCACTCTGTAAAATTATCATTGGTAAGCTTAGAAATGAAGGAAACGGAGAGGACATTTTAGCGGGACCAAAAACATTTTTTATGAACATTATGTCATAATTTATTGAATACATGTTTTATGAAGTCTGCAAGGCAGTGGTACTATGGCGCACATGCGTCTGATGATATTCAGTGAAAATAGCTCACAAAAAGCAATAACGAACAGAGCTATGGCAAGTAACGGAGGGGACAAAAAAATTGACATAAATTAGTGACACGACTATTGTATCAATTTAATCAATGAAATTATACCCAAAAAAAATTGAATATGAACTAAATATAAATTCAAGTCTATATTCCCATGAATCGTGCAAAGAAACTTTGAAAATAATGGTATATTAGGAGGAAAATGAACACTTGATTTTGTCATGTCAGGTCCAGTGACAGGGAAACACCATTGATTTTGCACGGATTTCTGGACATAATGCACAAAAAATAGGTCTAATGAATGACTTTTTGTTCCAAATGCAGTGGTTCTAAATAGAGATATGAACAACAGATGCAGAGTGACGCTTCAGATATTAATCGCATTCAAATTAATGCCAGGAAGCTAGAGTGACGCAAATTGTCCCGAAATTTGAGAATGACCCATTAGAGGTAACTGTGATGGAACTCAGAGGTAACTCAGACGTAGCTGTGTAGGAAATCAGAAGCAACTCAAAGATAGCTCAGTGGTAACTCAGAAGTAACTGGGACATAATTCAGAAGTCACTCAAAGATAGCTCAGAGGTAACTCAGAAGTAACTGGGAGGTAACTCAGAAGTAACTCAGAAGCAACTCAGATAGCTTCAGATCGAGGTAACTCAGAAGTAACTGTGGAAGAACTCAGAAGTACTGTGAAGGACATAAGAGGTACTGGGAGGTAACTAAGAGGTACTGGGAGGTAACTTAGAACTAATAAGAAGAAACTGTGAAGGAACTCAGAAGTAACTCAGAAATAACTCAGAGGTAACTCAGAAATAACTCAGAGGTAACTCAGAAGTAACTCCGAGGTAAAGGAAGTAACTCAGAAGTAACTCAGACCGACAAGATTAGAGGTAACTACGAAGTAATGTGAAGGAACTCAGAAGTAACTCAGAGATAACTCAGAGGTAGTTCAGAGGTCATTCAGAAGTGGCTGAGAAGGAACTCAGAAGTAACCCAGAGGTAACTCAGAAGTAACTCCGAGGTAAAGGAAGTAACTCAGAGGTAACTCAGATTGACGAGCTCAGAGGTAACTACAAAGTAACTCAGAAGTACCTTTGAAGGAACTCAGAGAGGTAACTCAGATGTAAGTCTGAAGTATCTCAGAAGTAACTGTGAAGGAACTCAGAAGTAACTGTGAAGGAACTACCTGTGAAGGTACTCAGAAGGTACTCAGAGTTAACTGTAGAAACAGTGAAGGAACTCAGAAGTAGACAGTGGTAGTTCAGAGGTTACTCAGTAGTAACTCAGAACTGTGAAGGAAATCGATCAGAAGTATCTCAGAGATAACTCAGAAAAATTCAGAGGTAACTGTGAAGGAACTCAAGAGTTAACTCAGAGGTAACTCAGAAGTGTCTCAGAAGTAACTGCGCAGGAACTCAGTAGTAACTCAGAGGTAGCTCAGAGGCAATTGGGAAGTAACTCAGAAGGAACTCTAAAGAAACCCAGAAGTGACTCAGAAACACCTGTGAAGAACTCAGAAGTAACTCAGAGGTAACAACGCCAGAACAGTGAAGGAACGCAGAAGTAACTCAGAGGTAACTCAGCAGTAACTCAGATGTAACTCAGAGGTAACTGTGAAGGAACTCAGCAGTAACTCAGAGGTAGGGAAGAGGAGGTGAAAAGTCACATGGGGTAAAAGTCACAGGCCTTTTTGGCCAACTTACGGTGACCTAATTCTTAAGCTTAAATCATTATTTGGGACGCTTTGAAGAAGGTCTGCAGGGAGAATGAAAATCATGCTCATTATATCCAGAAGTAAAAAGTTTCAAGGTCTTTTGGATAATCGTCCTTTATGCTTTGAACCCAGTCTGGTGAAAATGAGAACTGCATGCTGCTGCCACCTGGCACAAAAGTTGATTTTGTATGCTACAGCATTGCTGTCCCAAGAAATAGTTACAATTTCATTGCACATTCACAAAAACATTGATGTATACCACAGTCAGACTCGGCAATCACATTCTCTAAGACAAGGCCATCAGCACACTCAGAAACAGCCCCGGTGTCTTCCAGACAAAATTGTGTGTTCCTCTGATTGAAATGATGTGGACGTTCGCAGGAGCTCGCGGAATAGCACACTAATCACTAGGTGGCCACACAAGACAGCATATGTTCTGATCTGTGGCAATGCAGACTGGCGCAGCAGCTATATTGTGATACAAGTACAGTCAATGTCAAGTAAATACTGCATAATTATGCCAGAGGTCATTTAGATCTAACAAATACCTGCTCTGTTCAGGTTTTTTTTTGCATTTTGTGGCTTCTGACCCGAGCCTCCCCTGAGAGGTAGCTCAGAAGTAACTGTGATTGAAGGAACTCAGAAATACCTGTGAAGGAACTCACAAGGAACTCACAAGATATCTCAGGTAACTCAAGAGGTAGTTCAGAGGTCACTCAGAACTTCAGAAGTGACTGTGAAGGAATTCAGAAGGAACACAAGAGGTAGCTTAGAGGTAACTCAAAGAGTTAACTCAGAAGTAACTGGGACGTAACTCAGAAGTGACTCAATGGTAACTAATAGTAACTCAAGAGGAAACTCAGAAGTAACTGGGATATGTAGAACGAGCTTCAACATTTCAGGTACCTGGGGAGTAGCTCAGAAGGATCTGAAGTGAAGGAACAAACTTCACCTCACTCGTTGAAACTCCTTCGACATTCTTACGGATCCCACTAGCCATAACCAATTGGCAACAAGGCAAAACACGAATTACAATCTAAACTGTAGTCAAAGAACATTTCTTTCAAACCAGAAACAACATAAACATAATAAGTATTTGTGTACAAATCACAGATTTATTGGATTTTCATGTATTTCCCAATTTGGAAAATGTAATTGCGTGTTCACCGAACTCATATTAGAATGAATTAAGACAACAGAGGTTTATGCGTTGTCAGGAACAGAAGGTAATCTACACTACATGTTACACCACAGCTTATCATAGCAACACCAACATGTGTTGCTCGCCTCGACTATGTTCATGAAAGCTTAAGATTAATTATGATGCTGAATATCTGTCAAAATCTATGCTTCTGTGAAAAATAAAAAATATTCGCTTGACATTAACGGAACATCCAAAATCATTAATAGGCAGTGGACTATCAAATCAGTAATCAGATGATCAAGTCAATCACAATTTCACCCTCATAGCAACATTTACACAAAGACAGATGAAGCAGCCACTAGGGGGAGTTCCACTCCATTAAATTAAGCACATACATGGAAAATTGCCCCTGAAAAGAATGTTTTATTATAATTATGACTGTTTTAAAGAACAAACTAATTCGAACTCAGCTGGACAGAATGTCGATTAAAAAAGAACACCAATACATCTTATATGTGCCATCATAAATAAAAGTGATAATATATTTGAATGTTTACAATAACACACATTGTTCAATCATGAATGACTATTAAAAGCTGCAAGGGAATTATCGGAGCACTGCCTGACAATTGTTTCAATTCCTTTGTATTTTACAGCTCATGGTTGATCCTAAATAGATTAAATCATTAGAAGTGACCAGAAATATCACTAAGACTCCATCTTACGATACTGCATAGGTGCCAGCTTAATAGCAGGATGGTTAATTGTTATAAATTTAGTGGCAATGCCAGCGCAAGACTGCCATGCACAAATGCAGAATAAAAATTCCGAACTGCAGGGCAATCATGGAAGGCATGGCCAGAACGTCAAGAACGATGAGAAAGCTATAACCAACCAAAATCTGAAGAATACAGCAGAATACAGAATGTGTAACACTCTAAAGTCATGCAAACACGACTGTCAGGTGAACCTGCGAACGGCGAGCGCAGACGAGGAAGTTGGTCGTATTCAAGTGGTTCCCCTGCAAGCGATTCCCCTGCAGCTGAATCTGCCGGATGAAATGTGACAAAAGAAAGTAAGAAAGTCCTTATTCCTAAACAGCCAGTTGAGAACAGTTTGCATTCTGTGTGGATCCTAAGATCACCCTAGTCATTTGGTCTAGTCAATTGGTCTCTTCTCTGAAAACTTCTTTGTGAATTCCTCGGCATTCTTGAGAAACTTTTTCTTATCTTTGGAGTATTCCTCTGCGAGGTCTGCCCGCAGCGGATGTTCAGGCTCAGGCTCATGTACAAGAGCGACTAACGATTGAATGACTGAAATGACAACAAACATCATTTATACATGGAATGTCATACTTAAAACATACTCGTACAATCTCTTTGCATTTTCTACAGCGCCATCAATAAGCATCACAGCATATTTCAAGGTACGCATATATGTATTCAAATTGTAATCAGCGGCAAATTGCATACTGCTCTAAAATATACGGAAATAAATAAGAGAAATAACAAATTAATGAACGACAGAACTTAGTTATTAGTATCTTCTAGTCAAATGTTCATAAGCCTAATAATCATGAGGATAAAAAAGTATTTTAACTTCAACATTTCTGTTTTTACTTGTAATTACAAAAACTAAGTAACCACATAAATATCCCAGTACATGCAAGTCCCACAGCAATTCTAAAAGAGCAGTTTTTTTGTTGCAACATTTTGTGTCCATGTATCACTGACCTTGATCTGTTTTCGTAGCTGGTTTCCAGTTCTCTGCACTAATGATGGGTAGACAAACTTGCCCCTTTTCATCAATATTTGGATGGTATATTTTTGTAAGAAATGTGATCTTAGGAGGTTTGAAGGGGTATTCTGCTGGGAAATCTATCTGCACCTTGAACGCCCCCTTGTTGTAGGGTGGGTTTTCCTGTAGGAAGAGATACAAGACCATCAGATATCAGTTGAAAAAAGTTTACATCAAGTATATATACATATGTGCATAGTGGATTCGTGGTAGGCTAATTACTAATCGGGACAGGGAGAGGACACAGCAATAGATGCCACGAAGAAATCAAAATGTTACCATACTAATTTGATTTCATACAATGGTTCCTAATTAGTAACGCTTTCTGCTTCATGAAGGTCATTAGAATATTTGCATCTTAAATACTTTTAAAATTTAAAGGTGGTTTCCCTGACAAGACAATTCTATGCAACAATTCAGAACAAAGCCAGATATCCAGTTGTCCATTTTTAAATTCACAAACTCAAATCGTAAGTATTCACTACAGCAGATCCAATTCATACTCACAGGCACAATATACCCAGTCCATATCAAAGCATTTGCATCATCAACGGTAATATTCCTAAATATCCCTACTCCCGAGGCTTGTATGTCTACCAGCTCCTGAAAAACAAAATTCAAAATTTCAACATAAACAGACTCACTCAGCTGCGACATTCAAAAGAATTACTAATTATATTAGAATAGCACTGGTATCCGACATAAATACCAGAAATAGAACGGGACTGGTGTCCCACATTTTGGAAATCCTCGGCAGATCAAACCTGAGTTTCTTTGCAGGAGAGGTCGGTATGTGAGAGTAACTTGTGTAAAATTTCAGCTTAATATATATATTTAGAGATGGCACATTTCACTTGAAGTTTATAATGTAAATCCCCATAGGCAAGCCCTAAAAATCGCAGGATTTTCAAACAATGAGACTTTCTCATTCTCAACATTCCTTGACGAAAATCATGTGGGAGAGTTTTGGGGGGGGGGGGGGGCATTCTGAACTGCCATCATTTTTTTCTGTAACAGCAATGGGATTTGTAAATAAGCCAGGGAAATAAATGCATAAATTGTGTACAAAAAATATAAACAGCAGAAATGTTGCTGCTTAACCCCAAAACAAATTCTGAGCTTTTCTACCAATAAAATGTCCCAATCCCACTTAGAACTAAATCATTGCCCTGATCACAAGTTTACGCAAAATAGAGTCTTTTATTTACTTGTCACAGGTATTAAGCCTGGGAATCGAAGGTTAACCTGTAAATCGATGCTTGAGCCATTCTAAGCTTTTCACTCAAGACTGTCATCACAAAAGATTATAATTACTTTTTTTGCCGGCCGAATGGTTTTACGGCCGCTAAAACAGCCTGCAGAGAGTGGCGAATCCTTTCAGAGGGCCTAATTACGATAACTTCAGTTCATTACAAATGAAGAAAATCTGTCCAGAATTGGCAAAATTTGCCTCAACTTGGGCCACTTCAGGTCAACTCCTGCTGATTGTTCGGGTCAACTCCTGCTGATTGTTCGTGACGTCCTGCACTTGGAAGGGTTATTGGGACAGGAGGAGGATGCGGCAAGGAGGAGGAGGAGGATGATTTAAACTGTCGTGCAATTTGGCCCAGGTGACCCAGCAAGAACTAGATTCGAACCCTCCCCTTTCTACATGAAGAACTGCCCTCGGTGAGCAGGGGTCCACTTGGCAATCACCCAGCCGCGCTTCACCACCGAGCACTGCTCCAGTGAGTCCAAACGAATTTAGAAAACTATGGACTGCACGGAATTGAAATGATTGTGCTAATTTTTCCAGACCAAGTCAAGATTTTCTTCGTTTGCAGACTGAAATACCTGTATAAGGCCCTCATGAGACACCCTGCCACTAAAGCACTTGGAAGACCCACTTTCGCAGCCATAAAATCATTTGGCCCACAAAAAACCTCAGGATGATTGAAACAGCCGTCCAATATAGGCCCAGATGACCCGGCAAGAGCTGGATTCGAACTCTGGACCCAGTGATTGGCAGCCTAGCACGCTACCACTAGACCAACCCTCCCCCCTGCCAAGTTAGAAGAACAGCTTGGATAAGTAAATTGCTGAAAACTCACAACAAAATAGGGCAACTCCCAATTTACTTTCAGTTTACAGGACTAATGATTGTCCTGTCCCACATGCGAAATAACATTCGTCTTGATTTCTCTGTTTCCAGAAGCTCTTAAGGCTAAACTGAAGTAGAAATAGTGAAATAAATTCACACTCCCAACGTGTAGATGTGCGTGTCTGCAATATATTTATCACATTTCCATGACTTTTGGGGCTTTTTGCAGATTTACGGGCAAGTTTTGGCGATCTAGGACGAAAATGAACTTCGTAGATTCATGAAAAAAGAGGCCTGACAGACTGAATCACTATGACGTCGAATAATTAGGCACACTGTAGTGTATTGATTGCCAGTTCTCATGCTAAAGAAACTCTTCCTTTGCACACTTCACTTAGCTGATGAGACAAATAGTGATTGGTTACACTTACAGTGTACCACATGGCATGCCAGGGATGATCATGGTCAGAGGAACATTTATTACTAAAACTTGAGACAGTTTGATACGATGTCTATCGGGACATTCGGACGAATAGGAATACATGGGTCTATTCTCTCTAGTGTCATGTGCCAGTCAGCAAAATGACTTGGTCTTGACTCTGTACTCAGATTGCACAAAGTTATGTGAGTCAGTGTCAGCACAGTCACGTTGTTCTAAATGAAAGCAGGTAGCTAGGAGACGATCGATCAGTTTCACTGGGATGCAAATGAACAGCAGACAGCACTGGTACATCAGTAGGTTATTAGAAAACACTGCACTACATGAACAGGACATGATCGCACTTCGTTGAAGGGTGATTCATTCAGAAAGACCACCGGTACCATGTCGTTTGCATGGTGCAAGAAAAATTGCAGAGCAACCGAATGACGCTCGAGAGTGTGTGGATTCCCCACTCGAATTTACCCATTTTCGGACCAATATCTAGCCACAATTTAGAAGCCAGCATCTACATTTTCCTGATTTCATAGAGTATGACAGTAACCACCGGTCATATGTCCCATTTTGAACCATTTTTGACAATCCTCACCTTCGCAAGCCGCCTTGTCGCCGTCATGTTGCGAGCTGTTCCGGGTTACTGCTCAGTGATTGGCTGGGCCCCTCCTCATTACACATGGCCGGTAGCAAATGCCATTGTCACGTGACTTTATATAGCACTTGTCTGATAGGCTGGTTGAGTTAACCAATCATAAAACGCGAGACAAACTGATTGGCTTTATTGCGCTGGTACCCAGTCTCACTGAGACACCTAAAAGTTGGCTCTTCAAGCCAATTCTGAGCCTGGGGGCATTCATACATTTATTTAGGGTAGGCCTATTTCAAGGTTGATTGACTTCGACTCTGGAGTAAGGTAATTCTTGCCCTTGGACCTTGGGCCTGGTCAGTTCACTCAGTTGGTCATGTTGGTCTGGTGTTGGGTAGACTGTTTTACTGTCTCATCCGCTAGGGACAATCGGCGGATTTGAGACAGTCTGGGGCCTCTGAAATCTCAGGGAATTCCAGGTAGGAAGTGGAAATCAGAGCTTTCTACAGGCTCTGGTGGAAATACGTCATAAGCTATAGTGCGAGATTGCTACTCTGAGCCTAACAAATAGTTCTCTGAAAATGTATTGCATCTTTAACAGCAACTAGACAGATTATCAGAATAATGACACTGTTTTATTCGAGATACAAAACGGATAGTTTTGATGCAATCTGGTCTTCAACAACATCACAAAAACTTGATTCCGTGGTGGCGTGATAAATCTGATGAGTTGTGAAGTGGCCAGCATGTCAACATGCTTTTTTGGCTCCAGGGAATACCGATGCATTTTGCATAATTTGAACTTGACATTACCTCTGAAATATCGGGATTAGAAAGGCAAGTTATTATGAACATTTTGGTGTAATTGATCTGTTTGGCTTTGTGCCAGAATACTTGTGGTGGCCACTTGATTTAATCCACGTGTTTTGGGAAACAAAATGGCGTCGGCCATTATTTACCAGCTGAGATTTCACTGCAAATTGGAATTTGCGGGCTTGACAACATAACTTAAGAGTTGGAACATGTAGGGAAGGTGCTATTAGTTGTTTATGTATTATCGAAATTGTAGGTCAGTTGTCTGGTAATTTCTCTCTGCCAGTTTATTGAAACCACGTGTGTGGAAGCCACAAGGTTGTGTGGCCTACTTTTGAGATTCGTTGGGGTTCAACCAATCAGGTGCGAGGGCGGGGCATGGCATTCAAAAGTGGCCAGCCAATCAGCCGTGGGGTAGGCAGAGATCCTCTACCATCCTACTCTGCTTTAGAAAGTATAGGATGGTCATGACCGTCTAGGTGTTGGGCTGTGATACCACGTGACCTAGTATCAAATCTGTAGAGCGCCACCAGGTGTGAGACAAACAAAACACACTCACAAATGAATGAATGGAGGTTTGCAATGTCACTTGAAATATTTTTGCAAGCCTATAAATTGGGATCCAGTCTAGACAATTATTATGAACTCAGCCATCTGCTCTTTGGGCAAGAGCATTATCCGTAGACCCATCCAAATTATCTGTAAGTATAATACTATTCAAGATTTACTTAATACAAGCATTGTTTATACGTCTAGAATTAGGAGTCACTGGCTCAAGTTATTATACTCAGGTGCAGGGACGTTCCTGCTCAGGTGCTATAATTTGTTTGTATGAACCTTTTTGTTTTTGTGTGGTGCTATGTAATTGTTACATGGTGCTATATTATCGTTACATGTATGTAGTTTGTATATGGACCGAGGTGTCTGGAATAAAGTTTATAAAAAAAAAATACCTCCCCAGGCCGGACCAGGGTCAGGGACACGAAGATCCCATGCGCTTGGTACTGGTAAGATAATATACTAAGAGAAGGTGCAACATGCCTCACACAATTCTCATTTGTGTACATTTGCTGCTTCCTGTTTAAATTTTACTGCTCTGTGATTGGTGCACACTTCACACCAGGTGACGTCACGACTGTCGTCACCGTAGCAACCTCTGACAGTTTGATCTGTGATGTCACAGAACAAGTTGTCCAGAATGCATTGCAGCAGGAAGACATTCTTCACAGAAAACACACTTCTGAGCGTTGCATCTCCTCCGTGGTCAGGGACTCATGTTTTCATTTGTGTCTGTACACATGTCTGTCTGTCCATCCATCCATCACTGCATTGCATCAGCACTTAGAACAACATATCACCATAAACCAAGCCGCTTAATATTTACTATTTACATTTCATTCTCAGCATTATCAAAGATTCATAGTTTTGTAGGACTGATGATAAATGCAGATGTGTCAAAAACAATGCAATAACAACTTTTTTTGAGGGATTGAGCAATTTATATACAGGTTGTCATCCTGGTGTTGGGACTATAAACATACTCGGAAAGAGTGTAGTGCTGCCATCTTGTTGGCATTGCAGAGATATATTGTCTGATATAATTGCTTTTTGCAGCTTGCAGTGACAGATGACAGAGAGGCAGGATGGGAGCCATCTTAGGGGTGTTGTTACACCGACAGGTGGACCCCCCAGAATTTCGGTCGCAGTACAACATTCCCCTGCCAAAACAGATGCACGTAGTGATCCCAGAAGAGAAGGTCAGAGATCGCAGAGTTCTGGTCATAGGAGATGTCCATGGCTGTTTGGATGAACTCAAAGAACTTCTACACAAGACAAATGCAACTCCTGAAAATGCACTCATCGTATTCTGTGGAGATGTTGTCAACAAGGGACCCAAAAATATAGAAACACTTCGATTTATACGCCAACTTGGGAGCTTAGTAGTAAAAGGCAATCACGAAGAACACGTGATTAAGGAATGGTTCAAATACAAGAACTCTGGCCTAGATGGCCTCAGGAATAAATATCATTGGGTGCAAGACATGACTAAAGAGGAAGTGGAGTACTTGATATCTCTGCCCTTCACCATCTCTATACCCTGTTGTAATGCTATCGTTGTCCATGCAGGCCTTGTGCCCGGGGTGCCCTTGGATTACCAACAGCCAAAGAACATGACATTAATGCGCAACCTGATAGAGAAGGACAATCTGCAGCTAGAACCAACTAAAGTCATAGAAGATGGGTTAGCCTGGGCAAGTTTTTGGGAAGGACCCCAGCATGTATATTACGGCCATGACGCTCGCCGCAAATTGCAGCGGCGTAACTTTTCCACTGGACTAGACACTGGATGTCTGTACGGTGGACACTTGACTGCGGCGTTTGCAAATGGAGATAGAACTGTTGTTTCAGTCAAAGCCAAGAACATGTACCAAAAACCTTAACTCAGGAAAATTATGTTGGGATTGAAATTTCTTCTAACAACTATCGGAAATATAAATGTATCATGAAATGTTATACTTGAATGAATTACTCTGTTTGAATGAATTAATGATACTTACGTTTTAACTTCATGGAATGATATGAGGGGCATTACATGCAGAAGAGTACACAAATTGGGCAACTTAATTAGTCGATATAATTTCTGTGTTATAATTTGATTCATACCCTGAAATCACTGTAGTTCAATGTACGCTAGTTGTCATTTGATCATTCAGTTTGTAAATATGATGAAATAATTATGGCTGTAGACACTCAAGTCATTGAGGAATTCCGAAGAAATGCTTGAAATTGGTAATGACATGAAATTGTTTCAATGGAATTAAATGAAGGTATATTTTATGATGTAAAACTTTGCTATTTATTTCTTAATGTTAATACCTATGTTTCAACTCCATTTTAAGAGTGAACATAAAACAATAACATACATTCTCCAGTTATAATGAATACATGTGCAGCCTCTGTATATTCATGATAAAATAGATAAAAGCTGCCTGATTATCACAGAACTTGTCAGGTGTGGCTAATATAGCCAGTAATCACAGGAGATGGCATCAGGTGCCATGCAGTGTCTCAAGAGTCAAAGCTCATATAGAGTCATAGGGCATGGAGAGTCCAATGTTGTAGTTATATCCAATCGGTTCATCGAACGTCGAGGAGCAGATACTGGGGATTCCTTGTGTGACCTGATCCGAGGAGAAGTCAAATAGTTCCAAAGAGCCACGATATCTGAATAAAAACAAAAACATAATAATTATTGAGGAAAACAAGTCATCAAACAATGTCCTTAAATAAGTTGAATCCCAGCTGGTCTTAATAGTACAGTGCCGCCTTGAAGTTAGTGAAGTGGGTGATATTACGCCATTGCCACTATGCTTTTCATCCTCCTACGAACTGCTTGTAGAAGCATGGCTGCATGGATTGTTGTCCGATGACTGAAAAACCTATTGGGTCATGAAGGCCGATATTTGAGCCATGTGGGATAACAATGGCTGCCAACTTTCTTTGCTGTACTCAGAGTTAGGTACTGGTCAAAGTCTTTGATAAGTAAAGTGAAACACAAGCTCAATGTTATTTCAATGGGAGTAGATGTTCACATAATTATCAAAGACTTTGATGTGTAATAAAGCAGGCGAGTGAGCAAGGCTGCAGACTGACGAAATTAAAGTCAAAATGGGTATTGAATTGGTAATTAGGGCAGTGGGACAGCTGTCTTTCAGGTCCACGCTCAGCAGAATTGGGCAGCAGAGTGCAAGAAATTAGGGTTAGGGTTATTACAATTCATGTCTGCGTGGACCTGACTGGCAACACCCCCCGTGAAATGTTGTAGCCTGTTCGCTCATGCTCGCAACTGAAGCAGGTTGCGGTAGCCTGCCCATACCTGACTCTTGAGAACAGCAAAGTTGGCAGCCATTGTTATCCCACATGCCTCAAATATCGGCTTTCATGACCCAATAGGTTCTCCTGTTATCTGATGAAAATTCATGCTTCTACAAGCAGTTTGGTGGAGGATGTTTAGCACAGCACACCCCTTTATATAAAAGCCCACCCCCCTCCATAACGCATAAAGAACCAATTTTAATCAAAATTCCTCCTAAATAAATACATATATATATATGCAAAAAAAACAAAAAACTATTAATCGCCGATCTCATCATTTCATCTGACCACCGAGTGCCTAATGCCGACAATAGGGTACAAGCTGACCTGATTGCAGGTATTTTGTCATCGTCACTCTCTGGGAACTTGTTATGAGGAATGCTGGCAGTCACTAGAATGGTCTCATCAAAACTGACATATTTTACAGGATGTCTGAAAAAAAGAAAGAAAAAAAGAAAAGTTTATAAGGTATAACAAATTCTATCCATATCTGAACACAATCACGTATGTCAGTAGCAATGCACACCGCTGTACAGAGAGAAAGTAATCACTTGAAGCTAGGACACTTTTACCGTAGCTTGAGGTCTCAACTGACCTGTTGTACATGTCCCATAGTTTATGGGTCATGCGCTGGTCCCAGGTGCACACATAGCCGTCCTGTGCCCCTGACAAGACCTTCCACTCGTCCATCTGCACGCACGTCACTGCATCATGATGTCCGCCAGCCAAGAGCATCACTATGTCCCCGACACGCTCGTCACACACCCGCACCCTGGTAAATACAAGGGAACCTTTTTATTGGGCACAAAACGGCCAGGCACTAAAAATAAACTAATCCAGGATTTACCCCCAAATGACCCTCTAGCATTTGTTATTATAACTTCAATGCAAGATTATAAACGACCACAAGTTGCATAATGCGCTGGGCTAACTATGCATGGCACGTAAGCAAGTCACCAGTTAAATATTTGCATAATGAGACTGTTTCTGGTCAAAAATCTGCAGCATGGATCTCTATGTAATCTATTTAGCTCTTTATTACGGCCAAAAGAAAGATCCTGCTGACTTTCATGAGAATGCATGCAGCTGTAAAAAAGCTGACCTGTTTTTGCTGTAGTTTGCAGACAGACACATATGGAGCAAATATAAGGCCTGTCCTGCAGAAGGACCAACAACAAGATTTTTCAACCACTCAGGTTCCAAGAAAATGCTGCGTGCCAAAGAAAATGAGTCCAACTTAAATTGAAAGTTAGATACTCACTTGCGATCCATCGAGCCAGTGACACACATGTTAGGCGGACTGTCCCTGAGATTGAGCGAGGTGATGGAGGCTAAGTGATCACCCAGTCGGCAGTATTCCGAGCCCTTCTCTAAATCGTACAGTCTGACCTGTGGGTTGGAATAAATATCAATAATTATAAAAGGATTTAATTACTGGTATAATCAATTAAGAGGAGCAAAGGCGTAAAATATTATGAGCATTTCTCCATAGGGCCCTGTGGCCCCTGGGCATTGCAAATATTAGGCAAATGAACTTAAAAAGGCTCAACAGCCTGAATAGGCCAAGAACAACATGTACATTTATACTTGTGTTTCCGAGAAGCAAAACCTCACTCTAAGGTAAATATAAGCAGAACTCCTGCCCTTCCTCAGACATGTAACAGAAGCGGGAATTTGCTTTGAAATGATCGACTGTTCAACAATATATTGTTATAAAATATAAAAGTGTACTGTAACAGTTGCAGGTACTTGCCAAATGACTTACATAATAATTAGAGTTGAGAGTTGAGTGATCCCTTATTGCAGCCCCCACACTGAGACCTCTGGTGTCAAGACCAGTAACTGCCTGCTGATACGCATGGTGCATTGTGCGCCCGGATGACTGAGGTTGGCCGACCGTGTGAGCTAGCAGCATGTCACCAACTCCAAGGAGAAGAACTTGCCCAACAGCATCATTGCTGGCTGCGAAGCACGCACAGCTCACCTAGAATTTAAGATAACTGCAGGCCTCAATATTTTTTTTTAACAATCAACCAAAGGAAACCTATCATACAATTTAAGAAACTCTACAATCAACAACAAGGCCAAGGGATTTTTCAACTTTTAACCGAAGCACAGCAACGTTCGAGCCTTAGAGGGTCTAAATTTGACAATAAAAAAATACAATGAAGTAGTACACAATCATGGTTAAAACCAAATGCCTAAATTTGTCTGTAGGCCTTTAACTCAAAATTCAAACCTATTTTAAACTCTACATCCGCCTTTGTTAGTAAAAGAACCAGATCATCCAAGCAGACAATAAAATTTAATGGTGTTGAGAAATATTTCAAGGTTCCATCAGGGCTATCCATTTAAAACTTGCGGTTGGGCGACGATTTTGAACCCCCCATGCATCTAAAACGATTTTTTTTTACCCCCTCATGCATTAGCTTCGATTTTTTCACCCCCCGTACATACATCAAATAAAAATTTTCATTATTAAATTGCGTAGGCCTGAATAGAGCGATAGACCCCCCCCCATACATCTAAATCTGCGAGTGCCCCTCCAAGCAATGCATCGTATTATCGCTCACCCGTATACATAAATCATACGAAAAATAAGCAGGCCGACCGCCCCCCCCCCCAGAGTTTTAAATGGAATAGCCCTTAGGCCACACATAATTGATTCTTAGCTTTGCGGACCCGCCGACACAATAGATATCCTGCCGATGGAAAAAAAAACAACTTTTTTTTTGACATAATAAAAAAAACTTTTTTCACCTTTTTTTTCGTCCTACCGACCGACCCTAGAAAAAGTGCCTTGAGAGGATCCGAGAAGCTAAAGATCAATTGTGTGTGGCCTTAGTGAAACATAAGGTCAAATACAAGTAGTAAATGTCTTACATTACTGTGCAGCTGCAAGGAATCAGTCTTATGATTGTCACACTGAGATGAAATATTGACCGCAGAAACGTTGTTCCCCCAGGCTACAGCAAGCACGTTTTCTGAAGACAGGCCGAGCCAAGTGACTGACTGGGGAAAAGTCGGTCCATGAAATGAATACACTGGCTTGGTGCTACTTTTATTCCAGACATCCACTATGCCTGAATCAGAAAGGGAAAAACTCTTTTAAATATATTTTGCTTTGTATAGTCCCAATACACAGAGTATTTGAGTCTTTGATTTTAGAGCACGCAAGAGCCTTTCTCAACCATCTCCCTGCGGATTACGCATGAAGCCAGATACACAGAACCATAAGGTGAAGTCACTCTGCAATGGCCGTCAATACCCCTTTACATCCGGCTTGAGTGGCAACGGGGGTGGAGGATTGCTGAGAGTTGAGCAAAATGCGAAATTTATGTGTCAACCATGAGAGAGACTCCAACCTGTAGAATCTTTTAACTTTAGCAAGACTGACTGTCGCTGAGTGAGTGAGTTAGTGTTTTACGCCCCATCATGGCTGTCTCTTAGATTTTCACTGAATTAAAATCACACTTAGTATGTATGTTAATCATGGAGTATCGATATATAGTGTAGATTAAATGATTTCAAATCATAATACAATTCATACCTTGAGAGTAGCCAGCTGCAGTGTAATTCTTATTGACAGCAACATGTTTGGGGTAATTAACGATGGTCATTTCATCACATGATTCGTCCAGCATTAGGGCACTGCTACTCGGCTCCAATGTGCATTCCTCGCCTGCCTCAAGCACATCCCAGTACCTCACTTGGTTGTTGCTATACCTGCAATGACACTTTTCTTTTAATTGTCTCATCATAATTTTTCGCAATCACACTAGCAAGTTGCAGCTCTAGCTCTGGTTGTTTTAGTGGATTAGATTATTAAACTGTGAACATTTAGCTGCATAAAAAAGAGAATTATTGTGATCAAGAGGCGCTTACCCAGCTACAATCTGGCTGCCATGGGAGGAGGCACAACTCAAGACTCCACCCCTCACGTAATGGAGTTGGTGCAGCAATCCAGTCCTCATCTGGAAACAGATTGCCATATTACAGTTTGTCTCGTCTCACATGCGAACTGATGTTTGGCTAGACTGCTCAGAATCTGCAGGTCTGACAGTAACAGTACACATACTCACAGATAGAATAGCCATTTTGCAATTTGTTTATCACATTTTCGCGATGTTTTGGTGCCGTTTTTGTCCCGATTTTTGGCAGTTTTCTGACAACGGCTGTCCGTTCACATTGTTTACATTCTTGACGCGACAATAAACAATGGCCAAAATTGCTGTGACGTCACAAAAATGCACTGCAGCGCCTCTCATGACTTAGTTCTACTACGGTTAATTAATATGCATTGCTTTAAGTCCATGCATTGCCTTTTCACAGCCTATAGAATCAGTGCCAAATATGAGTTTGCATGCTAGATGAGACACACTGTAAGGTTTCTTTTACACGTGGGTGGGGGAATAGGCCTACTTATTTTAATATTTTTATTACATGTACATCCAAACGTTGTAGCATCATTGTAAAGACACTTTGTTAATCATAGTCATTTGAATAGTAAATTGAAGTGCTTTTGCAGTTCAGAGAGGCACTATAGACAAATGAATCATACTGACCCTCCAGTTATTGTTGACCTTCATCCGCCTCACGTAATGGTCCTTGACCCTCTCCTTCCAGTTGTTCTCCTCCACGGCCACAGCTTCCAAGTCCCACCCATGAGACTGGCTCAACCAGCACCACAGAAGTTCATCCTCCGCCAGGCTCTTCCAAGCTTTACTCACCTAAGAGATAATTCAATTTAAAAGTTAAGCCATATAATTAGGCCTAAAGCAGACAAAATAATTTCATTGTTGCACAGTAAATTTTATAGGCCTAAAAATATAATAGCCCTTACCTGAGAGCAGTTACACAAATCCTTGACACTCAAGTTGCGAAAGATTTTTAAAGCAAGTTCCCGAGGCAGCTCTATGTCAAAGAAAGGTATCTCATTGATTTCATCCTGCAAATGTAATGAAAATCAATACAAGTCAAGTCATGTTGGCCTGTAGACGTAATAATTAATACAAATCCATCCCGGGAATTCAACCTAAAATTCTGAAACAGCAAATTGCAATGAGCTTACCAGATCCTGGAGCAAAATGTCGAGGAACTCATTGGAGCTCTTGGACTTGTTGAGATCAACTTTACATTGACTCGATTGAGGATCAACTGGTGCATTGTCACCATCCTTGCAAATTCTCTTACTGAAGGGTTCACCGCCTTTCAGCAGGTCCTCAGCCAGCAAGAAGGAAGGGAACTTGTTGGGTCTTTTTCTGGCCTCTTCTACCCCTGACCAATTTTCATAGCCCCCCTGCTGGTTAGCTGCACTTGAGCTGGAGCTCTTGTCACTGGTGCCTGGGAACCCTGCACTGGCTGTAGCAGACCCTGCAGAGGCATCTTTGATCTGCTTTGTGCTCTTAAGTTCTTCCAACCATTGCTTACGAAACACATTCAAGTCATCAGCAGGTGACTTGTCCATTTTAAACAAATTTCAAGCCATTTTAGGAGAAATATTTAACTTTTCATGCCAAGTATTACACACAGGAACAACAACAAACAAGAACGTTGGCCAATCCATATTTACATTTCTGTCCAGTTCCAACTTTCACCACTAGAGCACTTTTTAAAATCAATACACCAATTAATCAGTAACACTACAAATTTGTTATAACAGACAAATCAACCTGCCTCGTCAGCCTATTTAATGCAACATGCATCGTGGTACACTGGTGGTCAAAATCCCCTTGGGAAGATCCCTGTCTTGAATATCCTGGGGGGGGGGGAGGATCGAGGGGAGGATGCGGTTGGATTTTAATTATTCTAACAATTACATTGCTGGCCTGGTAGTCTTGAAACAAATAATAAGACCCTTGTATTTTTTATATTGTTTGATACCAAAGGGGGGGCATGGACTTTACCCCAACGACAAACTTTTTTTTTGTACCCGGTGCGTTGACGAACAATGCATGCCGTTGCGTGACATACTTTTTTATCGCTATTTTAACTTCAGGTGGAAACAAACTTTTTTTTTCATATGCTGAACAAACTTTTTTTTTCATATGCTGAACAAACCTTTTTATCACCAAATGTCCATAGCCCCGGGGCACCCCCCCCCCCAAATCATCATAATTTCCAGCCAAAAAAACCCCACCCCATGTGTATATCTATTGGTTGCTTCCTACATGATCAAGCCACTTGCTCAGGCATATGTATCAAAATTATGTACACATAATAAATTCAACAGCATACAATTAACAATTTATTAAAACAAAATTAATCTGGTCAATCAGGCAAATACCGATGTAATGACGCAATTTGCATAATAAATTCTACCAGAATTATTTTTTAACCAAAACCGGCAAAGGCCAATAATTGACATGGAATGTTAACGGAACCATGGTTCTAATACAAAACAGCATAGAAGTATGTAACTATAACAATTTAAAAATATTTTGCTACAAAAATAACCTTGTATCACAGCCTTATCCAGATATGTATACATATTCTCAAATAATATTCAAGTTGTCTAAAAGATTACATACCACGAGGAAATTCAAAGTTGGTTTTAATAACTAAATTATTATTTTTCCGTCAGGCCCTATATGAAGTGTATTAAACATTGGTTAATTGAAAATAGTTTTTTTCTTTTCATCTGTAACGATATCTTTTTCAAATATCAGCAAAACATCTGTAGAATTTTTGTGTCACATGTTGAATTTGAACATCTACCGCAATCAGTAGTAAAACAACTTTGCATTTGCATACTTTGTAGTCAGGGCCACTCTTAGCACAGCTGCCAGTCCGCAGCCATGTAGTTACATGAATATATGAGCTTATTAATAATACTTCCACATGGAGCACCACAAATATTTGTGTAAATTCAATTGAAACATGAACACATTCACAAATCAACAGCATAAAAAATCAGGCCTAGAGGATACAGACTTTTTAAGTGAGTCAGATCAAAATGATTCACAATTTGAGACAAAACTTTCAAATAATGTACACATGTTGCTTTCCTTAGAAAACTCACAGATTGATATTTCAAAAAACTTTAAAATAATTATAATTTAAATAATAATAAATTTATAATTTTGACATTCATGTACCAAAAATCACAATTTTCTCAGCAGATAACCTCCATTTGCCAGATTACAGATAGCATTCCAGTAACACAGTCAGAAAATATGCAGTACGAGAAAATGTTCAACAGTCAGTAAATGAATGTTGAGTGAATTGAATAGAGCCATGCAACTATGAATGGTTTTGCTGGTCGTGCAACAGTGCTTGATTGAACAGTTCATCTTCTTCCTCATCCTCAGCTATGTATCTCTTTATTCCTTTCCGCTTCTTTTTCCAATTCAAAAATCTTTTTGCTTTCATCTTCCCTTGTGAAGATAAGTATTTTAATCGGTTTTTCAAAATTTCTGAAAATAAAGCCAAAATTTAAATAAACTATTATAGGTTTTACACATATGCAACGGGAAACCCCAGGCGACAAGAGGCTATCCACAGACTAAATGCACTGATGCGCCTTATAGCCTCCAACAATCGACTCATTGCATTCGCCAGCAATGATAATGCTCGTCTCAATGACAGCATTCATCTGTCCTACCCATCAAAAGTGTCGCTCGGAAAACGGATCACCACTATAATCACCAAGCCGTATCTTGATTCACTCAAGAAATTTCAATGATCTGGTCTCAGTTCCCTTGCCCCGCTTGGACATTCTGCTAAACAATCAATCTGTTGTGCTTGAGCTGGACAGCGATAGAGAGGCAAATAATACAAACATAAATGACTATATGATTAATAGGATAACAGATAGGACTACAGAAAACACAATTTCAGCGGCTAGTGCCAACTACTCAATTGTAAACTGTGAATCTCCTTGCAACTTCCTTAGCTCAAGAAAAGCAAAAAATGTAACTGACGCTGTAAATAATGACTCTGTACTTTGCAATCAAGTAAATAACTTAAGTCATACTCGCAATAATGAAACTTCATGTGACCTTGAGCTCCCTAACTTAACAAATAATGATCCAAGTCAATTTGACATAGCCTCGAGCACACTTTGTGGCGTACAAGTGCTCTTCTGGAATATCCAGGGAATGGGCAGTAAACTAGAACTAGATAGTATAAGAAATTTCTTCTCTAAATATGAAATTATCTTTCTGTTTGAAACAATGAAACTTGATAACTTCAGCCCATCGTTACCAAATTTTGAGTATATTCATTGCCAACGCAAATATAAACATCCACGTGCTAAACGGCCCTCTGGTGGCATAGCGGTGCTAATTAAAGATACAGTGAAAAATCTAGTCAAAGTAGAGAAACATAATGAACATGTAATTTGGTTAAGTCTTAAACAAAATAATCAACCTCCGTTTATAATTGGCGGCACTTACATACCACAAGCCGGATCAAAAATCTATCTTAACTCTGGATTTAATGATATTTTTCAAACTCTTCAAACAGATATAGCTCGCTTTCTTGCGTCCACCCCTTTTGTTCTTTTGTGTGGTGACTTCAACAGCCGCACTGGAGGTTTGAGCGATATTGTTATAAATGTAAATGGTAAAGACAATGATCTAATGGCAAATCTAAATTATGGGACCTCAGTCCCCATTAATGAACAAAATAATGACTGGTACTCCAAAGAAAGACAAATGAGAGATAAAACCCATAATAATTTTGGAAAAGAACTTACCCAAATGTGCATAAATAGTGGCATGCGAATAATGAATGGTTTTATCAATGCCAACAACACTGATGATTTTACGTGTCATGCCCCGCTTGGTAAAAGCACTGTAGATTATCTCCTGAGCACGAAAAGTTCCTCTGAATCAATGCTAAACTTTACCTTATGCTCTAAATTAGTTGAATCTGATCATGTTCCATTAACATTTTCACTGAACTGCAACCTCACCTCAGATATACCTGTACAAACTAAGCCTAAAACAAATCTCCCCAATAAGCGTTTTCGGTATGTTTTTGATAGAGACAAAATCCCACAATATAAAGTAATGCTAAAATGTGACTTGGCTCAGGATAAACTTATTGACCTGTCATGTAACCTAAGTAGCGATGCCAATGTAGACTCTGTGATCAAATCCACCTATGACTATGTAGAGAGCTGCATTCAGTCTACTTTTAAAAAACAGCAAATTAAAAGTACTACTAACACTTTTCCCAGAAATGCATGGTATGATCATGAATGTAAAGTAGCTAGGAAAACTGCTAATGAGTATGCTAAAACACATGATCTAAATATTGAATCACATAACCTGGAATATAAATTATTGCATAAACAATACAAGTACACCATCCAGCGTAAGAAAAGATTACATCAAAAATCAAATAGGAATGAACTGGATAGACTACAGAATAGTAATCAAACAGAGTGCTGGAAACTCTGGAATAAACTCACCAATACACAAACAAAAACATCCATACAACCAGACATAGACACTTTTCATGAATACTTCACAAAACAAATGCACCCACCAATATGTCCCCACTTTGATCAAGAACACATGTCACAAATAAACAGTAAAGTAGACCAAATAATCCTAACAAATGAGGTTCCTGACACAATAAGTATGAGAATATGTGATAGTAAGATTGCAGAAACTGAGGTAGCATCACACCTGAATAAACTTAAAAACAATAAAGCAGCAGGGATAGATGGAATAAGTGGAGAGTTTTACAAATATGTAGCTGATGAGCTAACAGTTCCTTTCTGTGCTATCTTTAACTATATCTTTGATAAAGGTGAATACCCAACGCAGTGGGCAGAAGGGCTTATAAATGCTCTCCATAAAAAAGGTGATTGTTCCAATCCAGACAATTATAGAAAAATAACCATAACAGTTGCAATGGCCAAAACATTTGACTCTATCCTAAATGCCAGACTTTACTTTAAAAATGATGCCATGGCCCTAGATGACCCTTTTCAATTTGGTTTCACGCCCTCTCGCGGAACAACAGACTGTGTATTTGTATTAGACACTATTGTTAGCCATCAACAATCCAAAAAGAAACCTGTATATTTATGCTTTGTGGACTTCAAAAAGGCCTTTGATTATATTAACAGAAATGCCCTCTACTACAAATTAAGTAAGAAACAAATGGGTTCGAAAATGCTCAAAATAATCATGAGTATGTTTGAAAAAGCCCAAGCTAAGGTACAACAGCATGGAAATTTAAGCACTCCAATAGATAGTATATTTGGAGTTCTTCAGGGTGGTATTTTAAGCCCGAAATTATTTAATGAATTCTTATCTGATCTCCCAGGATACTTAAATATTGCAGATGGAATAGACATAGATGGTACAGTTTTTACACATTTGCTATACGCAGATGACATAGTCCTGATATCGGAATCTGCTGAAGGTCTGCAAAATAGCATTGATATGCTGCATAAATTTTGCTGCAGATGGCACCTTATCGTAAATACCTCAAAGACTAAAGTGATGCAGATTGGCACCAAGAGTAACTCTCACTTCCTATATGATAATCAGATAATTGAAAAGGTTGACAGGTTCAAATACCTGGGCCACACTATCAGCTCACATAGAAATATTCACAAAGAGATGCCAGACTACATAGCTACCCAAGCCCAAAAGGCACTTTTTGCTCTACATGGAAAAATGAGACCCTCCTTAGGTTATATACCCCCGTCCTTAGCTATTAAAATGTTTGACAGTTATATACTACCTATACTAGAGTACAACAGTACCTTCTGGTCCAGTACAACGGAAATCGCTAAAATTGAGAAAATACAGATAGGGTATCTTAAACACATCCTTAGTGTAAGACGCCAAACACCAACACTAGCAGTATATGCAGAGACAGGTAGATTCCCCCTTAAAGTAAGACAACAAATAGCCTCAGTAACCTACTGGGCAAGAATTAAAAATCTACCAAGTCAAGACATCCTGAATAAATGCCTTTTAATACAAGAAAAACTATACGATAATGGTCACAATGGTTGGTACAGCAAAATAGGGAAAATAATGACTGAAGCAAACATTGTTGATTGGGAAACCTCTGAACCCAACTCGTCGATAAAGGAAGTAAAACATCAACTGTATAGCACAGAGCAGAGCAGAATTTTAAATGATATAAATGATTCAGATAAATTTCCCAAGCTGCGCTCATATAAATTGTTTAAGACCAGTTACTGTCTGGAACCCTATCTAAATCTGAATCTCTCTAAGAAAACATACTGCAATATAGCAAGATTTAGAGTTAGCTCTCATAACCTGAGAATAGAAACAGGCAGACATGATATTCCAAAAACCCCAATAGAGGAAAGAAAATGTGATAAATGTGACACAGGTGAAGTAGAGGATGAAATCCATTGCCTCCTAACTTGCTATAATAACGCTGTCCCTAGGCATGAGCTTTCACATAAAGTTAGCAGTCTGATCCCTAACTATAATAATCTTGATAAAACCCAGCAATTCATATCAATTCTTTCAGACAAAAGGCCCGAAATCATACAAGCCTTCGGGACCTACCTAAATAAAGTAATGAAGTAACAAGAATATCTCGGGAATAATTATGATAAATAAAAATAGTACTTTGTAGCTAAAAGCCTCTCTGTCCACCAAGCCAACAATTGTCTTGTGGCATTTTGTGAAATTATTGTGTGATAACTGCGATTATTGACTCAGCAATGTTTGCCCGAGCTGACTGACTGGTGCTATACTCAGCCTATAGCATGGACGTGATCTAGCGGTTGCCGCTGTTCATGCTTGAAAAAAAAATGATCATGAACAACTCCTTGAGACATTTTCTTGTGACATGGACATGACTTATATTTGAATGACATTGGACACTTGTATTTTGATATATTTGCATTTTTAATTCGATGAACTGGGACCATTATTGTAAACTACCTAAGATTTGACTTTCATTGTGTAAATTTCTTATAGATGTAGAATAGTTTTTTATTTCTTTTATTGTTGTATTTTTTTTCCTATTTTTTGCGGACACATGTATCTTCTTGATATTCAGATGTCTAATAAAACTTTATATATGTATACACATATGTATGAGCAAACAGCCCAACACATGTATGGGAAGTTAAAAAGACCAGAATATAATTATATATATTATATATATAGCTTTATCACAAACAGAAATTATTTCATGCACAAAATATTTTTAAAATCCATTCCACCGAACTCATACGAAATTATGATGATCAAATCATAATTTAAATCATTTGGCTTTTATTAAAAATTAAGACGTGGCCGAGTTATTTAGAAAAAAATGTACTATTATAATTGATTAAATTTAATATGTTCCCTAGATTGGACATTTAAATAGAAAAATGTATGTTACCTGTAATATTCTTTGTATTTCGATTTATAGCATGTGGAGCAGAATAAGTCGAGAGGAAAGTGACATCATCACCGTCACTGTAAAAGTGGTCTTTATGCTTCCACATCCGAGTGAAGTACACACTGCCAAAAATAGCAGCAAATAACAGGAGTATTACAACTGCTCCTACTGTCCCGTCTTTGGACCTGAAAAAAAAAAATCTGAGGATTCAAGGCAAATTCATATATACAGACCAATATCAGGGCAGATCAAATGCCCTGGTCACAACTGTTCCATGTTAAAATCAAAATAGATAAGCAATAGCCTCTCCCCCCATTAAGATACTTTTACTAATTCCGGTTGGGAAGCTTCATTGAATGGCAAAAGAATTACCACTGTAACATAAGGCCACACATAATTGATTTTTAGCTTCGCGCACTCGCCTACACAATAGATTTCCTGCCGATGGAAAAAAAATTTTTTTTTTTTGGCAGTATAAAAAAATTTTGTCCTAGTTTCTCGGTGGATGTGGAAAATTTCGCTTTTCGATATGGAAATGAAACTACATTAGCATTGGCCAGATGCTGGGATGTCCAGCCAAACAAAGGAGTGCATAGTTCCATTGTGGTCATCGTCCTCTTGCAGTGATGCAATTTGGTGTCTCTTCACAATAAAATCCACATATTATACAACCTTATATGCACATGCCTCTTAATTATTATGGGATGTTCCAGATGTAAAATTGCCAATCTAATAAACTCAAGAATGAGACTTCAGACTTCAAACGTGATGAAAAATAACTGAGCATATATATGGTACACTTACACACGATATGCTTGAAAATTAAATGTTCCATTAGCAGGTACCCCATCTTCAGAGCTATTGGAATGCAATGAAATATTTGAAGAATCTTTCGCAGCAGACTTTTCGGAGATCTGGTAGACTATTGGTAGATCTTTATCAAGAGTTGACACTGTCACTTCAGGATGCCCATCAAAAATAGGAACTGATGCTGCAGCAAAACAATAATCCTGGAATAAATAAATTACCAAGTAATTATGAATTTGAAACATATACAGTACTGATGCACCGACACCACTATTTTACTTCCGATCCGATACCAATCCTGGTATTTTGTTGCCGAGAACACCGATATCTGACACCATTCCGATACCGATACCATTGGTTAAATGCGGCGTAGTGCCGGACTATTTGAAAGGCAATGAAAGCTCACCAACCTACCGGATAATTTTCGTCTAAATTGAGTTTAAGATCAGAATGGCAAATATTATGTGTATTCTCAATGCAACAGCCTGAGCTCACCCAGAGAATCTACTTTGCTGAAGTCAGTGAAGTACCTGACCTGAGCAGCTGAGCAGGACCAACAAAAATTTGTCAAAATCAAATTTAAAGTGACAACTGACAAGATACATAGATTTCAAGTTTGACAGGCCATGTAGGAGTCCTCATATCCCTCTTATTTTTAAAGAACAAGTTACTTATTCTGAATCACCTTAAAATACTCACCAAAATTATAACTACGACACAAAAACAGGGAATATATGAAAGATTTTGGTCCAGCTGCGTGGCACCAACCGCCATGTTTGTGTACAATTTGTGGTTCCTGCAAGTACACTAGGCGGACGGTGCTCAAAGGCTGACAGAGCGCTCCTGGTGGTAGAGAAATTAACCAATCAATTAGCCAACCTGCTGGGAGAATGCTGTCTGCCAATTACTTCCCAGGAGGTTGACCAATTTACTCCACCTGCAGTTGCAACTAGCTTTTCAGCCAACATTTTTGCCTTGCTATCAAAGAGGATGACAGGATGTAATTTGAAGAGAAATCTTTGGACAGTCTTGATAAGAAAAAAACCCAGCTGAAATCATATATATTCATATATATATCAAGTCTTGCTTGAGGGGACTTTGCTTGAAACGATTAGATTACATAAACCTTGAGTGGACTTTGCTTGAATAAATAATTGCATGTACATAAACCGTGAATTAGGCCTATATCACTCAGGATAACTCCCAAGGTCCAAGCCCCCCTGGATATTAAATGGTCATCCGGCTTGGAGTTTTTTCCTCGAGAAATTATTTATTTCACGGTAACAGCGGCCGTGGTATTTTCAAGCACAAAGTCCCGTAATATTCATTCCTCAATCAAGCATCGCCTTCTTAAGAAAAACCCCCACCAGAAATTATTTATTTCAAGACTGCCCAGAAAGAATTCATTTCACCAAAACTGAGCAGAAATTACTTATTTAAAAAAACTCCAAGCCCCCATTGAGAAGAAATGGCAGCCCCCTTACACCTGTTGTACTAAAATTTTAAAACATGCATGATCGTGATCGAGTCATAACGAGATCCATAACTGGAATTGTGAGACTGGCAAAGGTCTGTGAATGGGACCGCTCCACTCCAGCTCTGTCAATTGAACATCATTCGAACTGCCAATGTTAAATTGGCATTGTCCCATTAGAATAACTCTGTCATCCAAGCTAAGTCTACTAAATTTAAGATAGCTCGATTTTACATACGTGTTACTTTCCAGAGTGCCTAACAATTGACACAATACTCAGAAAGCCTCCGCTTGAAAGACCATTATGAAATTCACATGCCTCTTGGCATTTTCTTATAATGGAGGCTGATTCAGTGGTGAGAAAAATAACACGATGCATATCATGAACCTTGGTCGTAGTATCAAAAGCTTATCAAATGATCAAAATCAAAATGAATCAACTTAGCACCTGGAAAAATGTGGAGCCAAGATTGGCCGAGAACAACGTCCCAGCTGTTATCTTGACAACGTAATCCACTTGAGAAGAAGTTTACAGAGATAATGATGTTTACCTTCATGTTTTGTATGAAATTTAATACGAGGGAGATTCACTGTGTAGACCAATAATCATGATCAATGTAATATTTCTGTAGATTTCTGTACAAAATGCTAGACAAGCACTGTAATAATGAAATCTTCGATGACATTACAAGTTTATATGTACAGTTTATGGAACTCCGGTGGTCACACATGTAACCTTGTATTTATATATATAAAATTGTACAAAACATATACATATATACGAAACAGTCACTGAATGTACTCAAGAACATAGGAAATAACATGTATGAGCCTGAGAATAAAACAACATCTAAATGCTCTACGCAATGCTAGCTGATACGACAGCTCTTGCGACAGTTCAGCGGTGGGGAATCCGTGGGGTTTATGATTTTCTTTCTGTGTTTGTCTCTGTGCATGTAGCTCTGCATTCGAGCTCTTGTTTTATTGGCCATGGAGTAAGATTTGAGATGCGCCTTCACAGAAGCGGGTAAAGGCAAATGCTCTATTCCATATATAGTTGTCATGTCTACGATAACTCGACTGCAGCACTCCTGGAGACTCAAAACTGAAAATAACAGAAAAGTATTCATTGAAATCATGCATGAATAAGAAATATAGACATGAACTGATCTAACTGATTCAAACAGTTTCAGACAGCCGAGATCTTCTCAGATATATTTTTCATCAACAACACTTGTCAAGCAAGGAATTTTGAAACACTTGCACAAGTAAGTTGTACTGGACTCCAATCAAGAATTCATCTTAGACACAAGTATCTACCTGTATTAAATATTTGGATTGTGCCCAAAACGAATCAAATCTGATCTTAAGAAGAGTTGCCGCCCCTTAATTAAAATCAGATCAGAATATTAAATATAGGTCAGCCAAAAAAGTTTCCAACAGTAAAGAGAATATTCTGTTTCACTTCCATGAGTAGTTGTTAATTTTCACTTCCAAGCGACTTAATTTAATTGATTCACTCCCAGTCCTTTGAAAATCCAATTTTTATTTAAAATCAGGTTCAAGGTTACGTTTGTATGGAGATTGTGAAATACTTTCTCACCTCTGTTGTGGCCCCATGCCTTGCTCATCCCGTTTCTTTTGAGCACCAGTCGAGAGAGTTCAGCAAGAGATTCAGTCACATTGAAGTCGCACAGAGGGCTCACTTCAAAGAATGCCATGTCATTTTTCAGAGCGAAAGTCTCCGCCTGGACTTCGCTGACCTGGCGTTTAAATGCCAAGTGGCATCGGTTGCCAACCAGGATTTTGGGCACGCCCGGAGCATGCTGAAACAAATCACAAGATTTTAATATTCATTATCTCAACAGATCTTTCTTCAGGACAAACAGGACTCACATTTCATCTCAAAATATTCACTTTTCAAACTTAGATTCCATTAAAATAAATAAATGTGATTTATGAATTACGTCAGTGCTGTACTATTTAGAAAATATAGATTTGAACCTAAATAGGATGTGTGTACTAGCAGGATATTTTGCAACAGCTTCTATCAGCAATTAATGCAGCAATTAATGCTGTTGATCCTGTTTTATATTTTACCAATTAGTTAAGAATTCACTGTATTGAAATCGCACTTTAAAGAATCTTTTAAAAAAACAAACAATAGCTATGTACGAAATCAGTTTATTATATAAGTTGACAGACCTCATCGATTTCCTTAATCCATCTGTCAATGCCATCGAAGGACCATCGATTTGTGATGTCATACACCAACAAAATGCCCTGGAAAGAAAACGATTTCGAATCAGTAATTACATTAGTTAGTGAATGGCCTCTTTTGTCCTTCTTGCAAGCCTACCAAGTGAGAGCGGTCTCACGATAATATGCGATATTGCAAAAAATTGCGACCACAATTTTTATTGTTTCGATAATATAAGAAATATCAATGTTGCGAGTCTGAAACTGAGATGTTGAAAAAAGTTTTAAATCGCCCCAAGTCCAAGAAAAACGTAAAATGAATGTTAATTTACTCATATTAGCCCTACAATGCATGAATCCGTATTTACAAAGCTGCTTCATTAAAATATTCAGCCAAATAAAGTCAAGAAAACTAAAACTCATTTAGTTCTCTAATCAGAAGCAAAGTTCTCCAATTATCAGATATAGTACATACCTGTGCTCCTCTTGAGTAGGAACGAAAAATTGTGCAGAACCTTCCTTGACCCGATGTGTCCCTGTAAATTGGAAGCATTCAATAATAAAGTCATTCTATACATGGGCCCAATTCATCTTTCCATGCCAATATCAATTTCATTTTATTCTCTCTAATCAATGTAAATTACCAAATTGCAGGCCGCAAATGAGTTCAGTGAAGTTGAGTGAACTTACCATAGTTGAAGTTTGACTCGTTTGCCATCCAGTAAAATGGTGGTGGTCTTGTAGTCAATTCCTGAATGGAAAAGAACACATCACTATATTACACATCTATGTCTATCAAGAGTGAATTGAATGCCTAAGGTTAAAAAGAAAAGCTCAGGAGCATAATAAATCAAATCAAATCCTAGCTGGAACAATGCACATAGTCACACAATGTTGGGCTTTAAAAATTTTCAGTTGTCTATCTGACTATCTTTTAGTGCTGAGTACCGTGATACACCGTATCGAAATAAACCCTTTTTTACGTCGCTACATGCACCGGTATATTGTATGACGTCATACCGGTAATTTTTCAAGGCTAAAATCAGTATCTATTGCTTAACCAGCACTCCGTGTAAATATTGGGCGGAGCCTTTCGGATGATGTTCTCGGAATTTCCTGAAATTTTGCAAAAAGTTTAACTTACCTAATTATAGCTCAGTGGCAGGGTCAAAATTGGTCAAAAAAAAATTTCCTTGTCGGGGCTATCCATTGAAAAATGAATGTTTTTGGCCTTCGGATGGCCTTAATTTCATCAAAATTTAATGAAAATTAAGGCATATTTTGTCAATCAAAATTTCACACTTACGATAAAGATAGGAACACATGTGATACATCTTTTTAAAGGGATATTTCACGAAATTGCAAAAGTGATGTCATAACAAAGAATGTTTTGGTTGCTAAGCAGTGTCACCATGGTAACCACATGCAAGTTTTGAATTTTTTTCATTGACCTAAAATAGACCATTTTTCAAAGCCATATATCTCCCATGATAACACCTAAAAAATTTAGGTGAAAATATCACCAGAAAACTCACCTCCTGTGCTATATTAAACAACAATAAAACAGCTCTGAAACAATGAACCCTTCTTTTTATAGCCATGGACATTTTTTGTTAATTTTCATGATTTTTTCGATTTTTTGACCAAAAATTGCCCTCTTAATCACCTAAGACTGGGAAAACCTTGCTCATTTCACTCAAAAAACAAAATGTTTATTATTGCAATTGGATGGAAATATTATTTAGAAAATAATAAACATCATAAGAAAGCAGAAAAAATGTTCTATATGCAAATTAGTACCGCCATTATTGAAAATTCTAATTTTCTCAATATCTCGGCTAATATCCCACTCAGCAACAAAATTATGGTCTCTAACCCTATGTTTTAAGGGTCAAAGAATGCTTTAAGACTATCTTGAAAGGTGTCAAATAGGTGTAGGCTAATATAATGTGACCTGGTTCACAAGAATGAGTTCAAATGTGGCAATATCTACTTCCACGATATGAGTCAAGAGGGGTTCATTGTCGTTGATTTTGGGTGCATTGATTCCTAATTATTTGATTATAATAGGCTCCATTTGTGTGAAGTGGGATATTCGAGGCAAATTTGTTAAATTTCGCCAGGTAACATATTCAGATCTGTACATTTTACAACAACTTGGCCAATGCTTTTCAATAGAGAAGCATTTTCACGTGTTCGACCCATATGTATGTATCTTCAAAAGCACCATGGGAAACTGATTTTTATTTGCACCCAACTTGATAGGTTATATCATGCAGATTTTTTGTGTGTGGCTATTATTAAAACTCAATGGTCATATTGGGGTAATTTTGATTGAGAGAAGGTCTATAATGATAGTAAGAAAGTGTGGCGCTTCCAAAAAACATTGTCAGAAATGTATTTTTTAATGGCTTGGGCTATACTGTGTCTCAAAAGTTCTTTCACCTCTTACTTAGCTATCTGTTCACTTTTAAAAATGGTAAAAGTCTCATTTTTTGGGCAACTTCATGAAATCATATCCCTCATCAAGCTAATTATTGTCAAGGACAGGTGATACAATTTGAATAATTCAGAGATCATTTAAAAGTCATTTGAAAGGGCTACTATCAGATCAATGAGTGTTGTTGTTTTGTGTACATGTATAGCTAACACAGTGTCCCCACACTTTAATTATACCATAGCAACCATGAAGCATTTCATGTTTATATTTTTCATTATTTGATTGCACACAAATTTGTGTGGTGTAAAAACGGGCATGTACGAGTTTGTGGGCATGAAAAAACGAGTACAGCTACCTGTAATAACTAACTCTCCTGAATGTGCTTTATTTTGTTGAGTTGATTTTAGGAAGTTCAGAGTTACAATGTTCATAGTTGCACTTTTCCAATTTGTGTTACACGAATGCTTACTTCGTGTATAAGTTCGTAATTGCTGGTTTACAAATTCGTCCGCACGCAATATATTGAAAAATATACACCTCAGCTTTTTCCACCTGGCAATTAGAGAATGAAAAAAAAAAGTCAGTGTGCGAAATTTCAGAACACTACTGTAGAAAATTTCGGAACACCACTGTAATAATTAAGTGGAGAAATGGCAAAAAAATGTGAATCAGTTCATTCACCAAAAAAGAGATGGTGGTGCCATCGGCCATATTTTGAATCAAAGGTGACCGCGTTTAAAGGGGTGATAAAAGGTCTCTTCATATACATATATATGCTCCCAATCCATATCCACAAGCCAATACCTGTACCAGATTAATTTTCACCACTCCAAACGAAATACTAAGGGAACAGTGGGTAATTCAAGAATGAAGAAAGATTGCTGTCAAAATAACCACCACAAAATGGCCACCATCTTGGATTTCTTGTCATCTTCCCAATCCATACCCACCGGCCAATAACTGTACTAAATTTCATAACTCTAAGTGAAAATACTATGGTCACAAATGAACACTAACACACACAAACCTTAGCTGGGACAACGCAAACGACAACGCGAATGACAATGCAAATGACAACGCAAACAACAACGCAAACGACAATGCAAACGACAACGCCGACACTGATGATCGAATGACGACAATACCTCTTCGTTTTCAAAGAAAACAGACAAAAGGGTCCAAATGGTTGCCATAGGGACATATATTCCATCTAATTAATCCTGGTGTTAACATTGTTGATATTGGATCTCTCTCTGTATCTCATTACAATACAGAAAATTAAAGAATGGACAAATTCCTGTCTATGTGCCAAATTTCATGATTCTACTTTAACTAGAAATGGAGAAATGGCTAAAAATGAGATTTTCTTTATTCACAAAACATTCCGACCAGCAAAAAAATGTGTTGCTACAGCAAGATTTTAGGGGCCGACCAGATGATATTTTGGGGGGGGGCTATGGATATTTGGTGAAAAAAAAAGATTTTTTCCCTCTTGACACTGAAAAAAAAAGTTTGTTCAGCACGTGGAAATAAAAAAAAAGTTTGTTTCCACCTGTAGCTAGGGTACCGTAATGTTAAAATTCCAATTAAAAAGTTTGTCGAGAGTGCGCATGCAAAAGAAATTGTTCGTCGACGCACCGCGAACGAAAAAAAAAGTTCGTCCAGGGGGTAAAGTCCATAGCCCCCCAAACTATCGGCTGGTCGGCCCCTTATCAACATACAAGCCTACAGTATTTTTTATCAATATTGGGGGCTTGGACTTTCAAGCATAACAGTCTGTCACTTTGATATAGAAAGAGAGTGGACTGTTTCACTGCAAAAATTTCATTTCGTGTGTCATTGTGTTGATGATTTTGTCATGATCAGACCCAATACTTTCAATGTTAATTTAAATTGATTGAAGGAGACTTATCTCTCTTGTAGGTGACAGCCAAACAAAAGGATTATGCATCTGATTTTCACTCTAAAATCAGTTATGACAAGTCAAATGGCCTTCTCTTGATCATGAATAATCAAACAGCCACTATGTTTCCCATGTTGAAAGTAGAAACAATGACTCTTCATCGGCTATCATGAGTCACAAAGTGCATTTTTCATAGTGAACTGGTCATCTTTTTTTTCAATATCAAAGTGACAGACTGTAAAAAGCATGCTGGTAACTGAAGTATTCTTCCTGTCATTGATGTTATTTTGTGACAAGTCAGCAAACTACAACTGTTTTGTCATTCAAACTGTTGCTATGGCAATGTAACAATAACAACAAATTGCAAATCAACCTGAAACATCATTTCAATTACAAGGGAAGCTCTTCTGGTCAAATGTTACCAATTACAGCAGACATACACAAAGTTGTGGAGATTTGTGCAAATTTATGAACAAAGAAAATGGTTGCCTTGACAACCATTTTTCATGGAGATAGCCTCGGACTGGAGCAAAACTTACGCCATTTCCTGAAAAATCTGAACATTCGGCACAGGGGCTGAATTCCAGCTCGTTAACTTGCTGGTCCATTTTTGGCCCATCATACACCACACTACATTCGACCAAATATTCTGTTTTAGACCAACAAAAGGCACAAATTGAGAACCCAGCACATGCCTCAACAAAATTTCATAACCTACATTTTTGGGTTCCACCTGGAAAAAAAAAAAATTCCCATTTCCACAATTACTGGAAAAGTATTGGTACCATGTGAACTTGACAAACCACAGGCACAACAAAGCTGCAAGGTTTTTTTTTAGCTGAGCAATGATGAACTGTTGATGGATGGTAACATTGCCTCGGAGAAGTACAACAACAGACAAAATATCCAGAATAATGCCATATTCGGATAATTCTGATAATGTAATTAATTATCAATAAAGGTGAAGTAAAACTATCTGACAATTCTCAGGTTAGTCTCGCTACATTCTTTGACCCTCGGAACAGAGAGATAGACACCATAACTGTAAAGCTAAGTGCTACCTGTTAGAAGATATTGTGACACCCTAGCTCGCGCCTATGTACATTTTGAGAGTACAAAATATCGATTTGACTTCACAACTTCAAAGTGGCAGAAAATGGTCAAATCTTGACGGAAATTAATGAAACTGGTACCAAAATGATCAGAAAAATGCCAATTTACCTACTAGTAACACTAAGAAGGAGCTCAGAACAACCAATTCATCAAAACGAGCGTGTTTTGATGAGCGATAATGTGCGCCGATTCAGTTCCGAAACATGGAATTTAGCAGTTCAACTTCACATGCTGTCAAATCGCCTAAAAGCCACGTAGAACAGTCAAATTTAGACTAAAATGAATCTTACACTTTCTCCAGTCAACTTCCAGCCATTGTCAGGATGAAACAACCCTTTGTCTGGTCAAGAAAACCATTTTCGGCTGCCAAAGTTCAGGCGCGAATTGGAAAGATCCAAGATGGACTCATCCAAAGTTTCTTGACCCTGCTCCCCCTATTGACAATGGACTCAATCCAAAAAGTTGATAAATAGGGGGCAGGAACCACCGTTTGGGTCAGTCTTGACTCAACTGTCCAAGGCCGAGGACCAAGGCTCAACAATGGAAAATGAACTTATTCTGACTTTCTAAATTTTCTAAGACAATTCAAGACCCAACCAACTAGTTCCAACTACATTTCAAGTTATCTGACAGTTAGGAAAATAATATTGTTATTTTCCTTGGTTACGGGCACTATAATCTGGGATCAGGGCACCATATTCTGGGACCAGGGTACCATATTCCAAGACCTTGACCAGGGCACCATATTCCGGGACCAGGGTACCATATTCCAGGACTAGGGCACCATATTCCGGGACCAGGGCACCATATTCCAGGACCAGGATCAGGGTACCATATATTCCGGGACCAGGGCACCATAATCCAGGACCAGGACTAGGGCACCATATTCCAGGACCAGGGCACCTTATTCCGGGACCAGGACCAGGGTACCATATTCCGAAACCAGGGAACCATATTCCGGGACCAGGACCAGGGCACCATATTCCGGGACCAGGGCACCATATTCCGGGACCAGGACCAGGGCACCATATTCCGGGACCAGGACCAGGGCACCATATTTAGGACCGCAACCAAGGCACCGTATTCCAGGACCAGGGCACTGTATTCCAGGACCAGAGCACCGTATTCCAGGACCAGGACCTGGGCACCATATTCCAGGACCAGGGCACCATATTCCGGGACCAGGACCAGGGCACCATATTCTGTGACAAGGACAAGGGCAGGACCAGATGATAATACACGCTACCAGCTGATTGATTTCCGAGAGTGGCAATACTTTCGTTTCAAGAGACAAAGTAACAGATATCCAGTTTAACAGAAAGCTAACTCTTATCAAGACAAGCAAGACTCAATAATCCTGACTCTTATGAATTTCATCTCATTTTGCATAGACTCGAAGATATCAAGACTGCTTATTTCTGAACTTCCATCAATATATTCAAGTTTCCAATAAAGATTGAAATCTCCTTAAAGCTGAGTTTCGTCTCCAGTTACCGTAGCTTGCGCGTAACATTTTGGTGGCAGCGGTGGGATGTCTTTGTAATAGGCATCCAGTGAAACGAACAAGCCTACAAGTTTTTGACAAGAACTTTATTTGAACTTATAATTGGAGAAGTGAGAGAAACTCAGTGAACTTGTCATGGAGGGAGTACAAACAAGGAGTAAAGCCAGCCTTAGAACAGACACTAGAAGCCTGAATCTTGCAACATCCCCGGAAGCAGGAATCCCGTTAAGGACATCAAGATCCCTGCAGGGGGGTGGTCAAGACTTCCTGTTCAACGACTCAATGGTGAACCAGTACAGGGATGTCGACGATCGGAATTTTGCAACGCCTACATGTCCTGCTTCCCGAACAGATGACAGCTGGCTCCCAGGAAGACGTTACTCTGACCTTGAGTCACAAAGGCAAAGATCCCCTTGCAACCGGGATTCAGTAGTCCCTAATTATCAGACAGATGGGAACCGGTCTCCTTCATTGATTCAAGCTGCTTCAAGGTCATCATCTAGAGTCATGAAAAATTTGCGATATCAAGAATATGATCCTTTTCACCGCAGTAGATTGCCAAGGAATGACAGATACTCCTATCCTGAAAGATGCAGCTATGGGGAGTCGCAGAGAAGCCAGTCGAGAGTCATGGATCCAGCGCCTGCAATGAAAATATCCCTACCAACTTATGATGGAAAATCAAGGTGGCAAACTTTCATCAGACAATATGAAGCAGTGACTTTTCAATGGGCGGAAAAGAAGAAGCTACAATATCTCCTGGCTAACTTGAGGGGCGACGCTGCAGAGTTCGTCTTTGATCTGGAGCCTTATATTTTGGAAGATTACTTCGATGTTGTCAATGAGCTGGAGAAGCGATTCATGACTCATGAAACCCGGGAGACACATGTTCGTCAGTTTTACAGCCGAAGATTTCAACGCGGGGAGAACATCCGAGAGTTTGCTTCTGATTTAAAACGCCTTATCCGAAAGGCCTATCCTACAGGAATTAGCTGCAGAGTGATGGAAGACATGCTCCTAAAACAATTCTTTGATGGCTTCGATGATGAAGACCTACATTACTATGTGCAGTACTTGAAATCGCCGGAGAGTCTTGACAAAGCTGTAGAACTTGTCTACGAGTACGACGACTGGAGGGATATCCAGCGAGAAAGCTCTCGTTCAAGGAAGACATCAACCTGGAAAGAAGGCAATCACAAACGAGAGGCGTCAGACAAAGAAAAAGTCAGATTTGTCAAAGACAAGTCTTCTGAGGCATCCAATCTTTCAAGAGGGACACTAACAGAGCTGACGGAAGCTGTGAGTTCGATGTCACAGATGATACAGAAGTTAATTGAAAAGCAGAATCAGACCAACTCAGGACCAGGGAAAGTTCAGCAAAGAAATTCTGAATGTTACAAGTGCAGCCGAGGAGGACACTTCGCACGACATTGTCCAACGAGGACTGAAAATTTGAAAATGGTTCATACCACTGAAGAGGAGGATGAGATTTCCTCGGATATTGGTTCGAGAAATTTAAACTAGAGAAGGTCATTTCTATCGGCCCAGAAATGACCTGTGCAGTCTCAACAAGAGAGGTTACGGACAGCTCCAGGGAAGTTTCAGGAGCTTGTCCTGCAACAAAAACAAAGAAGAAACTCAAAAACAAAGTCAGGAAAAATGAAGGAAAATTGGAGGAGTGCAGGAGGAAAATTCTGAAAGTTGCAGAAGCAGGTTCAGGAAAACTGAAGGTACATGAGAAGTGTACGGCTGGAACAGCAAGGTTGATTGTTTCCGAGGTGGAGGAAGTCACCCGTCCAGAACCTACTGAGGGTCTGACAACAGAAACAGATAAGGAGCACAGGAGGAAGCGTCATGACAGTCTCCAAGAAGTTTCTGAAAGGAATAACCAAGAAAATTCTAGTCAGGAGATAGAAAAAGTTGTCCCAAGAAGTGAGCAACCAGAACAACAAAAGTTCAAGAAAGAGGAAGGTTCCAAGTCAATCTCAGAGGGAAACAAGGTTTCCAGGACTTCAGGATGTGAAGAGTCGGAACCAAGTTCACCGGGGTCGGGTGAGCTGGAATGTGAAACAGAGGAGAATAATTCTGGAGATCCAGGACGATCTGGGAAGTTACAAGTTATTAGAGATCCAGCATCCAAGAAGACGCCAAGGAGTTCTCACTCCGCACAAGCAGAAGAAGAAACTGATGGGAAAAATCCTTTTATAAGGCAGTTGCGGAAGTTTCTCATCGGGAAGAAATTTCTGGTTAGGACAAATCACAGTCCATCATAGATAGATCTTTGAGGACTGACTTGTGATGACTGAAACTAAGAATCTCTTCTTCAAAGAAATCCATACTGCGATCTTCTCTCTTCAGGACCACTAAAAGAAACCAGTCTTGATAATTAGCATCTCCAAGATTACATTGATTACAGAATTTAAGAAAATGCATACTCTGGAACACGGGAGAAATTTAACTTGAGATGTCTATAAAATGGAAAATGCAACTTCGAATGATCTGAGGCCAAACTTTGGAGGTCACTAAAATGGAAAATTTAACTTCAGATGTCACTAAAACGGAAAAAACTAACTTGAAATGTTCGGAACGCTGGATACCCAAACTTCAGATGTCACTAAAACGGAAATAATTAACTTTCGATGTTCGGAACTTTGGGACAACAACTTCACAAGTCTCTTAAACAGAAAATCCCCTGAGAAGTTAACAGCCTTCAGAATTATATTTCACCAGTGAAGTATAATTTTAGGAGAGGGGAGTGTGACACCCTAGCTCGCGCCTATGTACATTTTGAGAGTACAAAATATCGATTTGACTTCACAACTTCAAAGTGGCAGAAAATGGTCAAATCTTGACGGAAATTAATGAAACTGGTACCAAAATGATCAGAAAAATGCCAATTTACCTACTAGTAACACTAAGAAGGAGCTCAGAACAACCAATTCATCAAAACGAGCGTGTTTTGATGAGCGATAATGTGCGCCGATTCAGTTCCGAAACATGGAATTTAGCAGTTCAACTTCACATGCTGTCAAATCGCCTAAAAGCCACGTAGAACAGTCAAATTTAGACTAAAATGAATCTTACACTTTCTCCAGTCAACTTCCAGCCATTGTCAGGATGAAACAACCCTTTGTCTGGTCAAGAAAACCATTTTCGGCTGCCAAAGTTCAGGCGCGAATTGGAAAGATCCAAGATGGACTCATCCAAAGTTTCTTGACCCTGCTCCCCCTATTGACAATGGACTCAATCCAAAAAGTTGATAAATAGGGGCAGGAACCACCGTTTGGGTCAGTCTTGACTCAACTGTCCAAGGCCGAGGACCAAGGCTCAACAATGGAAAATGAACTTATTCTGACTTTCTAAATTTTCTAAGACAATTCAAGACCCAACCAACTAGTTCCAACTACATTTCAAGTTATCTGACAGTTAGGAAAATAATATTGTTATTTTCCTTGGTTACGGGCACTATAATCTGGGATCAGGGCACCATATTCTGGGACCAGGGTACCATATTCCAAGACCTTGACCAGGGCACCATATTCCGGGACCAGGGTACCATATTCCAGGACTAGGGCACCATATTCCGGGACCAGGGCACCATATTCCAGGACCAGGATCAGGGTACCATATATTCCGGGACCAGGGCACCATAATCCAGGACCAGGACTAGGGCACCATATTCCAGGACCAGGGCACCTTATTCCGGGACCAGGACCAGGGTACCATATTCCGAAACCAGGGAACCATATTCCGGGACCAGGACCAGGGCACCATATTCAGGACCAGGGCACCATATTCCGGGACCAGGACCAGGGCACCATATTCCGGGACCAGGACCAGGGCACCATATTTAGGACCGCAACCAAGGCACCGTATTCCAGGACCAGGGCACTGTATTCCAGGACCAGAGCACCGTATTCCAGGACCAGGACCTGGGCACCATATTCCAGGACCAGGGCACCATATTCCGGGACCAGGACCAGGGCACCATATTCTGTGACAAGGACAAGGGCAGGACCAGATGATAATACACGCTACCAGCTGATTGATTTCCGAGAGTGGCAATACTTTCGTTTCAAGAGACAAAGTAACAGATATCCAGTTTAACAGAAAGCTAACTCTTATCAAGACAAGCAAGACTCAATAATCCTGACTCTTATGAATTTCATCTCATTTTGCATAGACTCGAAGATATCAAGACTGCTTATTTCTGAACTTCCATCAATATATTCAAGTTTCCAATAAAGATTGAAATCTCCTTAAAGCTGAGTTTCGTCTCCAGTTACCGTAGCTTGCGCGTAACAATATTGAGAAAATAAGATTCCCCAATTATGGCAGTACTAATATAGGACATAAGAAGAACATTCTTTCTGCTTTCTAATAAGGTTAATTATTTTCTAAATATTTATAAAATATTATATAAAATTTCTCAATATCTAGAGAAATTATACATGAAACTTCTACCAACTGCTAAAAATTACTAATTAATAAGTGACATTGAACCCCTCTTGACTCATTTCGTGGAAGTAGACGTTGCTACACCTTCACTCAGAAATGCCCGAAATGAAAAATTTAATGCTCATTCAAAGGATTTACATTTTTCTCACTAAATGTGATTTAAATATCTCGAGAAATTATTCAAGAACCTTCTACCAAGAGCTAAACATCACTAAAAATTAAGTGACCATGAACCCCTCTTGACTCATTTTGTGAAAGTAGATAGTGCCATGTTTGAAATAATTCTGGTGAACCAGGTCACATTATATTAATCTACACCTATTTGACACCTTTCAAGATAGTCCTAAAGCATTCTTTGACCCTTAAAACATAGGGTCAGACACCATAATTTTGTTGCTGAGTGGGATATTAGCCGAGATATTGAGAAAATTAGAATTTTCAATAATGGCGGTACTAATTTGCATATAGAACATTTTTTCTGCTTTCTAATGATGTTTATTATTTTCTAAATAATATTTCCATCCAATATCAATAATAAACATTTTGTTTTTTGAGTGGAATGAGCATGGTTTTCCCAGTCTTAGGTGATTAAGAGGGCAATTTTTGGTCAAAAAATCGAAAAAATCATGAAAATTAACAAAAAATGTCCATGGCTATAAAAAGAAGGGTTCATTGTTTCAGAGCTGTTTTATTGTTGTTTAATATAGCACAGGAGGTGAGCTTTCTGGTGATATTTTCAACTAAATTTTTTAGGTGTTATCATGGGAGATATATGGCCTTGAAAAATGGTCTATTTTAGGTCAATGAAAAAAATTCAAAACTTGCATTTGGTTGCCATGGTGACACTGCTTAGCAACCAAAACATTCTTTGTTATGACATCACTATTGCAATTTCATGAAATATCCCTTTAAAATGATGTATCACTTGTGTTCCTATGTTTATCGTAAGTGTAAAATTTTGACGGACCAAATAAGCCTTAATTTTTGTTAATTTTGATGAAATTAAGGCCGTCCGAAGGCCAAAAACATTCATTTTTCAATGGATAGCCCTGACAAGGAAAATTTTTTTTGACCAATTTTGACCCTGCCACTAAGCTATAATTAGGTATGTTAAACGTTTTGCAAAATTTCAGGAAATTCTGAGAACATCATCCGAAAGGTGTTTTTCATTTTGCCCAATATTTACACGGAGTGCTGCTTAAAATCACTTAAAAACACCGAGGAATCTAGTTTAACTATGCCCGAAACATCAACGGTGGAATGTTGTAAAAGCCGTTTTGCGACAATATGTCCTAAAACTCCAGATGACGACCCGAAATTCACCGAAAAAAGTTGCTAAATTTGTCGAATTACTAATAAATATCGGTAAATCTACAATATCGTGTTTCGTAGAGGACATATCACGATACGTATCAATATTCAGCTCAAGATACTCAGCACTACCATCTTCAGTGAATGATAATTACTCAATTGAATCTCGTGGTCTGGTTTGTGAGATTTCAGATGAGAACAGAGCAATGATGGCGCAATTTTGATGTTTATTAACTGGGCGACAGACAACTGGGTGACAGTCAACTGGGCTTCAGTCAACTGGGCTTCATTTCAAGACTACTAACTAGACGACAACCTAATGGGTGACAAACCATTACAAACAAGGCTAGTTTTTGGATAGCTAGGTGTACTGTTGTAACGATTCGACAGAAAGTCGTCGACATCGTCGCCAAAGACAGTTGCTGGCGACATCAATGTTGGATCCATCCAGCTCGATTCTGCAGACGCCAGAAGAAGGCCAACGAGCCCTAATATCACCCAAGTGCAACTACGAGATTTGTGTTTCAAAGCAGTGGATAGCAATCTGCTCTTGCATTTGATGCAAGTACTGGGGCAATCTAAACATGCTTATTGCAATTCAGGTAATTCTTGGGGCTTCTTTCACACCTGCTGGGCCTTAACTGACTGCTCCTGGATGGACCAGCCAAGGATGAAAACTACATTTCAACATTATTGCCAACCTGTGATACCACAGACTGCAAAAAAGCTAGAGTAGAATTATTAGCCAGAAATGTTAACCCAAATAATGATGTTCCCTGACCTTCCGGGGTGCTCCTGAAAAAGAGGAGTAATCGACTCAAGGCAAGACAAGACTGCCATCAGTTGGAGAGTGACTGGGGTGGAAGGAGGAGTGCCATGACTGATTACAACTAGCTGATTAGCTGTCACCCTTTGACTTATAATTAGGTAATTAGGAAATAAAGATTCTTTTATCTTGTGAAATGCATTGGTCTAGTACTTGGCTGATTGAACATTGAAGTGAAAGGTTTTTCAAAGGATTCCAGGAAGGATTTGCTACATTAAGTAAATTTAGCCTGGGTCCTATAATATCTAGCAATTAAAATTAATTAGTAATGCAAAATTAATGTATCAAAATGTATATTTTAATCAATTTTGAATTTATATTTGAATTAATCCCTTGAAAACCATGCTGTCCTTTCCAATTAAAAATCGATTATCGAATCAGCTGAGGCCTTCAATAGTCGATTCTGGAATCCCCAGCCGAATCCCATCACTAGCCAGGTGACAAGACATACTTCCAGATACCATCTAGGTGATACATAATTTACTTGACATGCCAATCGGGGGACAATCATTTCCATTGTTGCCTAGTAGGAATTATTTTGTCACCTAGTTGGATGTGTTTTGTGAACATATAAAATTACATGAGAAAAGAAAGAATATAACAAATGTCACCTAGTTGAAAGTGCAGTGTGAACTGTGTCACCCACTTGGAACTGCTTGTCACCCATTTTGTACTGGTCGCTGGTACATGGTTTCAAAATTGCTTGTGTAGAGATTCTGACCCTTCGATCACTGAGTGACTCTTTGGTCTAGTGGTCAAAGTCCCCGCCTCCCACACTGCCAGCTGGGGCCTCCACTTGACATTACACTTGTCACCCGGAACTGACCGGTGTCGCCAGTTGACCGAATACCAAGCTTGTCCCCTGGTTTGCAGTACTTTGTACTAGTGATGGGAATCGGTTGCTGATTCCAAAATCGATTATTGGAGGCCTCAGCCGATTCGATAATCGATTTTTAATCGGAAATGAGAACCTGCTCAAGCTAGGAACAAAATTAATATGCATAGATATTCAATAATAAATTATAGTTAATTGATTTTCAAGTGATTAAATACATCATAATTATGTCTCCTTGTCCTTAAAAGTTATAATTATGCAGGTAATTCAATTTAGATATATATTATTATTAAAATATTACAAAAAGAACATCTTTTTAAACAATATTTTTTTGCACAACTAGATTCTCTGGGCATATATATATTATGACATTTCAATTTCTTCTCCCCAGAAATCCTTGTAAAACTTTTACTTCAGTTTGTGCTTTTAGTTAGAATTTCATTTGATGCTCAATGAGCCAAGCACTAGATCAGTGCATATCAAGACAATAGAACTAGTGTTTCCAAAGGGTGACTGCCAATCATCTAATTGTAATCAGTCAAGACACTTCTCCTTCAGCCCAAGCTCAGGACTGTTGATGGCAATTAACCCCAGCAGGTGTGAAAGAAACCAAAGAAAATGTCCTAAATTGCAATTAGCAAAATTAGATTGCCTCAGTACTTGCATCAACTACAAAAGCTGATTGCCATTCGCTGTTTTGACACGCAAATCTTTTAGTTGCACTTGGGGCAATACTAGAGTGAGCTGCCAGCCTGCTGACAGGGCTGCTCTTCTTCTGGTATCTTCAGAATCGAGGTGGTGTATCAAGCATCGATGTCGCCCGCAAATGCTTTTGGCGACGATGTCGTCGACTTTCTGTCGAATCGTTACAACACTACTTTGTACTGATGTGATTTCTAAATTCTTGTCACCCAGTTGATACTAACAGGTGTCGCCTTGTTCATTTGTCGCCCAGTTGACGATTGACCGAACACCACCATAGGTTATGGTGTCACTTCGTTGCCTACACAGTGAAACCTAATGCCTAGCAGGTATCACGGTAATCCGTGTACGCCGAGTTGCAATGTCCAACTCTATATTTCTTATCATGCTGATGGCATTGAGAGCAAGATTGCACTGTCAGTGATAGACCTAGTCATGATGCAGTCATGCTGAGTCATTGATGAATTGTCACCAAAGCAAAGGCCACTTGCAGCATGCTTATTGCTTATTTGGGGGGCTTGTAGGAGTTGTTTTTGTTTGGGTGTTGGGGTCGACAGGTTCGTCAAAACGCCCTTGGCCGGAAGCAGTGGTTAAGTTCTGGCACTGCAGCCAAACCTGTTTAAACAATCCAAGGTCCAATGATGATCAACGATGACAATGACATGGCGTAATACCAATACCCACCAGAATGACCTCCAAACGGTGACTCCAGCGCCCCGTCCTCCAGGCCACTCAGGATCTCCTCCTTGCCCACATCGCTGTCCCCGACGAGAAGAAATTTGAGCAAATAATCGTAATTCTTTTGACGCAACGTGCCACTTGGAGAGGCTGACGCTGCACACATGACGGTGGCTCATTCACCCAGGACTAACGTTTCTTGCGCAGGCCATAGTCCAACTGAATGCTCATCAATTCAACCACATTTCACAGTCTTCGGGTTGCGATCTGAGCAGCGAGGATCAAGGAATTTGAGAAAATCGAGAGCTACATTTGCCTGATGATGCCTTTGCCTCTGTCTTCCGCAGGTGTCCTCGTCTGCGCAGGCGCGGAGAACCAAAACAAGACGTAGCGCATGCGCAAATGGAGAGGAAGAGAAGCGCCATTCGCAAAAACTGGGAAAAAGGCAACTGGAGTATGAATACCGATGAAAAGGTAGGATACACTGTTTCCAGTAACATGTCACCCGTAAGATTAAGTTAAATTGGTGTCATAAAGTAAAGTTCTTCGAAGAAAAAAATGTATTTTGGTGTTTTCATGAGTGCTATTGTGTGAAATTCACTGAAAATGTGGGTGAACAGGTGAACTGGTCAATTCTGTACTTGTAACTGAATTGATAGCTACACAAAACTATATTTTGGATATAGAGGACCCTCGGGACCTGCATCCAGAAAGTACTTGTTACTTGTTACTTAGGACTTCATGCACATTCCTTGCCACTGGGACCATTCAGAATAATACGACTCGGCGAACTTTTTACATGTAGGGTATGTCACTCTGTTCAGGGGGTTACACATAATAAGTGACATATACATGTCTAAGGGTAGCAATGATAGCACTTTTTGAATAAACATTATAAATTAATTTTTCTCTGCGTAGATATCTTCCTTCAGGTCCCTCATTGACAAAACAAGTGGCAAAAGTGACCTTTCTTGTGCAGGTTTGTCTCCATATGGGGATCTCTACCAAAAAGCTAGAGTCCCAATTTGGCCAAAAATGGACAAAAAGTGATCCAGCTCTGTACTGCCTTAATATGAGATATGGTCAGGTCTCCACTCGTGAGGAGGTGGACTCCTGTTACAACCTGTGACACTTCAAGTGATAATATTTCCAACAAATATCAGTAATTTCATCAAAAAGATGCAATGGACATTAGGAGTTAACTCCCACTTACCTATTGAGTCAGGTTATAATGTTTGGGAAGCTTTCAAAATACAAGTAAAGTGACTTTGAAGAAGGAGTCCATCTGTTTTTTCACCCAAAAATCATGGACTCCAAAGTGTTCAACACCATTCCTTTTCTTTTGTTGCACAGTGCCTATGCTTCCCACAACATTTGTGCAGGCACTGAATGCTGGCTTGGAAAGTCAGTTTGAAATTCCCACTTAGTCCAATAATCCTTGGTGACTGGCAACAAAATGAGATGAGCTTTTTTCAAGAATGACCTAAGTGTTGAACATGGACTCCACTTTATGTTCAACCCTTTAACAGTCCATAAAATGTCTTTTACAATATTGTGATCTTTGTGGCACACAGCAGGATGTTTTGCTTTTCCTGAGTTCTTATTTGTTGACTGGTGGTTGAATCCAAAAAGAGGCTGTATTCTGAGAGGCATCTCCACAAAGTGAAACATGATTTTAACTGCAAAATGTTCGACCTATAGATGCATTTTTTTGGATTAAAAATGTATGAAAATCAAAGGTTATAAATATGTTCAACCCAATAAACAAAAATGTTCAAGGAAGGATCTGTTCAGGAGGCCACCAAAACATAGACCATCATGGACTGGTCAATGAGAAACACCTTAGGAAGTTGGAGTCCAACCTAATGGACTCCAAATTCAGCTTGTTCAACACCAAAAAGTGATTATTTTCCCCATTATATGTTGTATTAAATTGCAAATTTAACATGATTTTACCTATTGGTTGTTGTATCTGCTGTCACGACCACTTACAGACAAACTTTTCTGATAATAGAAAGTTTTTGGAGTTGAGAGGTAATGTTCAACACCATTTTGACTTTTGTAGTGTCGAATTTGAGTCTGGGTGGTGAACTCTCGTTCAACACCAATGTTTTTCTCTCATTCTAGCCTTGACTTTACTTTCAAATGTGTCACCAGTCAGTCTAGTTGTTACCACTGGTCAGAAGAACATTTTGATTGATTTTGAAGACTTTGCCATTAAGCAGAAGAGCTATAAATGACCATTTTATGTTGTCAAACAGGAGTCTAAATGTTTTGGTCTCATGTTCAACACCATTTTACTTATTAAGTGTCGATCTTGAGTCTGAGTGGTGAACTCTTGTTCAACACAAATGTTTTTCTCTCATTCTAGCCTTGTCTTTAGTTTCAAATGTGTCACCAGTCAGTCTAGTTGTTACTAAGTGTCAGAAGAACATTTTGATTGATTTTGAAGGCTTTGCGTTAAAGCAGAAGAGCTATAAATGACATTTTATATTGTCGAACAGGAGTCTAAACGTTTTGGTCTCATGTTCAACACCAAGATATTTGTTGTTTGTTCAACACTATCAGTCTTTTGGACTCCGTTTCGCCACCCCTTGAAATGATTTAATTCAGTCAAGAAACCTTTATAGTGAACATAATCAATGTACTTAAGTAATTGAAAGTGAAACATATAATATGAGAGTCAGAAAAAGCTTGATTTTAGCAGTCATGGGTAGTCACATTTTGGACTCCTTTGCACTCCTGTTCAACACCATCATAGAACAAAATTGTGTGTTCCACAAAAAACTGCTTAGCACAAACAGAATTATGTCCTTAAAAAATTCCAGAAAAAACATAAATCTAAATGATTTAATGTACAGGAACCAGCAAAATAGCTTTTATATGAAAGTGTTGAACTGGAGTTGATGGAGACCACACCTCCTCACGAGTGGAGACCTGACCATATATTACTGAAATAAAGGTATAGTAATATTCTCCTAGTAGTTTGCAATCAAACCCAGTCGTTTTTTAGTCTATAATGTTAATATAACTCAAAATATAAAATTTTAAAGTTCAGAAATTGAGGTTGAAAATTGACAAAATTCACAGAAAGAATTACGATTCACTTTCAAAAGCATCCAATCATGATACTTAAACCCATTTAGCATGTTTAGACCCTTGAGTGTCCCATTTTCAATGATTTAGTATCCTGCAAGGTCAGTGGCATATTTATTATGGAGGGTCGGGGGTGTGTAAATGCATTGATCCAATGGCAAGATGCACCAACGTTCACTCACTAAAAGTGGATTTTCTCCTCTCTACCACCACCTATCTTCACAAACTAAACGGCAAAATGTTCCTAAGAATATTCTCTAAGTCCATGTGCTACAATGAAGGTGGTATAGAGCGGTTTTGGGCCAAAATAGGTAAAACGAAATATTCAAATCGATCTTTAACAAACAAAATAAATGTCTACCGTGATTAAAGTGTGCTATACCACGGCCTAACAACCTCAGCTATCCATTCCATATCTTTCCTGGACAAATTATGAGGTTTTCCTGTGAAAAAACAGCCGTGATTTGACTTCAGTTTTTCCAAGATTGTAGGATCAACTTTTGGGCAGGCTGAGAGAAAAACGACGACAGCGCACCTAGTGGGTTCTAGCATTGCTACTGGAGTTCCTCCGTGGCCTAATGGCTAAGAGTGCTTGTTTGCACAACCACTGGCTCTGAGGGCGTGGGTTCAAATCCCACCCCGGAACTCAATTTAGTCCGAGCCCATGGGACATTAAATGGAGGCGGGTTGTATCCAGTGTTCTATGCTGGGGCAACTGAAAGACCCTGGGCATCCCTGAATTAATAGGGTATGTACCAGACTCACAGTCTTCTCATCTCATCATCATACGGTGATCGCCTGCCTCGATATAGCCCACTAAGGTGCTGCTGAGGCGTAAAACACAAACAAACAAACAAACAAATCTAGCATTGCTACTAAGGGGGGGGGATTGTTAAATTTGAAAAAAAAAATTCTGGTGCCAAGCAAAACCATGAATTTCACGCGTCTATGGACTCAGAGAGCCAGATCACCTGGCCCAGATGTTAGCTATTCTAATTCGCAGTGGCTATACGCACCTCCGGGCTGTGCGTATAGACAAATTTGTCTATTCGCCCCTCCCAGCTGTGTGTTCAGCATCCAGGCTATACGCACCGCCCGTTGCGGTAATTGATTCTGCAATGCTTGTTGTTGCCTTTTTCAGTGGCCTTCACTTGCATAACATGCAGGGCACTGACACTGTGACAGTCTGACACTGCCAAGTGCAGTTGAAACTTTTGGCCTATTGTAGTGACTGTCTTGTTTGATGTTAATTGCTCTTTAGGGACTAACTGCTCTATTGCTTAGCAAAAGGCTTTTTCTTTGGGAAGGGAGTCTTTAAATTGCACTTCAGATCAATATTAAATTACTCAAATATCTTAATTGGTATTTTCACACATTATTGATTTACTTTGAATAGTTCTGCTTGTTTTTAAAAGCCAAAGAAAGGATTTTTTTTTTTAAATTAATTTACATTCCTATATTTTTTGATGATCCTTGTTGATAGTTGCTACCTTCTTCTTTTTTTAAAGGCATGCAAAATCTGTAGTGGAAATTAACATTTTTAATTTTTAAGTTAAACGAGCTTACCTGTAAGTGAAGTTTGACTGTAATTCTGATGAATCTTCTTGTAGTCCAGAGAGTGTTCACATGAGATGGCAGCACTGGCATTCAATATTTAAAGGTATAGGTCGGCATTTGAGGCAATTAACGGGATGGGAGTGGAGGGCATGTGAACACTCTCTGGACTACAAGAAGATTCATCAGAATTACAGTCAAACTTCACTTACAGGTAAGCTCGTTTAACTTAAAAATTCTAATAAATCCTCTGTAGTCCAGAGTGTTCCCATGAGATTTTAAAGCTCTCAATTGCCGACCGCAGAGGAAAAAAGGGCAGAAACCACCTGCATGACTGCAGTCTGAGCATGCAATGGTGGTGGGAATGTCCCGTATTGTGCCCCCCCCCCTGCAAACAGCAGAAATATGTCCCGTATAGCAATAGAGGGGTCCCGTAATTGGTGCCCCTCCCTTGTTTGAGTTGAGATAAGTCCTGCACCTGTGTAGCGGTTACATTGGTGCTCTGTAGGAGTATGCAGAATAAGGGTTGAGGAAAAACATATCAATAGATAATCGATGTATGCAAGATGTTTATGAGCAGTTCTAGGTGGTAGGTAAAAGGGCAGTCAGTAATGAAGCAAGTGTGTGACACTGTGCGTTATGATTTGCCATTTTGTGTCTAATGTGGTTTGAGAGGTACAGACTGTAATAGCACATTGACAGAATTTCCATCAGTCATCGCACCAGCAACCGTGGCTGTCGTCAGGCGAGGTAAGTTGTCTGTATTGTCAATGTTGCAAATCAGGAAATCCAACACCCCAAGAATAAATCAGAGGAAAGTAGTGGTAGAGAACTACTGAAAAGTCATCGGGCTTTGGTTATGACTGTCTCAATAGCAATCAAGCAATTGTGGCTTGAAAATTGAAGAGAAGCCTTGTATAAACCAGTGTGATAGGCGAGTCATGTATCGCAGTGATTTATGGATCCTGAGTAGGGTCTTCCTGGATCAGTTTCTAAGAATAAGGTGATTGGCATTGCATTGCCAAGGAGAGCCTGATTAATAAGTTGCGTTTTCCAAGGATAGGTGTTAGGTTAGATATTTATTTCAGAGTTGATCATTGTAGTATAAAGCCAATGCTTATCAAACAGATGTTGGTAACCTGCTGTCTGCTTAGTCTCTCACTGTATTGGTAATGCAAGCTGGTAGATGTCTACTCATTAGTTGCAAGTACCGTGTTTATGCGTCATGTATAACATTGCCATGGGATACCCTAAATAACAGAGTTAAAGTTCTGTTTGGATCAATCCTGGATGTGTTCCGAAAGAAAAGATGAATGTTCTACGAAGTGGCTTAGAGCTTTATTAATAATGCAATGTGACATCGTAGCTTTTGATGAAATTGAAAGAGTGTAATGGCCCCCTGAGTATTGATATGATCTTCAGAAATGTGATATACCTGCACACAATGCCATTAATTTGAGAGTCTCGCCTCAATTTGACTTGAAATGTACCTGCTCAGTTGAGCAGGTATTTCTGTTTTGCTTCAGAACCTATTAAAGTATGTGAAATGCACAAAGGTCAAGACACTGCTGTCCATAGCAAGAGCCAGAGCATTCGAACCCACTGAGAAGAAGTTACAGGGCGAGCTGATTCGTATTATGGATGAGTTTGAACATAAGTTCTGAATATATACAAAATCATATGTTCGAGTGTTCTGTTGCAACAGATCCTAAACTGGAGTGGAAGAGTTTTAAATTAAGCAGATGTGGGTGAATAACCACAACATGCAAAAACTTAGGTGACATAATATGCTGGCCGATTCCAAGAGACATCATGCCAAGGAAATGTGGTTGGGCCTATTGTTGAAAGTTACGGCATTGCATAGCGGCACTTTTATTATAATTATGCTGTTGTAATAACCTGATGTAACGTTTATATGTAAAGTGCCTACAGTTAAAAGAGAGATATAGTCATGTATGCTTCTCCTGAAGTTCTCCACAAGTACATGAAGTGCTCAGTTTGGTCCATGCCTGGTCAAAGATGATGTCTTCTAAGTTTATACATATTGTATTGTATTGTATATGTAAAACAACAAATGTCTGAGGACAATTAATGCAAAGATATTGCCCTGCCTTAGTGGACAACAGTTGTTGTCATAGTGCAGAATCATGATGGAGCCCAGATAAGGCTAAACATATGTGTTCATCAAACAGATCGACTTCGGCTGGAGAGGGGATGAAACTTGTATAATGTGCCTGTATGTCAACTTAATACATGTATTAGTGAAATTAAATGTTGTCAAAGGTGATGCCCAATGGTCAATCATAGTTTGGGATACTCAAGAAAGACAATTGAGTTAGAAGTTGACAGTTATCTGGTGAAACCAGCTGCAAAAGTAACAGTTGTTACCCCGTAAGTAGAGATAATTCATTTCTCTGGTCTTTGACTCCTACATAAGACTATTCGGATTGAGTCTTTGATAAGATTTAATGGTAGCAGAACAGTTTACTGTAACAGAATTACCAGTAACTGGAAGCCCATAATCTAGAACATGGGTTTAATTGTCACCAATTGGCAGACTTGAATTAAGGTGTAATGATGACCTCTAATAATCATGTACAGCCCCAATTTCCTTGCTCAGAGCAGTTAGGCAGTTATTCATATAGTTTGTCAAGGTTAAAATCGAGTGCTTCCCATATAGCATATGCTTCCATGTTTGTGTTGTGATGAGCCAAGATTTGTAATGGATGAGCACTACCTTGGATTGGATGATATTGCCATTTTTATAAATTTGTGTTGATTTTTAATTTTCATTTATTTATTTGATTTGTGTGTTCAAGTTGCAGTAAGTATTCTGATACAGCTATAGCAGTGATCAGCACAAGTGCAGAGGTTCTCTTTTGGTGGGAGAATTACTATGCCCCATGAGCCATCTGGTGAGTGATCTGGGAACTATGCCCCCACCTAGCCATCTGGTGAGTGATCTGGGAACTGCATTATGTAAACACAACTACAGTTGACAAAATAAAGTTGAAACTGCTTCTTGTTAGCAGACTGTTATGCCAAGGTGCCTTAAAAGGCTGCCAAACATTCTCTTGGAAGGATATTTCATCACTTGGAGGCATCACAGCCACCCATAGGTCCAACAGAAAACAGACAGGAGCAGGCCTCTTCAGCAGTCCAATATGGCACTTTTCAGGCTTTCTGCCCAAAAGTTGAGCACCAAAATGGCCTGTGCTGAGGCATGATATTACTCCAGATGGTATATGCCTTTGTTAGTAAGGTTGCCCATGTTTCAGGGTCTTTGAATAATGCATCTGAGCTCGACTGTGTGGTGGCAGGTTGCAAGGAAGCCTTGTGAAAGACTGCCAAGTGCAGGCAAGATGGTGTTTCCACCATTTTGAAGCAAGCTGACCACATGAGGCTTCAGAAAATGCATTTTTGCTGGTGGGAAATTTACATCCTCAACCATTAGTGCTGCCCAATTTACTGGGGCTTACAGCTGACATGATAAACATGTTTTGGGAGCAAAATACTCCCTATAAAAAGGTTAAATCCAATGCCAGATATCCCCTCAGCTGAAGCATGACTTGCCTCAACTAAAGGGAGTTGCCAATTGAATGCCAGTGCTGCCATCTCATGGGAACACTCTGGACTACAGAGGATTTATTAGAATTGTCTCTGCAAAGAATATGTCTTTTTCTTATCATCCTTTTTGTCCACCACTAGTAACCAGTGATAATGTGGTAGGGAAATTTTCTCTTTAACTTTTGAGTGGGTTGCACTTTGCATTAATGCCAGAGGGCACCACGTGCAAGCCAATGTTATGCAAAATGTTGCCACCTGTGGCACTCCAAGCCACAAGCTGTTAATCCCTCCAAAATCAGTCCTGGCCAATTTTGGCATTCTCTCCTAAACTGCTCTCCAGAGTGGTTGCTTGAGAGCTGGAATCATTCAGTGCTTTGCTGAACATTATAATAGGTATGTACAATTTAATTCATTAATTATTTAGGTAGAAATTATAGGTAGTAGATTTGTACATTTCAATTGCTTTTGATATTACAAATACATTTGATAGATTGCTATTGCTGTGTATTTAGCATGCAGTTTGCATTATTGAATTTAATTCAATGTCATTAGGAAACATATTTTAAAGTATTAATTGTTTGGTTAGGTTCCACTTTGGTGTATGGAATATTGGCCACATGGGCAGACAGCTCATTTGTACAGTGAATCATTTCGCATTCAAGTTTCAACTTTAGAAACCCAACAAGGGTAAGGGTATTTATTAGAAACTTTATTCCAATTTAACATTATTCTATACTTGTTGCATAAATGAGTTATTGGATGGTTACTTTGTATGCACTTTGTGGGCAACTTATAAATATATTTTCAGTTCACATTTACTTAGTAAATTGATTGAGTATTTAAGTCAATGTTAATCATTGTGAAGTTATTACTTATATTATAATTTAATACAAAGTATTATAATTTATTATTTACTTTACTTACCATTATGTGAAAATACACATTGATGTTTGTGGGTTTGAACTTATGTGTTTTGATATTGGGAATATATATACTCATATGTGTTGTACAAATTGCAGGTTTCTTCATCAATTATGAACATTCATCAAATGAATATCGTATCATCTGTGAATAAATTCATTTCAACTACATCACTTCAAGTGTGGACCTCAATTTCTTATCGTAACAATGGAGCCCCCAAGAGGATCATCCGTACTTAGCGACCCCAAGCGTGAACAGCAACGGATCAACAGCAAAGGAGATCATCAACAGCAACTCACAGTTTGGTAACTACTAGTACGCTTGAACCGAGTACAAATGTACTTAGTGCACTACATGTGCTAAAAATACATTTTAAATTAAAAACAATTTCAAAGACAATTAAAAGACAATTTAATGACCGGTCATCATCAAGTCAACTTTACTGTTGAATTTATCAATTGGTTATTTAACCATTTTGACAATTTAATTGTCTTATCTAGGCCTTATTGACTTTTGGCACATTTTGTGTCTTTTGACTCTGATACTTAAGTGTATCAAAACCAGTTGCCACTCAATTTTCAAAATTGTGTGACATTTATTCAGGAAGTGACGACTATTCTGAAATTGTATATATTTATGTCGACTGTTTTGTCATACATGTATGTTTTGTCGTTCATGTATGTTTTGTCATTTTGTATGTATTGTGTCAGAATTTTAAATGGTTTTAGGTTAGCACACATTACTTTGCTAGTCATTTTGTTTTGGTTGTCATTGAATAGTATATTGTGTACAATGGCGGCTAAAGCTAAGATTGAGGATGAAATTGATTTGATAGAGAGAGATGAAGAATTTAATGTAATGTTGGCTAAGTTAGAAGAAAATGAAAAGATAAAATTATTTCAGGCATTTAAAACTAGAATAGCACCATTGGGTGAAGCCGACAAAGCACCAGAACATGCTGAGGTGAAGGTAGAAAACACTGATGGGACTAAGATAGTGCCACTTGATCGGTTGCCAAAAGTAGGAACGTTTTCTGGTGATGAGCCTGTCAGTAAAGGTGAAATTGGTTTTGAGCAGTGGAAGCACGAAGTCACTTGTCTCATAAATGAAGGCTATGCAGAGAAAATTGTTATTCAGTGCATTAGAAGGTCTCTCAAAGCAACAGCTTCATCTGTGTTGTTAAACTTAGGTGTTAATGTGAGTACCAAAGATGTTATTGAAAAGTTTGAGATTGTGTTTGGAAATATTTTGCCAAGTGAAATGTTGTTAGAAGATTTCTATACAGCCAGGCAAAGAGAAAATGAGTCAGTTGTTGCCTGGGGTTGTCGTTTAGAATCATTGTTGAAAAGGGCAAAAGATCAGGGAACAATTGATGATACTGAGGTTATGGCTAGAACTAAGTTTTGGTCAGGATTACGAGACGAAAAGGTCAAATCCGCTTTAAGGCATAAATTTGATAGTGGTAGTTCATTCCAAGAGTTGTTAAGTGATGCCAGAAAGTGTGAACATGAGTTTAAAGACAAGAGTGCTAGTGTAAAGGTACAGTCTGTAGAGTCGTCTCAATTAGCCAAACTGATTGGTAGGTTAGAATCGCTAGAGAGTAAAATGTCATTGTTAGTTAAGGACAAGCCAACCAAGCAGACAGGTGCAGCTAGTGCGGTTCAAGTCCAATATAAGGACCAAATAGTTCCAAGTGTAACAATAAGTGTGTTGTTTGGCTGATGACGTCATCACAACAACAATTTCAACCAATCAGCGGGGGTGTGGGGGCGGCAGCCCCCATGTGACGTCATGACAACGGTTGTGACGCAATGATTTTATGAAGTAAACAGTCCCTCAGGAACTTCTTATCCGTATATTGGACTTGAGCCGCTAGTGCTACCTTGTTTTGCAAATATTGTAAAAAGTACAACCATGTCATTGACGATTGCAGAGTGTTAGCAAAGAAAAAGAGTAAAATGCAGGAAAACGGCGATCAGTCTGTTCCGGGGACCGGGAATTAGACTGCGTTAATAAGAGTAGAGGTCCCATGTTAGTGGGTGATCCCAACGTTAGTGAGGTCACTATTAATGGTGTCCCATGTTCAGCACTGATCGATACTGGGTCTCAAATTACAACTTTATCAGCTTCATTAGCCAATAAACTAGATTGTGACATTAAGCCCTTAGACTCCATGATCACAGTCAAAACAGCTGGAGGTAACATTTTGCCATATTTGGGGTATGTTGAAATTTCTTTAGATATTACTCCAAAAATTGGTAACCCGGTTGATACATTGGCATTAGTGGTTGATGATGATAAATGCGACTCAAATGTCCCTGTGTTGGTTGGTACTAATGTGCTCAAATTGGTTTGCGCGTCTATCAAGGCAAGCGACCAGTTGGTTAGTCAATCTGTGCAGCAAGCGTTGGAAGTTCTGTCTGGAAGTTTAGAAGATAGTTTGGTAGGCCATGTGAAAGCCATCAGGACGGAATCTCTTCCCCCTAAATCCAAAACTGTGATATTCGGATTAGCTGATGTAAAGTCTCCACTTCCAAGGATGACAGCTATGACAGAGGAATCGGTTAAGCATCAGTTACCGGATGGAGTGTTAGTTTCTCATTGTATTGTAAGTGTAGGCAGGAATGCCACTGAAGTCGGAATAGAACTTGTTAATCTTTCAAATCGTGAAAGACGGTTACAGTCAGGTTCTGTAATTTGTGCACTTCAAGCTGCAGAGGTCCAAACTGTTAGCAATCCAGTTGGAGCTGTAGACAATGAGAAATGGATGGAAGGTTTTGATTGGCCCGAGGACGCTTCGCAGGCCCAAGCCATTAAGGATTTAGTGTTAGAGTATAAAGATGCATTTTCAACTCATGAACTTGATTATGGTCGTACTCATCTAGTAGAACACAGGATTGAGTTGACTGATGAGACACCAATCAAGATCAGGCATCGTAGGATCCCACCAGCTATGGTGGATGAGGTTCGAGAATATTTGGATAATTTGATTGCAGCAGGACAGATTCGGCCATCAAAGAGTCCGTGGAGTTTCCCCTTGGTTCTTGTCAGGAAGTCAGATTCTAGCCTAAGGCTGTGCATTGATTATAGGACTATTAATCGCAGAATCAAGAGGGACAGTTTTTCTCTTCCGAGATTAGATGAGACCATGGACGCTTTAATTGGTGCCAAATATTTCTCCAAACTTGATCTGAGGTCTGGATATTATCAGATACCAATGAGTGAAGAACACAAGGAAAGGACCGCATTTACTGCGGTCCCTTAGGCTTTTATGAGTTCAATTCAATGCCTATGGGAACTAGTAATGCGACAAGTACTTTTCAGCGTTTAATGCAGCAGTGTCTTGGTAACATGCACTTGAAAGAGTGTGTAGTGTTCTTGGATGACATTCTGGTCCATTCTCCAACATTTGAGAGCCATTTGACCCGTCTGAGGAACGTATTTCAAAGGCTCAGAGACTGCGGATTGAAGTTAAAGCCATCTAAGTGTGAGTTTCTGAAGACTGAATGTGTGTATCTCGGACATGTGGTGAGTGCAGAAGGCATAAGCACGGATCCAAGGAAAATTGCCAAGGTGAAAGAGTGGAAAGTACCAAGTAACTCGAAGGAGTTAGCTTCATTCTTGGGTTTTGCCAGTTTCTACAGGCGTTATGTCCAGGGATTCAGCTCTATTGCCAAGCCTCTTCAGGACGTGATGAAAGAAGCAGACAGGAAGGGTAGCATCGCATGGTGTCAGTCCGCAGATGAAGCATTTTCGTCATTGAAGGAAAAATTGACTACAGCGCCAATTCTTGCCTACGCTGACTACACTAAGCCATTTATTCTCCACGTCGATGCTTCAGGAACAGGCCTAGGAGGAGTACTTTATCAGGAACAGGAAGGCAGACGTAGGGTTATCGCTTATGCAAGTAGAGGGTTAAAACAAGCAGAAAGAAATTACCCAGCTCATAAAAGAGAATTTCTTGCATTAAAGTGGGCTATCGTGGATAAGTTTCACGATTATCTGTACATGAATAAGTGTTCTGTGTTTTCAGACTCAAATCCACTCTGCTATGTCTTGACTACAGCCAAGCTGGATGCCACAGGGCATCGTTGGTTAGCACAATTGTCATCTTATGATTTTGAAGTGTTTTACAAACCTGGTAAAGGGCACAAGGATGCCGACGCTTTGTCGAGGTTGGACAGCCAATCTTTGAATGCTGTTTGTAATTCAGTTCAGTTCCAGGAAGGATGTTGTCATGCATTGCCTCTCGGCGTAGGATTCACTGGTGATGTAGTTGGCAACAGGATTGTCAGCAATGTATTTGAAGGTGATGTGTCTGTCCGACAGGATGAAGATCCCATCGTGAGTAAAGTGAAGTCTTATGTGAATGGAGATGTCAGCATTTCTGAGAAGGAGCTGAAGAATTCGCCTCCTGAACTGCGTAAGTTGGCAAGTCAAAAGGACAAGTTGGTGTTGAAGGACAGTATTTTGTACAGGAAAATTCTTGTGGATGAAAATGAAGTGTTTCAGTGTGTCATTCCGTCAAAATGCAGGAGGGCGGTATTTGAGTCTCTTCACGACCGAATGGGACACCCTGGCAGGGATAAGACAATTGCTCTTCACCGGGCAAGGTGCTATTGGCCATCAATGGCCAAAGATTTGGAAGAGATGGTGCAAAAATGTCGTCGGTGTGTTTGTAGGAAGGCAAGGACTGCCACAGCCCCATTGACGCCAATTATCACTTCTCAACCATTAGAATTGGTCTGTCTAGATTTTCTACTTGTTGAACCATCTGCAGGGTTCGAACATATTTTAGTAATCACAGATCATTTCACAAAGCTTGCCAGAGCCATTCCCACGAAGAATGAGACAGCCGTCACAACTGCAAGAGCTTTGTACAACAATTTTGTCACAATTTACGGAGTGCCGCAGAGGATACACAGTGACCAAGGCCGTAACTTCGAGAGTAAAGTGATTAAGGAGCTGTGTGCCATCACCGGGATGAAGAAATCCAGGACAACGCCTTACCATCCTATGGGTAACGGTGCCACTGAGAGGATGAATCAATCCCTGTTGAAAATGCTAGGCACACTCTCAGAAGACAAGAAATCGAAGTGGAAGGATCATTTGTCATCTGTTGTACATGCGTATAACTGTACGCCACATGAAACTACAAAATTTTCGCCATATGAGTTAATGTTTGGGCGGAAGCCCGTTTTGCCAATTGATGTCGAGATGATGCCGGAACGCGAAGTTGTTCCTGTGACCAAATTTGCGGAGGAGCTTCAAGAACATGTGAAGTATGCTCATGAACTGGCTAACAGGAATCTTGGTCTTCAAGCCATCAAAGCCAAGGAGAGGTACGACCGGAAGGCTGTAGCAGCTAATTTGCAGCCTGGAGATACTGTGCTCATCCGGAAGACCGCCTCCAAAGGAAGGGAAAAGCTAGCAGATAAGTGGATGGACGACGTCCATGTGGTTGTCAGTCAGCCTAACCCAGAAGTAGCTGTTTTTACAGTGAAATCGCTTTCAAGGCCAGGGAGGGCACAGACTCTCCACAGGAATCTATTGTTACCAGTTTTCCATGAGGAACAGCCACCAGAAGAAAGGAATGTTGTGAACCGGAAATCTACCAGGAAAAGGAAACCTACTGCAAGGTCAAGGTCAGCTGAAAATTTGGAGTCGTCCGATTCATCTGAGTCTAGTGGGTCTGAATATGAACTTTTTGTAGCACCTCCAAGAAGGTGCCATTCTCCAAATAATTCTTCTAATAATTCTGATGCCACAATTCAATCTCCATCTCAATCTCCACCTTCTAGTCCAAGTCCTCCATCAATTCATCAATCACCTCCGTCATCACCTTCATCTCCTGAACTTCGCAGGTCAGGTAGGATCCGCAGAGAGCCGGATAGGTATGGCGAACCTGTAGCACATTGAGTACAATAACCAAAAATGCAGTAGTTCTGAAACCAATTTAATTTGTCAGTGTACTAACCGGGACGGTTTTTTCCTAAACATGGGAGTATGTGGTAGGGAAATTTTCTCTTTAACTTTTGAGTGGGTTGCACTTTGCATTAATGCCAGAGGGCACCACGTGCAAGCCAATGTTATGCAAAATGTTGCCACCTGTGGCACTCCAAGCCACAAGCTGTTAATCCCTCCAAAATCAGTCCTGGCCAATTTTGGCATTCTCTCCTAAACTGCTCTCCAGAGTGGTTGCTTGAGAGCTGGAATCATTCAGTGCTTTGCTGAACATTATAATAGGTATGTACAATTTAATTCATTAATTATTTAGGTAGAAATTATAGGTAGTAGATTTGTACATTTCAATTGCTTTTGATATTACAAATACATTTGATAGATTGCTATTGCTGTGTATTTAGCATGCAGTTTGCATTATTGAATTTAATTCAATGTCATTAGGAAACATATTTTAAAGTATTAATTGTTTGGTTAGGTTCCACTTTGGTGTATGGAATATTGGCCACATGGGCAGACAGCTCATTTGTACAGTGAATCATTTCGCATTCAAGTTTCAACTTTAGAAACCCAACAAGGGTAAGGGTATTTATTAGAAACTTTATTCCAATTTAACATTATTCTATACTTGTTGCATAAATGAGTTATTGGATGGTTACTTTGTATGCACTTTGTGGGCAACTTATAAATATATTTTCAGTTCACATTTACTTAGTAAATTGATTGAGTATTTAAGTCAATGTTAATCATTGTGAAGTTATTACTTATATTATAATTTAATACAAAGTATTATAATTTATTATTTACTTTACTTACCATTATGTGAAAATACACATTGATGTTTGTGGGTTTGAACTTTTGTGTTTTGATATTGGGAATATATATACTCATATGTGTTGTACAAATTGCAGGTTTCTTCATCAATTATGAACATTCATCAAATGAATATCGTATCATCTGTGAATAAATTCATTTCAACTACATCACTTCAAGTGTGGACCTCAATTTCTTATCGTAACAATAATAACATTAACAGTATCCTGGCAAGTGAATCATGCACAAGATCTGAACCCCAAGACCCGGGCTCCATCAGCACGCCACAGATGACTAGATCAACCCGCACACATTCCAGCTCTTCAGCAACTTCAATCAACATTCCAAACAGCAGACCCCCAAGACACATCCACACCATTCAGAAGTAAAGGACCACCTCTCCAGATCCAGCAAAGCAGGCACCAGAAACCACAAGGCAACTATAACCAAAGGAAACTTGTCCTTATGAACTGTCAATTCATCTGTAACAAAAAGACAGAACTAGAGACACTCCTACTGTCAGTGCAACCAGATATAGTGATTGCCACAGAATCATGGCTCAAACCTGACATAGGAAGCCCAGAAATTTTTCCACCGGACTACAATGTATACAGGAGAGACAGAATCAACCAAGACGGAGGCGGCGTATTCGTTCTCATCTCAAGTCGGCTGATCAGTTGCTCACTAGACGAGTACCACTCAGCAAACACCGAAGCAGTATGGGTACAAGTAAAAGAAGAAAAAGGCCCCAGTCTCACCATCGGCGCATATTACCGACCACCCAGAGCAGATCCAGACTCCCTAGAAGAATTTGGCAATACAGTGAATCAAATTACCCGCACCACCAAAGGCACAATTATCATCGGTGGTGACTTCAATCTACCGGGAATAGACTGGTCTACCCTATCCACAAGACCACGAGCACAGATGCCAACACTCTGCAACTCCCTAATTGAGATTGTCAATGACAACGGACTTGAACAAGTCATCCAAGAGGCAACACGAGGTAAAAACCTCCTTGACCTCATCCTAACAAACAATCCCACACTTGTCAACAACGCTCAATCGATGCCACCACTGAGCGCACAAGCAGATCACAACACTGTCTATATGGACATCCATATCAAGCCTAAACTCAGCCACCAACCACCGCTTGTACCCATACTGCTTCGGTGGGAAAATCCTGCAGTCTGACCTGGACCAACTGGCGCAATGGGAAGAGAAGTGGCAAATGCAGTTCCACCCGCAGAAATGCAATGTTATCCGGATCACCAAGAAGACCAGGCCGGTAATGAACAGCTACCACCTGCACGGACACATCCTGGAGGAGGTGGACTCAGCAAAGTACCTGGGCGTCACCATTCAGAATACATTCTCATGGAATGAGCACGTAACATCGGCATGCAAGAAGGCAAACGGCACCATTGGATTCCTCAAGAGAAATCTGCAGATCAACCAACACCACATTAAGTCAAACGCCTACAAGACGCTAGTTAGACCGCAATTAGAATATGCAGCACCGATCTGGGACCCGTACACAGCAGCTAACAAGACGAAGATAGAGAAAGTGCAAAGAAGAGCAGCGCGATATGTCATGAACAACTATGATAGAGAGGCCAGTGTCACCAGTATGTTGCAGAAGCTGGAATGGAGGAGCCTGGAGCAGCGTCGAGCTGACATGTGACTCATCCTCCTCTACAAGATAGTCAACAACATTGTTGCTGTGGACTTCCGCCACCAACTGACTCCCCCCACAAGACCGTCGAGACACCACCATCCATTGTCCTTCCAAATACCCACGGAGACGAGGCTGTACATCCAGCAAAGCTTCCTGCCCAGGACCATAGTTCAATGGAATAGGCTCCCGGCAGCAGTCGCAACCACGCCCTCTCTTGAAAGCTTCAAGAGCAGTGTGCGTGCGCTAACGCATTAGTTGTTGTACCCTCTTCTATCTGCTTTTATCCTCTTTTTAGCACTCCTTAACGCACTCCTATCTGCTTTTACTCCACTTCTCTATTGATTTTATGCTTTTTCTTACAGCACATTGCACACACAGCACTCCGAGCATTTAAGCCTCGAAGTGAGGGCTTGCTTGTACCTGGAAGAAGAAGAAGAAGCAAGGTCCTAAAGTACCAGAAAGCAAACTGGTCGGAGATCAAGTCAGATGTCGCTAAACTTTCTGATACGCTCATCCAAGATTCGGCTCATCTATCGACCCAGGAGATGTGGAACAAGACAGAAATGGGACTTCAAGATATCATCGACACCCACATCCCAACCAAGAAGATAAGAGGCTTCAAAGACCCTCCATGGTGGAGCCAGGAACTAAGACAACTGTTCCAAAGAAGAAACGCTGCCTACAGAAAATGGATCAAGACCACACACTGAAGACTGAAGCTCAGGAGACATGGAGACATGCGAAGGATAAGTATGCCAGCTCCATCTTCCAACAACAAGAGGATGAGTATGCTCCACGCTGCGAACAATCTACTAAGAAATTCTGGGGCTACATCAAGTCGCTCAAGAAGATGCCTCCGGAACCGCCCCTCTGAAGCAAGACGGAGTTCTTGTGTCTGACGCCAAAGGGAAGTCCAACATCCTCAACAGGCAATATGCATCCATGTTCACAATATGTTCAAAATATTGATGATAAACTGTTAACTGGTGTCTGTTTTCTTGATATATCAAAATGCTTTGATTCCATTAATCATGATCTATTGTTACAAAAGTTAAAGAAATATGGTGTAAATGATATAGAACAACTTTGGTTTAAATCTTATCTCCTTAATAGAACTCACAGTGTCTTTTTTAATAATGTCCTATCTGGTCCTGTAAATATTGATATTGGTGTTCCGCAAGGGTCCACTCTTGGGCCTCTTCTATTTATGGTTTTTGTGAATGACCTTCCCATGCATGTAAGTAATGGAAGATGTACTATGTATGCCGATGATACAATGATATATGTAAATGGTGATGATGTAAATAGTGTAAATAATACTATGAATGAAATTCTTGATGATGTTAGTGAATGGTATAATGCCAACAAATTAGTATTGAATGTAGATAAATCAAATGCTATGTTGATTGCTAAGTCAGTTGATGAAAAATTGAGAAATGAATTTTCTGTATCTTTATATGATTCTCAACTTGAAATTGTACAATATACTAAATACTTAGGAGTTTATATAGATGAACAAGTAAAATTTGATTTTCATATTAATGAACTTACAAAAAAGCTGTCAGCCAAATTAGCATGGTTCTCAAGACTAAGACATATTGTCCCTAAATCAGTACTTATTTTAACTTATAAGACCTACATTGTCGGCCTATATGTAATATAGGGGCCGACTCTGTGGTGAGCCTGTCACGTTGTAGAAAGGATTTTTGTCCAGTCATTTCTGTCAAAACCACACTGTTAACACCCTATAATGCCATTCCAGTTTCTTTAATGTACTGTAACTTAGGTTCCGGTGGCCTGAATTTACATTGTATCAAGAATTGGCAGTAGGGGGTGACCATTTCATATCCAGGGAGGGGGAGGGCTTGGAATTAGCTCTACACCCATGGATGTAATGTTGCCAATGGGTGTAAAGTTACCAATGGGTGTAATGTTGCCAATGGGTGTAATGTTGCCAAGGGTGTAATGTTGCCAATGTGTTCATGTGGCCAACGGGTATAATGTTGCCTATGGGTGTTATGTTGCCTATGGTGTAATGTTGCCAATGGGTGTAATGTGGGTAATGTTGCCAATGGGTGTAATGTTGCCAATGGTGTAATGAAGCCAATGGGTGTAATGTTGCCAACGGTGTAATGATGCCAACGGGTATAATGTTGCCAACGGGTGTAATGTTGCCAAGGGTGTAATGTTGCCAATGTGTTCATGTGTGCCAATGGTTGTAATGTTGCCAATGGGTGTAATGTTGCCAATTGTGTGATGTTGCCAATTGTGTGATGTTGCCTATAGGTGTAATGTTGCCAATGGTGTAATGTTGCCAATGGGGGTAATGTTGCCAATTGTGTGATGTTGCCTATGGGTGTAATGTTGCCAATGGGTGTAATGTTGCCAATGGTTGTAATGTTGCCAATGAGTGTACTGTTTCCAATGGTGTAATGTTGCCGATGGATGTAATGTTGCCAATGGGTGTAATGTTGCCAATGTGTGTGATGTTGCCAATTGTATGATGTGTAATTTTGCCAATCGGTGTAACATTGCCAATTGTGTGATGTTGCCTATGGGTGTTATGTTGCCTATGGTGTAATGTTGCCAATGGGTGTAATGTGGGTAATGTTGCCAATGGGTGTAATGTTGCCAATGGTGTAATGAAGCCAATGGGTGTAATGTTGCCAACGGTGTAATGATGCCAACGGGTATAATGTTGCCAACGGGTGTAATGTTGCCAATGGTGTAATGTTGCCAATGGGTGTAATGTTGCCAACGGGTATAATGTTGCCAACGGGTGTAATGTTGCCAATGGTGTAATGTTGCCAATGGGTGTAATGTTGCCAATGGGTGTAATGTTTCCAATGGTGTAATGTTGCCATTGGGTGTAATGTTGCCATTGGGTGTAATGTTGCCATTGGGTGTAATGTTGCCATTGCGTAACGTTGCCAATGGGTGTAATGTTGCCAATGGGTGTAATGTTGCCAATGGGTGTAATGTTGCCGAGGGTGTAATGTTGCCAATGGGTGTAATGTTGCCAATGGGTGTAATGTTGCCAACGGGTGTAATGTTGCCAATGGTGTTATGTTGCCATTGGGTGTAATGTTGCCATTGGGTGTAGTGTTGCCAATGGGTGTAATGTTGCCAATGGGTGTAATGATGCCAAGGGTGTAGTGTTACCAAGGGTGTAATGTTGCCAATGGGTGTAATGTTGCCAATGGATGTAAAGTTGCCAATGGGTGTAATGTTGCCAATGGGTGTAATGTTGTCAATTGGCGTAATGTGGCCAATGGTGTAATGTTGCCAATAGGTGTAATGTTGCCAATGGGTGTAATTTTGCCAATGGTCGTTATGTTGCCAATGTGTTTAACGTTGCCAATGTGTGTAACGTTGCCAATGGACGTAACGTTGCCAATGGGTGTAATGTTGCCAATGGGTGTAATGTTACCAATGGGTGTAATGTTACCAATGGTGTAATGTTACCTGTGGGTCTAATGTTGCCAGTGGAAGTAATGTTGCCAATGGGTGTAATGTTGCCAATGGATGTAATGTTTACCAAGTGGTTGCACAGTATTTTAATGCGATGTTGTGCACTGGTAGCAGAGCTACTCTTGTGCATCTCATGCACTCCGTTCTAGTTTTTTTTTAGTCAATAATTTCTTGCTCAATTTCGATGAAACAAATTCTTTCTGAACAGTCTGGTCTTCAAATACATAATTTCTGGTGTAAGGGGGTGACCATTTCATATCCAGGGAGGGGGAGGGCTTGGAATTTTTTTTTTTAGTAAATAATTTCTTGCTCACTTCTGATGAAACAAATTTTTTCTGAACAGTGATCCTGAAATAAATCATTCCTTGTGGGGATACATTTAACAGCCTGGTGTTTCTAAGTTAGGGGCAACAAATTAATAATCAGGGGGACTTGGGGGGGGGGTCTCAGTAGGAAATTATTACTTATTTTGTAAATCACTTCAATTATTTGGCCGACATTTCGTCCCTGTTGGACAGCAATCCATGGGCCAGACAATCCCTTAGCATATGCTGCATCTAGTTCAACCAATTTTCGACTATGCATGTACAGTATGGGGTTGTACAAATTCTAATATTAACTTGATTCAGAGATTACAAAATAGGGCTGCAAGAATTGTCTGTTCTAATTTTGATTTCATAAATGTAAGAGGTATTGATCTGGTTAAAATGATGAAATGGCAAACTGTATCTGAACGCGTTAATTATTTTATTTCAATACAGATGTATAATTGTATTCACGGCAATGCCCCAGATTACTTGGTAAATTCGATTGTTATGGCATATGAGTCTAATGATGTAAATACGCGAAGTGGAAATACTATGAATGTTGAAGTTCCTTTTTGTAGGACTGAGGTGATGAAAAAGTCTTTCTTGTATAGAGGTGTGATCTTGTGGAATGCTATTCCAAGTAAATTTCAAAATTGTACGAATATTGACACTTTCAAATCCCAGGCAAGGACATTTTTCAATTAATGGCCATATTTTTGTTATCAAATGTGATATTAATTTTTAATTTGTTTTTACTTGTTTTTATTGTTGTTTTACACTGGGCCAGGTGAAAAACCCAGCATATTGGGATCCTGTTACCCAGCCTAAATATTTTTGAAATAAAAAAAATAAAAATAAAAAAGAAGAAGACGTGTCATCAGTTCCAGACCTTGGCCGTTCGTCCCATCCACAGATGCCAGTACCCGAGATCACAGAGAAGGGAGTTCGGAAGCTCCTCGCAGGTCTCAACCCAAACAAAGCTGCAGGACCTGATAAACTCCATCCGAGGTTCCTAAAAGATGTCCACCAAGAACTAGCTCCTTTGTACACCAAGCTCTTCCAGAAATCCCTCAACGAAGGTCACGTTCCGATGCAGTGGAGATCCGCCGATGTTACACCGGTATTCAAGAAGGGAGAAAAATATGACTACTACCGCCCAGTCTCCCTTACTGCAATTACATCGAAGTTATTGGAACACATCATAGCCAGCAACATCATGGGCCACCTCGAGAACAACAACCTCCTGTCTGACTGCCAGCATGGGTTTAGACCAAAAAGATCGTGTGAGTCCCGGCTGCTGAACTTCACCCAGGAACTACTCTATGGAATTGCAGAAGGTGAACAATATGACGTGAATGTGATGGATTTCTCGAAGGCGTTCGACCGGGTCCCCCACCACCGCCTCCTAAAGAAGATCCAGCACTACGGCATTAATGGACCTGTGCACACCTGGCTAAGTTCCTTCCTGGACAAGAGATCCCAGCGTGTTATAGTAGACGGAGAAGCATCTGACTTCTGCAATGTCGTCTCTGGCGTACCGCAAGGAACCGTACTGGGCCCCGTCCTCTTCTTGTTGTTCATTAACGACCTTCCTTCCTCCATCAGCAGCTCCTGCAAATTATTCGCAGATGATCTTGTGGTGTATCGGAAAATAGCAGGACAACGCGACATAGCCATTCTCCAAGATGACCTTAACAAGCTCACAAGTTGGGAAGACCTCTGGGGGATGAAATTCCACCCAGACAAATGTGAGCACATCACCATCACACGGAAACGACGCCCACTTGCAACTTCATATCACCTGAGAGGCCACCAGCTCAAGACAGTGACAGGGACAAAGTACTTGGGGGTTAACATCTCATCCAAACTGGAATGGAAAGACCATATGGACAAGGTGACCAAGAAGGCCACAAGACCCTTGGATTCCTGCGGCGTAACCTGCGGAACGCACCCGAAGAGACAAGAGAGATGGCCTACAAGACATTGGTAAGACCCCAATTGGAGTACTGCGCTGCAGTGTGGGACCGTCATACACAGGAACCTCAAGTGTCGGCAGTATGCTACAACAACTGCAGTGGGAAACCCTCCAAGAAAGACGAGCTAAGATGCGGATCATCATCTTATACAAGGCCATCAATAACATCATCGCAGTGGACAGTCATAAATATCTAGCTCCCGTCATCATACCTACTCGCCACCATCACAGCCAGACATTCCAACTAGACTCCACTTCCACCAACTACAACAAATTTTCCTGCTACCCACGCACCATCGTACAGTGGAACGCCCTGCCTGCCTACATAATAGAGACAGCAGCGTTGGACCAGTTCAAGACAGGACTGGCCAAGCATACCATCGCCTAAATCTCATGCAAATCTCTCTTGTCTTGTATATACTGTATATAACACTACTTCTCTGCTTTTTCACCTTTTCTTACTGACAAACGCATTGCGCCTCCACATTAGTCATGATTTTTGATGTTGTGGCAGTATTCTGATGATGATGATGATGATGATGAACCATTGCATCACATGAAATGGGACCATTGTATTTTCTATGGGGTAGGCTACTAAAAATATGCATCAATGCGAAGGGGGGGGGATCTGCTTGAAGTCTAAGGGCGGTATAGGCCTACATTTTTTAAATTCAACTTTTGAGAAAACTCCCACCAACCCCCCCCCCCCCCCTGAATCATTAATTTAAATTTTAACCCTTACCGGACTAAAGGGACATTTATGTGCATCCCCAGCTTACTGCCTGTAGGGACATTTATGTCCCTAAAATCTGCTGTGGTCCCTGATGACGTCACAATCACAGGATTGTTTTTTTGGGACTGATCAGTCCAGTAAGGGTTAATAGGTCCTTTTTATAGGGGTTCGCATCATTGCCAAAAAAAGAGGCAGCTGTTCCAGTGACCCAGATCCCAATTCGATACCCAATTCGACTTGAATTTCGTCAGTCTGCAGCCTTGCTCGCTCGCTTCTAAAGCAGACTGTGTTCAGTCAGTAGTGCCCCTTTTCTTCACCTTTACTGGTCCTCTCTTATGCGAGGACTATGCTACCCCCAGTGATAACATCCTTAGACAAGGAAAGATGTGCCTCCCTTTGTAGTCTCAGGTGCCCCTTTTCTTTTCGCCTTTAGTGGCCCTCTCTTCATTGAGGGAACTATGCTATCCCCAGTGATCACATCCTTAGACCAGGAAAATTGTGCCTCCCCTTGTAGTCTCAGGTGCTCATTTTCTTTCCACCTTTACTGGTCCTCTCTTCTGCGAGGGAACTATGTTATCCCTATTGATCACATCCTTAGACCAGGAAAATTGTGCCTCCCCTTGTAGTCTAAGGTGCTAATTTTCTTTCTACCTTTACTGGTCCTCTCATCTGTGAGGGAACTATGCTACCCCCATTGATAACATCTTTAGACAATGAAAACTCTGCCCCCACCCTTTGTAGTTTAATCTTATTCAAGGAAAGCTGTGCCTCCCTTTGTAGTCTCAGGTGCCCCTTTTCTTTTCGCCTTTAGTGGCCCTCTCTTCATTGAGGGAACTATGCTATCCCCAGTGATAACATCCTTAGACAAAGAAAGCTGTGCCTCCCCTTGTATTCTCAGGTGCTCATTTTCTTCACCTTTACTGGTCCTCTCTTATGTTAGGGAACTACGCTACCCCCAGTGATAACATCTTTAGACAATGAAAACTCTGCCCCCACCCTTTGTAGTTTCATCTTATTCAAGGAAAGCTGTGCCTCCCTTTGTAGTCTCAGGTGCCCCTTTTCTTTTCGCCTTTAGTGGCCCTCTCTTCATTGAGGGAACTATGCTATCCCCAGTGATAACATCCTTAGACAAAGAAAGCTGTGCCTCCCCTTGTATTCTCAGGTGCTAATTTTCTTCACCTTTACTGGTCCTCTCACATGTGAGGGAGCTATGCTACACCCAATGATAACATCCTTAGACAAGGAAAACTGTGCCTCCCCTGGTTGTCTCAGGTGCTCATTTTCTTTACCTTTACTGGTCCTCTCTTCAGTGAGGGAATTACGCTACCCCCAGTGATAACATCCTTAGACAAGGAATACTGCGCCTCCCATTCAACAACGTCGTTGTTCGCATCAGACATAAATTGGAGGTACTGTGGGTCCAACTGGAAAAAAGTCATTGATTTAGCTTGGCTACCCACATTAAATAAAAGAACCTATACCTTTACCTTTTACCTCATATGAGGCCCCTAAGTTTGGTGAAAGCCAAAAATCACTGAAAGCGCCCATTCCACAAAATGATTTTTGGAAGGGTTAAGAGGTGACCCCTTGAATTTGAAATACCGTAAAACAGGGTTACTTTGGCTGCTTCGGAGCACCAAATTTGTGTTCTGGGAAAAACTTTTTGTTGAATGTCAACAGTTTTGTGCCATAACATCGAGGTTTTCATCTGTCAAGAAGCTTTCCAAAATCTATGATAGTTCTATGTTTTATTACATAATTAAAGGGTCGGCCGAAGTAACGCCGGAGTTGGGGTAACTTTGGATGCCCTAGATTTTGAGCATGTAATACCATGTACCGCAGTAGAATTTAATTAGTTAGGCCACACATAATTGATCTTTAGCTTCTCGGATCCTCTAAAGGCACTTTTTCTAGGTCGGTCGGTAGGACAAAAAAAAAGGTGAAAACTTTTTTTTTTAAATGTCAAAAAAAAAAATTCTTTTTTTTTCAATTTTTTTTTTCAATCGGCAGGAAATCTATTGTGTTGACGGGTCTGCGAAGCTAAGAATCATTTATGTGTGGCCTTGTGTTATTTTCGCCACCCGATGAGCCAAGGTTTTTGTTATCTAAAATGAGTTGTGACTCATTCGCAGATTCTGAACTTAAATTAAGTATTGATAACCACACTCTTGTGTACTACTGCCTCCTAATTCAGAATCACATAGTTTGAACATACCCCAGTTTTTAGGCCACAAGAATATACGATATGCTAAAAGGTGTCATTTTAAAACAATTTCTATCAATCATATATGACATTTTACATTTCTATTCTAATTTTCAATTTTTTGCATAATTCGCCAAAGTAACATTATGTTGACAAACACCATAAAAAATAATCCAAGACGAAATGACTTTGTCTAGTGCTGTTTTGGATGAAATCATACATCTCTGGTGGTTCACAGCTTGCCTAGCAGCCAGTTAATCATCGCTATGTTATGCTGAGACCAGACTGCTGCCTTCCCCCCTCCCCCATCATTTGGGGTGCTCCTAACACAGAAGGGAAGTCCAATGAGAAGAAGAAGAAGCTCCCTCAGAATACTGTGTGAGCTGTGCGAGCAGTCTGATTGATTTCAGCATGAATTAGAATCATAGTTGGGGAGATAGAAAGTGAGTCCACTGGGACACCTCATAATGATGTATACATAGTAACCAAGTATACATTCTATTTTGACAAACAGACTGTAGCCACTTTACGAGGCAGTTATAAGTTTGAATATTAGCAGACAACAAATGACAGTTATTTGTTTCATATGTGCCACATGTGGCGCCATCTATACCTGTACCTCTACACTGGCTTTAATAAAGTCACCGACGTTTATTTATTAAAAGCAACACATGAAATTTTATCATGCTACAAGGGGCATCCATACCAGATACACAACTTCAAATCATTACTTCGAGTTTTTAGACATATTAAAAGTGTGTTTACAGCGATTTTAAGAGAGCACTTTTGTATCAAAATGTTTCGACTTGTGATTTTGATAAGTCCTGCCAAGACCCTCTGTTTAAAGTTCAGATTATTTCTGGACTTGGCTTGGGCAGGCATAGTGATTTCAGTTTTGTTTGAGCCGACCTCCCATTTCTGACTGTCCCTCCACCGGTGGTGGAGGCTTTTGATAAGAGGGACAGGTGCAGTCTGCTTCATCCCCATTTCAAGTTGAAATAGCGTGGGCTGGCTTCCAGTCCGTAATTGATGCTGGCCTTCACCTCAGTCTTTGTGAAGATCAAAAATACTCTACTGAAATGGATTTTGGCTATTGCTCGAATTTAAGCATTTATCCAATGGCCCCTTTTTGGCCTGGACTGCTGGACCAGTTGTAAAATGTACGAGACGCATGCTTTCTTATCGGCTGTCTTGAGGAACATATGATTTCCTGCTGCCACAGAAAAGCAGCTGCCAAAAAACGGCAGCTGCCTAAAATTTCAGCAGCTGCCAAAATATGACAGCTGCCAAAAAAATTAGCAGCTGCCCAAAAATTTCAGCAGCTGCCAAAAAAAATTAGCAGCTGCCCAAAAATTTCAGCAGCTGCCAAAAAATTTCAGCAGCTGCCAAAAATTTCAGCAGCTGCCAAAAAAATTAGCAGCTGCCAAAAAAATTAGCAGCTTTTTTTTAGCTGCTGAATTTTTCTGCAGCTGCAACAAAATTTCAGACAGCTGCAATTATAAATGTTAGGTTCTGCTGCAATTCTGCAATTATTCTGCTTCAATTCTTGTAGTTTTTGTTGTAATTTAACTGCTATTCTATTTGCAAATCTGCTATAATTCAGCTAGTTTATGCTGCATTTCTGTTGAGATTCTGCTATAGTTTCTGCTGTAGCAATGCTGTAGCGATGCTGTAGCGATGCTGTAGCGATGCTGTAGCGATGCTGTAGCGATGCTGTAGCGATGCTGTAGCGATGCTGTAGCAATTCTGCTGCGCGATTCTGCTTCAAGTATACTGCAAGTGCCAAGTAGCCAAAAATGTCAGCATGTGCCACAATTGAGTAGCAGCTGCCAAAAAAAAATTGCCTGCAGCCAAAAATTGCAGCTGCTGCTGAATTTTTACGCTGCAATTCTGTTGCAGTTCTGTTGCAATTCTGCTGGTTTCTGTTACAATTTTACTGTAATTATGCCTGGGTACTGCAGAGGGCAGCAGCGTCCTTTTGTCTCTCTGTCTGACCACCATCCGTGTGGACAAGATAACTAACAGGGATTGTATATAATATTACCATACAATCTTGGATGAGTTCTAACATGAGTACCCCAGATCTACTTCTGTGACCTTGGCAGCCATATTTGCAATGAAAAAAAAAGATTGTCTGATATCAGACAATCAATGTCTAATATGTGTCTGATCAAGCGATTGTCTAATCCAGACAACTGAATTGTTCAAAATGTCAAAGAACTTGTTTGTTTCATTCAATTGATTGTTTGAACCAGACAATCAATAGAATGAAAGTCAGGGACGGCCGCAGGGCCCCGGGGGATGGGGGGGGATGCATTCCCGCCACCGGACCAAAATTTATATATTTTTACATGTTAATTTTATCCCCGCGCAGTCGTGTTATGTCGCGAATTATACGTTCTGCGACATGACAGCCCGATAGACCCCTCCACTGGAATTTTCTGGATCCTCCCCGAATGAAACGAAGTTCTTTGACATTTTGAACAATTCAGTTGTCTGGATTAGACAATCGCTTGATCAGACACATATTAGACATTGATTGTCTGATATCAGACAATCCTTTTTCTCAGTGTGCGAAAAGCTGGTGCACACAATAGATCCACTAATATCAATTTGCCCTCCTTGTACATCTCATTCTATTTCAGACGTTTTATCCAATCTCTGGTGCAGCACCAATCACTCCACCAAATGGTTTGTGGATCGATCGAACAGTATCTGATTTATAGCCATCTAAAAAATGTAACTCACATATGTTACACTTGCGGACAACTCTTTTTTATTTCCATGTGCTGAACAAACTTTTTTTTTCAGTGTCAAGTGGGAAACAATCTTTTTTTTTCACCAAATATCCATAGCCCTCCCCCAAAGATCATCTGGTCGGCCCCTTGGGACAACCACGTTCCACAGACAGGTTTTTTTGCTGCAAGCTGCTGGTTTGAGGTGTAACAGCTCCTGTTTAGAAAGTGGCTGTTGTTTTGTAGTAGCTGCTGTTCCAGATAGGCAGCTGCTGATGAACCTGGCAGCTGCCAATAAACGGCAGCTGCAGCTGCCGTTATGAAGGAAATTAGATCTTACTGGCTGTCTTTGCAAACGCTGCTTCACCTGTTCTCCTTTACATGAATATCTGCAGCCTGGGTTTGTGGATTTTCTGCAGGTAGCTGTCTCTCACCTCCAACTGAAGTAAGTCATGTATTATTTTAAGTCTACTTGTGGAACAACTTGATGTATTTGTTTTTATTTTCAGATGCAGCAGCGCCTACAGGCTTTAAAGGCAGATTTGAAAAAAAAAACCAAGAAACTCAAGGTATCAAGCTAAACAATATTTGATAGTTATTATATTATAGTATGATTTTATTTGGTACTACAATTTCGATTAATAATGATTATTTTAATGTGTTTAAATCAATGATTCAAATTGCCTTGATTTAATTGTACCCAACCTGAATTAGACTTTGATATTTTTTATGCAAGAACCTCGATCAATGTCTTTAATTAGTGTTGCCTTCTTTCAGGTTATTTCCCGAATAAAAAAGACAAAAGACCATGTAAAGAAAACCCTGAAAGAGCAGGCAAACCCACAAACACGTGACAGCAACGAAGTGGTGAATAGACCCCAAAAGCAGAGTAGTCGAAAGACCTCCGTCTCTTTTGTGTTGGACGGTAGTGAGTCAGATGACAGAAACTCGCAAACTCTGTCCCATGTAAGTCAGCCTGGCACTTGTGGGGAAAACTCACCAGAGGTGTATGATTTTGCCGGCACAACACCCAAGAATATATCTGAGGAATCAACAGAACAGGAGGCCTGTGAACAGAAGGTGCCGGACGGCAAAGATGTTTCCAGTGCTATAGAATCATCCAAAGAAATGGAGGAGAGTATTTTTATACCTGGAACCCAATTTCACAAGAAGCCCCGCAGGAAGTCCTTGCAGAAACTAATGACTAATTTGCCTGAGCCTCTGCTACCTGTTATTCCTAGAAATACGGTGCAAGCTGAGTTACAGCCTGTAGTAGAGAATTTGAGTGCTAATGAAAATGGATCTGAGGAATTATCTCAGGCAGCAGAGGGACTTAGTGAGGCGTCAAGCTCTACCCAGTCAGGATCTTCTGAAGAGATTTGTTTAGGACATGAAAACAACAAACCAAAGACTCAGGAGAAAGTGATGAAAGGCCATTCGGCTGAGTTAATGGACTTCTCTTTTCTGGAAGAGGAAGACAGTGGAGACATGTACAGTATCATTAAAAAGAGAAGAAGAAGCTCAAGAGGCCAGAATGCATTGTCTAGTAGTCTGCCCGCCGGTTATTCTGCTAGCCCTGAATTGACTCTACTTGACAAAGCCATGTCAGAATCTTTTAGTGATAGAGGAAAAAAGAGGAAGTCAGTCGGAAAACGAAGAACAAAGATGCCATCGCTCTCTCAACACTTGCATATTACGTTAGTTAATGCCTTTTCTGCTGTGAAGGAATGTGAATTTAGTTTGCCTCCTGATGAGTTTGGTGACCTCATGAAAATTAGAAGTGAAGACAGTGCCCCATTGCCAATTCTTGGCGGTTCTTCTGAACAAAATTCGGATGATCGTGATTCATATGTGTCTTCCTCAATGAGCCCTGTTCCTTCTCAAGAAGCTATTCCCAGTTCCCAAGTGTCTTCACTGCGTGCAGGAGATCGAAAGAAATGGCGTCTTAGCAGTTGTGTTGCTGTTCCCCGTAGAAAAGGTGTACGAGGCGGTCAAAGGGGTCGCAAAAGCAGAGAAACTTCAGTTCCTGCTGAAGGTGTTGCTCATGTACCTGAAGTCCTAAATGGAGATGAAAGTGAACATTTAAGCATTGACGGAGAACAGGACGATCTTGAAGACTGCTCTGAATTGTTAGAAAATGATGGAAGTGCATATTTTGCCGGGCTTGAACAAGAAGTTGGGGACACGGCTTCAATTCTTGAAGCAGTCAATGAGGAAAAAAATGAAAAAAGTGATGTGCCTGAGGAAGTGAAGAAACAGTTGGGAGAACCTGGTAGTCATTTGCAAGTACCAAATAGGTTCGAAAGTGACCGTTCAGAATCGTTTACTGGGCCAGTTGAAGATGTCAATTTGGATCCTTCGGTGGACAGAAAATTGAAGCTTAGATGTACAAAAATATTTGAGGTGAGTTTGTGACATACTATTTAGATTTATGTACATTTCGAGAGTAACTTTGTTGATGCTAGGAATAGATATAAAGGTAATCAAATACTGAAGCTTGAGTTTAAATAGGCTGTCATGGAATAAATCTTTTGTGGAATTAACTCACTTTGGGTTTAATCAAAAGAAACTTTTTATTAAATTCATATTTCATATTGGATACAGATGGCAGACTACCAGTGCATGGACGTGAAGTATGGCTCTGTTTCAATGGAGGGGAAGCCAAGAGATGTGTTTACCCTTGTGATGGCAAATCAACTAAAATTCCAACTGGCAGCGGAGGACTGTTTGTCTTGGCAACACTTGTTCACTTGGAAATTCCCACAGGTAAAAACATATTTTGGTTATCTGTTTTGCTTCTTGACATCAGATGTTAGAAATATTTATTTTCTGTCATATTTGTGTTCTGCAGATGACTTTGCTGTCCGTGCATAGTCTCCGGTCTGCTGATGAAATATCGCTGGTTGTGAAATCCAAGTCTTCTGTTGGAATCCAAATATTCCACTTGACTTTCAAGGATGCGAAGTCAAAGTCCTTCATCCATATTATGGCTACTGACAGGTATAGAGTGACTTTTTTAAAGAGCCCTGATTGCTAGTTATATGCTGGATCTTTATTCTTTCACAATTCATTTAACTCTTATTGTCAAGTGCTGTCACTGAGATGTTATGTTGTAATTATTTTGTAGGTTTGAAGATGACATATTCATTCATCCGATTACATCTGTTGCATTTGTCATAAGTAGAGACAAACAGTTATCCTTCTATGAAGTTGATAGCAAACAAAAGAGTTTGAAAAGGACTGTGATTTTGGAAAAACCAGGAGAAGATCTAATGTCTCTGTATCCAGTTGAAGGAATTGAAGATGCTATTTTGGGCATGTCAGCCTGTGCCATCTATGTGTGGTAAGTTTTGAACAGCTTTGTGAATTCAGCCTGTGCAACTAACGGTAACAAATCGTACCTTTTGTTATTGTCTGGTCTGTTGATGACGGGATTGAAAAGAAGCTTAATTCATGTCTTTCAACTTTTCAGGAACAGCATGAAAGGTTTCTTGGTGATGAGAATAGAAAAGCCATCTACAAAATTGGACATGAGGTGTCTGCATGTCAGCTCGGAGAAGGTAATGTCAGCTCTTTAGCTCTGTTGTACTCCTTTAATTAATTATTTCTCTCTCTTTGATATAGAAAGTCCTAAATTAGCATGGCGTACACAAGTTGACTTCTTACTCATTTTGCGAGTTCCTCCGTGGCCTAATAGTTAAGAGTGCTTGTTTGCACAACCACTGGCTCTGAGGGCGTGGGTTCGAATCCCAACCCGGAACTCAATTTAGTCCGAGCCCGTGGGACATTAAATGGAGGCGGGTTGTATCCAGTGTTCCATGCTGGGGCAACTGAAAGACCCTGGGCATCCCTGAATTAATAGGGTATGTACCAGACTCACAGTCTTCTCATCTCATCATCATATGGCGATCGCCTGCCTCGATATAGCCCACTAAGGTGCTGCGGAGGCGTAAAACACAAACAAACAAACTTACTCATTTTACATCCTTCCTGAAAGTTCAATTTCGCAAGATTCAAGCAGTTTCAGATGATGCTGTACCATGATTGTTTATAGTGCATCGTTAACATCCACACGGTCTGTCTGCTTGTGCATTTCTTCAAAATGGAAAGTTCCAATTGTATAAGATCCTGATAGTCCTGCTGCACCAAAAATGCAAAAAACATCTCTGAAATATCTCAAAATTCATTTTCCCCGATTTCGAGTGAAGCTTCCCCGATTTCGATTGAAGCAGGTGGAACTTCCACGATAATTATCAAAAAAATTAAGCTCCGGTGCCAGGCATACCAATCAAGTACTATATTAAAAAACAGTAATGTTATACGCTGAAGTTTGCTGTACCGTTTTCATTGCATTGTAGATGGTGCATATCAATAGTTTCTGTAAATGCGCAACTGATTTTTGTTATCGCCTCTGGCTTAAAATTGTTGTTGCTGGAATTTTCATGTTTTTGCTAATGGTGAAATGTATAAATTTGATGCTTTGATATCTAACTAAAAGTTTGTTTATGTTACTTCCAGGGCATTCTTGCCTTACTCTTTTGTTCAGAGGACAATAATGGGAGTGTCATATCTGCTGTCCTTTGCAACCCAGTAACCAGGAAATTTGTCGTGAAGCGTCTGTGGAATTGTTCGACATTAAGGTAAGAATTTAAGATTTTTGTTGTGGCTGACCTTGAAAACTTTGAAATCAGTCAAATCACAGATTACAGACTCAAAAGGGTTCATTTGGTTGGTGGACTTTATATCATTATGGTGATTTGTGGCGCTGTGCTGCTCTTAATGCAAAGGGCCCTTGTTCATTGTGTTACCCTCTTTTTGCAGAATTGTTAAGTACCAGAAAAAGTTCCTTACTTGCACGACAATGGAAAACCAGTTTCAACTTGTCTCCACAATTGACGGGAGAATTATTTCTGATGCAAATATAATAGACAATGTAACCAGTATGGACTCATTACTGACTGGTGAAAGGTTTATGGCACGTGCAGCTGATCAGGTGGCTATATACACTTTGCAATAATTGATATTGCCGAAGTTTTCTCAAATGCTGCTGTTATATTGTATTCAACCATATTTAATGTGTTTTATTGTTCATTTACTGAGAATGTGGCTTTGTATATATACGAGTGAACATTTTTCATGTTACTGTTGATCTGGTCTGCTAAATGACCTGAACACTGAACAGAAGTTCTCATGTTGAGACAATGTATTAATTTAAAAATGTAAATTGTATGTGTCTTTTTAATGTGATCCCAGGCAGCAATTTCATATAAGTGAATGTGATGGCCATGTTTTTCCGTGGCTTCAACCTCATAACAAATATTCGCTGTCCAGAGATAGTGCGGTATGGTATATTTATGCGGTTGCAAAATCCTACTTCCTACTATAAATTTTGGAACCCCACATCTTCCTCACCCATAGTAAGAGGTGCACATCTGCAAAAGCTTGCATACAACTTCTTCTTTCTTACTCCCATGAAGGGCATAGTCTCGATTTTATGATTGTATGGTTATTAGCTGCATGCTACTACATTGTCGGCCTATATGTAATATAGGGACCGACTCTGTGGTGAGGCTGTCACGTTGTAGAAAGGATTTTTGTCCAGTCATTTCTGTCAAAACCACACTGTTAACACCCTATAATGCCATTCCAGTTTCTTTAATGTACTGTAACTAAGGTCCCGGTGGCCTGAATTTACATGTATCAAGAATCAGCAGTAGGGGGTGACCATTTCATATCCAGGCAGGGGGAGGGCTGGGAATTTTTATTTTTTTTTAGTAAATAATTTCTTGCTCACTTTTGATGAAACAAATTCTTTCTGAACAGTCTGATCCTGAAATAAATCATTCCTGGTGGGGATATATTTTAACAGCCTGGTGTTTCTAAGTTAGGGGCAACCATTTTATAATCAGGGGACTTGGGGGTCTCGGCAGGAAATTATTACTTATTTTTGTAAATCACTTCAAATATTTGGCCGACATTTCGTCCCTGTTGGACAGTAATCCATGGGCCAGACAATCCCGTAGCATATGCTGCATCTAGTTTCCCTTGCCCAAGAAATTACGCCATTTCTCTCTTTTATCACAGGGTCTCGCACTAGCATGGGGAACTTAAGTTTCCCTATAGCAGTATAGGCTCAAAATCTCAAATTAGTTCATTTGTCTATTTTTCTGATGCAAATATAATAGACAATGTAACCATTACCCCCCCCCCCCCTCAAATGATCATACATTCTCTAAATGTTATCAGCTACCAGCAGGAATGCTAATTACTATTATTTCTTAAAACGGGGTAATTCAGAAGTAACACTATTACTATTACCTGTTGAGTACCCCTTTTTAGGCCTAATGTTTTAGTATCAAGATCATTCACTTCATGCAAAATATTGCCCCTTTCACAAAGATAGTTTGTGGCATACATTGGTTAACACTCGCAACTGTACTGTGGCAACTTATCTTGAGCCTTGGGCATGTTAAAACCAACGACTAACTGCATAGCTGGGGCTGACTCCCAAATGTCACCAAATTGTCATTTAGTGCTCTATTTTCTCAAGCACACTGCAAATTCTGAAATTTTCTCACCATCCAAAAGGAATAACTTGAGATCTGGTATCTCTTAAAAATTGAAATAGGCACAGGCGTTTAATATTCTTTGAGTTTCACTTGTAAGAAACAACCTACAATATTTTGACACAAATTCTTCTAGGTGTCGTACTCTACTGTACCACATCTTAGCAGAACTGTTGCTTTCTTCCAAGCCATCTTCAATTCTTCATAATTATTTTAAAAACTTGTCTTTTGTGTTGAATTCTTTATTCGATTTGCCCGGCTTTGTGTGTTTGGATTTTCCCTCTTCTGGGTTGTTACATTTTGTCAAATTCGCTCCACATCACAAGTTTCCAAGGGATGCAAGATCGGAAGTGTCACGTTGGATGGCATCTTGGGGGCCTTGATATAAATCGGTACGCAGGCTTTGTTGAGTCTGGTGAATGAAGGTAAGACGAAGATGCTCAACTTTTGCATATTGGTTCACCAAGTACTGCTGCAACAATCGGCTGCTGCGTAGGAGGATGTTGAAGGAATTAGGCCTTTGCATAAGATGGAAAGCATAAAACTGCATGGCACTGACAGTTTTGTTGTCTGATAAGGAGGTTGTTTCGGAAGTTTAGCTGAACATAGGGGAAAAGGAGAACGTGTGGGTCATATAGTGCATTGGTCCCACTTATATGAATTAGATTAGAATTAGAAATATAAATTCAAAAGTCGGATTTACAGAAAAAAAACATAAATTTGCGAGGGATTTTTTTACCGACATGCATGATATTGTGGCCAGTTGGAGTGTCAGGTGCTCTTTTGTAAAGAGCAATGTCTCTCTTTGAATGTCCTTTTGTTTGTAGACTTGTGGACGTTTTAGGTCTTTAACCTTACGGTTGTGACCTCTCTCGATGTGGCATTTGATCTCCGCTGCATGCGTCGGGTGACTTGAGGAATTATAGTAACAGGTCTACATTAGTCAAAAGATGTCACGATGATTTTGCTATTAGTGTCACTATTAGTAATAACAAGAGACAAACAATATCTCCCAACCTGTGCGTGTCATTATATTTAAAAAAAAAAAAAGTCATCATGGTTGTAATACAAAAATGAAACAGCAAAGGAGCATTGTGCAACAAATGAATATAACGAGAAGCACTTTTTTTCTTGTTTTTGGGTGGCAATTGTGTGTGCTAGAGTCTGGACCGACCGCTAGACACAAAAATGCCAGATTAAAATAAAACCAGGATTTTATTCGAAAAGAATAATTATATATATACATATATAGTATTATATACATATAAACACACGTATTGGGTAAGCTGTTGCCGATGTCTATTGACTTTGCAGGAGGGTCTGTACCGACCGCAACCTTGAAATCAATGCAACATGATTGGCAATAATTTCACTGTCCTCTGATGCTGTCGGCATGTTGCATTGTTTGGGATCGATGGTGAGGTCAGCTCGTAGCACACATGTTAATGACAGCTCCATTTGAATGCATTAAGCATCATGTTTGTATGCATGAGCAAACGGATTGCATTCATGTTGCATTGATTTCAAGGTGTTGATTGTGGATGATGCCAGTGCAGAGTTCAAACTGTAGATTTCAAAATGTAGATTTGTGCAAATTGAGGCTTGGCTCCTGTTTTTCGAAATAGGTGGCCTATCCGCTGAAACACATTGCCTTGAATGTGTAAGGTGTATGGCCCTTTGTTTGGTAAGTTGACTTCATTGATTTTGAAACCCAATAAAGTAAATGCTAAGCTTGAATTGTAGGCTCGGATATTTGAGCAGAAGTTTTTAGCCTTTTTAGGAATCCCCTTTATGTAGCTCCTTAGGGTGAAGGGGAGGATCTTTTATCAAAGGCAGTGAGACTTTGCCGTGATTGCAGCAAAGGGAGAAGGCTCCAGTTCTGCCAAGGGAGCCAGAATGATTTTCAACTTTCCACATTTAAAGCTGAACATGCTGTGCATTGATTGGTCAGCAACTCCAGACCTTGTTGTTTTGTTGCTGATTCTTCATTGAAACTGTCAATGCCTCCAAAGAAGGCTTTTGACAGCATTTTAATCTGAGTCAGGACAGCTTGCAGAAAGAGCGTCAAAACGAAAACGTATCTTCTTGGATAAACCAATAGCAACTGCTTGATTGTTGGCAGCCTCCTCACCAAAAAATGCGCTAAGTGATGCCCAGGATTTCTGGTCTTGAACCTTCCCCTGGGGCAGCATTGTAGATTTGATCCCGTTCCTTGTCCTCTATGAAATCTGGTTGAGTCCGCACAGTATCCATGTTGCTTTGACTTGGGTCGTTGGTGTCGTCTTCTGTTTCGCTCCATAGAGGAAAAGATGTCGAACACCTGCAAGTTACCGCAGACAGCAATTATTAACTTTGAGCGCATTTACTTAGTTATTTCCAGGCTTGTCCTCTTGTGCCAAATGTTCTTCGTCATCATACTCGTTTAGGGCGCTGCATTTTGTAGCTGCCTCAGCCGCAAGGTCAAAATATTTTGGTGGGGTAGCCATGGAGACCTTTTTGACAACAGTAGGTGACGTCACCTTGGTTTGGCAAGTTTGGTGCAGTTATTTGACAATATTAAGAAACTGGGTAAATGTACCAGATCAGATATTTTTGCATAAACTGACTCTACCAAATCATCAACTTTTGCATCTAATTTGAAAAAAAAAAAAGTGCAATGGTTATCCTACACGAGATGATTTGTTACAAAATTTTGCCCTTTTTTGGGGTCACCTCGTTTGGCAACTTTTCTAATAACAAGTGAATTCAGTTCACAATTAATCACTCTCTGGCTAAATCAAGTAGTCAGTCAAGTCATTTGAACCTTTATGAAGGTCGCTGGTAATTTTTTTAACTGGCAGGTTAATAGAGGAGGGCTTAAGTGAAATGGGACTCTTGTCCACTTGTTCATGTGTCAACTTGTCCACTTGTCCACTTTCCTTGCCCCTCTGAACACAGTGCTGCAACCCAGTGAGCAATGGGGGCCAATGACAGATATGGACCTGCCCATTATGAATGGGGGATTCAGTTAGCTGTAAGGGGTTACCATGGTTACAGGTGCAATGAACAGCTGCAGCCAGCAGGGGGCCTGTGAGCCTCATTGGAGAAGTTGCCCCTGTGTCAGGATTGCTTATAATTCCAGGGCACTGTGAGAGTCAAACCATTTAAGTACTTGTGTTTTAAAATAATTGTTCATGCCTAGATGAAGCATGGTTGCTCAGTGGATCATTATGTTTATAACACTTGGCATTGTCTACTTCTTCACCAGCTTTCTGTACAGTGCTATGATGTAGTTATGTACCATTGCCAAATTATTCCTGCAAGCAATGTCTATCAACACCCATCCACTAAACTCCCCCAAGAGACCAGGGCCTTCCTCAGTGCATTTCTCATTCTGACAGTATACTTTGACAAACTTTATCATTACAGCCTGTGAATTTGATATGCATAAAATGAGTGTTGCTTCCCACAGATTTTGGCACTCTGTGACTGTGAGTCATAATAACTGATGAAGTGTCATTTTCCCAAATTTAACATCCATGGGAAACATAGAGGCTGTTTGATTAGTCATGATGAATAGAAGGCTATTTGATTCGTCATGTGACTGATCTTAAGAGTAAAATTATCGTGACAAATCATCAATATGATGATTCACGAAGTGCCATTTTCACAGTGCAACAGCCCACTCTGTTTGGATATCAGTTTTACAGACTAAACTAAAGTGGTGTTTTAATTGTAGTCTGCAGAAAAGGTTGCAAAAAGACGCTCGACACCACAAATAAACGGGCCTGTAAAAATTCTGGCGGTCCTGTAAACCAGTTTTTACCGGCCCACATGCCTTGTGAAAGGTCAGAGCGAGTTTTAAGGCTGTTAGTATTTCACTTGGATTTATGAAATTTGGGATAGGGATTCACTTTAGGGTCTCCGTCAAAATCTTTTGGAAAAACCCAAGATGGCTGCCAAAATGGCCGCCATATTTTGAATTGCCCACTGTGACCTTAGTATTTCCTTAGATTTATGATACTTGGTACAGGGATTCACTTAGGGGTTCCCTTGAAAAAATTTGGAAAAATCCAAGATGGCTGCCAAAATGGCCACCATATTTTAAAATACCCACTGTGACTTTGGTATTTCACTTACATTTATGAACCTTGGTACAGGGATTTACTTAGATGTTCCCCTCAAAATGTTTGGAAAAATCCAAGGTGGCTGCCAAAATGGAAGTTCTGAATTGCCCACTGTGACTTTAGCATTTCACTTAGATTTATGCAATTTGGTATAGGGATTCACTTAGGGGTTCCCCTCAGAAATTTTTGAAAAATCCAAGATGGCTGCCAAAATGGCCACCATATTTTGAATTGCCCACGGTGACTTTAGTATTTCACCTAGATTTATGCAATTTGGTATAGGGGTTCACTTTGAATTGCCCACTGCGACTTTATTATTTGGTTTGGGGATTTGCTTATGGGTTCCCTCATAAATTATGAGAAAATTTCCAAGATGGCGGCCGAAATGGACACCATATTTTGAAGTGCCCACTGTGACTTAAGTAGTTCACTTACAATTCTGAAATATGGTATAGGCATTTGCTAAGAGGTTCCCCACAAAGTTTTTATGGCTTGCAGCAAACACTATCAGTCTGGCAATAATTGCTTAATACAAAACAATCCACGTAATAATATATAAATCCCCCTGTTCATGATTTCAATCCCGAATATATAATCACCAAAGGCCGGTTTTGAATCCATGGATTCTTGTTTTTAGTTGTTTTGAAATTTTACCCCAAAACGTGCTTTTTATTTATCAAAGTCAAACAAAAATGACAAGAACTATAAGGGGAGTTATGGCTGAGAAAGGCTCTTTCCTGCATTTTTTTAAGTATAATGGTCAATATTTGGTGTCAAAAGAAAGGTTTTAATTAAAATAGATGATTTCAGACAATTTTGTATTTTTCCAATGAATGGTTGCCGTGGCATTTTAAAAGACAGAAAAAGGCAGATTTCACTGATCACGCGATGTGGGATTTCTGAAGTTACAGGCATGGTAGAAAATTTTTGAAAAAATTGATGAAAGAAGAAAAGCCAAATAAACTTATTTACAAAGCAGACTTTTGATATTCCGTTTAATAGTTTCAGGAACTGGGGTAAAGTAGACAAAAGTAATTTTTTGGGGAAAAAATGCATGTTTTTATGGCTACGATATGAAATAATTTTGTAACAAATAAAAATATTAAAAAACCTGTTTCATAAATACGAAGCCATCTTTTTAAGGATTCCGTTGATGTATCCCATGAGTATATAGGTTGAACAGTGGTCAAGATTTTTCACATCCCGTGCAGAGTAAAAGCGATTTTGTGGACAGAGCGGAAAATGGCAAAATTGTGACGTAACGTCATTACAGGCAATTTATCATCTGAAAACAAATAGGCCTATCTGTGGCTGTTTCTCCAAAACTAATGAAGCTACAGGCATGATATTTTGCAAAGATTAAGTAATCATTGTCATGTTTCACCAAAGTAAATGCTGTGTTGCCATGGCAAATGCCTTTTTGTGTGTACATCTTTGAAATGACACAACTCTGCTATTTCACTTTAAAATTTGTTGATGATGTTATATTTAACATGGCTTAAAGTGATTATAGAGGCATATTTTGACATAATCGGAGTTTGCACTGGGTGCCCAAGTTGGTATAGGTCAAAGATATGGCACAAACTAAATTTGTGAACCTTACTGAAATTTTGGTCATTTCTCACACATACCTCTTCTTAAAAATCCATAGTTCAGTCACATGACCATCAATTGTAACATCACCATAACAGAAAAACGATGTTGAAGCAATGAAAGATGTTTAAAACTATTCATTTTACATTTCTAATCAATTAGCAACCATTTGCTCTCGTCACACAAAGAACGGTTTCAAGTTTTCATCACCACAATGGTTAGGCCATCCATTCAGTCAAGTCATATTCTCTTGACAAGATGCTTGCACAGGCGCATTAAGTGTTTCTTACAGTCCTCGTCATACTTGCGTGGAATCTCAAGTTCTTTTTTCTATGCTGTTGAACTATGATGTCAGAGATGACTCTATTCAAGCATTGCAATATATGTTAATTAACTAAAAGCTGTGATGTCATTTCAAACTGGGTCTGATTCCCCAGCTTCTAGCCATTGTTGGTCCTCTTGAACTGAGCGTCACAGTTCCAACACAGTGTCAGAGTGAGAATTTATAGCCCCTACAACCACATCATCACAGCTTGATAGCCAATGGGCTGACAGTAAACTACGCATCACAGTTCAAACATTGATATATTGAAGGAAGCATTACATTTGTGATCCCAATGATTTATCACAGCAGTCTAATCCAACCAAATGACAGCTCTGTGAGCATTCACAGTAGATAACTGTTATAATTCCCACAGAGTTGTTTTATTAATCTTCCAACTTGCTAACTTACAACTTTAAACTTTGATGGAAGTTGGTATAAACAGAAGGCTTTGACAATTTGTTTGTAAACACATGGCTTATGTTATGTATATTTGTTCTGGCAGCCCATTTATTGGCTGAGAGGCTGTGATGTCAAACTTGCATGGGTTTTCCCAGGCCCAATTTTCACTCTGACACTGAGTTGAAACTGTGATGCTCAGTTTGGTGGATTCGCATTGGCTAGAAGCTGGGGAATCTGACCCAGTTTGAAATGACATCACAGCTTGAAGTTTATTAAAATATATTGCAATGCTTGAATGGTGTCATCTCTGACATCAGAGTTCAACAGCATTGAAAAGAACTTGAAATTCCACGTAAGTATGACAAGGACTGTAAGGAATGTCTTTAGAAGTAATTGGTAGCTGATCCACTCAGGAAAAGTAATTCACTTGATTCCCAGTAGCTGAATAGTCATCATTTGATCCAGTGCCCCTGGTTATAGAATATGCTTCAATGTCCAGCGGAATTATCAACAGACCTTTATGCTTGTCTAAGGAAAGAAGTGTTATTATTGCGGATCCGAATACCTCAAATTATGAAAATAAATGAGTTCTGATTATTCTGATAGCTCAGTCTTGAGATGAATTTTTTGTGATGTAGAATATTAAAAAATTTGTAAAATTCTTTGTTACCATGGCAACCGTAACCATGGAAACTAAAAATTTCATGGAGGGTCATAATTTGGTGCCCTGAAGACCTGTGTAAAATTTCATAGCTCTGGCTTCAACTGTTTCTTTTGGACAGCATACACACATTTTTCGACTAGCATGTGCCCTTAAAGAAAGCAAATGTCAAGTAAAGGGGAAGCAGAATTATACAGCCAGGTAGGTATAGAGCAACTTCACAGAGAAGTGTAAGTCAAACGAGATGATCATGCATCCTTTAAGGAAGCAGGGAGAGGCATGAGAGTATGATAAAGGGTTTCTTGGCATGGAGTTAGAGCGTGGCTGAATATGTTGATTGGAAGAGTAATGTCGACAAACTTACATTAATTGAAAAGGCGCATCCGGTGCGGTGGGTGGTGGAATCAGAGAAGGACTTTGACCTGTGTGGAAGGGAAAGCAAGAATTTTATTTGAGAATTAATAATTAATGAATTCAATTTGTTGTGAGAGCAGCTGTGCTTGCAAAAGGAGCGATAGGTCAATCGGAACATACAGTAATAACAATACAAATCCAAGACTCGTGGGACTTGGACAGTGCTAGTGTTGTGACATAATGTCAGAAGTTAAAAGTACAGCTGGTTGCTGTGTTATGCAACATAGGTAAGTGTGGATAAATGAAAGTGCCGTTGAACGGTTGAAATGAATAGTATGAGCAAGGGAAATGGTTAGCATAATAATTCACAACCCAACAGGCCACTACTCATGCATAAAAAAATTACTGTAAGGCAAATAAGGAAAATGATTGAAGTGACATTTTTCTTTTTTGCCAAAAATGCATGTAAGAATTGGTGTCTAACTGATACTGAGACAGCATCTCAGATCTGTGTACTCTCTCAAGCTGGAGCATCTTCACCAGAGTGCAAACTCTTCACATAGTGATTGTGACCTGATGCTGCCAAGTAGGGAAGCATTTCATGGCTTTGAGATGCAAATGCCGTGACCAAGACACTCCACCTTAATAAATTTGCACAGGATTGCAACCATTGCAATATACTGCAACCAAAGTCTGGCAGTCCTGTATCCTTAAAGCGTTTCTTATGTCTGTTAGATCTTTTGCTCCAAGTTCAGGAGCACTTCATTATTTTCTAGACCTGATGGAGACACAGAGCCTGATAATAATTTTTCCATGATGTCTCTTAGTTAAAGGATCAGGGAATGATCCCTTTCATGGTCATCTGAAAAATAATTATGATGTTTGTGTCACCAAGCTTTGTAAAACAACAAAGTCAACATCAATATTGCATGGCTCACCCATAGTAAGAGCATTTCAGATCCATGGCTTGCTTGCCCTTAAATAGCCCACACCGGTGCTGATGGGGCGTAAAACACAAACTCACTCACTCACCCAGATCCATGGCTTGCAAATCTGTTTCATCGCCAATGGCCTCGAGGTACACAAAATGTGAACAAGAACATTTATTAGAGCTATAATTTAAACATGAACCATTAAAAGTATAACAATCTCAGCCAAGAGACAGCTCACCTTCTTCTGCAGGGGCTGGTACATGAGAAGTTGATTCATTTGACTCAAGAACCTCATTTAACTTGATCCGTAATGCTGATGACGGTAATATTGTATTGAGGACTGTGTCCACCAGGAGATGGCGCCTGGCTGCTCGAATCGCGGCTTTTCGAGATAGCATGTTGATCACTGAGTCGGGTGCATTTACTACTTCCAACAGTTCTTCAAGCCCACTTCCACTCATCAATTGGCCAATGCTGCCAAGGTAGCTCATCATGGTTGAAGCTCTGGCTTGTTCTCAACCGTAGTGAATGCCTTCAGCCACAATGGCTGTTCAAATGTAACAACTGGACAAACGTACTTGGCTGCATGAGATGAAATGAATAACAGAGTAGAATAAATGCGTGACAGATCACTAGGGTCCATAGGAATCATTGGAAGGAACATTACTGATGTTTTGCCTAAATGTTCTGCATGGTTGCATGAAGTCTGACCATTGCGGACGGGGTACCTTCAAAATCCAGAGTAGGCAACATCATCAGATGTTACTCGGACTCTTGGTATGGCTAGCGAATGCTTTGCTACGGGTGTCATCATCGATATGATTCCCATCCCATGAAAATTTAATTTTCCATGTCCATCTAAGCTACGTAGGTTGTGGTCTATATTACCGGCTGAATATTGAAGTAAGTTGGTGTCATTCATGCCGACAATATCTGTTTTCTTTGCTACTGCTGCGTTTCTCTCAAACATCTTAATCTCACTGCGCCAATAATAAAGAAACGACTGATGATTCCAGGGCAAACGTGTTGTCCTGCTTGGAATAATCCTTGGGGACGGATACTTCCACATTATCACCGGGCCACATGGCAGCTTGTGTACGGGCGCGTAGAATACAAGCTCTCCTAGCAACGGGGAGGTTGTTAGCTTTGGAGCCATAGCTATAGACAGAGGTACCCACATGAATTTCTCGTGTTGCAGGTCTTGCATAGACGTCATTTGTTTCCATGAATGGTGTACCTGACAGAATGGGAACATCGAGGCTCTCCACAACTAGAGCTTGTAACTGCAACCGGAGACTGTCTCTAGTGACAACAAAGTTTGTTTCCACTACAACTTGCAACTGAGATATTGGGAACTTGGATTTCTTATTTTAATTTCCAGAGCGTGAGAGTATGAAGATGTGGTTCTCAGTCGTGAGTCACTTCGAACTGGGGTAGGGACATTCGAGATGGGAACTTCACTTTCTCTTAGGATTGACTGCTCGATTAGAGGTTCGGCTGTCTGGCGAAGATGTACACGATTTCTATGGTGTTCTCTCTGGTTCGATACAATTACATAAGATCCATCAGTCGCATTTTCTCGAACGGTTTCGGGAGTCCACAGCTTTGAAGACTTGGGCTGTAAATGGGCCCTGATGTGGTCTCCAATGTTCAAACGGGGCAATGATTTGACATTTCGATCATAGAACTTCTTGTTTCCCTGTTTGCTGTGAATGTGATGACCTATTACTTCTTGCAGGGGAACAACTGCTGGGGCTAACACTGATGACTCCACAGGGAGTAGCGTATGAAGCCATTTAGACAGAAGTTTCTCTGTAGCTGAGTAACCAGCTTCATCTGCTTTAGTACTTTTCTTGAAGGACCCATTGTAATTCAAGTCCCAAGATATTTTTACTCATGGACAATCTCGAGATCAGTGCCACTGTACTCAAAAGGAAAATTTACCTTGAGACACTTTGCATCTACTAAAAAATAAATACCTTGGTTTTTTTAATATTTACATCCAGTTGCCACTTGGAACAGTAATCATTTAAAGTGTTCAGGGATTTTTGGAGACCGGATGGCGTATCTTCCAATAAGATGGTGTCATCTGTATAAAAGGACAAGTAGTTTCACGTAACTGTAGAGTGGTCCAAAAACTTTTTTTGTCAATTTCAATTCGCGCACCCTCCTTTTTTGTGAGAAATGGAACAAAAACAATGCAGTTTAAATTTTATGAAAATCCAACAACTCTAAGTGGTCTCCCAAAGGCCTTCAAGTTTCATTGTTTTTTAACATTTTCGATCATATCGCCTATCCGCGATATCACATTTGGTTTCACACAAAATTATTACATATTGTTTACAATGATTAGCAAATTCACAACATTTGAGCTTAGATTTGAGACCACACACATTCAAAGTCATGAATGTTATGTTCAGTTTGGTAGTAGTTATACCTAGTTCACACGGCTGCTCTGTTAAGTTGAACAGAGCAGTTAGATCATTCGCCCCCATGGACCGGAGTACATCATCCTGGGTGTGTAATGGGGCCAAAGGGGGAAATTTTGGGCATAGTTAGTCATGCAGGGGGGAAAAGGAGATTGCCAAGGCATACTGGCATGTGGGTTGGGGAAGATATGACTAGGGTACTGCCTGGAGAACGGGCTCCCATTGATGTCGGCGACATGTGACTGTTGGGGGAATGGGGCTGGGGGACTTTGACTGCCATATCCAGGCGGTGGCTGGTCATACGAGGAGGGGTACCATGCAGACGTGATGGGCGGGTTCTGGGGAACTTGGGTCAGCCCTTTCGAGGCGAAGGGCACGTTTCTGGGTTCGACTGGGCTTCTTGTTCTTGGCCCTGACCCTAACACTGCTCTGTCGAGCTGGTTTCAGAGCTGAGGGCACATGTGTTCTGGTCGGGGTCAAGTTCTGTTTCGGTGGTGATCCTCTTTTGTCTTGCTGAGTGGCCTTCTTGGGGGAAGGAGTGGCATGTTGCCGTTTCCAGGTGCGCACCGAATCAACAGGGTGAAGACCATCCCTGTTAAGTAGTTTACCAAGGTACTTGATAGTTGGGTTATGCTCAACAAAGATGGTGTTACTCCCAGTGTCAGCCAGACGTTGGATTGCTACATTAATACTGTCAATTCCACTGTTAAGTGACTTACCGTCTAGGCGGTGAATTGCACCGGAAAGCAAAGTCAAAGTCAAAGAAATTTTATTTATCGTCGGTGTTACATTAACAGAAACACAAGCCTATTAAGGCTTTTACATCCGACTCTAAAACACTGCAAAAAGCAAAATTTTCCGAGTTTCAATCATCCTGCGCCTCATTGCCGTGTCCTCCTCCTGTCCTAACTAGCCTACCAAGAGCATTAATACAGGACGTAGAGCCCCAATCATCCATCCATCCATCTGGGCCCATAATCTGTTTGATTGGTGCAGCATTAACACTAAACAACAGGAAGAGAAGTTCTTTATTTCTCACCGGAGGGTTTGCTACAAGGATTGTGGTTCCACCTACTAGACACTCTTGAGATTATACAAGGATCCACCAGTGGCCTAAGCTATATTAACGCTGAGGTTGCATATAAGAACACAATTCTTACACTTATTTCGTGTAATAGCTCTCTTAGAGTAATCTGCATCTATTGAGTTTCAGCAAAACCAAAACTGTTAGAATCGGTTCCCACGAAATTCCCAGGGCCCTTTCAACAGGTAGGTTCGTGTCTAGGTTAGAAGATGGCACACTTTTAGCATGTTTCTCATTTGGTATCGTCAAAAGCACTTCATGCGAGTTGCTTATCCACTGGGTCGGACGAAAAAGTCCCTGACTAAGAAGGGAAGTCAATTGTTCAGCTTGTGAGATTCGGCACAAATAACGACAACTTCGTGTTGATGTTGAAAATACACGCATATCCATGACGATTTATTTCATGACAAAATGTGACACAACATGCTCATTATGTTGCTGACAGACTTGTACACAACGGAGTTTAACCTGTCGAAAACACAAAAAATAGGACTTTAGATATACAGCAGCATCTTTGTAACATCATTATTCAATCGATGCTAACAAACTTGGAGTATAAACTGATTTAAATTGATTTTACTTACAACTATCAACCTTCGTTCCAAAATCTGCCGTGGGCGGAGGTTGTAGAAATTGGTAAATAGTACACCCACCGAAAATTTAGCAGTGTAAACTGACAAGACGCCACCTGGCATAAATCGGCATAAAAATGCAAGAAAACAAAAGGCTGCAAAGCAGCAAACCCATGACAAGTCGTTGTAAACTCTACACAGCAAATTGTATGGCTTCACACTCCATGTCAACAGACTTTAATTATTCATCCATGTAGAAATGATCTGGCACTGTGCGCACGTTTCCACATCTTAGTCAGCAGCATAGTCCTTTGCACATTTGTGCAGATCAAGAATGGCACAGCTTGGCTTCCTGACATCTCCGAAAAGATGGATTGTCATTCGGTAAATTACAGTGGTTTCTTTTGGGTCACTGTCTATCCACCACAGGCAGTGCAGAACGTGTGTCGTCAGGGTTAATCTTGACCTGGTTGGACATCCCCTCGACATCTGCCATAAGGGCAATCTTGTGGTGCGGGAATTTTAATAGAATATCAATTAGTTTGTTTGTTAAGTCTGGTCCTTGACAAACCACATCATTCAAAGAAGTGCCTCGAAATTTCGCTGAGCAGTCAATCATATGCCACTCTTGTCTTTCTTTTTTCTAGGATGTACTACCGCATGGTGTGGCAATTACCACACCTTGCCATCTCCTCTTCTGATTTCTTCTTCAGGCATTCCCTTTGATATTACTGTGCAGGTTTTTTCAACAACCTGTTTGTAGTTTCTTCTAATTTTATCATTCTTGGCCAATTTTCTACCCGACAGGTCCAGCCTATACTTAACCTTAGTTGTCAGGCAACTGGGGCAAGCTAGCTTCTGTTTTGAAGGAAATGTTGAGGCAGTAGTTTTCATTTTCTTTGACTGTGGTACCTTCCCAGAAATCAATACCTTTCGGTTACATACAGACATTTCAGCTTTAAGAGCCTCGGGGTCATCCAGCTGCAAGAATTTCTGTCCATCTGATGGCTATTAATTGGACCATCTGGTGGCTATTAACTGGACCATTGATGGACCAATCCAAGACCGTCCTGGTCTCGTAAGGCTCTCTCGCTCTTGACTGACCCACTCTTAATTTCTTCCGGCCTCAGTAGATCCGGGTAGTTTTGGCCAATGATCAATCTTACGTTATCCGCCTGAGAAGCGTCTGCTATATGAATGTCTTGTAAGTGAGGCCACTTGGCACAATCCTCCTTTGAGGCACTACAAGATAGGCTAATATTTAGTCTTGGGAACGTTCAAACATTTTTAAGCTGAGAACTGAATCGTTTGTTATTTGGTGATTTTAACTGCAGGTCAACAATCTCGCACACAACAGTGCCAGTACAATAGACATGGACGATCTTGACTTCCTGTTCAGCTGGAGTTTGGTGGTGATATCTTCGGCAACAAGGCTGGAGTTAGCTCCGGGGTCGAGAAGAGCGTAGATGGTGAGAGTCTTTTCGGCCTCAACATTTGATTGCTGATATCTTGTGCAAACTTTCGGTATTTCTGCAGATGCAAATGGCATGTTGTCCACCATCAACTCAAATGGTATGCCATGTCTTGCAAATGTTATCTTGGACGCTTTAATTACGGCTGCTGCTGTCTTGCTTGCTAATCAAGCGATTTCTGGATATTTGGAATAACAGTCTACCATCACAAGGTAATCATGCTTACCATGCCTTGATGTCCTTCTTGGAGTTTCTGTTAGACATGGTACATACAATATGCAGACCAACACATTTATGTACATTTAAGGCAGTCAACAAAGAACATTTTTAGTACTGACTTGTACATAATTGGGCTGGTGCATCAGGGCACAAGACTACTATGATGCCACCTTGTGTTAGAATTATACTTTCTTAACACTCCCACTTAATTCTAAACACAGAATTATCTAACATCATAAAGCTGCAATCAATAATCACTACAGCATACATGATTATACAACAATACTATCGTTACATCATCATTCTTTAAAACATATATACCAAAGAATTATCCAGATCACAACTAGTACCTAAACTTGTACACAACGGAGTTTAACCTGTCGAAAACACAAAAAATAGGACTTTAGATATACAGCAGCATCTTTGTAACATCATTATTCAATCGATGCTAACAAACTTGGAGTATAAACTGATTTAAATTGATTTTACTTACAACTATCAACCTTCGTTCCAAAATCTGCCGTGGGCGGAGGTTGTAGAAATTGGTAAATAGTACACCCACCGAAAATTTAGCAGTGTAAACTGACAAGACGCCACCTGGCATAAATCGGCATAAAAATGCAAGAAAACAAAAGGCTGCAAAGCAGCAAACCCATGACAAGTCGTTGTAAACTCTACACAGCAAATTGTATGGCTTCACACTCCATGTCAACAGACTTTAATTATTCATCCATGTAGAAATGATCTGGCACTGTGCGCACGTTTCCACATCTTAGTCAGCAGCATAGTCCTTTGCACATTTGTGCAGATCAAGAATGGCACAGCTTGGCTTCCTGACATCTCCGAAAAGATGGATTGTCATTCGGTAAATTACAGTGGTTTCTTTTGGGTCACTGTCTATCCACCACAGGCAGTGCAGAACGTGTGTCGTCAGGGTTAATCTTGACCTGGTTGGACATCCCCTCGACATCTGCCATAAGGGCAATCTTGTGGTGCGGGAATTTTAATAGAATATCAATTAGTTTGTTTGTTAAGTCTGGTCCTTGACAAACCACATCATTCAAAGAAGTGCCTCGAAATTTCGCTGAGCAGTCAATCATATGCCACTCTTGTCTTTCTTTTTTCTAGGATGTACTACCGCATGGTGTGGCAATTACCACACCTTGCCATCTCCTCTTCTGATTTCTTCTTCAGGCATTCCCTTTGATATTACTGTGCAGGTTTTTTCAACAACCTGTTTGTAGTTTCTTCTAATTTTATCATTCTTGGCCAATTTTCTACCCGACAGGTCCAGCCTATACTTAACCTTAGTTGTCAGGCAACTGGGGCAAGCTAGCTTCTGTTTTGAAGGAAATGTTGAGGCAGTAGTTTTCATTTTCTTTGACTGTGGTACCTTCCCAGAAATCAATACCTTTCGGTTACATACAGACATTTCAGCTTTAAGAGCCTCGGGGTCATCCAGCTGCAAGAATTTCTGTCCATCTGATGGCTATTAATTGGACCATCTGGTGGCTATTAACTGGACCATTGATGGACCAATCCAAGACCGTCCTGGTCTCGTAAGGCTCTCTCGCTCTTGACTGACCCACTCTTAATTTCTTCCGGCCTCAGTAGATCCGGGTAGTTTTGGCCAATGATCAATCTTACGTTATCCGCCTGAGAAGCGTCTGCTATATGAATGTCTTGTAAGTGAGGCCACTTGGCACAATCCTCCTTTGAGGCACTACAAGATAGGCTAATATTTAGTCTTGGGAACGTTCAAACATTTTTAAGCTGAGAACTGAATCGTTTGTTATTTGGTGATTTTAACTGCAGGTCAACAATCTCGCACACAACAGTGCCAGTACAATAGACATGGACGATCTTGACTTCCTGTTCAGCTGGAGTTTGGTGGTGATATCTTCGGCAACAAGGCTGGAGTTAGCTCCGGGGTCGAGAAGAGCGTAGATGGTGAGAGTCTTTTCGGCCTCAACATTTGATTGCTGATATCTTGTGCAAACTTTCGGTATTTCTGCAGATGCAAATGGCATGTTGTCCACCATCAACTCAAATGGTATGCCATGTCTTGCAAATGTTATCTTGGACGCTTTAATTACGGCTGCTGCTGTCTTGCTTGCTAATCAAGCGATTTCTGGATATTTGGAATAACAGTCTACCATCACAAGGTAATCATGCTTACCATGCCTTGATGTCCTTCTTGGAGTTTCTGTTAGACATGGTACATACAATATGCAGACCAACACATTTATGTACATTTAAGGCAGTCAACAAAGAACATTTTTAGTACTGACTTGTACATAATTGGGCTGGTGCATCAGGGCACAAGACTACTATGATGCCACCTTGTGTTAGAATTATACTTTCTTAACACTCCCACTTAATTCTAAACACAGAATTATCTAACATCATAAAGCTGCAATCAATAATCACTACAGCATACATGATTATACAACAATACTATCGTTACATCATCATTCTTTAAAACATATATACCAAAGAATTATCCAGATCACAACTAGTACCTAAACATAAAAAAGCAATCAAGATTCAAGAGTACAATAGAAACTAAAGAAAGACACACATAAGCAACTACACAAACACAAGTGCATTTTACCGCACATTTAAGTCTGCAAAACACACAGTCCAATTTCAGACCCGAATTTTTCAAACAACCGCTTGTTTTAAAGGTTTGGTCAAAATGCGAGCTTTCATGTTTTCCGTATTACAGTAATGTACTTTAACAGGTCCATCTAGTATGCACTTTCTAATATAGTGATACCGAATGCCAATGTGCTTTGTTCTGGCATGACCAATAGGATTCTTCAAGATGGCAATAGCAACATCGGCCATGCCAAACTTTTCAAGCATGCTTTCAGTGTATGTTTTCTGATGTAAACATACAGACTCTTCTCCCAGTGACACGTCATTAATCCCCAGCATGAAATGCAGTTTTCCCATGTCTTTTATCTTGAACCTGTTCTTGAACAGGTCCTTTTATCCTTGACATGTCCTCAGCTGTTTTTGTTGCTATGATTAAATCATCAACATACACAGCGACGATTGTCAGCCTTCCATGTTTCTGACAAGTGAAAACACATGGATCAGCAGCACTCTGAACAAATCCAAGTTGCACCATGTAATCACAAAAACATTATTCGAGCACCGTGGCGACTGCTTCAGTCCATACAAGGACCTCTTCAGTTTACACACTATATGTTCTTGTCCTGCAACGACGTAACCATCTGGCTGCTCCGTGTAGATATCTTCTGTCAGACTAATTAAGAAATGCAGTCTCTACATCCATCTGATGCAAAATCAGATCATTTTGTACTGCAAATGCAATCAGTGACCTAATAGATGCAAACCTCACAATTGGTGAAAAGGTTTCACTGTAATCCATTCCATACTTCTTTGAATAGCCTTTAGCAACTAAGTGACTCTTGAATCGATCGGCTCTTCTGTCACTGCCTTGCTTCACTTTGAAAACCCACTTGCAACCAACTGGCTCTCTGTTGGCTGTAATTCGACCAAATCCCAGGTGTCATTTTCCATTAATGACCTGTACTCAGCGTTGGCTGACTCCTTCCATTCCCTGGCATGTTCACCGGACAAAGCTTCTGCCATCGTCTGGGGCTCGGCAACTCCCCTTGCATTTGCAACGTGACACATTTTAGAGTCAACACTTGTTAAATCAGCAAACTTGTCATACCCATATCTTACAGGAGCATTCACCTGTCGAGCAGATTTCCTGGGCATTTCCTTCTGATCTGGTTTTGACTCCTCAGTGTTTTGATCCTGATCACTATCATTGATCAGATTTCTGGTTGATCCAAAATCAGTTTCATTGAACACTACTACATCCCGCCGAATAGGTCTGTCTCCAGCTGGTAAGAGTTGCTTGTCTGTTCGCGGCAGTCCATCTTTGAGGATTCTACTCATTAGTAGCTGTGCAGGGGAGTATGGTAGTCCTGCGATGGGGGTATTCCTGTAGATGAGGAGAGACATGAGGGGATCTTTGTTTTCATGATGGGCCTTCTTGAACAGATTCTTCACCATTCCTACAAATCTCTCGCTCTGCCCATTGGATTGTGGGTACCTTGGGCTACTTTTCACAATTTTAAAGTCCCATTCCTTGGCAAATTCCACAAGCTTGTAACTTGCAAATGACATGTTATGAGCAATAAGCACGTCACATAAGCCATGGCGTGACAAAATGGACTTCAGAGCATTGATGACTCCTTGTGCAGTTTTGCGTGGGAGGAGTGCAACTTCTGGGTATTTTGAGAAATAGTCCACTACAAGCAAATAATCTTTCCCTTCATACTCAAAAATGTCCGCTCCCACTTTCTCCCAAGGTTTCTGGGGCACTGCATGTACGATCAGTGGCTCTCTGACATTCTTTCTGCGGTAGGTGGCGCACGTCACACACTCACTTACTACCCTCTCGATGTCCCACCCAATACCTGGCCAATACATCACATCAGCTGCACGAGCTTTGCATTTGGTGATGCCTATATGACCCTCATGCAGCTTGGCAAGCATTGTGGGTCGCATTGCCACAGGCACAACCATACGCTCGTTGAAAAATACTATGTCATCGTCTTGATGGATTTCATCCCTCATTGACCAATATTGTTGAACTTCCTTCGGGCGATTGTCCTTGTATTTAGGCCATCGTGACTCAATCAGACTGGTTATCTTCTGCAATTCTTTGTCCATCTTCCTAGATTCTTTAACTTCTGATAACTTCTCAGGCATTGCAGGTAAAGTTAGACCACTTTGTTGTTTTCATCTGTATTTTTCAGAGTCGGTGCATGTGTGTGAAAGTATCTTTGGATTTTTTCAAAATGTTTGCGAGACAATGTGTCTTTAATGAATTTGTTAGATATAATAGTGCTGGGCAGTGTGACCAATAGTCCTCAGTGTGCTAGATCACTGAGAGGACATTCTTCTTCAGTATCATATTGATATTCTTCCTCTCTCTTGGAAATGTTGATACCCGACGGGCGACGGTCCAGTGAGTTGTGGCCTTCCATGCTCTAGAACTAAGTGAGTGTCTTGTAATATAGAAGAGATAGAGGTGGCTGCAATCTCTTGTTGCTTCAAAGGTGTGGATGTCACGAGACTGCTGAGAGGAAAGTCATCCTCTGTATCATAGCCTGACCCATCGTTTCCAAGTGTGATATTGCTCCCTGTGCAACCATTGGAATCAATGGGCATGTAATGAACAATATCACTTCTCAGCAGATTAACACTTGTTGAATCAACTTCTTCTACTTTATGTGACTCAATGGCAACATCATATAATTGTCGACATCATCTCCCTGCAGATCAGAAGTTCCTGTCTTATTTTGTGGTCCTTGTGGTCCAGATGCAACATTGAATTTGCTAACTTCACCTCCCTGGAAATGTAGCTTGTTTGCACTGTATACATGTATTACAGTTCCAAGGTTGAATTATTCTGAGCTTTAATCACCCACCTATTTATTTAAAAATCATCATTATGGAAATTTCTACAGAAATGGTTTTACATATTTCTTGTTGCAAAGGATCAGTTTGGGCTGATGTGTAAGAATACACACCTAAGCCCACACTGGTCCTCTGTTAGTTAGACACACATACAAACACTATGGTCCTTGAGGGTCAAAACGTGTCAGCCACGCCCTGGTCCCTCTGTCCTAAAATAAGCCCTAAAATTATGAGAGTGGAAAATGAAGTCCACCTGGATACACACTGGTCATCCGCTGAAGAAACTGCTTGGTCCTCCAAAGGATATGGCCTGAAACATTACCAGAGTCAGATACATGGCCAATTGTGCAGCGTACGTAAAACGTACGTTGCTCTTTCTTGCGTATTTCGTACGTAAATCAGTTGTTTTCATGTATGAATTACGTACGTAAATTTACGTACGTAAAACATGCGTAAATCTTCGTATGGATTTCATACGTATAAAGTTGGTTTTTGGGGCATTAATTTGATTTTTTTGCTGATTTTTTTTCACATACGCCAATACAAGGTCTAATCTTAAACCATGTGTGATAACCATATTGCACTAAAATGGACAAAATAACTGAAAAGTGCCTGTGTGAAATTTGTATGAATTCGTACGAAAACCTACGTACGTTCTACGGATCGGCTCTTTTTTGTGAGTTTCGTATGTAGAATTTTCGTACGCTGCACAATTGCTAGTGTAGGGGATAGCGGGGCACAGTGAGACACTTTTTTTATTTTCAAGTGTTCCAAAATGTTGACAGCAACGAGTGAAATGAGATCAGGTCCACATTATAGATAATGACGTTGAGTATATTATCCAGTAGTTTCAGGTTCCTACCTTTTACAGGTTTGGAGAAAGTTTGAGTTATGTCGATGCTGGTTAAGTGTCTCACTGTGCCCCGTGGGCGGGGCACAGTGAGACAGCAGGCGGGGCACAGTGAGACAGGGCATCTGCTGCCATAACCGCGGATCCTCAGGACCTGCGGAATTGTTCTATCAATTGTTGCTAAACAGACTACTGTACTCTAATAAAAGCAGCTGGCTAGGTGATTTTTTAGGTCCGTTTTTGAGCATGTTTCGAAACTTCATTGCAGAGGACACATGCACGACTTATTTAACCTGCCGCACCTGTTACACACTAATCAAAATTCTTTTCTGATGCTTCCCTTCGGATATGACTCACTAAAATCAGTAGTTTGTAGCAGGCATTTTGTTTTTAATGGTGAATTGTGAGCTATGCATTACATTCAGGTCATTTGGAGTGTAATTTGTGATGTCTCACTGTGCCCCGCCTCAAACTATCTCACTGTGCCCCATGCATCTCTCTAGAAAATTTTTTAATCCTGAGGACCGGATGTATGCATTGTTGATCATCATCTCACTAAACTAAGACAAATAATAAAGGTTTGAAACCCTGGCAATTGATTTGCATCAAACCATTTTTCTTGGGAATTATAACAAAAAGTCATTTTGCAAAATTATTTACTTTTGATGGTTGAAAACCAAAATATTGAAATTCCACTCTCGATATGCTGTGTAGGCATTCAGGATATAGGACAGTCCCTCACTTACTTAATTTTTGTACTATACAAAAGAGGATTGATCACTTTCGATTTTCTTTCTATGGGTATTTGCAGCGTCTCTTATTTCTTTTCTGTATTGTCGACTTTTAACAATGAGGTCAGCTTGTTTTTCTTGTGACCTGTTCGGAGTTAAAAGCTCTATGATATGCTTGTCTAGCTGCTTTGGTAGCATCACTAAGTTCAAATTAAAAAGTACATTTCGGTTTTGGTTTCCTGGAATAGGCGTTTGACATAGTTTTTTGACCAATAGTGTCCTTTGCACTAGTTAGTCAATATTCATATATTCAGCTTTGGAGAGTATATCTCTAACTTTCTCGCGATCTATGTTACTGGCAAATTCAGTGCACCTGTCATGAGACCATTTACCAATAATGGCAACAGCAGGTTGCTGCTGCGAGTTGCAAGAACCATTTGTGGGGGCGCACTGGGCGTCGATGTGTACTCGGTCTCCAGTAGGAACTGTATTGCACAGTGTTTATCAGAAAAAAGTGGGTTGAAGATCTGGACATCAAAGCTTTTCAGACCGTGCAACAGTGTGCAGAACCAATTACATAATCAAGAGGGAGTCATCAGTCATTGTGGCTTTCCCTATATACCTATCTCTACCAGCTCTACCATTGAAGATGACTAATGAGTGATTTCTGCAGAGCTCAACCAGTGCCTCTCCAGTTGTGGAAATTTCCTCTGTATCCACGTCCACGATAATTGTAAGAATTGTTCGAAGTGGAAGACGAAGGGTTGAATCTTGACCTGGCATTTTTTAACTCAACCGCTGCTTGTTAGCGGGATAACAAACTTTGATCAAAGGTAGAGCTGCCTTTCTGAAGCATTTCATAGGTTTTCGCAACCTCTTTATTAAATGACAACTTCACCACAAGCGATGTGAATTTTAACAGCCTTGAAGGGGTTATTGCACAAGAGGACTGGGATCGTCCGTTCCCAGGACGGGGGGTGCCCATTGATTGGGCGGGGCGTGATTGTATCGTATTAGTTAGACGAGCAGAGCCGTCTATAGTATTACCGGATCGAGTCATTATCCGGGTTTCAAATCACGGGTCAATGAGTGCACATCTCGTTCTCGTTCATGGGCTGCAAACGTCTCAATAATTCATTGCTTACCTGCCCAAACACTCATCTCAACTATGAAGATGCGACATGCTGATCCTGAAGCATTTCCTATACTTAAATCCCTCATATGGGCCCCCTATTGAGGCCCCTCACATGGGGCCTCCTAAAATGGGCACCCTTCAAATGGGGCCCCCTCACATGGGGCCCCCTCATACGGGGCCCCCTGAAAAGGGACCTCATTGTAGGCTACTGTAATTGCCCCCCTCAAACACTTCTGTTGCATATATACCCGGCAACCGCCGCCTTGCCCCCCCCCATTAGTAATTGAACGTGGTGAAGTATTGCCCAATCAAAATCTCAAAACAAGGTTTTGCCTTGCGTATTATGTAACACAGGCGATCATTTAGTCCATGTGGGACAGCATAGGCGATCCATTCAATCTCCACGTGACCTCAAGTTAATTACCTAATTCCTGTACCAATCACATGGGTGTACTCGCTTACTAGGGATATTGTATAAGGCCTGATAATGAACCCTACATCGCCTTCCGACAATCACCGCCTGCCTGCTGTTCGTCTTGCATATGGAAATATGCTCCCATCTAGTTGGGCTAGGGGCTGATGTAGGTTGGGCGTGCTGGCTGGGAACCTCTCATACGTGCTGTCTGTTTCTTCTGAGCTGACGACCATTATTGTATTGTATCACGTAAAACCGAGGGTTGTCCGTTTTCTCCACAACGACAGCAGGTTCCCACACACCGCGAACTGGGTGTTGCGTCCTGACCTTTTGCCCAACATAGAGGTATATGATTTGAGACATTTATTATTACTCCCTTTCGGGCGCGCTAGTCGGAAGTGGAATTTCTGGGCCTCTTGCCTGGTAAGTTGTTAGTCCCTGACCTGGTCTTGGTCTCTCAGGGAGTTTTTCACTCGACTGGTGATAGTGGTCTTGAGTTTACGCCCTAGCAGCAATTCTGCGGGGCTGGGCAGCCGATGCGATAGTGGTGTGGCGCGCAGATGTAGTAGGGCAAGATTGGCATCCGTACCAGTTTCTTTTGCCTTTGTCAGGGTCGCCTTCACTGTCTGTATCTGTCGCTCAATGAAGCCGTTCCCCTGGGGTCGCCTTGGGGATGATGTCGAATGGTCAAAACCCCATGATTTTGCAAACTTCCTGAATGCCTTGTAGTGTCGTATTGGGGTCTGTTATCGCTCACCATAGTCATCATAGTCATAATCATCATAGTTTTGTTCAAGTGAGTGCACATTCTTCTTCTGTCTACAAACAGTTTCAAAAAATGTCCTCACCCTTGGCTTTTGCCTCGACTTCTTTAAAGGAAAGTGTATTGACTTCTTTCTGACTCTGTGTGTGCGACTTAAGCATCTGTCTCTAATCTTCTCTGTGTTCGTGTAGGTAACATTTCTCAATGACCTGGGTAAGGGTCAAATCTTCAGACCACAATTTGTCCTTGAGCGCAGTGGATTTTACCCCAACTGACACTGCTTGCCTAACTGAACATCCAATGTAGTACCAGGAGTTGGATGTGGTGGTGGTTGTTGTGTTGACAAGGGAACGATGAATGATGGAGGAGTTCATGTGGATTCTGTATGATGGAGATTCCAGGAGGCAGAAGTGGTTACAGTGGTTCCTTGATGTGGCTGATGTCGATGCTGTTGGTGCCGTAGGTCTGGGTAGTATGGACACAGGCAGTTGGCGGCGGCCACTGCCAGCCTGTCTCGAGGTGTCTGCTGGCAGATGGAACTGGTGCTGGGGAGCATCTAATAGAAATGTATTTTATTTTTTATCAGAAGTGTATTTTCAGCTGAAGCTGAAGAGTTTATGCATTCTATCACTAATTTTTTTATAAAAATAAAATACTTGCTATGCTAATGGTAAACCAACTACTGCTGAATGCATTTGTAAATGTTAGAGAAAGACTAATGACTTATGAAAAAGAGATTGTAATGTTGTTGTGTGATGTGATGATGCAGCAAAGGGAAGACACCTCAGGAAGCACCTCCTTCGTGTTTCTTCTGCTCCTGCTTCTCCATCCTGGCTCTCTTCTCCTCTGCCAGCCACTCATCATAAGTTGAGTCACTGGTAGCACGGCAGTACCACTTCCCGAAATACTGATGATGACGTGTCTCAGTGTTCCGTGGTTGTTCACACTTTGAGCAGGTCATCACCTCTGCCTTTCTCACATATTTCTACACGATGACTCCCTGTTTGGCCATCTTCATTTTGTGTCGCATATGGTAGCGCTGTTTTCTGGTCAGGATCTGGCAGAGGGGCGGGTACAGAAACAGAAGAGGGACCAGGATGTATAAGGATGAATCCAGCAGGCAGAAGTGGTTGTGCAGGCAGTGGTTGTGCAGGCAGAAGTGGTAATGCAGGCAAAATCGTTGCTCCCGTGATGTTGATGCTGTTGGTCGGGGGAGAATGGGCACAGGCATTCGACGCCGGCCAGTTAGAGTCTGTCCAGAGGTGTCTGCTGGCAGATGGAACTGGTGCTGGGGAGCATCTGCAGCTTGCCTGGTCAGGGAAGGGGCCACGGGGGACGGAATCACCTTTGCTGTCGCAGATGCTGCATGACCGTCTGCTCACGTTTCTTTGCGGTCTTGTACCACTGCGGCAAGGTGGTGTTATGATGTCGTGCAGCTGGATGGTTGTTGCACGAATGATGGTGGGGCAGTTCATCAACAACTTGACGATGTTTCCGTATTCCCTGCAAATCAGACTCCACCTGGAAATGGTACGCCTCTGTTCCTTGACGGGTGACGGGTGGCAGTCATAGAGTCTTGAGATGCGGGCTTCCATGCAGTGGTTTGCGTCCGGCAACTGTGCAGGCCCTGCGTTTTCACCCAAGAAGCATCTGAAAGATGAAAGGAAAATTTAAGGTTAGGCAGGAATAGCATCTAGGGGAGACTGCGGTTGGTGGTGACAGGATCAGATTGTCACATTGCGTAGCTGAAGCATGCAACTTGCAACTCTGGCAGTTTCTGCACAACAAAAGGGGAGCAACATAAATCTATCCAGGAATATGAAATTTGGTAGCCTAATATTACATGATTTGAGACATTTATTATTACTCTTTTAGCAGGGCAGGATGTCACACAATGGGGACAGGTTTTAATTTTCATAAAGAATATTTTCTAGTTAAAGTAACCTTATGCAAATTAGGTCATCACCTCTGCCTTTCTCGCATATCTCTTCACGACGACTCCCTGTTCGGCCAGCTTCATCTTGCGTCGCATGTGGTAGCGCTGTTTTCTGGTCAGTTCTGCTTCGGGTTCAGGCAGAGGGGCGGGTTGTGGTACAGAAACAGAAGAGGGACCAGGAACCGAAGGAAAGAGGAATGAGGGAGTTGGTTGCGGCTGCTGTACAAGGATGAATCCAGCAGGCAGAAGTGGTTGTGCTAACGCAGGCAAAAGCGGCTGCTCCCTTGATGTTGATGCTGTTGGTTGCGGGAGAATGGGCACAGGCATTAGACGCCGGCCAGTTAGAGCCTGTCCCGAGGTGTATGCTGGCAGATGGAACTGGTGCTGGGGAGCATCTGCAGCTTGCCTGGTCAGGGAAGGGGCCACGGGGGACGGAATCACCTTTGCTGTCACAGGTGGAGCCGATGCTGCATGGATTCCTTGCTGCAGGACCGTCTGTTCGCGTTTCTTGGCGGTCTTGTTGTTCCGCTGCAGCAAGGTGGTGTTGTTGATGTCGTGCAGCTGGAGGGTAGTGGCACGAATGATGGTCGGGCAGTTCATCAACAACTTGACGATGTTTGCATAATCTCTACAAATCAGACTCCACCTGGAAATGGTGCTCCTCTCTTTCGAAACGGGTGACGGGTGGCAGTCATAGAGTCGTGAGATTAGGGCTTCCATGCAGCGGTTTGCATCTGACCACTGTGCAGGTCCTGCGTTTTCACCTAAGAAGCATCTGAAAGACAAAAGAAAAATCGTTGGGCAGGAATAAAACAAAAATGATATAGGGGAGACCGGGGCTGGTGGTTACAGGGGCAGGTTGTCAAATTGTTTAGCTTTTAAAAGCATGAAACGTGTAACCCTGCCACTTTCTGCATAACAAAAGGGGAGAAACATAAATTTGAGATCAAATTTGCTTTTTGGACAAGAGTCGTTGATAAAGTCACAATCAGTTTCAGCAGCAATAATATCATCAAGAGCAGTAAAGTCATCTAGATTCCCGTTTCTGGCGTTAAAATCCCCAACAAGCAGCAGTGATACATTATTAAGCTTTGATACAATTTGCATGCAATCATCATATCCAAAAAGTAATACTTCTGAGGTTTCCGGAGGGACATATTATTATTATATCATTTATTCGCCACATAGTAGCATACAATTTAACATAAAAGTATAAATTAATTAAAAAGTGGTAAAAACAAGCATAAAAGAAAATAAAATAAAAAATAAAATGAGGTAACTAAAAATCTCGAACGAAAAATTACACTAATCATCCCACACAGAGACTTTCAATAATAACATTATATTCCTTTTTACTAAGTGGAGACTCACTCCTTCATGATAATGACACCTCTTACAATGCTGTCATGAGCTACATCTTCCTCGTTAAAACTATCCAACCAAGGAGCAGCATCAAACTCTGCTCCATATTACAATTTAACATGCCCTGTCTACAAGTCGACCGCTATTTGCTGCCACCTAGGGTGCAAAATTCGCTAGCTCCTGTGAGCGGTCAACAGAATTTCGATCTCTAGAAGAAACCAGGACAGTGTGGAAGAAACCAGGACAGTTTCATCATTTAGTGATGGTCTAGTTTATTTCCAAAAACTCTGCAAATGTCTAATCTGACTTTGGTTGGCTTCAATTTTAAGCAGGCAGCTTGTAAATACCAAAATAAGTTGGAACTATTTTTTATCATGGAGAATGTATATATTGTAGCTCACATATATTGCCAGTATAGAGGGGGCCACTTGTAGCATGGACTAGACATTTTGCTGAGTGTAACACGGCTTTTATGAAATTGTGAATTATATTGTTGTCCAAGTTATTAAATCTCCATAAAGTAACAGAATAAATACGAATGAGCATTTTTGATATCACAAAGCAAAAACATTGGCTTTGTTTGGACATGTGAATAAGTGAGAATGCATTCTTTTTGGACCCTTTTCTGACCACAATTTAACATGCACTAAATGGCATAAGTAGATTGAATATCATCAAACTTCTGATGAGTAAAATCATCCCTTTCACAGGCAATGTGTATGCTAAAGTTTCAAAACTTTCTTTTTGTCTCATGATTTCCAAACATTTTCATTCAAAGCAGTGGACTGGATATTTGCCAGCAACCATGCTTTGTGAAAGTAGTTTGGCGTAGTAATATGGACAGCTGTTGTGCGACCTGATCTGGTGATCTGTCCAAAACAGATCAAATTATTGGTGACCCAATTCGACAGTAACATGCCTATAATTCAAACCAAGCCTAGATCTTGATACAATAGCATTTCGAAGATGGATGATATTACAAGATTATCTGATCTCAGATTTTTCACAAAAAATTTATGAAACCTCTGGTGAAATACCATATCAAGTGGCATACAATCTCCATTAAATGGAAGAAATCTACTATGGGTTATGTCACAAAATGAGCAAGAAATTCCAATGGCCACTGTAGATGCCGTGGAGCGGCAAACATATCCAGAAGTAGTCGTCCCAAATCAGCAATGCTATTTCAATGGAGAGAGAGGTTCCTTTGCATCACAATATGATGCACCCTCTGCCACTCTAATGTGGCAAATGTACATGTAAAATGTAAATGTAGGAATTTTTTAGGCAGTAGAAATTGGCTTTCCTTTGCTACAAACTTAGTGGATGTGATGAAATTTACACTGACAATGCCATTTTCCAAAATGAAAAAATTTTTGCTGCCACTTATAAGCAATAATTACTCATTTATCAGGTCATGCCAATGTATCTTTTGCATTGGGTGTACTCACTTATTTGGTAGCACTTTTCCCTTTTCATATTTGTCAGTTAAAAATAGTTGATTGCATATCTTTCAAAGTTTACACGTACATTCTGCAAGGTCTAGGCTATATCATATCATGAACTTGGTGGATTATTTCACTTGAGTGTTGAGCTCTGAGCAAATTAATCCAGGAGTCACAGGGGTGTACTCATTTACTGGGGATACTGTATATATGATCATGAAATGCTAGAGAAAAGTGATTATAGAATAGGAATTCCAAAATAGCCAAGAGCTTGAGCTGGAAGCATTACACACTATAAGAAATTAAATGTTAATTTGAGCAGCATTATTGTCAAAAAGTATGGATGGTTAGCTTGACTAGACAGGAGCATAATTTTCATGAAAAAAGGGGGGGGACACGCGGTGACACAGTAGGAATCGGCTGTCGGATCCGCGAATAAACAGTCAGTCAGGATTTCTTACATCGAAGAATTCCAACTTTGGTGCGAAGTGGTACCTTGCCCGAGCAGAAAGGAGTAGAACATGTCTCTCAGAACTTCTCCCTTCCAAACTTACTCCAAGGGCCATAACCACAAGACATTTTGATTTTACACTAAGTAAATATATTTATGTCCCCCCGGGGTAAAATGTGTAGGCGGGACATGTCCCCCCATCCCCCACTCAATTACCCCCTTCAATTACCCCCATGTGACTAAGGCTCGATGTTTTGTATTTGTGCGCTCAGTAGGCTACTTAATACAGAAGAAGAATACAACAATGAGGGGAAGGATTAAAATGGCTGATAAAGAGATTTACACTGAAAATTTAGGATTCCCCGCCTGGCGTTTGAACCCATGCAAGCAAAGACATTCAGTGGATCAGGCACCTAAGCCACTTTGCCACCTAGCTGTTTGCTTCTGTCTCTTCCTTTCTTCGATCCCTGTGTATTTTTTGGTAATTCATTTAACATGAGCGGATCAAACTGATTTTAAGTTATATATATATATATATATTATTTTATTCACAACGGCATATCAACAAGATACATGTGTGATGATGAAATAGACAACTACAAAGGAAGACAGAAGATATATATTATACAACAGAGAGGGATAGTTACTATAAACTATGTCTAAAAAAGAACAATGAGATACAAATTAAATAGATCAAAATTGATAAAATAACATTAATACTGTGATAAAAAAGCACCATTTTGATAGTTATACATCCATGAACTAAAATCAAACACAATGATAGCGATGCATAATTAATTAATTCAGTGTCAATCAAGAATTTTATAAGTAATTTGAAAATTTTTAATTCTGCTAGTTAGTGGGAGTTACGTTGTAATTTTTACTTAGACTCCCATTGTTTTTGTATTGTTCACATGTTGTTCTTTTGAATAAATCAAATCAAATCAATGCATGTAATGGAATAAATTATGAACTAAAATCAACCACAATGATAGTGATGCATGTAATGGTATAAATTACAGTAAAAGGATAACTTGGCACAGCGATATTTAAAGAGAATGTATATACAAAATACTAGGTGCATATATTCACTTTAGCAGCCATCGGCTTCAATAATCAGCAAAGCACCACAAATTTAGAGCACCACATTGGACATACAATTAAATATCATCACAAAGCATATATACACAGTCACCATGACAACAATAGCTATGCAAATATATATACAAAAGGAACAATATACTGCCATGTCATGCAAGTACCACACGTTCAGTGCCTATGGCCACTCGCGATTTGTGCAATGTTTATATAATTAGAAGATAGACATAAGGTCTTGTTTAGACAATGTTATCAGTTTTCAAGATATTAGCTAAAAATTTTGCAAGTCCAAAATTCACTTCAGAGCTTTTGTCAGTCAGTATACGTAGAAACTGCTCATTTTGATGAAGCACAAGAAAATTATCAATGTGCTGAGAGGCAATTACAAAAAGATCGGATCTAAGAGAGCTCCACTTTTCACAAATCATGAGGCAATGGAATTCATCTTCAATCATATTCAAGTTACATCTTTTACATACACGTTCGTCTGCCACAACGTATGGCCGTTTGTGCCTACCTAGTTCTATGTGAAGGTTATGAGAACTTAATCGGAATCTGGCAATACTCTGATAGAGACATTTTGGGAGATTGATGTTTAGGTATGGCTCAAGACGAAGGTCTTTCTTAAATAATTTATATGTTCTAAGCTTTGGGTTTTTACAACTGTCGTTTACTTCAGCTAGCATTTTTATTTGTGCTTGTTCATATAAATTTGACACTAATCTATTTACATTGGCATCATCATTGATATTTTGATTTTGATTTCCCGAGATCTGTTGAACCCTTACGAGCCAGCAAGGCTGTTTCTTTACCAGTAATGATTTCTGTATTTCATAACACTCATTAAGCAGAATGGGACAATTGCCCAATCTTAACCTTTCCAAGTATTTTACAGCAGATACCTGTTGTCTGCAAAGTAGAGGAAAACGTCCAGTGTCAGCTAGCACTGCTACAGTGGAGGTTTGAAGTCTGACACCAAGAAGATTTTTCAAAAACTGCAGTTGGATTTTCTCCAGGACAGCTATTTCTTTCATTGAGAACCATATTTCGCTGTGATAATCCAGAATAGGCATAATATGAGAATCAAACATTTTGAGATAGACTTTTGCTGGGAGATATCCAACAGTCGATTTCACACGCTCTTTGAGTGCATGCATTGCCTTTTGCGCCTGAGTTGCGAGATGGTCATGCATTTTTTCATAAATTTTGCCTGTGCTACTGATAATATGTCCCAGATATTTATACGACTCAACTACCTCTATACTATCACCATCTATTGAAAAGTCATAAGAAGTGTCATTTGTTGCCTTGCGTCTACTTGGCTGTACTACCATTATTTTACTTTTTTCTGAGTTGATCAACAAGTGCCATTTCCTACAGTAAGATGCAAGGTTATCTAACAATTTCTGCATTTCCGATGCACTGCCAGAGACTAGCACAAGGTCATCTGCATATAGAAGATGAGTGAATACAACATTGTTGATTTTAATACCACTGCTTTTGTCCAAGTATTCATTCATATCGGATAGAAATAAGTTAAACAGTTTAGGACTGACAATACCACCCTGGAGAACACCGTGGGTACTATCAATATTTGATCCAAGTTGACCCTGCCATCTAACTCTAGCACCTGATTTAGAAAACATGCTTTGAATCACATTTAACAACCTGCCTCCATAACCCTTTTTAATTAATTTGTAATACAGGAAAGTGCGGTTTACAAAGTCGAATGCCTTGGAAAAGTCAACAAAAGTAATGAACAGTGGTTTTTTCTTGTGCTTGTGGTAAGACATTAATGTGTCTATAATAAATACATTGTCACTGGTTCTACACCCTTTACAGAACCCAAATTGGTATGGATCAACAGAATTTGTTGCTTCCTCCTGAAAAACTAGTCTTGTATTGACAATTGATTCGAAAATCTTTCCCATACACGCCATTAAAGTTAATTTGCGATAATTATCTGGTTCACTCTGACTGCCTTTTTTATGCAAGGGCTGGATAATTCCTTCTGCCCATTTATCAGGGTAAATACCTTTCTCCCAGATATAGTTAAACGTTATAGTCAGAGGCTCTGTTAGATAATCACAGAGATATTTATAGAACTCATTACTTATACCATCAATTCCAGGAGCTTTACCAGATTTAAGATGCCTAAGTTCAGTTTCTACCTCATGCATGGTGATAGGGGCATCAGTGATAAATGAAGTAACATGTGGCATACTGTTGTATGAATTCATGAAATGCTCTACTTCATTTAAAAATTGCATGTCAAATTTCTCCTGAGCAACCACTGGTGGAGACTGAATGCCTGAGAAGTAAGTCTCAAATGCATTTAGGGTTATATTAGTGGTGAATGTGACTGTATTATTTCTTTTTAAACTCTCCCAAAATTTCCAGTATTCCTGAGGATTATTAATTTCAATAGTACTTAACTCTGTCTTTATACTATTCTGATATACTCGTTTCTTTCTTTGCAAAGTCGAACGATATTCCCTTTTTAAAGAGTTGTATTCCACAAAGTTAATTGAAGAGTTTAAATCATGCTTCGAGAAATCATTGACTTTTCGTTTAAGAGACTTGCATTCAGTATCGAACCATTCATTCTTTGGAAATGTATCGGAGGCTGCCCTCAGATATTTCTTCTTAAAATTTTTTGAAATGGCCGATTCTAGTAAGCTATATAGTTCAGTGACAGCTTTGTCTACACCTGTATTGGAAACAATACAATCCATGAATGTGTCATAAAGTGACAAACATTGGACATCCGTCAATGTTGGCATTAAATTAGCTGCTTTTTGCAAATCAAATTTATATCTATAAAATTTCATATTTGAAGCCCGTAGAGAGTCGTGTACACTTGACTTGGAAGTTTGAGCCAACTCATCAGAGTTGATGAGTTTTAAAGAAAACAACAGGGGCTTATGGTCTGAATCACTGTTAAGAGGGTCAATACTAAAATCACATAGGTTCTGATAAATCTGTGCATCGCATATTAGATAGTCAATCAAACTTTTACCATTTGCAGTGTAACAAGTAAAGGTCCCTGTGCTTCTATTCCTATCAAAATAGCCATTCATAATTCTCAAGTCACTCGACTTGCATAGCTCTAGCAGCTCCTTCCCGTAACGGTTTACCTTACTGTCATCAGAGTATCGTTCATAATCTGGAAAAGTAAGCAATGAGGATTCACAGTAATTGGCAATTAGACTATGTTTATCATTTCCGAGTGTGGTTGAGAAGTCTGACATTCTACCAGTACGAGCATTGAAGTCACCACATATAGCAACACTACCAATTTGGCTAAAATGTGTAATGTCATCCTGTATCAAGTGAAATGCATTGTTATCCTGAAAGCTAGAAATTGTTGATGAAGAGTCCAAAGGAGGAATATAGATAGCAGCAAGATATAGATCGGAGCAATTATTTTGCTTAATTTTCAGCCAAACAGCAAAGTCACTCTTTCTAGCAATACTAACGATACCATCTTCGCAAAATTTAGCCCTTACTAACACTCCTATACCTCCAGCTGGTTTGCGAGCACGTCGATGCTGAAATTTCCTTTGAAAGTGGAAATACGTATGGTTTTTCAAAGTAGGTTTATAACTGTCTAACTTCATTGTTTCTAGAAAGAGTACAACATCATAATCTCCTATATACTCAAGAAATTCTTTGTTATTTAGTTTATCTCCTAGACCTTGAATATTCCATACCATTATAGTTAATTTTATGTCATTTTTACCTTCAGCAACTACATGATCAGAAATGCTAATTGAATTGACACTCTGTGTTATCACATCGTCGACCCCACAATTATCGCAAACATCTGAACTTGGTATTATTTCGTCAGAGATTCTGGATAAATCATTAAAATCAACCGTCTCATCTGTGTACAAATTTTGTGTTAGGACTTCATCAGAAATGTTGTTAATCGTGTTATCACGAACCATTAATGAGTTCGCACATTGCCCATCAGCATTCGTTTCAACTTGACTAATTTTTACATGGTTTACCAGAAGATCAGTTACATCTGAATCCAGAATATAATCAATAACATTATCTTTATCAACATCATGAATCTCAGTACTGACAACCTTGTCATGAATATTTTTAACAATGTCTGATTCAATTTGGTTAACAATCATGTTTACATTGTAATCACTATTTGCACAAACGACACGAGTAGCAGGCAGCACACTAAACACATTTCTTCACATGACAGGCAATAGTGTCTCTTGAGCGAATGGTGAGGTGCAAGTTGTCCTTTTGTAGTCTTGCGTTCTTGTTGCACAGATACGCATGCCCAGTGGTCTTCCTGCAAAGAAGCGCATAGTGTTCGTTGACCTGGGCAATACGATTGTTCAAACGCCATTGCCCTGGCACAGTTGGCAGACCACTCAACACGATTCGAGTGCCAGGGAATTTCTCACACAGGTCTGATGACAGTTCTGACATAGCATGAGCGATTGCCGGGACAGAGGTGAAGGAGTCACGGACCTCAATGTCACCGGCATGAACAAGGATGGCATCAGGCTTGAAGTCACGAAGAGACTTCTTCACGGTTTCTGTTCGATCCTTTAACTGAGATAGCGACTGTCCAGGATAAACGAAAGCTGTTCCATCCAGTCCTCTGTCACACAGTCCCTTGGCAATCCCACGAACATTGGAATTGCCGATGACAAGGACTTTACGCTTTGATGGGGTCGATTCAGTCGGCTGTTTCGGGCGGGTTTTGAGTGGCTGATCACGGGGTTTGGTCGGTAGCGATGGAAAGTCATGCTGATAGTCAGAGAGAAACTTCCGAATGTTCATGAGAATACGGCCCATCATATTCTTTCCGCGAAGGTCCAGACCACAACCCCACACCGCATCAGTCTCTGTATTGTGCAACAACACAGCATCTCCACTGGCCAAGAGAGCTGTCTTGAAAGCCTTACACTGCTGAAGCTTCACAGTGCAAATTTCCTCCATTACTGTGAACCTGATGGTCTCCCAGGTTTTGTTGCACTTCGGAACCCACTTGGAGGCAATGCGTTTCACATCATGGGAGGAACGACAGCGAAAGAGTTCATGATGTGACAAACGCGACAGTTTGTGGTGTTGAAGCATCTCATGTTGGTACGCTGCTTCCGCCGAGATATAGTTCCGATTCTTCCATCGCAACGGGTGATGGTAGAATGCCGACAGAGGATTCTTCGGACCACGAAAGAGAAGCATTTCTTTCTGGCCAAGGGTGAGTTCTCTGCCGGATACAAGTGTCTCTATCGGCTGAGCAGTTTCTGAAGGTGCAGGTACGGGAGGTGGCGAGCGAGATGCCAAAATACTGCTCAGTTCTCCGTCATCGTCTGTAGATGTGGAGGCGTCCCCGTCATCCTCGACAGTTACCCAACTGTCGTCTAAAGTCTGAGTCTCTGGGATGACATCGGGGCCCTCCACTTACATGCTGTCCGCAGCATCTGCAAGAGTCTCATCAATCGTTGATACTGTGGAGGAATCCCCGTCGTCCTGAGCAGTTACGGAACTGCTCTCAATCAGCTGGGTCTCCGGGATGACATTGGGGTCCTCCACTGACATGCTGGTCGCTTCAGCATCTGACTCCGTCTCAGCATCTGACGACAGTGTGGAGGAATCCCCATCATCCAAAATCAAGCAAGTTATATAATCATCCAAAATCAAGCAAGTTATATAATTATATCTTACTAGCATTTTACCCGTTCTATGAACGGGAAGTAGGTTTATTCAATAATGCAGAAATTAAGGAAAACTTGAAAAGGTGTGGTATATGCTGAAATTGTTTTTATTTGACAGAAGTGAAATTTTGCAGTTTGGAATGGGGATCATAAACAATGATGAATCACGCATTATCACCTGGTTGGCTGTGAATATCACTGTTTAAAGTCAAAATATCAGGGCCTATGATATTGTAAAAAATACCACCCTTCAAGGGCGATATTTTTTAACAATGGTTATGACATCACCGCATTTCAGATGCCTGATGACGTCACAAACCAAGCAATGGCCAAAACAATAGGATTGTGACGTCACCTCCATTGTTGCTCCATGGTGACGTCACATTTTTGTAATGGCAGAAAATAGTCCCTCTTTATAGTTGAAAATTTGAGGTAAAACCAGGTGATAAAAACAAAACAACCACGCGTCAGGGCACTTCGTACAATATCACTCGCTGTTGTGTGAATTAATATCACTCTCGCCCTGCGGGCTCGAGTGATATTAATTCACACAACAGCTCGTGATATTGTTACTCAGTGACCCTGACTTGGGTTGTTTTGTTATAATATTGATTTGGCGTAGAACTTTGGAGATAATGAATATTGTAATGAGGATGTAGATGGGTAATAATTTGAATAAATACTTCACAATGTTTTTCAAAGATGTAATCAAGATGTGGGCCATCAAGATCGAGTGCTTTAGATGGAGTTTTAATACAAGAAATGGTCGTACAGAGTGGAAAATTAGATGGAAATGTAGGAAATTAAATTTCAAAAACATTGACACCAAGCAGAAGATGCTACGGACAATATTAAAAGCGCTGCGACCTGGTGCGTCATTGACGCAATATATCAAGGAAACATTGCATAATAGGCCTAGGTGTAAATGTGATTGCATGGTTCATTGGACAGTGAACTTTAAATTGCTGTGGTAACAGAACCTGATGTCACAATTTGGTGCCAAATTCGTCTTACTTGTGTCCTGACAACTTGAGATGCAGTTGGGTTTCTTGAGAAATTCTTGCAGAGGGCTGTCAGTGTTTTGTTTGCTGAGATGGCATCAGTTTGGTAGTGTTCTGATAAGGTCACACCTGCATTTGTTTTTGAGGGTAGTTCTTGGATATGGCAATAGGGGTGCTGTGTTGTGTTTATGCTAAACGCAGCCACCTGGTGCTAGTGGTGGGAATTAGGCCACCTGGTGTTAGTGGTGGGAATTAGGTTTGTTTACACTGGGGAGCGTGGTTGGAGGCTGAGAAAGTTGTTTTTAAAATGATGGACATGGAAAATTGTGGATGGTGAGGGTTGAATGAACCAGATCTGGACACATGCGGATGTGGGAATATGAGGTTGATAGGGGTAATGGATGTGTGGAAGTGAAGGTGAGTGAGCATTTTGGCAACAAAGAGGGGGGCAAACCAGGGGGAGATTTCCGTAGTCAAGGAAGCTGGGTTATTATGAGATTGTTTTTGTCCCTTTTTTATACCTGATATGTCAGTGTACAATACAATTTATAATTTTGATAGCCTTGCATGCTGAATTAAAACTAAGGTAAATTTACAAGCATAATTTACCTTCTTGTGTATTAAAAACTTTTTCAAAAGAAAAATTATTGCAATGCATATATTTGGGATAATATCTAAAATTGCATGAATAGTTTAAAGGCAACTTACCATAAAATCTGCAATACTGAGGTGCATAATGAAGACACGCATTCTTTTGGTTTTCTTCTTGCGATATGTTAATCCATACAGAACGCACATGTTTCTGTCAAGTGCCAATACGAAAGTGATCCTCTGGATTGCAATTTCCACTCTTGCCAAATGCTCGTCTCTGCCAGGCTGTGACACGTTGGTTGCAGTCGCCAGAGTGAAATCGACCATGCCCAGATGTGGCGGGGATGTCACTGACTCCATAGCTGAAAAAGCAAAAGAGACATAATATTATAGAATTTTATTTAAATTCCCCGACTCTTATAGACGGATGCACCACGGCAATTTTGAATCCAGAACCATTGTAATCTGGAAACTGGCGTCGATCTGTACTCGGTCTCCAGTAGGAACTGTATTGCACAGTGTTTATCAGAAAAAAGTGGGTTGAAGATCTGGACATCAAAGCTTTTCAGACCGTGCAACAGTGTGGAGAACCAATTACATAATCAAGAGGGAGTCATCAGTCGTTGTGGCTTTCCCTATATACCTATCTCTACCAGCTCTACCATTGAAGATGACTAATGAGTGGTTTCTGCAGAGCTCAACCAGTGCCTCTCCAGTTGTGGAAATTTCCTCTGTATCCACGTCCACGATAATTGTAACAATTGTTCGAAGTAGAAGACGAAGGGTTGAATCTTGACCTGGCATTTTGTAACTCAACCGCTGCTTGTAAGCGGGATAACAAACTTTGATCAAAGGTAAAGCTGCCTTTCTGCAGAATTTCATAGGTTTTCGCAACCTCTTTATTAAATGACGACTTCACCACAAGCGATGTGAATTTTAACAGCCTTGAAGGGGTTATTGCACAAGAGGACTGGGATCGTCCATTCCCAGGACGGGGGGTGCCCATTGATTGGACGGGGCGTGATTGTATCGTATGAGTTAGACGAGCAGAGGCGTCTATAGTATTACCGGATCGAGACATTATCCGGGTTTCAAATCACAGGTCAATGAGTGCACATCTCGTTCTCATTCATGGACTGCAAACGTCTCAATAATTCATTGCTTACCTGCCCAAACACTCATCTCAACTATGAAGATGCGACATGCTGATCCTGAAGCATTTCCTATACTTAAATCCCTCATATGGGCCCCCTATTGAGGCCCCTCAAATGCGGCCCCTCACATGGGGCCTCCTAAAATGGGCTTCCTTCAGATGGGGCCCGCTCAAATTGGGCCCCTCACATGGGGCCCCCTCATACAGGGCCCCCTGAAAAGAGACCTCATTGTAGGCTCCTGTAATTGCCCCCCTCAAACACTTCTGTTGCATATATACCCGGCAACCCCCGCCTTCCACCCCCATTAGTAATTAAACGTGGTGAAGTATTGCCCAATCAAAATCTCAAAACAAGGTTTTGCCTTGCGTATTATGTAACACAGGCGATCATTTAGTCCATGTGGGACAGCATGGGCGATCCATCTCCACGTGACCTCAAGTTAATTACCTAATTCCTGTACCAATCACATGGGTGTACTCGCTTACTAGGGATATTGTATAAGGCCTGATAATGAACCCTACATTGCCTTCCGACAATCACCGCCTGCCTGCTGCTCGTCTTGCATATGGAAATATGCTCCCATCTAGTTGGGCTAGGGGCTGATGTAGGTTGGGCGTGCTGGCTGGGAACCTCTTATACGTGCTGTCTGTTTCTTCTGAGCTGACGACCCTTATTGTATTGTATCACGTAAAACCGAGGGTTGTCCGTTTTCTCCACAACGACAGCAGGTTCCCACACACCGCGAACTGGATGTTGCGTCCTGACCTTTTGCCCAACATAGAGGTATATGATTTGAGACATTTATTATTACTCCCTTTAGGGCGCTTGTCGAAGTGGAATTTCTGGGCCTCTTGCCTGGTAAGTTGTTAGTCCCTGACCTGGTCTTGGTCTCTCAGGGAGTTTTTCACTCGACTGGTGATAGTGGTCTTGAGTTTACGCCCTAGCAGCAATTCTGCGGGGCTGGGCAGCCGATACGATAGTGGTGTGGCGCGCAGATATAGTAGGGCAAGATTGGCATCCGTGCTAGTTTCTTTTGCCTTTGTCAGGGTCGCCTTCACTGTCTGTATCTGTCGCTCAATGAAGCCGTTCCCCTGGGGTCGCCTTGGGGATGATGTCGAATGGTCAAAACCCCATGATTTTGCAAACTTCCTGAATGCCTTGTAGTGTCGTATTGGGGTCTGTTATCGCTCACCATAGTCATCATAGTCATAATCATCATAGTTTTGTTCAAGTGAGTGCACATTCTTCTTCTGTCTACAAACAGTTTCCAAAAATGTCCTCACCCTTGGCTTTTGCCTCGACTTCTTTAAAGGAAAGTGTATTGACTTCTTTCTGACTCTGTGTGTGCGACTTAAGCATCTGTCTCTAATCTTCTCTGTGTTCGTGTAGGTAACATTTCTCAATGACCTGGGTAAGGGTCAAATCTTCAGACCACAATTTGTCCTTGAGCGCAGTGGATTTTACCCCAACTGACACTGCTTGCCTTACTGAACATCCAATGTAGTACCAGGAGTTGGATGTGGTGGTGGTTGTTGTGTTGACAAGGGAACGATGAATGATGGAGGAGTTCATGTGGATTCTGTATGATGGAGATTCCAGGAGGCAGAAGTGGTTGCAGTGGTTCCTTGATGTGGCTGATGTCGATGCTGTTGGTGCCGTAGGTCTGGGTAGTATGGACACAGGCAGTTGGCGGCGGCCACTGCCAGCCTGTCTCGAGGTGTCTGCTGGCAGATGGAACTGGTGCTGGGGAGCATCTAATAGAAATGTATTTTATTTTTTATCAGAAGTGTATTTTTAGCTGAAGCTGAAGAGTTTATGCATTCTATCACTAATTTTTTTATAAAAATAAAATACTTGCTATGCTAATGGTAAACCAACTACTGCTGAATGCATTTGTAAATGTTAGAGAAAGACTAATGACTTATGAAAAAGAGATTGTAATGTTGTGTGATGTGATGATGCAGCAAAGGGAAGACACCTCAGGAAGCACCTCCTTCGTGTTTCTTCTGCTCCTGCTTCTCCATCCTGGCTCTCTTCTCCTCTGCCAGCCACTCATCATAAGTTGAGTCACTGGTAGCACGGCAGTACCACTTCCCGAAATACTGATGATGACGTTTCTCAGTGTTCCGTGGTTGTTCACACTTTGAGCAGGTCATCACCTCTGCCTTTCTCTCATATTTCTTCACGATGACTCCCTGTTTGGCCATCTTCATTTTGTGTCGCATATGGTAGCGCTGTTTTCTGGTCAGGATCTGGCAGAGGGGCGGGTACAGAAACAGAAGAGGGACCAGGATGTATAAGGATGAATCCAGCAGGCAGAAGTGGTTGTGCAGGCAGTGGTTGTGCAGGCAGAAGTGGTAATGCAGGCAAAATCGTTGCTCCCTTGATGTTGATGCTGTTGGTCGGGGGAGAATGGGCACAGGCATTCGACGCCGGCCAGTTAGAGTCTGTCCCGAGGTGTCTGCTGGCAGATGGAACTGGTGCTGGGGAGCATCTGCAACTTGCCTGGTCAGGGAAGGGGCCAAGGGGGACGGAATCACCTTTGCTGTCGCAGGTGGAGCCGATGCTGCAGGACCATCTGCTCACGTTTCTTTGCAGTCTTGTTGTACCACTGCGGCAAGGTGGTGTTGTTGATGTTGTGCAGCTGGATGGTTGTTGCACGAATGATGGTGGGGCAGTTCATCAACAACTTGACGATGTTTCCGTATTCCCTGCAAATCAGACTCCACCTGGAAATGGTACGCCTCTGTTCCTTGACGGGTGACGGGTGGCAGTCATAGAGTCTTGAGATGAGGGCTTCCATGCAGTGGTTTGCGTCCGGCCACTGCGCAGGCCCTGCGTTTTCACCCAAGAAGCATCTGAAAGATGAAAGGAAAATTTAAGGTTAGGCAGGAATTGCATCTAGGGGAGACTGTGGTTGGTGGTGACAGGATCAGATTGTCACATTGCGTAGCTGAAGCATGCAACTTGTAACTCTGGCAGTTTCTGCACAACAAAAGGGGAGCAACACAAATCTATCCAGGAATATCAAATTTGGTAGCCTAATATTACATGATTTGAGACATTTATTATTACTCTTTTAGCAGGGCAGGATGTCACACACTGGGGGCAGGTTTTAATTTTCATAAAGAATATTTTCTAGTTAAAGTAACCTTATGCAAATTAGGTCATCACCTCTGCCTTTCTCGCATATCTCTTCACGATGACTCCCTGTTCGGCCAACTTCATCTTGCGTCGCATGTGGTAGCGCTGTTTTCTGGTGAGTTCTGCTTCGGCTTCAGGCAGAGGGGCGGGTTGTGGTACAGAAACAGAAGAGGGACCAGGAACCGAAGGAAAGACGAATGAGGGAGTTGGTTGCGGCTGCTGTACAAGGATGAATCCAGCAGGCAGAAGTGGTTGTGCTAACGCAGGCAAAAGCGGCTGCTCCCTTGATGTTGATGCTGTTGGTTGCGGGAGAATGGGCACAGGCATTAGACGCTGGCCAGTTAGAGTCTGTCCCGAGGTGTCTGCTGGCAGATGTAACTGGTGCTGGGGAGCATCTGCAGCTTGCCTGGTCAGGGAAGGGGCCACGGGGGACGGAATCACCTTTGCTGTCACAGGTGGAGCCGATGCTGCATGGATTCCTTGCTGCAGGACCGTCTGTTCGCGTTTCTTGGCGGTCTTGTTGTACCGCTGCAGCAAGGTGGTGTTGTTGATGTCGTGCAGCTGGAGGGTAGTGGCACGAATGATGGTCGGGCAGTTCATCAACAACTTGACGATGTTTGCATAATCTCTACAAATCAGACTCCACCTGGAAATGGTGCTCCTCTCTTTCGAAACGGGTGACGGGTGGCAGTCATAGAGTCGTGAGATTAGGGCTTCCATGCAGCGGTTTGCATCTGACCACTGTGCAGGTCCTGCGTTTTCACCTAAGAAGCATCTGAAAGACAAAAGAAAAATCGTTGGGCAGGAATAAAACAAAAATGATTTAGGGGAGACCGGGCTGGTGGTTACAGGGGCAGGTTGTCAAATTGTTTAGCTTTTAAAAGCATGAAACGTGTAACCCTGCCACTTTCTGCATAACAAAAGGGGAGAAACATAAATTTGAGATCAAATTTGCTTTTTGGACAAGAGTCGTTGATAAAGTCACAATCAGTTTCAGCAGCAATAATATCATCAAGAGCAGTAAAGTCATCTAGATTCCCGTTTCTGGCGTTAAAATCCCCAACAAGCAGCAGTGATACATTATTAAGCTTTGATACAATTTGCATGCAATCATCATATCCAAAAAGTAATACTTCTGAGGTTTCCGGAGGGACATATTATTATTATATCATTTATTCGCCACATAGTAGCATACAATTTAACATAAAAGTATAAATTAATTAAAAAGTGGTAAAAACAAGCATAAAAGAAAATAAAATTAAAAATAAAATGAGGTAACTAAAAATCTCAAACAAAAAATTACACTAATCATCCCACACAGAGACTTTCAATAATAACATTATATTCCTTTTTACTAAGTGGAGACTCACAGAAACTTTTCTGACCCTTTTCTGACCACAATTTAACATGCGTTAATGGCATAAGTAGATTGAATATCATCAAACTTCTGATGAGTAAAATCATCCCTTTCACAGGCAAATTCTATTTCGTTTCGTTTACCGAAACGGGATTCCATGAGATATGCTTCGCGCATGCGCAGTCAGTTGCTACTCGCTTGTGCAGCAGACAAGACGCGTTTGTATTGGATCGATTTAAACGCGCTTTTTACCATGGATTTTTGTGAATAAACGGCTCGTTTTGACCGTGGATATTGTTTAGAACATGGACGGAGACTCCCGACGCAGGAGTCAAGCCGATTCCGAGGGAATTGTGCCCGGGATTTGCCCGGAAAACGTCCGACGCCCAGCTAGTCTGAGCGGGAAAATGGCGGTTTGGCCATTGCTTACCTGAATTCGAGAAATTCGGTTATTGGTTTTTCCTGTCCGTCTACTGGTTTGGAATGATACTCCGACGGAGAGTTCTGCCAATTCCGAGGGAATTGTGTCAGTGAACTGCCCGGAATACGTCCGGGGCCTCAGCGAGTCTGGGGCGCGAAATATGGCGGTCTGGCCATTGTCACCTGAATTTGAGAATTCTGTGATTTCTTCATCGCATACTGGTTTGGGATGTGATACATGTTTGTCGGGAATCCGACGGATGGTTTTGGAAGGAATGTCGATTGGATTTGAATCGTTTTTGCTTAATGTTGGGATCGATTTCGACTCAGACGAACTTGGCTGCGGCCAGTCAATATGGCGGCGAAAGCTTGACGAAACAGCGTGACTGTTTCTGTGTAATCTTTTTCCTTTACGGAATTTGAAATCATCTTTTATTTGATTTGTATTACGATGTGATACTGCTGACTGAAAATGAAAGAGTCCTATTTTTCTTGGATGATGGTCAATATGGGTCTGACTATCGTGAACTCGTGATTGCAAGGTTGTCACTGTCAGTGTCAAAAAATGACAAATGCAACGCTTAGGCCTAGGCCTATTATTTGCACCAGCTTGTGAATTGGGACGTGACCGTGAAAGGGCGATGGTTTCCTGACGGATGTACAGAACATCATTTTTGTTCTGTGAGAAATTTAGCATTTTCTTTCGCAAATTCTGCGGAATTCACTTGTCATTAACTGGTACGCAAATGACGTTTACTGATAGTCTGATAGGCCTATACTGAAAGAGTCCCTTACAATTTGGAGATCACTCGTGCTGGTGATGATGTGAAAGATTTGACTTGTGAACTAGACATAGGTCTAATGTTACTTGGGACTATTTGACAGTTACCATAATGTTTATTGTGTTTGCCTTGTCTGAACTGAGCCTTACTGCATGGCATTCTGTATTGAGGTTATTTTCACCTTGATTTCACCAGTGAAATTTAGGTCCCAGTGATTGCTTGATTGACCCCCAATTCGTGTATATGTTGGTATCTTCCGTAGTTACTTGATTGTTGCTGTCGGGCCTAACTGACTTTATGGACCTAGCTTGTTTTCATGCTATGGTCAGTTGGACCAGCGGTTTTTAATTAATCTTTGAAATGGCCGAGCATGATTGATTTGATGTTTCAGGGCGCAAGTCTGCCTCCTTTTGATACTGTCGCTCAACAATTCCGATTATAATCTGGCGGTTGACCAGAAAATTCATCATGTGACTCGATTTATTTACTGATTTGCAGTGGATGTGAGATTGCCTTTGAGCAACCAGATAGCTACAGCCAGGAAGGAGAATACTTAATCGGAATGTAAACTTGCCTGTAAAATGAATGTTGATGTTTGATCATCTGGAAACGGGCTATTGCATTTCATGGTACTTGGCTATTGCATTTCATGGTACTTGGCTATTGCATTTCATGGTACTTGGCACCGTGTGTCTGTTGAGAGCCATTTGGACAGGTCCATTGGTGGACAAGGGAACATGTATTCCTTTTCACAGGAACTGGGGAATATCAATGTTCTCTTATAAAATTCATTGGTAGACTAGATTTGTGTTCATAATTGTGGTCAATTATCAGACAAAAATTACATCGAGTGATGAGGTAAAGCTATTTATAATAGCTGAAATTGGTCACACTATTCTCAAGGTCTTTACAACAATTTGTTGGATTGGATATTGTTATAAAAGTGTTAATTGTTTCATTCGAAACTTTTATGTTTATACAGCATTTTATTGGATGGAATCTCATGGAGATTACACCTTTGAGTATATGAATTTGCAGTGCATCACCTCGGTTTCGGCTCCCAAAGGTTAGGGAGTCTAAGGAAATAGGATCATGGACAAGTGTTCAGATTTTGGGCAGGACATGTTACATCACTGATTTGTCTGATCACTACTCGTGTTGATACCTATGACGAGATCAGTTGAAGTTGGGACTTCTTTTCCCCAGTGAATTGTCACAAATGAGATGTTGTTTTTGAGCCTTTAAAATAAGGACAAACATTACTACATATATGTGACATTGATGTATCATACATGGTATTCTAATTTGGTCATTGTTTACCTCACTGCAAAGTTTCTTTGACACATAATTTAGGCCTACGGCCCTACGCCTAATAATAATTCTGTTGAATGAGAGATACAACTGTCGAGAAGTGTTCCGTGTTGTGGTTCGAGTCTTGACACCCAAATGGTCATGGGGCCTATTTATTTATTTAACTGTTTGTTATTAGTTTATGCTTAACTGGAACATGAGATGAGATGGTCTTTGGGATAATCCAAGCAACAGTTATAACTTTGCAAGTCAATAATGGAATATGTGAATCTTAAGCTTGAGGGAGCAATGTTAACATAACTTGGACAACATTGCCTGACATGTGAAAGAGAATACCTCCTATTGGAAGAAGGATATTGATGGCTTTTGGAATTTTCCTTATAAAATTCTGTAATGGATTGCATGTTTAAAATCATGTGTGGTGAATTGGCAGTGCATTGTATTGATAACTGCTTTCATTTAACAGTCTAATTGAGGAAAGTTCATTTATGTATTCATATTCACACTGCTTCATGGACCTGCTCTATGTTGTTCTATTGATGATATGAGGATAGAATGGATGTTGTATAAAAGCAGCATTCTGAATATATAAGCTAGTTTGGACATTTCTACGGTTACTCATGACCCTTCGCATACCCTCTTTTCTGTTGCTTCTCGTGTGGAAGTAATATATATTTGAAGGAAAAAGGGGGGGGGGATGGATGTGAGTGATACTTCCCAGAGAATATGCACTAGCTGTCTGGTGAATGTTGAACTATTTGAGTTCACTATTTGATTTTGGACTAAAAGACAATTTGGTTTAAAGTTATTTTTGAGATTATGTGAATTGACATCTGAGTCATAATTCTCTAAGTGAATATATATAAATGTGGTTATTTGGTGTAGCATGGGCGCCTTTCTGTGAAAGGCTTGCTCTTCTGTTGAAAGGCTGTGTGCCGAATATGTACTGGTGAAGATACACCAGGATTAGCCAAAATGCTATGACTGACCACCCAGGAAGTGTGAGCGCTAAGGAAGAAGAACTTGTGTATTATGCTTAGCCTATTTCTGGGAACCAATAAAACAGCTTGCAAAGGTGTAGAGTTTCTATGAGAGATACAGAAAATTTTTTGAGTCTTGAAGAAAGTGACACAATGTCACATAAGGACAATGGAGCTTTAATACGACAAAGCATGATTGTTAGACCATTGTCTAAAACTTTTTTAGAAAGTCAGAAATCTTTGATTCTGGGCTCAAAACATAACTATTACTAGATGCTCTTGGGTAATTTCCCAATTTGTTGGTATTGCTTGTTTTACAAGGTGATCCTTTGGGGATTAGTTCTACGGAAGATTTTAATAATCTTTCACTGGTAAACAAGAGTTATGTCTCCCAATAACTATTGGGGTGGTTTGCCAACTACCTAAGCCTGATTTGACCCTCAAGCAGTTGATAAACATGTATTCTGAAAGGGTTCAGTCATGGTTGCTGTCTGATCAGACATTTATGGAAAGATTGAGGGCAGAGACGGGCCTAATTTAAAAGTTTCGGTCATCTTGGTATTAAATGGTTGGATGCAACCAAGGCTGGTATTAATTGTAGAGGATGTCTCTATTAAGAAACTAAAAAATAGGGAAATATGTCCCGTTATTGCTTGGTGTAAGATTTACAAGAAACTTTAGACATGTGTAAGGAGGAAACACCAGATTGCGTGTTAGTTATTGACAACTTATTGTAAGATTCATTGAAGAGTGTTAACTGATGGCATTAGGGCAAGCATATCTGTCCAGAATGGACATGCCTTTACCATTGATATTCTGTTTAACAACACAGAGAGTATATCATTGATCTGAAAAAGGTGAATGATGGATAAAAGTAATAAACTTGTGATGTACATTGTACTTATTTCTTAATCATTTGGAAAGTTAAGATTTAAGAAGTTAACATTACTATTAATGACTTATTGGCTGAGAGTTTTATGAATAAAATTCTTTGTTACTCATTTTGTTATGAAGTATATACAGCAATATTTTAAGGAAAATAGAAACTTGGAGATTTGGATAGTCTAATGGTTGTTCTGTTCCATGCCATCCATTGGATTGGAATTGGATGTTTTTGATAATTTGATATGATTTTCTTGTTGAAAATCTTTTTTAACGGGGTTTGATGGCAATTTACTCGCCACGCTGAAGTCTCATGGAATCCCGTTTCGGTAAACGAAACGAAATAGAATTGTAAAGTTGGACGAGCCTTACCTGAAGGTGAAGTCCGGCTGTAATTCTATGAGTGAGTTTACCGAAGAGGGATTATATGCCCTCCCTGTATATTCGTTGATATATCTGTATTTTTGTTAATATATATGTTATTGATTATTGATTATAAACAAGGGTGTGAGTATCCCGCCCTGAATTGAATTGGCTTCGTAAAATGAAGCTAAAGACTGACTGCGCATGCGCGAAGCATATCTCATATAATCCCTCTTCGGTAAACTCACTCATAGAATTACAGCCGGACTTCACCTTCAGGTAAGGCTCATCCAACTTTACAAGTGTATGCTAAAGTTTCAAAACTTTCTTTTTGTCTCATGATTTCCAAACATTTTCATTCAAAGCGGTGGACTGGATATTTGCCAGCAACCATGCTTTGTGAAAGTAGTTTGGCGTAGTAATATGGACAGCTGTTGTGCGACCTGATCTGGTGATCTGTCCAAAACAGATCAAATTATTGTTGACCCAATTCGATTTTCCAGGGACTGTCAGCATTCTGCTGCCACTTGACAGTCCCGAACAGAGACGGTAACATGCCTATAATTCAAACCAAGCCTAGATCTTGATTAGGGTGGCCTAAAAAAACGAATTTTTTAATTTCAAATCGCATACCCCTCAATTTTGTGTGGGATGGTAAAATAATCACGAGGTTGAAATTCTATAAAATTCCTGCAAGTCTAAGTGGTCCACCAAGGCCACTCAATTTCAGCTCAAAGCTTCTAAAAAATGCCTGTTTGCGTAATCGCGGTTCTAAATATCTTGCTTATTATATTAATTATAATATTAATACCATTGTTCTCAGGGGAAAATTTGCTTCAATTTGAGTATAAGGAAGCTATATTTATGATAACTTTAAAGCTGGCAGGATTTCAGAAAACTCAAAATTTAAGTTGTCGGGTCAAACCGCTGAAATAATTTGTCTAAACTGTCAGATTTTGCTGTATTTTTAATGGAGGTGTGTTAACACACCGCCATTTATGTAGTTGGGTGAGAAAGGGGGCTAAGAGAGTGGGTGAGAGAAGCAAACTTTAGGCGGGAAATTCGAAATAGGAGAAGAAAATCTGAAATAACTCTTTGCACGTTTTAAATTTTCTCCAAATTGCTAAATTCAGCATAACTAGAGATGCAGACCTGTTATATGAGCTTATTTGTGTTGACCTGAAGTAATTCTAAGTACTCCTTTTATCAGTTTTTTTGTTTGGTGTTTGCTTGTTTGCTGTTTACATGTTTGCCTTCCACCATTTTGAAAATAATGTGTATTGTGTTTTGGGTATGCAAATGAGCTGACCTGGTGACATTAAGATGTGTATTGGTTGGTTTTCTGACCTGGAAATTGATGTCATCATAATAATAGGTCACAAGAGATGAGATTTCAGTAGTTATATGAATCTACAACTAGGGCTATTTCAGTCAGATATATGGATGGGTAAATTAATAGATAGATAGATAGATAGATAGATAGATAGATAGATAGATAGATAGATAGATAGATAGATAGAGATAGATAGATAGGTAGATAGATAGGTAGATAGATAGATAGATAGATAGATAGATAGACAAGGGTGGATTTCATGAATACTTTTTAGGTATTGGTTAGATATAATTGCATGAATTAGATGGATAGATTATATAGATCAAATAGATAGAATTCACAGACTAGTAAGATTACACAGATCTATCAAAAGGGTTTAGTAAGCCACGCAATAGGTTGCAATTTGGTACTTGAAATAATTTATTCCATGATCCAAAATTTCCGGTTAGGGTCAGCTAAGTTGTAGCACACTGGGCTGCAGTCTCACTGTCTGGGAAATCACTGTCATATGAGGACAATTGCAATTTCAGCTAAGTCCTGGCCCTGACAGGAACCCGAAGGCTCCAGAGAAAGTAGGGAACTGTCATCAGCTGCTGATGACTTTGCACTACTTCACAAAATTGGATAGAATAAGTCCCGCTACTGTCATGCTGCTGTGTGATGAGGATAGCTGCACAGAGATCAGACTTACTTCTGATACCCAGCTGACCAACCCCGCAGGCCCGCCCACTCAATCATCTTTTCCTAATTATGTAATGGATAGGTTTGCCAAAATTTATAGAATAGTTGATACTGTGATATGACGTTATGCCAAGTTTGGAAGTGATAGAAGCAGCAGTTATTTTTAAAGAGCCTGTCAAAGATGATTTTGAGCATTGCCAAAGTCATGACTGGGCCATGACACTTTGAGAGGGTCATGGGAGGGTGATGACAGTGCTAAGGTGAGTGTCATGTGGGGCTGAAGACATTGCTCGTCTTGGCCTGATTAACGCTCTCGCCAGATCACCTAGGACAGCAGTTTCAATCGTCCTTTGCCTCATTGCTATCTCTTCCTCATGTCCTAATTAGCTTACCATATAAATAAATACAGGGTGTATAGCCCCAATCATCTATCCATCTTTCCAAAATATCCATGCCAATCCGACATGACATTTCACCTCATTTCAGCTCTTTTCAAAGTCTGGATTGATAGATTTTATTGATCCAGTTGGTCAATTTGACAGTCTATAAATATAAGTTAGCTGGCAGTGGTAGGAGGATTGACAGGTGTATAGACATGTTAGTGAATAAGTAAGATCTTTTTTGACATGATAGTAGGGAACTAAGCAGGTCTTAAGATAAATATAGGGAGTTTCCGTGGCAGCTGGGTGGCCAAGAGTTGTCAGTCCAAAATCGTGATATTCTTTGCATGCCTCAGTTCAAACCTGGGGCAGCATATTTAGAATATTTTCAGTGGAATTTCAATATCAAAATCCCAGATGGGTATCATTCAGATGAGATGTTAAATTGGTGCCTCTTTGATCTTTTTCAAATAGGGTTAATGTGCTACATGTAGAGGACTCGTGTTCTATCTCCCATTGATGAACCACTGTAAGCAACCACTGCTCTTAAAGGGCAGCACTTGTGCATATCAGTCATATCTATCTGCTAATCTATCTATATCTATCTATCTGTCTATATATCTAATTATCTATGTCTATATATCTATATCTATCGGAATAGTTTTAGCAGCACAGGACAAATCATCTGCTGGATTCATGGTGTGTGAACTTAAGACACAACACCACCTCCATTTTGAACCCCTGGGTTCTTGTAAAAATTCTACTGAGAATAAAGTATAAGGAACTATTTGCTGTGGAAAGTTAGAATGTTTAAGGGTTCGCATGGTAGGATATCCTTGCAGCAGAAACGCTTGATATGTGGCAATTAAGAATACATCTTTTATGAAGTTTGCCATTTTCTGACGACACCAAATGTCAATCAACGTGGTATTTTATGATCCTGAAAAACATTTTAACACTTTGGAGACTTCTCAGTGCCACATATAAATTTTATCTTTGAATTTAAAGATTTCACAACCCCATTCAGAAAATTTCAGTGCACAGTCATTTTTGCCAGAAACTATTTAAGTTGGCATTCAAATTAAAGTTTTCTTTTGCAGAAATCCAGCCACGCTTGTAGTTCTATGCAGTATGCACCCTAGGGATTATTGTTTATATATATGCTGTCTCTCTCCTTCAAATCTATGTTCACCATTGGTGTGTATATACCCTGGCTGGCAATTTAAGGAAAAGATTTTCAATGCAATAGTGCACATTACCGCATTACTGTAGTCCCTGCCTGTCCAAATAAGCTTGGTGCAATAATACGGGATGTAAAGCCCTGTCACCGAAAGCTTTTGCTGACAGGGCTTTACATCCTGTGTTATTGCACCCTCACATTTGCTGTGTTATTCCCTTGTGCCATATTAAAAGCTCTCTAAATTGCTTGAAAACTATTCCAAAGTCTCAGATTGGCCCTGCAGCTCTGAGGTTTTTTGAGATGTGCCTTGCTTTGGTCATTCATGGTAACACATAAAACTGTGAATTTTCATATCCCAGAATTTTACTTTTTCTTAAGTATGATTATAAATTTGGGAAATTTGACAATTTAGACAACTTATTTCAGCAGTTTCGCTGGACAACATGAAATTTTAAGTTTTCTGAAATCCTGCTAACGTCAAAGTTATCATAAATATGGCTTCCTTATACTCAAATTGAAGCTAATTTTCTCCTGAGAACAATGGTATTAATATTATCATTGTATGTTAAATAATAAGCGAGACATTTAGAACCGCAATTACGCAAACGGGCATTTTTCAGATATTTTGGGCTGAAATTGAGTGGTCTTGGGGGACCACTTAGACTTGCAGGAATTTTATAAAATTTTAACAGTGTGTTTATTTTACCATTCCACACAAAATTGAGGGGTATGTGATTTGAAATTAAGAAATTGCTTTTTTTTCGGCCACCCTAATCTTGATACAATAGCATTTCGAAGATGGATGATATTACAAGATTATCTGATCTCAGATTTTTCACAAAAATTTATAAAACCTCTGGTGAAATACCATATCAAGTGGCATACAATCTCCAATAAATGGAAGAAATCTACCATGGGTTATGTCACAAAATGAGCAGGAAATTCCAATGGCCACTGTAGATGCCGTGGAGCTGCAAACATATCCAGAAGTAGTCGTCCCAAATCAGCAATGCTATTTCAATGGAGAGAGAGGTTCCTTGGCCTCACAATATGATGCACCCTCTGCCACTCTAATGGGGCAAATGTACATGTAAAATGTAAATGTAGGAATTTTTTAGGCAGTAGAAATTGGCTGTCCTTTGCTACAAACTTAGTGGATGTGATGAAATTTACACTGGCAATGAAAAATTTTTGCTGCCACTTATATGCAATAATTACTCATTTATCAGGTCATGCCAATGTATCTTTTGCATTGGGTGTACTCACTTATTTGGTAGAACTTTTCCCTTTTCATATTTGTCAGTTAAAAATAGTTGATTGCATATCTTTCAAAGTTTACATGTACATTCTGCAAGGTCTAGGCTATATCATATCATGAACTTGGTGGATTATTTCACTTGAGTGTGGAGCTCTGAGCAAATTAATCCAGGAGTCACAGGGGTGTACTCATTTACTAGGGATACTGTATATATGATCATGAAATGCTAGAGAAAAGTGATTATAGAATAGGAATTCCAAAATAGCCAAGAGCTTGAGCTGGAAGCATTACACACTATAAGAAATTAAATGTTAATTTGAGCAGCATTATTGTCAAAAAGTATGGATGGTTAGCTGACTAGACAGGAGCATAATTTTCATGAAAAAAGGGGGGGGACACGCGGTGACACAGTAGGAATCGGCTGTCGGATCCGCGAATAAACAGTCAGTCAGGATTTCTTACATCGAAGAATTCCAACTTTGGTGCGAAGTGGTACCTTGCCCGAGCAGAAAGGAGTAGAACATGTCTCTCAGAACTTCTCCCTTCCAAACTTACTCCAAGGGCCATAACCACAAGACATTTTGATTTTACACTAAGTAAATATATTTATGTCCCCCCCGGGGTAAAATGTGTAGGCGGGACATGTCCCCCCATCCCCCACTCAATTACCCCCTTCAATTACCCCCATGTGACTAAGGCTCGATGTTTTGTATTTGTGCGCTCAGTAGGCTACTTAATACAGAAGAAGAATACAACAATGAGGGGAAGGATTAAAATGGCTGATAAAGAGATTTATCAATACATCACATACTTATTAATTTTCAGACTAAAAAAACTTTAATAGCGTTATATTAATGATAATTTTCTCCCCTGCATAGATGTGTAACTCCTTTTGTTTTGAGAGGAACGTGACAAGTCTTGTCAAAATGTTTGTTAATTTCCAGGCATGTGAGTATGATTAGGCAGATAAGCAATATTTTTCTCCCTCTTTGCCAGATAGGTAGACAAATAGATAGATATATGGTAATTGCAGCCCTTTAAGCCCAGTTCTGGGTGCTCATGAGGATTGATTTATGAGATGGGAGAGTGGGCGGGAATATGTTACATATCTACCCATGTTAGGAATCTTCACCCAGAGAATCTACCCTAGACGAATCCCTCATGCAACGAATATTATCAGAGATTTTCGTCACAAGCATCTTAGCCAATCAGCATGTAGTATTTCTCTCTAGTTCAAAAGTTTACCGGCAATTTTGGGAGCGAGTTTTGGGTCTACAGAGACGTAATAACCATCATTTTAAAGCTCTTAGAGAGATCTATCTACCCATCTGAGAAGTACATCTGTACGACTTCGGGAAGTGGGCGAATCGGCAAAATCGGCCTCATTTGCATAACATGTGTAAAGGTCCGCTCATTGGTCAGCTTTGGCGGTGTGTCTGATTTATTCACTGAAGGCTTTGCTGAAGTGGGAATCTTTTGCTTGCCCAGCATAGACACTGATGCAAGCGGCCGCCAATTTAATGTCTCATCCGAGCGACATCCAGCTGGGATTTTGCTCATGAAGGTACACTGAAAATTTTGGGTTCCCCACCTGGCGTTTGAACCCATGCAAGCAAAGACATTCAGTGGATCAGGCACCTAAGCCACTATGCCACCTAGCTCTTTGCTTCTGTCTCTTCCTTTCTTCGATCCCTGTGTATTTTTTGGTAATTCATTTAACATGAGCGGATCAAACTGATTTTAAGTTATATAATTATATCTTATTGTTTTTGTCCCTTTTTTATACCTGATATGTTAGTGTACAATACAATTTATAATTTTGATAGCCTTGTATGCTGAATTAAAACTAAGGTAAATTTACAAGCATAATTTACCTTCTTGTGTATTTAAAACTTTTTCAAAAGAAAAATTATTGCAATGCATATATTTGGGATAATATCTAAAATTGCATGAATAGTTTAAAGGCAACTTACCATAAAATCTGCAATACTGAGGTGCATAATGAAGACACGCATTCTTTTGGTTTTCTTCTTGCGATATGTTAATCCATACAGAACGCACATGTTTCCAACAAGCGCCAATACGAAAATGATCGCCTCGATTGCAATTTCCACTCTTGCCAAATGCTCGTCTCTGCCAGGCTGTGACACGTTGGTTGCAGTCGCCAGAGTGAAATCGACCATGCCCAGATGTGGCGGGGATGTCACTGACTCCATAGCTGAAAAAGCAAAAGAGACATAATATTATAGAATTTTATTTCAATTCCCCGACTCTTATAGACGGATGCACCACGGCAATTTTGAAACCAGAACCATTGTAATCTGGAAACTACGCCAAAACCCAGCGGCATATTTAGGGAGGGCCATTGGGCCATGCCCCCCCCCCCCTTCAGTCCATTTCTAAATACGCCACTGCCAAAACCAGAAACCATTTTAATCTTCAGCAAATTTTTTTTGGAACCATTTTGATATTTTAAAAAAATAATAGAGGGAGTCAATAAGACACTTCTACAGTGGGCCTAAATGATGCGGAGGTGTAAAAAATGTAAATTTGTGTCCGTTTTTCCTATATAAACTTAATGGAAGCCTTCATTGGACAACTAAGGTCTATGGTGTCTATCTTTCATGATAATGACACCTCTTACAATACTGGCATGAGCTACATCTTCCTCGTTAAAACTATCCAACCAAGGAGCATCATCAAACTCTGCTCCATATTTCAATTTAACATGTCTATAATTCAAACCAAGCCTAGATCTCGATACAATAGCATTTTCGAAGATGGATGATATTACAAAGTTATCTGATCTCAGATTTTTCACAAAAAATGTATAAAACCTCTGGTGAAATACCATATGAAGAGGCATACAATCTCCAATAAATGAAAGTAATCTACTATGGGTTCTATATGGCAGCTGCCATGTTCTGCGTACAGATTTTCTCCACATAACATTAATTTTATTCATATCTTTGCTTCTAAAATTACAAAAATTAGATCCATAAAAAGAGTAACAATATTTTTCAACTAACTACTGTTTTATATCTGATCTAACATTACAAAAGTTTGACAATACTGCATTAAATTTTCCAACAAAGTCCCTCTTTATACAATCAGTCAAAGAATCGCTTCTGTCACGAGAGATAAACAGGGTTCCCACTCAACCTGGAAAACCTTGAAAACCTGGAATTTTGGGTTGTGCTTTTCCCGGCCTGGAAAAACCTGGAAAAAGTGATATTTGCACTAAAAACCTGGAAAAAGTCTGGAATTTGGGGTTCTCTTGCCAAAATTGAAACAGTCCAACAAATTGTGGATTCTGATGACTGTCTGGGGCGCAAAATCAGTTTGAAAGAATTGCAGATTTGGGCCTTGAAAATTGTTTTTGGCAGCCTTGAAAAACCTGGAAAAAACCTTGAATTTGAACTTGGCAAAAGAGTGGGAACCCTGGATAAAGTGACCTAAATAATCAATACCGTCTACGCATGGAACAGGTTGATGACCAACTTTAATTGATATTTCTTCAGCACAATCTCCAGCTGTGACACACATCAGTTTACTCTTAGATCCATTAAATTTGATACTGTACTCAAGTGCAAATTCTTCTACTATGGCAATTTGTTAACGTAGTGCCCTTTACTGATGGAGCTAACAGAATAATATCGTCGGCATATGCCACACAGCCCATATAACAATCACCTATGTAACATCCAACTTTGTTTTTGACAAGTCTCTCAATCACCTCATCTACATAACATGTAAATAATGTAGGGGACAACACCACACCCTGTTTCACTCCATTAGTAACATTGAAAAATTTAGAACGGTTATTGTTGTAACTAACACAAAGCTGTTGACTTACATACATATTATACAATAATCTAATGTATAAAGGACTTACATTCTTCTTTAATAACTAAACAATTTAGAAAACTCTACCCGGTCAAATGCCTTGGTGGCGTCTAAAGCCAAGGTGTAAACTACTCCTTTGCCATAATAATCTAGAGTCTCATGAACAACAGCTGCTGCTGTTGAAGCTGATATACCCTGTTTGAAACCAAACTGAAGGTTAGATGTTTGTAACCTACTAGACTCCTTAGACAACATAACAACATCGATAATTTTACAAATGACATTCTGCAAACAGATACCTCTAAAATTGTCTGAATTATTGGCAGAGAGCTTCTTATTCTTCGGAATTGGAATTATAGTACCTATATGTAAGTCTTTAGGACTGATACCATGTATAATCAATTAAGCATACAATTTATAAGTACAGCCAAGAGCTTAAAAAGCTTAGGTGATCCATGAACAACATGATCGGAGAAAAAGCCTATGTAACCATCAGCTTTACCCTTCTTCAAACTTTTAACAATATTTAAAATGTCACTTTCACTGGCCAAACAGTTCGCAATATCATTCTCTGAAGATCTGCTTAACAAATCATTACAATCAGACATAATACTATTCATAACATTTAATTATGATTGTAACCACACTGTCTATACATTGTGGCATTTTCTTAGAACCTTTTCCTCGCATGGCTCTAGCTTCTCTCCAGAATTGTCTCCCATTATCATCAGTAACACTGAGAGCCATTCTCTCACTCCTTATCACATTCTCATGCCTTTTGACTAATTTAACAGCCTTGTGATATTTTATACGAGACCTGCGTCTAGCTTCACATAAGAAACCATGTCTTGGTCTACCGCCTGTTCCGAAGCATGGTGCCAATACAGAGCGGCCTTTCTTTCTGACTCACAATACTCTTTCCAACCGGGCACAGCAGCGCTACCAGCTCTTTTATCTATACAGGGAATCACTTTACTAGCATTCATACAGGCTCCTACAATTGCATTATACAACTCCTCAATGTCCTGAGTATGAGCATCACAGAAAGGATTCTTACAATTTATACAATCATGTGACAAAGAAATGTTTTTCTAACTGTTTATCTAAATCATTTTTATACATTTGAATATCATGGATACTTGCTTTATACCATGCAGTTTTTTTAACATAGCTTACAGCACCAATGATTAATATAAATCCTGTTACATTTCGTGAGATTTTACCCCCGATATTGATTCAGATTTAGGGTTAGAAATTACCTCATGCTGGGTATTTTAGTTCCATTGGGTCTTCACTCTTCATAATAACATTTTTGCCTCTAAATAGCCCACATCGGTGCTGATGGGGCGTAAAACACTAACTCACTCACTCATAATAACATTTTGTTTCAGTCAAACATAAATCAATTAAAGTAAAGTATTGTTCAAGAACAACAGCATCTAATTTGCTGTTCAATCCGCCTATGTTCTGTAAAAGAACTGAGATGTTGTCACACAGGATTATCCAGGGGGCTGTTCTGGTGAGGTTTCAGCAGAAGCAGGCAATGAATTCCCCATGGCGAGCCTGGATTAAACTGTTCTGCGGTAGCTGGTGATTTGGGTAATCATTTTGGGGACAGTGGCTGTTGGCTTGTGCTCATATAGATGAAAAACTTCGATGTAGATGGATGCGCATTTTATGATTGGTCACAATTATAGCGCCATGGTGAAGCACAGCAGCTGATTGAAAACTAACGGCCATGTCTTCTTGGAGCGGGTAGCGAGCTTGGAAGGGCGCTTGTCGAAATTGTCCAGATTTTGCCACAAGTCGTAGATCTCCTTAGCCGAGATGTTGGAGAGAGGCAGGTCCTGTCCTCAAAGGTTCGGGAGGAAGTTGGCAAGGGCGCACACTTTGTCGAAGCCGGGGATGTCTAATGGGTCTTTAGTTTCAGATGACAGTCCTGAGAGATCTCGAGGATGACTCAGTGGTTGGGACTGTGTTGGCTGTGTTGCTGGTTCAAGCAAAACAGAAGGGAGACTGACAGGGAGAGGATCAACAGATGGTGCTTCCGGATCGCTCAATCGCTGCATCTTCAAACCTTCGTGTGGGGCTTTTCCCATCCGGGGTCTCTTGCCTATGGTGGTCAAGGGGCCTCTTGGTCTTGACACTGATGACGAGAATTCAGGCGCTGTCATGTCTGGCGTGTCGGCCTCAACATCTTCAGTGTTTTCTGGTAGCACTTCTACAGGCTGGGCGGTCTCTTTGTCTTCTTACCTGCTTGTTCTCTGGACGCCCTCAATGACAGAAGTGGAACTTAAGCTCTTGAACGTTCCTCCGGTCTTCTTGGAGCGGGTAGCAAGCTTGGAGGGGCACTTGTCGAAATTTTGAGATTTTCCCACAAGTCGCAGATCTCCTTGGCCTGGGTGTTGGAAAGAGGCAGGTCCTGGCCTCGAAGGTTCAGGAGGTAGTTGATCAGGGCACACACTTTGACGAAGCCGGGGATGACTTGTGGGTCATTGGTTTCAGACAGAAGAGATCTCGGAGGAGGCTGTCTCTTCCTTGTTGAGCGCTAAATCCTGGAGTACTTCTCCCGTCTCAGAGTACAGGACTAGTGATTTGCGATGAGCTCACTTGAAAAGATATCAGCTGTATTAAGAGAATGAATTGTACACAAGACACGAAATAGTACTGCCAAGTTTATCAGAAGAACACGTCAACCTTTTTAATTGATTCGTCCTAAATTGATCATTGCTGTACCGGTTGAGGCAGAGGGGTGGGTGGTCGCACTACAGAAAGTTAAAGGGACCAGCCCAGCTCCCAGCCCAAGCTGGCAGCTGCAGGAGTAGGTGGTGGTGGTGGTGGTGGTGAGGATGGTGGCCAAAGGAGGGATAAAAGACAAACCAGAAGTGTGAGGATGCTGTATAATGATGATTCCAGCTGGTTGCTCCCTTGATGCTGCAGATATTGATGCTGTTGGTGTTGTTGGTCGTTGTTGGTCGGGGCAGAATGGGCACAGGCAGTGCATGGCAGCCTGTCCTGAGGTGTCCGCAGGCAGATGAAAGTGGTGCTGGGGATTATAGGCAGCTTGCAAAGTTAGGAAAGGTGCTACTGTGGATGGTATTGCCTTTGCTGTTGCAGGTGAAGCCATTGCTGCAACAATTTCTTGTTGCAAGACTCTTTACCTCTCTTTGCTGTTTTGCAGTACACCACAGCAGCAAGGACCAACAGTGCCTCCAAATAGCCCAATCTGGTACTGATGGGGCATAAAATACAAACTCAATCATCATTGCAGAAAGGTGGTGTTGTTGATGATGTGTATTTGGATGGTTGTTACCGTCTTTTTTTAGTTGTTTGCCTCAAATTTAATACTTTTCTTATATATGATCATTTCATGAAAAAATGACTGTTCACAGGCCCAGGTTGAAGCGAGTGCTTCTTTCTCTATAACGGCATATCTTTGTTCCACTTCGGTGAGGGAACAGGAAGCAAAACAAACTGGTCGCCTATTTCCATCTTCTTGGACTTTGAGTAAAACCGCACCAATTCCTGATTTTTCGCTGCGTCAGCCGCAATAATTGTAGGCTTGGTAACATCGTAATGAGTGAGCGCAATATCAGACAACAATATTTCCTTGATCTTGTTGAATGCTACATCTTGGCTTGGTCCCCACACAAACTCTACATCTTTGCAAAGTGGTTTTCTCAGTGGAGCATTAAATTCTGCTAATCCAGGGACGAACTCAGTTGATGGAATTAGAGCTGATCCTCGTAAAGTTGAAGCTGTGCGAAAATTCCCAATACCTGAGACATGCAGAGATTCCAAGGAATGGTAAATCAGCTCTAATTCCATCAGCTGAGATGGTATGTCTTAAGAAAGTCATTTCAGTTTTTCCAAATTCACATTTCTCATTGAGCGTAAGACCTACTTCCTAGAGTTTTGCGAGAACAACTTTCGCATTTCGCTAATGGAGAATTTTTAACGTTCCCTTGTGCAAGTAAAATTTTCTTCTTAAATTTATCTTGAATGACATCATCATTGATACCTCACATTAATTGGTCTTTCAACGGATCTTCAAAATTCGTGATTTTACAGCCCTCGGCAAGTTTTCGTAGTTGGGCAACATATTGAGATTCTCCTGGTAAACGAAGGTGATGTTAAAAAGTGACACCTCAAAACTGAAGCTGAAACTTTGGGCTTGTAATGTTCTCTGAGAGTTGTATGATTTCATCAAAAGTCTTATTAGTAGGCTTTGAAGGATAAAAACATTTCTCAGATTAGAATACGTACTTGTACCAATAGATGTCAGCAAAATAGAGCATCTTTTCTTCCCTCTTTTTGCAGCAGCAGCAGCATTCGAATTGTCAGCAAGTAATGTAATTACCTCCAAATCATTTGCATCCAGGAAAATTGTCAGTCTTTCAATATAGACTTCGAACTCCTCCTCCTTCCCAGAGAAGGTTTCAATTCGACCCTAGGTAGGCATGGTAGTTCCAATAGATAAGCACCACAGATAGCAATCCAGAATAGCACAAAAATTGACAAAAGTCAAGTAAATTCCGAAATTGTACATGAAAGTTTGTGCTTGCTGCAAACGATCCACGTGGTATGCAGCAAGAGTGGGCGTTAGTGGAACTCTCCTTTTTCCAGCTCTCCTGTGTTGACGAGCAGAATAAAACTATTTCCGGAAACATCAGCCTGGGAATTTATAATGGAGCCGGGGTCTCTAAGGTCCGTAACAAAGTCTAATCAGCCTGACAGTACTGGAATATGGTGGCAATCCATGCTAAACATTCCATTTAAGACTCGGCAATGCAAATCCGTAATGTTTTCAATGGATTAAAAGTGCCCTGGGGCCTGGACTGCCAGCTCCACTGACTCAGCAATGGCACAAAATGGCAGCTTGTTCCCAGAAATAGTTTTATTCTGCTCGTCAACACAGGAGAGCTGGAAAAAGGAGAGTTCCACTATCACGGCCTAGTTGGCGTGAATTTGTAGGCTTCAGATCCGCGAGATCAAACAGCGAAAACGTCACTGACACATTAAGTAAATCCACTCAGCAAAGTTCAAAACAGTCAGCAGCATCCTTTTCGCCATTCTGTTGTGACTTGGGGTAATATAACTGCAAAATCGGGCACAACAACAAGCGCTACTACTTTCTGGATCTAAAATAGACTAAATAAGGTAACACAACAATCTCTTTTTCAATATGGGCATACTTTCGCTTTGTTGGTGTAAAAGCCATTACAGCCGACGAATGACGAGTACTTACATTTGGCTGCTTGTGGACATCAGTGACTTCATAACAGGCCCTATCCACAGCATTGAAATAAGCTGTTAACTTGTCATTGAGTGTCTTGTGAACTCATTGACACTCAGTTGGTCACTAGTTTTATAACATTGCAAGTATAGGCTATGACTTCATAAATTCCTTATGACTCATAAGAATAACATAGCATGGATAGGCTCTGACCTCACAAGGAAAATTTTAGTCTGTAAGCACTCGATGTTAGTCTACTGTAACACATAAAGTAAGATTCCGTCATCTTGCATAATTGTATACCTGTAGTGCCTATTTGGCACATGTATTAGAATTTTCAAAACTGGAGCATTGCTCAGCAACTTCTTATTTTCATAAAATGCACTTTCGTGTTGTTTCATCCGTGCTCACACTTTGTGGGTCTTCAACTCACGTAACTTGAAATTTACTTAAGTTTGTAATGAACTTTGACACGTAGGCCACCATGCCTAGCGACAATTTCTGTCTCAATATGACCAAGATACTTGATTTTATTTGTCCTAATTTAGACTTTTTCTCATTCAATTTCAGATTGCTTTTCTTTTTTCTTTGGAGCACTTTCACCAATGTAGCGTTATGCCCTGCTCTAGTTTCAGTGTACACACATGGCATCCATCTTTCCCAGACCTCCAGATAATACACAAGGTGGCGATACTATCCAGTTGATCTGATAATCTCTAGATCTATATAATTTAGGATACTACATCCCTCCTATCTTCACTTAAAACATACTGGGAATGTTTAAACACACTGAACAATCTGAACTCTTTAAATTTAACAAGATCACACACCTATCACTTGAAGTTCATATTAGACTTAAACTTGGTAATTTATGTTATACTAATTTACACGATAACTCCTTGGAACACTGGAAACTAGTTATATTTATACAAATTTACACAATAGTAATAACTTAGTAAATATTACTGAGCATACTTATCTATGTGTAACTTCTCAAATTAGACGAAATAGCAATCTAACCATATTATAATCACCTTAATCACCACCATATAAATTCTAAATTCAACTTAAGTCTACTAATACATGGCAATTACAATGGACAATATATTTCATCGCAGTGCAACAACAAATCAATGACTATTTTGCAACAAAGTACACCAATAAATCAATTTTCCCAATTGTAAGTCCATTATCATTTTGAAAGTTCAATGTCCAAATATCAGTTCCAAATAATTATTTCCAAATATCAATTTCAATCAATATTTGAATCAAGTCAGTTCATAATCTTTCAGTCCAAAAGGTGTTTTCTTTTGACGAACGGGTCTGGAACTCATAAGAGTGGGTCTGACATTGGCATGAGAATCATAGAAAGATTCTGACTGATCGTTATCACTTGTCAAGGGTTTGTCAGGGGGCACATTTTCAAGGGGTTTTTGTTTTTCCTGCTCATTCGTAGGGGGCATCCGTTCTTCTTAGTTTCTAGGGAAATTCATTTCTTTTGAAGGGGCAACACTTTAACGCAGTAGTGTGTCTGCGATAGACTTTCCCATCAGGGCTTTCAATCTGTATTTCTCCTGCTTCCCTACTAACAACGGTGTAACGAATCCCACTGTACTTTGGACTTAGTTTGTCGACTTTTGGGGACCGGACTAACACTTGGTCACCCACAGCAACGTCATCAGCTGTAGCTCTGCGATGGCGATCTGCGTAGTCCTTACTTTCTAACTTTCGTCTCCAGTCTTGATCCAGATACTCACCATCCTTAACATCCGTATCGGAGGTTATTTCTGGGAGTTTTGTTTTCATCTCACGACCAAACATAAGCCGATACGGGCTTGTACTGGTTGACACATTTGGTGTTGATCAATAAGCGATCAAATAGTTCAAAAGTTCATTCCGCTAATTCTTTCTTCTGCCTGAAAGTCAGAAATAGGAAAATTAAGTGACAGTGAGAGAGGGGGCCAAAGGTCTATAGGTACGCCCTGCGCAAGTTAACTGTCCCATGCTTAGCATATACAGTGTCAACTGAACCAACATAAAGCTTCAGTCATTCATCTTGGAGCAAAAAAAAAAGGAGATTTCTGAGGTTCCACACCTCATATTTGTATCTCAGTGACATCTGAACACTTCACTTTTATTTGCTTCTCAGTGACATTCTGAGGGAGCCCCCCCCCCACCATTCCAAGGGGGAGTTGAAACTAAATAGAAGCATGCCTTAATTTTTTAATGGATTAGAGCTCATTTTTTGCTCCCTTTGACAGACTGTAGAAATAAGTTTTTGTGCTGATAATAGTCAAAATCAAAACAAAATCAGATATTTTTTGTATTTAAAAAATATTTTATATAACATCCAAATATATTCATGATACAATTTTGACTACACTAATATATATATACATATACATTTGATGGAGCATCTTTCTCGTTTTTCCCACGACGAGTTGACACTATACGATGGAATGAATATTTAAATATGCTCAGTAATATTTTATTGACACAAGATGGAGCAGCTATTGGAGATTCACACAAATATAAACAGCCAAGAAACCATCGCGCAGCTGCACCAAGCAGATGGGGGAAGATTTGGCTGGAAGTCCTGAACGGTAGTGTGTTCCCTTGTGCACCGGTATCCACCTTCAGGTTCAAACTATGTCGGCCTCGCAGATGTTTCAATTGCGTCTTCAAAGTAACAAACGCTTCATCTTGTCGATTGATGGACGATATGCGAATGTCATTAAAGGTCATACTTTCAAATGCACTCTCTTCATAATCATAATGTTCACAGATGTCGTCAAAGGCACACTCATCGCAATAATTACTGTTTCCAATTGCATTTATTGAACGGCTTTGGAATGGCCTCTGTCACGACCACTATGCTGTTCTCTGTCGTGCTGTTCTCTCTCATAGTTTTCTTGATCAGATAAGCACAATGAAGCCCAATGCCCTTGGCGACCACAACGGTTGCTAACATGATCTCTTGCGGGGCAATAGTCTCTTCCAAAAGTATGGTCTCCACCGCAATTCTTACACACAGACTTGGTTGGCCTGGAGGACTGGCCTTTACAATGAAAATTAGATTGTCTGTAAAGCGCACTGGCAGTCTCTGTGTTTTCTGTTTCTACGACACCAGTCGGCTTCATATTTAATGAGCGTAGCTGTTTCTTGTGCTCTAATGCTGCTTCATATGTTCGTCCAAGCACAATGGCATCCTTCAAGAGGTACTTCTTGTCCTGTTCGAGTAACTCCTTTTGATAATCGTCAATTGGCGTGCTGGCAATGATTAACTCATTAATTCTATCGTTTAGCTCATCCACAGAGAAGTCACACTTATTTGGCCATGTGCCTACACCTGTTCACAAAGTTGTCAACTGTTTCCTGCTCCTCCTGCCTGTAGCCCATTAATTTAAGGCAACACACATGAAACTTTTCTGCTGGTCAATTTGCTCTAAAATCTTTTCCTATCCACCTTGTGTGTCTATCTTAAAGTGAATCTGATTTCCATCTGTCATTTTCAACATCACGCACCACATGTTACATTTGGCTTTTTTGCATGATTCTCATATTTCACTTCAGCAACATGACTTGCATCATCAAGTCTTGGATCTACATTTGACATTTCAAAGTCATCATCATTTGTCAGAAGCATTCATTTCACAATAAAAATCAGCTGTAATCAAGTAGCAATCACCATTTAAGTCAAATAAGTCCTTATCTCTTGCCAGGGTCACTAGAGATTGTGTGGGCCGCAATTGCGTAACCCATCAGTATCATCTTGTCCCATATATATGCATCAGGGCATTAAAATGTGAACACGGTGAAATTACCCCATCCAGGTCGCAAAAGGAGGCCCGTTTCTTAACTGCCAATGCGTTGGCCGTAATGTGCATTTTTGGCAAATGCTGCTTCCCTTTACCACGACGTACCGACTACTGAATGTTATCCATGACGAGTTCCCGCAGAAGTAACAATCGAAATCAGGCCTGCTGGTAGTCTTACATGGTGTCTGCCAATCCTGGAAAAGCCTATTTCCAGGCTTCTTCCCATATTTCCTACTTGAAACTTGCTTCTTTGGACAGTCCCTTCGAAAGTGTCCCTGTTCTCCACAGTTGTAACACTTGTACCATGGTTTGCCAGAGTCTTTGGCGTCAGAGAAGATGGCGACTTAGGACCTGCATCAGTAAATTCCAATGAATTAGATTTCTTTAGTTCTTCATTTGTCTGTGCCTGCTGCACGAAATTCAACATCAGATCTTCCATCCTGATTTTCAACGCCGTAACTAGCGTATCAGAATGGGTTGGTAAACTTCCTAACAATGTTATCACTTGATCCTCTTCTAATTTTTGCGCCCACTGCACTTAACTGATCCGTTAACTCCTTCATCCCTTTTAAGTGTCCATGCACAGATAATCCTTCCACCATAGTACATCTGAAATAATTGTTCTTCAGATACAACTTATTTGCAAGAGTGTCTTGTTCGTAGTGACCTCTCAGCGTGTCCCAGGCTTCTTTTGTTGTTGTACATGATGTGACTAAATACAACTGCGAACTGCTGATGTGTAGCACAATGGTAGAAAATGCTCTTTCACCTTTTCTTTGAAATTCCATTCTTGCATTTTGATTTGCTCGAGGGAGAAGGGTATCTTCTTCCGTGACATGACCCCACAGTCCTTTTCCCTTCAATAAATGTTCGGCTTGGAATTTCCAGGTAGCCAGTTTATGATCCAAAAATTTGTCTTCCATGCTGGACGATTCACAACACACAGCAATACACACAGACAGGTGCTCCTTGCAGCACTCCCAATAATCACTCAAAATACAGTGCACTTTTGCACCATCCAACAGCAATTCACAGGTACTCCTCAGATCCTCCTGCATAATCTGGGCCTATAACCAGTTGTAATTCTGTTGTTATTCCACTTTGAATTTGAACAAGCAAAAAACCGTGCCTTTCCAGTTGAACTCTTTTAATAGTACACTACAAAATGCACTAGAAGGCCAAAAACCTCAAGAACACCGCTACAATACCAGGCTGCCACCATGTGTAAAGATTAATGATTACTCAATACTTTAACAGGAACATAATGTGAATGTTAAGTATGATTAACTTTTTATTCAACAATTGTACAGTTACACTATCACTGTCGCTAAAAATTGAGGCATTTGCTGTCAACCTTGGAATAATGATGGAACACAGACAGCCATGTGCTTGCAAGATGGCATCTTTTATTTCCGTAATCAACGCTAGAGGTCGCCAGCAGTACCATACATAAACAGACAGAGGGCAGCACGAGCCAGTGCAGTTTATCACATCTTCATTACATCTCCCTTTTTAACAAGTTCCAACTTCGAATACACAACTTCATCAAAACAGTAACTGTTATAAACTACAACTGCTAAGTTAACTCACATCAGACAAAACTTCACCAAATTAAAGTTAACTTTATATACCAAATTATAACTAAATATCATCTCTAGACATTACAGAACCATGTATATTAACTTTTATCAAGATGGCATTAAACTTTAAAGTCCGAGCATATTTGAAATTACTATTCTTTAGACCGATATTTATGAATAGCATATCATTAGATTATACAATATCAATTCTGACATTTAAGAATAGCATTAGTCAATATCAATTCTAACTTTTCAGAATAGCATGACATTAGATTACAGAATATCAATTCTGACAATTAAGAATAGCATGAGACCCGATAATACATGTTGTAACCATCCGAGACAACAGAAATTCACAACGGGTTCAAATACACAAATGAATACTCAGAAATACACAACTTGTATTTAGAACACTTAATGAGGCCTTAAAAGTCTTTGCCTGCTTGACATTTCTCAGTCTTTACTTTAACACATAATCCCTGTATCTTGCAGGAACAGACTTTGCTCTTCGCATTCTGCCAGCTGGTTGTTGTTGTACTGGATTATTGTTCACTTGATGTTGAACATTTCTGTTCACATTCCTGTTCACTTGGTTATTGGTTACGGGCACAAATTTAAACCAATCTTGACTGTTTACGATTGCTTTTAGGACTGAGTCTTTCAGAGTCTTAACACCACATTTGCTTTTGGATCACAATACTCCTCAAATCTTTTTAACAATACATTGTTACTTGCTTTGTCTTCCCCAGCAGCATACACAAATCCTTCCACAGTCTTTTGCCAGGCTTCTAGTCCGACATACGACATAAACAAACTTGTCTTGATAGAGTCTGATTTCGTGTCATATTCACATGCAATCATGAAATGGTGCATGGCAGTCTTGAAATTTATCCAGTTCTTGCTCAAATTTCCGGATTTCGACAGGGGTCCTGGCTGTTGTAATTGCCGAGCCATGATCTCGAATCTTCTGCAAACGTTTTGCACTGTAGTCCACCTCAAAATTCGTTTTGGTTCATTATAAATCCCAGTCTGACATCACGGAATAATGATGGTACTACAGACGGCCATGTGTTTGCAAGATGGAATCTTTTATTTCCGTAATCAACGCTAGAGGTCACCAGCAGTACCATACATAAACAGACAGAGGGCAGCATGAGCCAGTGCAGTTTATCACATCTTCATTACAAACCTCTTGGATTTTCAAGAAGTACACTGTTTTTATTGTTGCGTACACTGCCGTACAGGCAAAGCCATTTGTCCCAACGACTCTACAACTGAACCACCAAAGCCATTGGTCATGATTTTACTTGGCATTAAGTGTGGTTTGACATGTAAGCTATTGTACACACTGCGAGAAATTACTGAAACATCACCTAATTCACCTTGTGTGTCTATCTTAAAGTGAATCTGATTTCCATCTGTCATTTTCAACATCACGCACCACATGTTACATTTGGCTATTTTGCATGATTCTCATATTTCACTTCAGTAACATGACTTGCATCATCAAGTCTTGGATCTACATTTGACATTTCAAAGTCATCATTTGTCAAAGTATTCATTCATTTCACAACGAAAATCAGCCGTAATCAAGTAGCAATCACCATCTGAGTCAAATAAGTCCGTCCTTATCTCTTGCCAGGGTCCACTAGAGATTTCGTGGACCGCCATTGCGTAGCCCATCAGTGTCATCTTGCCCTGAAAGCTCCTGAAGTACAATGTAGTAAAGCTACCTTACATGACTATATGAACAATATTTAGCACCTTTCATAAGAACGATATTTAGTACCTTTCATTTGACTGAGTTTCAAGTGTAATAAAGGCAAATAACTGTGCAATTGCTTTATACAATATATGACAGACTAGTTTCCAATGGCAATTAAAACATAGCTATTCAAAGTATTCATTTACAAAATCACAACCAGTCTCAGCAGTAATAATATCATCAACCACAACAAAATCATCTTACAGACCAGTTCTAGAGTTAAAATCACCAATTAATAATAGAGGAACATGATACTTGGATTCCAACAATACACAATCATCAGATAGATTATCGAAAATTTCTGCATGGTGGTGCTTAGTGTTTTCAGGAAAATATAGACTGAACCAATTATCAGATCAAAACCAAAAATATCTTTATGAAAGAGAACCCAGAGTACTTGTTCACATTTTGTCTGAGTTAATAGTTCGCATAGGCCAAGGTGCCTTTTTGCTACAAACATTGCCAAGCTGTGAGTGCCACCTAGCTTCAAAAATGATGAGTTCTTAGGTACAGCGTGCAAGCTGAAATGATTTTTTTGTTTACTTGGATCAACAAAATTACATTTAGGCTCAATAAGGCATACATTGTCTACATTTCGGATATATTCTTCCAAAGTACAGTTTAAATACCAAGGTCCAGCTTTTTGTTAATTCCACAGACATTCAAACCAACGATAAGGATAAAATTTTTATGGTTTACCCAAGTATTTGCTTTACCTGGTACATGATTTTGATTAGGTTCATAAGTATCTTTAACTTAACAGAGTTCATTTGAGGTAACGCATTCAACATCTGAGACATTCAATTTTGCATATATATATAATGACGGGTAAATACTGGAGATATTTTGATTTACATATTTGTTGACATTTTGTAACATACATATTGACATTTGTAACATTTGAATTCACATTTAGTATGTCGCAACCTGCACCATTCGCTTTGGTTTCAGGTACTACACACAGGCTATTTCTCTTTTCGCATTGACAAATATCCATATAACAGAGTTGACAGTTTGTTTTACAAATACGGGAGGAATCGTAAACTGTCTTAGCATTTTCTGGTCCATGGGGCTGCTCTTCGATGGTGTTCGCAGATACAGCTTTTAAAATCCCCACGGACTTGCTTGGTTGAAATTGTCTTGAGGGGGCAGTTGGGGAGGGTAACTGGTTTGGGGTGCGAGCCAGTTTTGCCCTGGCCTGAACATTGTTCCAAGCTTGTTGGTCTGGATGGTTTTGCAGCAGATCGTACGCGTTGTGCTCTTGCACCAAGTACATAATTTCATTTGGAGCGAATGATGATGTTTGGGGGAAATGATCGGGTTGGGGCGCACACTGGGTTGGGCGAGGGGATGGGTGGATCCTGATCATGAGCTGCACAGTGCAGATGATGGGTCGGGTGACATTGCTGAATGGGCCCCGCTTATGTACCAAACGTTGCTGATGGGGGGCTGTTGTAGGGCCAGGGCAGGACGTTTCTTCAACTTGGAGCTGGCCAGGTACTACGTCCTGGTATGTGGCTGTTTAGACCTCGGATTGCTGGTTCTAGATTTTTGAAGTTGGATTGTCCAGCCGATATACTACCCCAGAGAGGAAGATTTTAATGTCGTCTGAGAACCATTTTGCATACTCTACCATACTGCGGAAAGCAGCCTCAGTTTGGTTGTAGCTCTCGAATTTGAGACTATTTGTCCCAATGTGAATGACAAGATTGGTGCACTTTGACCCTGTCAGCTCATTTCTGAGGGCCTTATTCATGTCCGTTGCTGTGCTTCCAAAAATTGCCTTCACTGTAACCTTGGATTTGTTTCGATCAAACATGATTTCTGATTCGCTCAGCATGGAATCAGAGAGAACCAGGACATTTGGAACTGTACCTGGCATCTGTTCAGTGTCATTCCATATTTGTACTGGTGGGTCAGTTTTCGAAAGTTCAGGGTTTTTTTTGCACGATCTCCCTCGTATTCTGGAGGGCTCTTCCCATTTGGTTTTTGCCATTTCCACATTGGCCGATCCCCCAGATTTCTTCAGTCTCCATGTTATGGAGTAGAGCCTTGTCGTCTGATGTCATTAGCCTTTTTCTGAAAGGCTCGCATTGTTGGATCTTGATTAGGCTGATCTCCTCCATTTTTTCTTGTATTGTGCAGATTCAGACCATTCCGGGGAAGTACTGCCTTTGGGAAGCAATTAAATTTTTCTGCAAGTATTTTTGCTTTCCCTGCTGTTTGAGTAACCCTGACTCTTTCGGCTTCAATTTCCATCTTCTGTGGTGGTACAGGTGCTCTGCAGATTTGAAGTCCAAACCCTGTCTGCGGTCTAAGGGTGCATGGGAAGAAGGCCGAGAGTTCATCTCTCCATCTCCGGAAATAGATGTAACCTGGGTCTGTTTTTTTCTCCTCTTTGGTTTGGCTCTTCTGTGGAATTGGTGGAGTAGACATCTTTTCTGACAGCATGCGAAGGTCTTCGGTCTCTTTCTTGAGGTTCATGTTGCTCTCATGCGCAGCCTTTAACTCTAGAATACTAATAACCCTCTTTTGTAGGCCTAGTCTTCCCATTCGTTAGCACAATAATCAATATCCGTGGGTGTAGAATGACCTAATTTTGTTCTTGAGGATAGCCATTATCCACCGATCGACCTCAGCCTCTACCTTGATTAAATGATCACATGCATTGAAACTGCGACCTTCTTGCTTGGTTGAACGATCTTTCTTGATTCCACAACCTTCCTTGATTGAACCATAGGGATTGAACAATCGTCTTGATTAAACAATCTGCCTCGATTGTATGATATTCTGCACCAACTTCAGTTTCTCTGTGTTCCAGATGTTGATTGTTATGTCGATTGTTTATGTCGATTGTACCAACTGTGTTGACTACTTCGTCTCTGCTTGCATAAAAACTTTGCTATCAAGTTTATGACTTTGTAATGAAACAAAATGAACTGAATAGGACTGAAGCCTCTCTCATGGGGTCCACTTCAGCAGAGTAGATTCTCTGGGTGATGGAGTCACAACCTTTAATAGAACTTGACTAGACTTTATATATATACGCCATACTATTTTGCTTTTCTCTTTTGAAATAATGCCAATGGTGGGGGGTCCTAGACTAACATTGATCCCATTCATCCCAATTTCAGGCAACATGAAATGAACTCAACACACGCCATTATTCTGGTTGTAAACAGGATGTTTTATTGTTGACTTTTTAATGTGAAAATCGAACAACATTAACAATGAGATTGCTTAAGATATTAATCCAAAGATAGCTGGTAGTAGGTTCATCTTTTAATCCATAACAGGTGCTTCAGCTTTTACGGAAATACCAACCGACAGAGTGTGCTCTGTCCAGCAGAGCAAACTGTGCCATCTTATGGGTATGAGTTCTTATAATAGAGAGGTTTTGCTACACGTTCACGTGTGACGTATACGTGTACAAGTGCTATCTTATTACATTGTTGTCATGGCAACTCCCACGTACACGTCACACGGAAACGTGTAGCAAAACCTCTCTAATACCCCAAACTGTTACCTACCAAGTCCAGACACGTATTGAAACATTCTTGGAACTTTACAGTGTCTCTTTTGCCTGTGCCTTTCATGAGTATGACAGAATGTTCACCTGGAAATTGCTGCCTCGGATGCTTTTGTTAATGGAGGTGTATACACATTTCCATTTATGCAGTCACAGTGGGAGAATGGAAAGTTTTGGCGGGAAATTTGAAATTTCTTTTGGGCCCTGACTTGGCCTGGCAGATGAAAAATATTTCCATGCATCATTTTAAAGCTCTTTCCAAGTTCTTTAATGAAATGTATTATTTTTTCCATATTACCTATGCTACATGGCCACTTTGTAGCCTGAAAATGGATTATTTGCAAAATTCTAAAAATTAGCACACTATATTAAGAACAGCTGGTTCTGGGCACTCAGAGAAATAGTCATTTTCTGGGAATATGAACTTAGGACACCACTCCACTTCCATTTTGAACCCCTGGGTTCTTGTTCAAATTGTTGTATGTTGCTCGTCTATGAATGTTAACCTTAAATGTTTTTTATAATTGCTTTATAGTAAAACAGAGTGTATCTGTTCATTATCTGGTAGCCTGTACTGGTGACAATATGTTGCCTTCTAGGTTTCCCAAGCAGTTATATATTTCAATGTACACTTGCACTGTAAAATAAACTATAATCTTTGAAATATTTTAACAATAAAAACAATTGATAATGCAAGCTGTTTTTTTGTCTATTTATTATTGGGAGCTGTAAGACAGATCAAGTACGCAAGGAAAATCTTTGTGTGTGAACTCCAGCCAATTAACAAGAGGGAAGCAACTCTCGAAAGAAGGATCTTCAATGCAACACTCATAGGGATTTCTAAGCTTATAGATACTTAATATTACATATAATATAAAGGGAGAGTACCATTTTTACAGTGTTAACACATCTATTTCGAGTTAATCACAGGCATTCAAATTTGAGCCGATCACCCTGAAATTCTCCACATTTGGGGGAAAATTCCTGGTCTTGAACGCATGTAAATTTCATGAACCTACTGCAAGTAGTTTTTAGCAGCACAGCTGCTCTTACCCCAAGAATTTCATGCAATCTCGTTAGCACTCTGGAGGTCACTCTCTTTCATCAATCCCATTCAAATTTACTCAACATTCTCTGTAGGTTTTTAACTTTCGACCAGTCACTTTTGGTGCCCTTCTGTGATGGAAAATATTATAAAGAAACTAAAATGGACTGGCTTCCATGGGTCAAAGGTCAACCATGCCTTCTTCTTTTCCTTAGTATATCCATGACCGTTGTGCCTGTGTTAATATGTGTAACCATGGACTGTCTGTGACTCTGTGCTGCTTAAAGTGCTTGCACATTATTTTTCTGTACTGATTGAAAAAACAAAGTCTATGTCTAGCTAAGATTATGGCTTGAGTCCTATCAGACACCAGCAGTTAAAAGAAAATCTCATATCCTTTGTATCCTTTGTCATAAAATGACCTGGTCTTAAATAACCAGACCTGCCAGCACCATAATTTTTTCCACAGATATTCCTTGACACAAAAGTCAAATGCTAAGTGCAATATGAATCTTCAGTACCAACAAGAATAACTATCGCAAATAAAATTTTATAAGAGGCACTTTCAGCTTTTGTCAGCCATTTTGAAAGTCATCCTGCAACAAGTACAGAGAGGGGAAATAAAAAAATAAAAATTTGACTTTTAGTTCAACATATTAACAAATTAATAAAAATTATTTTTTTCACTTGCTTGAGAAAAATCAGTCTGTGTAAAAGGCCCTAATCCTACATCATGGATCAAAGGATTTTTAGTTTTTGATGGATCTTGGAAATGGTGGATATAATCATTGAACTAGGCCTATAAATAGTTTATTTAGGGGACGACCATTTGTCTTCCAGGGGGGGCTTGTAGTTTTCCGCACCAGGTAATTATTTATTTTGAGCGCGCTAAGCCAACGAATATCTTTCTAAGTCAAGCATCATCATGATAAGAAATACCCCTACCAGAAATTATTTATTTCAAGACTGGCTAAGAAGAATTTATTTATTTCACCAAAACTGAGCAAGAAATTATTTATTTAAAAAGTAAAATAAAAACTCCAAGCTCCTCCCCCTTGATATTCGCGAAGAGAATTGAGCACAAGAGATGCAGTGATGCTCTCAACTTCAGCAGTCCACAGCATGGAATTAGGTCAAGAGGGTCCAGCTTCTTATCAATGATTTAGTTTCGTATTTAACAAAGCAATAACATATTCATCTTCAAAGTGTCTTAAAAATTCAATTTTCTCCAGTATTATTTCCTGTAGGCTACAAATAATTATGGAAATGTTAGTTATTAGCCTTGAGACGCTAAATCAAATTATTAACATAATTATGATTCATTTCATATCAAAACAGACAACAAGAAAACATAACAAAATTATAATACGTTTAAACTGATGATTTTGTAACAGTGAGCAATTAATTTACATGCAAATCATGTTATTGTTTTTTAGGTAGTCGTTCGTGAACGACTACCTCATACAATGACAAGTCAGAAGTGGAAAAAAAGTCCGCGAAAATCGGAAATTTGAAACACCACAATGCAGATATGCCTCTCACATTGTCTACGTCGTCCATAACCGTCGGAAAACAGTTTTACGGAACAGTTATGGTTGAAAGGGACTGTCCGCAAGCACAATTACGTGTGGGAATGATGAATTTACGCCGATCCACTGCTGTAAACAACGTGCGCGCAACACTCAGGCAAGCGAGCGCAGTGGCGTAGCTACAGGGGGGGCAGGGGGGGCGGTCGCCCCCCCTGGCTCCATCCTGACCAGGAAAGAAATGATTACATTGTCATCAAACGTTGCATTTTGCTGATGGCGCGCCTCTGCCGCAACAGCGATTATAGCTCCCCCGACAGAAATGTTCCATTTTCATCGCTGACTTGAATATTTTGCCCCCCCTGGAAAATTTCCTAGCTACGCCACTGGCGGGTTGTCGCTGATTGGACGGCGCCTCGGCCGAGTTCTGGCGCCCCGCTCTGATTCGTCAGGCCAGGGAGGGCCCCTCTGATTGGCGGGTGGGTTTTTGAAGCACGTAAATACGATTTTTTTCGGCGGATCGGGCATTTGCCGTTAGCCAGTTGTGCAAGTGTCCCTTGCTTGAGCTTAGCCATTTTTGGGTAAGAAAAATGACTAAGTCCAAACAATGAAACTCTACTAAGTTAACTTGAAGCAACCAATGACAATCTACAGTGTACTTTGTATCAGTGATGTGAATGACATGAGTTGAATGATTTTATGATGATGAATGATGCTGCTTGTCAGTGTCCAGTGATGAACTTAGAAATTCTGTAGCAGGGTAAAACAATAAATTATTTAAAACTTATGTGACCTGCTGTTGAGTAATGAATTTTTCCACGCTACCAACTTCAACTAAAATTTAATTACTTCGACAGACCGTTACAGTATGGTAGAGGTAGATCAACAATCTAACATAGAATTTGCAGCTTTCAGAGTTGTTTACTTTTTCATTTAGCTGATTACCAATCTTGTTTATCTATGTAATATATATCTATTTAATATATAATATATTATCTATCTATCTATCTATCTTTCTATTATTTTTTTTACCCATGGGTGCCATGTTTCTATTCTACATTTCTCTGTTTTTCTTCTATTTATACCTGTCTTTCTAATTTTTTGCCGGCTCGAGTGATATTAATTCACACAACAGCTTGTGATATTGTTACTCAGTGACCCTGACTTGGGTTGTTTTGTTATAATATACAGCTGCAGTAATAATTTCGTCTTTTTCAGTTGCTTGCACTAGAGGCCACCTGAAGCCAGGCTAATTTTCATGTGCTGCCCTCTTGTGGATGGAATTTTGTTTCCACAACAACAAAATTTAATGTGAGAGAAGTTTGGAATCAACCTTGTGAATTTTACCTTTTTTGATGGCTCAAGGCCACTATGGCCACACATAGTAATGGGTTACCTGCTGGATTGACAGAAGCACAGATTGAACTTGCCCACAAGGTAAGCAATTCGTGTATTTTAGTACGAACTGCAGTCAAATGTTAGAACCAGCTGCACACACAACTCACATGAGCAAAATGCCCATTGGAATTTGAATGGAACTTGAATAGAGCCACTGCCATTGCAATGCATTGGTGGCATGTGAGGTTACAAAAATGTTTAATTACCACGTAAATAGACGGCATGTGCTATAAATGTAATTTTTAGCTAGCCATAAAATCTTCTTTCATTTAAATATTTATGATTGAGAAATATTAAGTGGGCCTAATACCATTACTACTAATTAGTAATAACATCATGGACAGTATCTTATTAAAAAGTCAATGTCAGCTCAAAAAAGTCAATGTCAGCTCAGAAAAGGCCAGTGTGTCAATATCTTGCAATATCTGAATTCATCTTTCACGCTAACAGTAAACTAAATTTTAATTAATTGGACGCGGTGATTAATTTTTTTTCTTACAATGTCTAGTTTCCTCACATTGTGATTAGAAAAGCCTGATCACAATGACGTGATTCTTTTGCCCAAACTAATGATAGAGGATTATTCAATTATGCAATATACCCATAATCAATTTGATTTGATATCATCATATTAAAGTTATGGTGAAATGGGGGAAAAAAACTATTAATTAATCATTGATCAATTATGGAAATGGTACACAGTCCTAACAATAATCTATAGATTTGTTGTTGTTGATGAAAGATCAGAAACCTTGTACTGGAGGATAACCTTGTGAAGCTGTCACTACTCAATGATAATATCACTACAGTCTGTCTCATTTCTGGCATGGACGGTTGTCGTCAAATATCTTACAAAAACGGCACTAAAACATCACGAGAACGTGATAAACAAATTACAAAATAGCTATTCTACCCGTGAGTGTGTGCATTTCTACTCTGTGACTTGTACAATCTGAGCAATCAAGCCAAAAACCAGTTAGCATGTTGTGAGACAAACTGCAGTAAATGATCGTATTGTATGGTATAGTTTTTTGGAGCCTAAGATGTATTGTAAATATTTTTGAGGTAAAACACTCTCTAGTTGCATCATTGTGCTTTTCTAATATATGTGTGTATACATGAGGAAGTCCACATATATATGCCAATATAATATTCTGCAAACATTTTTGTTTATTTTAGACATTTTTCTTTTGGTGTAGGATCAAAGCAAGGAGTACTAAGTGCTGTTAATAAAATAAGGGGATGGGGTCATAACCATGCTGATGGGTCAATAAAATGTTTGACTTGATATTTTAATGATGTAATTGCTAAAAAAAATAAACAACAGCTTTGTTATGACTTACGAAATAAGGAAGCTGAAGCTAAAGAGCGGAGAGGGAAATCAGTCATCCATAAAATTGGTGTGGTTTCGCACAAAAATTAGCCATGAAAATTAGAAGATATCACTGTGATATAAATATCTGTTTCATAAACATTGCCTGTACTGTAGAGTAATACTGGTTTTATTTCAAGTTCCGAGAAAGAATTCAAGATGAAATCACAGAGAATACTCGGCATGACAATTACCACCTCTGTCGATGGCTTAGAGGTAGGTTTTCAATGCAACTACAAGTGTTATAGTTTGCATTTTCTTGATTTCATATGGCCGAATTGTGTGCCCTTTTAAAAGCTATTTGTTGTGCAGCAGCCATTTAGTGATCCTATTAATTTTTCTCTCATTTAGCCAGACTATGGGACTTGGACAAAGCAGAAAAGATGTTCAGAGCAGTGAGTACTGTTGTTACAATGTCATAAATCTCTGTTTGTATTTTATAAATGTCAACTGATTCTTCATCGTATAAAAATTCTCCTGACAATTTTAAACATAGCCTTTCATGCATATATATATGAAGTGTAATTGGTACGATTGATATTGTCACTAGCTATTGTTTTACTGCATACAATGATTAGAATATAAGTCCCAATTTAAGCCAGTCCATTTTATTATGCATGTCAGATATGTATTTTCACTGGCAATTTGTCCGTCGTTCATGCGGATTCGTAGTTGTAGCTATGCAACAAGGAATGAAAGTAACAGACAAGTGCTTGAAAAATGGGCTCGTGGCTGAAGAAAGCAGCAATTATTCATCGATTGGCCTTTGAAATACACCCCCTACCCTCCCACCAAAGCCTATCTCAAATGCACGTCGCCATTCTCCCCAACCCCTGCTCCTGAAAAAAAACAATAAAAGGAAAAGTAGTTCCTGTAACAGTTGGATTGTGTCACATTCGTTGTCATGACGTCACATGGTTGCTGCCACTGCTCATCAACCAAATAACGCTCTTGTGAGATCAAAGATTATGAGATCCAGACTCACTTTCAGAACGAGGCTCTGCTACCATAGCAACATGTGTCTTGAGCCTCATTCTCAATCATGGACATTTGTGACTTGAATCTAGATGTGTAGACACGTGCAGACGTGGTTTAGAATCTAAGTTGACTGGCAGCAGCATTTAAGTAAAGTCGTACAATGCCACGTTATTGTGAGGAAGATAATATTATTTGTCATGCATTAGAGAATTGTTCAGATGATATGAATCAAGTGCTTTGTGCGCAGAGTGAAGCCTGGCGAAAGAAATGGGCAGTGGACGACATGGTGGCCAATTGGACGCCCCCTGAAGCCATGCAGAAGTACTATCCAGGGGGAGTCTGTGGATTTGACAAGGCACATTCCCCCGTGTACATAAGTCCGTTTGGAAAAATAGACATGAGAGGTAAGACAGTTAAGGATATGATTCACTTTAGCGGGCCGTGAAAATGACCATATTTGGAGAACAATGATTTCGTGACATCATTCATTTGTAACTAACAGTGAAATGTTTACATGATGCCATCAACACAACAGTTTTACTCATTTTTTTGTTGCAGTTTTAAAATAATGGCATGGAAACCAATCGGCAGGGGTGTGGAGGCGGCAGCCCCCACGTTAACGTCGTTTTCACTTGCCAAATATTGTCATTTTCACAGCCCGCTGTAGTGAATTTTTTCCACATTTAATTCTGCAGGACTTCTGTGCTCTTTGAGTTCAGATTCCGAGACTGAGGCCATTAACTGAAACTTGATGTTGATTTTAGGTTTGTCGATGTCTGTGGCCAAGGAAGATTTGGTCAAAACCAATTTGTACATCCTTGAAATGTTGCTCAAGCTTTTTGAAGAGCAAACTAAGCGGGTATGTAAAAAAAGATATTTAATTTATACTCTATATAGTTACTGAGTTACGCAAAGATCGTATCATTGTTTTGATTATGTCTTATAATATTCAATGCAAATGTCCAGTTGATGAAATTGTTTTGGTAGATAAAACTTTTCGGCATTGTAAAACATTAGGATAGGATGTAACTATTCAATAAATTGCATTTCCTGAAACTGAAAGGTTAATTCACAGTTTTATAAATATGTTGAAGAATGAATATTTTGTTAGGAATATTTTTCACCTTTCAGACCGGACATAAAGTTACCCAAGTGGTTGTGATCTCAGACCTCCAGGGCTTTGGCATGAAACAGCTTATGTCACCCGGTATAATCTTTAACAATCCATTTTATATTTTAAACTTTTGAATGGCGAAGACTAAACTTTCATCTGTTGCTTAACAAAAAACAACACATTTTACATTATGTTTTATTCTTGTCATGTTACTGTGGTGCACAAGAACTCCCGTATCGTTTTACAGACATGATTAATTCCAGCCTTTTGGTACAAATAACAAAAGCAAAAATGGACTCTTTTGTCACATGTCTGACTTATATCATACCATCACACAAATAAAATTTCTAACTACTTTGCGAGTACTTTCACCTAAAATTGTAATATCTTGCAAGTTTGCTGTCTCTTACTTGATTTGAATTGTGTGTATTCAACAGGCATGGAGCAATTTTTAAAGGTGATGGCTCTGGTTGAGGCAAATTATCCTGAATGTTTGAAACAATGTTATGTAGTAAATGGTAAGTTTCTCCTACTTAATTGTCTGCTCTCTTTTCAAAGGGAAAACGGTTTACCCAGATTCTATACATGTATAGTATTACTATTAGTAGCTGGCTTGCTAGATCACCCTAATTTCAACTCTGCTCCGTCATTGAATCTGCAAAGTTTAATATCCTGTCAAATTCCTCTTGATTTATACTTCTTCATGGGTTACGGAACCTTGCATTTCAACAATATTAAACACTTATTTCTTCTTGTCCAGGCCTATTTCAAGTATGTATCACTCTGTCAGTGTAAATTTCATGAATTTCTCAGATTCAGACTGAGGCTCAATTTGACCAATCAAAGCATGGTTGCTATGCCGACACTACAGTACTCAGCCTCACTGCAAGTTAAAGCCGAAAGGGCCTGATAGCAAGAATGTTTTAAAAGTGAATTGAGTCAATCTCAGTGTTATTGTCGTGTAGGGCGTATAGTTTTGTAATTTAATAGAACTTTGATTGTTTCACTTGTCAAATTAAAATAAATTATTTAGTCAGTTCTATTTAACTTTAGCACCTGGTATATGGAATCTCATCTTCAAGGTTCTCCGTCCTTTTATGAGTGAAGATACCAAGAGGAAGATCAATGTTCTAGGGAGTAAGTATGGTGGAAATCATTGATATTTGATATGATTTATGTTACATTAACATGATTAAAATACGTGTATGTAATTCACTGCATGGAGGACGTGCCTGCAGGGTGCTTTTGAAATTCGTTTTAGGTTTGGCTTGTTTTCTGTAACCATTTGACTTGCTGAAGTATGATGCACCCAAGTGTAGCTTGTTGTTGGAATTTAATCTGGGTCAATTAAACTACACATGACCCTAGTTGCTTCCTGAACATTATTAATTTCCACACTTATGATCAATTAGGGTTTTCATCGTTAGCAGAAATTGACTCAAACAACATGCAGGGCTAAACGGCCTCACCGTATTGAATGTAGGAGTCAGTGTTAGCAATGTCCTTTATAACATCATTATTACAGCTTAATGCTTTAGACCTACAAGAAGGGCTGGAAGATATTTTTCTATGTTGCGTAAGTGGTATGTTTCAATTGGCTGCTTTTATGATCTCAGGCGACTGGAAGGAGAAGTTGTTAGAAATTATTGAACCAGACCAACTTCCCGTGCACTGGGGGGGAACGCAGACAGGCCCTGATGGCGACACCTTCTGCAGTAACAAGGTGAGGACATGTTTTATGAATAGAATGTGTGCCCCCTCCTCCCTCTCAAGAACTCTTTATGAGTAAGAGAGTGTAATTGTCTCCTAGCATGTAGATTTCCAAGTACATAGATTATGATGTAACTGATGATGTAACTGTATAGTGAATAGTGAAAACAACTTTTGCATGCATTTCACAAAAAAGAAAAAACAAAGTCAAATTTATGGAAGCACCATCAACAACCTTTGTGAAAAAAAAGGATCTCTTTGCCAAACAATTGCATTTTATCAACCTTGTCACTTTAATTACACTGTATTTTAATCGGTGCTCTCAATATATAGGTCGCGTGCCAGTGTCCATATTTGTATACTTACACACATGCTAGTGCATGCATCTAAAGTTGTAGTCCCAAATGATGGTATATTGGCTTCTGAGTTGTATTTCCATGAATCGTTGTACTCCAGATTCGCATGGGAGGAACAGTGCCTGAAGAATATTACTTAAGAAATCAACAACTTGTCGATCCTCATTTATGGAAAGAAACCTCAATATCTGCAGGGTCCACTATTGACATTCCTTTTCAAGTCGAAGAACCAGGTGCTATTATAAAGTAGGCATGCCTCTCATTTTTCATGTCTCTTCAACAAACTATATATCGTGTATGCATATAAATTCATATTTGTGCTCATTCAGCAACATTTCAGTATTAAACAAAATACATTGAAACTGAAAGTAATTTTGCAGATGACTGTAATGAATAGGCACAATGTCTAAATTGATTACAGGTGAAAGTCACTTTTAGATATATCTACAAAAATTGCCATTTTATTTGCAGTTGGGTTTTTAAAACGGAGAAGAAAGACATAGCATTTGGTATTGTGTTTAAGGATTCCGAGGAGCAAAAAACTGAGGAGCAAATACTTCCGACCAAACGCGTCAGTTGTCAGAAATTTCCGGAAATGGGCCAGTTCGAGTGTAAGAAAGTGGGAACATGTAAGTCAGAGTTGGTGATTTGAACAATGGAATCATTATAACAATGTGTTTGCTATAATTGAGACTTGGTTTCTACTTCCTGGCCTAACCAGAGACCTTTATAATTATAGATAAGACTGTTCTGTATCGAGTATGTTATGCTTTATTACATTTCTCGCAATTGGAATTTTGTTTCGGTCTTCTGGTGTATGTTGGACGGTGGCTACTGCTATATGATGGATGAATGATGAAGGCTTGGATTCAGCTACATAACCTATTAATTCGGGGATGTGCAGTGACTTTCAGTTGCCCCAGTATAGAACACGGAAAAACAATCCCTTAGTAGGGCCCTTACCGTTGAACGGGGTTAAATTGGCAAGTCGGGGGAAAGTTGGCTGCATATTTTATAAACCCATTTAATGCAGAAAAGCCAACTTTTCTCCCTGAAACAGGTTTCTTTGGGAAATTTGCAACCTGTATCAGTTAGTATAGTTGCACTGTTGCAGGGTGCCCTCTCCTGCTATATTTCCTATAATCCTTTATTTTTAAGGCCTATAATTTCCTATATTTTGGAAAAATTCCTATATTTTCAAGTTTTCAAGATATTTCGCACGTATATGCACATTTTGTCTGCGATACAAAGTTTAAGTGTCTTTTTCCCCTAGATGTTTGAATTTTTTAACGCTTTTTTTGTCCGCGAAATGAAGTTTTCGGCTTGTTGTGGAAGCGATCCTGCGATTTGCTGATGGTTTTGCTGTCAACTTTTTCTTATATTGTCTTATTAAAATAGGCAAAAACCTCCTATATTTTACGGTAAAAAATTCCTATATTCCTATAATATTTTGTGCGATGTTCGGTGGGCACCCTTCTTCTTCTTCTTCTTCGTTTTATATTCCGCCTTTGTTTTAGACGAACCTCCTGTTGAGGGAGTTGTGTTATATTTAAAATCCAGGATATAAAAACCTCAGGTTAAAATCCAGGTTAAAAACATTTCTATAAAACTGTAGTTTCATTTCTGCCATTGTAAGTTAAAATAGGCGCCTTAGGCGGCCAACTTTCCCCCCGCCTGCCAAATTTACGGTACGTTTTGGTGAGGTGTAATTGGACATAGTAGTCGGAGCTCTTGGATATTGCTTCCTCTGGACTTGAATCCACGCAGGTACAGGCCCATCCTGCAGAGCTGACGCTATACCTATACCCACTGAGCTCAAGTTGATGAGTAAGAGTAGATGATAAGTTCTGTTGATTTCATAATAACAGCGTTTCATTTGTATTTTTGTTTCCTCTGCTTTCAGATTCTTTTCAGTTCAGCAATAGATTCAGTTGGATCAACAGCAAAAAGCTTGGTTACCATGTGTACTTGGCCACCGCCTCGGAAACTGTGAAAAGGGCCAATGGCGTTACAGGTGGGTGGATTGCATTCTGCTGATTGATTTATTGCATGGATCACAAAAAGCTTACTCTCTAAATTATTGACAAATGTTTTTAATCCTATGCAACTTGTCAGTGATGCTAGAATGTAGTGACAATGCTTTTATTGGCCGCTAAATTACTTGTTTCCATGAAAAATTATTATTTGGTTTCTCTTCTTTTTTTTTCAGATATCGTGGGCACTCCCTGAGCAATCGTAATTTCTACTTTTTGAAGACTTATTCTCTTCTGTATTCTGATACAACTTGACTGAAATCCTTAACTTGACTGAAATCCTTAATTCTTCTTATCTAATATAGTATAGATTTTTCTGTTTCGTTTTTAATTTGTAATTTGTTACTTGCCATTGATTGTTAATGCACCAATCTTGCATTTCATTCATAGAAAAAGTAATCCATTTATGACAATGTTGTGGACTCTTCGTCTCTTTATATATTTACATGTATGTTATGAACCTCTATTTTTTACGCATTAACTAGCTGCTAGTCGGCTCTTACATAGAAAAATTATGTACTTACATTTTAAACTGACACTTCTGGTATGTGTTATGTAATACATTTTATTGGATGATATTTAATTACTTTTACATGAAATAACAATGTAATGATGTTTGATGCATGTTTTGTGATAATACTTGTTTGTTATAATGAATATAACTTGAAAAACTACTTTGAAACCATGTTTATTTGTTATGATATGAGTAAAGAACCTGGCTAGCTGTTTCAGGTTTGTGAATTTCATCAAATCATTTTGGTTGTTGTTTGTGACTACAATGGTTAGCCCCCCTTTAAACTTGGTGGCCCAGTGGTTAGGGTACTTGTCCGAGTTCAGGCTGAATTGTTTTACTATCCGCTACATGGTTTTCTGTCTCAAAGGGATAAAAAAGATCTTTTTTGAGTCCAAATGCACTAACGCATATATTATATTGAGCATCTCTGCTTATTTCAGGACTTCCGAGTATCTTGATATTTTAAATTTGACTTTCAGTTTAGATTACTAATAAATTGTTTGTTCTGGTTTTTTTGGGAGGACAATTTTGACGCAATTTCGTTTTCAGTGTTTTCCTCCCTGCAAATATAGTATCTGTTGTACAGCTTCAATTCAACAGTTGCCAAAGCTTTGTCTAAACTATTGAGGGACGATTTTCACAAATGATAAATGTGGCTGTGTCAGCCATACCGCATGTGGGAGAGGACAATTTTGACAGAATTGACATTTGAGTATTCTATGCACAATTCTGAAGAAACTATGCATGGTACCTGTATGTAGTTTGCATCGTGTAATTTTCTATTTGAATGTCCAAGACCATGTTTAACCTCTTTTCACGATTTTAGTTCAAACTGGCGGTTTCTAAAATAAATTCCTCGTGTTGTATTTACTGAATTTGCAAATAAGAAAATAATATCAATATTTTGGCCAAAATCACACTAGTGAAATGATAACTGCTTGCTGCTGCCACCTGGCACAAAAGTTGATTTTGTATGCTACAGCATTGCTTTCCCAAAAATCCTCCAATTCAGCTGTGGGACTGGACGAAGTCCATTATCAATTATTAAAACATCTTCCTCCTCCTTGTTTAGAGGTCCTTCTTTACATCTTCAATGAGATCTGGGATTACGGGACCTTTCCACACTCCTGGAAAATGGCCACCATTATTCAGTTCCCCCGTGGCCTAATGGTCAAGACTGCTTGACCACTTGCTTTGAGGGCGTGGGTTCAAATCTCACCCCGGGAACTCACTTTAGTCCGAGCCCATGGGACATTAAATGGAGGCGGGTTGTATCCAGTGTTCTATGCTGGGGCAACTGAAAGACCCTGGGCATCCCTGAATTAATAGTAGGGATGACAGACCATTTCTAATAAATGAACAAAAATAATAATTTTTGATACAGAGGCAAGCACTATGATTTTGTGATTAAGAATCAGCCAAAAAAATATTTCTAACGTTAAAATTAACCTTGCTGTGCTTAATTTAACAACATGAAGTCTAGGCGCTCGGAAGCTAATGAAAACGCCCAACTATAAAAAAATGACACCATGACCATAAATGCCTACAAAATCATTTGAGAATTGCTTTCTTGTGTATATTTGAATGCTGGAGTGATATACTAACAAGTTCCAGAGGCAAAAAGATTACAGTATCAAAGTATCACCATCTACAATAGCACAAAGTATGTAATGTCTATGCAAAAATGCCGGCCTCTTTTATTCAAGAAAGTTATGACGACAGCTTACACTTGGAACTCCGTTTGAATGAGGGGGACTTTCATGAAACCTTTTGTTTTATAGTATTCATGAATTTGAATCATATTACCAAAAATGATTTTTGGGAGGTAATTACCCTAAAGAGCGTAAATTGCTATAAGTTTGATTGATTGAGATGTTTTTTTTAATGTTTGCAAATTGTTAGTAATAGGGGAGAGGCAGGTTAGTTGAGACGCAAGGTTAGTTGATACGCCCCACCTCCTGGTCAGAGAAATGGTCATTTGAGAAAGTGTTGGCATTTGTAAGAAGCATAATAAAAAAACACATCTTCTCATCTTGGTCAATGTGGAATCAGAATCAAGATTTTGGAGAAAAGTAAAAAAATTAAAAAATCACTGTTCCGAGTAAATTTGTGCTGAAATCTAGCAATTTTTTTTCTCTCGCTATAGTGAAGGATGATTCAGAGTAACTCAGTATATGGATAAGGTGTGTGAAAAGGGTTATTTATGAGCCATCAAAGATGACCTAGGTTAACCTGTGGTCAAGAGACCTGCTGTTTTCTGACATAATCGAGTGGATGGGTTTGTTGATACAGCAGATTGGTTAGGTTTTGTTGGCTGGCCTGGTCAAAATAACAACCCTGACCTATTAGTACAATCGTAATGCCAGGTGTTACTCAGTAGTTTACACGAAAAAGCTCAATAGATGGATCTTAGGTTGAAATAATCATGAGATCTCCCCTCCCAACAGGTCGACCATCAGATCCGACTCACAATGGTAGCAGATATGCATCCATGGGAACAGAAAGCAGATCGGTGAAGGCGTATGGTTTTATAGTATCCTACAAGGCGGAATTATGTGACTTTTTCTTTGCATTGTCCATCAGGCTTTGGTGTATCAACTAACCTGCCTGGGTGTATCAACTAACCTTACCAGGTGGGTTAGTTGATACATTTGACATGACCTATTTTGACGCCATATGGGGTAAAAACTATCCAACAGAGAAAGTCAAGTTTCCCCATATATTTGAACAATGTATTTCCCCATGCACATGACTATTCGTCATTCCAATATCATTGTTCGTTTAGCTTGGAGGCGAGCTTTTCTGAAAAACGTCTCAACTAACCTGCCTCTCCCCTACTTAGTATGTTGACTTGCATAAATAGTGCAGGTATAATTTTGATATATCTTGGGTAATTTACCCTCATAATCAAGATTGAAATGGGTGAATATTCATATTGAGTGTTTCTTTTGTTTTTAATGGTATATTTGGCAGTTGCAAGTCTTGCCTTTACACTGTGGATATAACTTGGTAGACATTTTCGTTTTTAGGTAATTGCTCCAGGAAATTGGGTGAATAGCTGCAGGGCTAATTTGTGATTGACTTGGTTACCTTGACACTGTGAATCTTTATGGATAAAAAATTAGTTTTTCAGTAATTACCCTCGTCCCAAATAAGGGGGGGAGGATAAAGGACTATAGTCATAGTAGGCCTATGAATTGGATAATTTGCTCCAAATTTTGCAATAGAAAATAGGCCTGTCTTTTGGGAATATATAAATTTTAAAAGCCACAAATTTGTATTGTCACAGCAAAGAATGGGTACGTGCTAAAAAAAACCCACTTTTTTTAGACTGGAAAAAAAAATCAGCTCCATTGCTTTTCTGAAAACAAACTGCATAGTAATGATGTTTTATCAAGATTGATATATTTATGAATTAAAAAGGTGGGTCCCCTCATTCATTTTTGCTCTATGGAGCTATTTTGCATGAAAGAATAGCTATTTTTGGAAAGAAATATCTTGCTTGACTTTGAATAGGTGTGTTGATTATGTCATAATGGATTGTTTTCGTTAAAAACAACTCTTTTGATCTACAAAAACCCCATGTTAAGAAATTTATTGATATTTTGGGCAATTTTAGAGAACTTCAAAAAATGACCACCAGGTGTCAGTCTCCCTTGCCCTCAACTGGACGCTGAGGTCTAGTCAAAAACTGGGTTGTGCTTGCACTCTACGGCCTCTAAAAAATCTGCAAAGGCTACTGAATGTTTCCTGAGAATATTGGCTTTCTTCAAGTACCAAAATGATGCATGTCTTTTAAATATTTCATGCCCATTCTCACTTCCAAAGTTTTAAATTCAATTTTTTTAATGCAACAAATGAAAACATGGTAACAAAATGGTGAAAAACAGCAAGCTAATATATCTTAGAAACAGATTCCATCAAAATTTGAAAAGTTCTGAACTGTTTTCAATGTAAAAAAGCCCGTAAAGTGAGGCAACTATGAACTGAGATTTTAGGTGTCATTTTTTCTTCACAAGAAGCAAACCTGCGATCAGCTCCACCTAGCAGGTTTTGGCATCCCTATTAATAGGGTATGTTCCAGACTCACAGTCTTCTCATCTCATCATCATACGGCGATCGCCTGCCTCGATATAGCCCACTAAGGTGCTGCAGAGGCGTAAAACACAAACAAACAAACAAACAAAATGGCCACCATTATTCCCGTCCCCAAAACTGAACAAGGACCATACTGATCCGACTAATTATAGGCCCATTGCCCTAACTAGTTGTCTCTGTAAGACGATGGAGCGGATTGTAAATGCTCGACTTGTTTGGTATTCAGATTCAAGTTTATTTTCCCATATATATATAATTTAGGCCTACAATATTAATCAATTATTTGCTTTTAATTATTATAGATTCAGATTTTTATTTTTTCTCTCAGAGCAAAATATTTACATACATATGAAGATTAAAAAAAACAAAAAACTCCAAGATGGGTGACCCCTTTAAGACATCTGTGATGTCGCTGTCAAGGGGCCACCCCCCCCCCCCCCAAAGATAAGAGAGAAAACATAATAAAAATACTAGTGACACTGTAGAAACACTTTTTTTTTCTTTCATGCAGTCAGAGAGGATGTAGAATTACAGTGATAGCTATTTTCGCGAGATACTTTAGTTATGAACGATAATTAAGAATTAAAGAGTTAGTTGGCAAATCCATTTCTCTTGATGTAGTGAAAATGATTTTAAAAAGAAGAAAAAAAAAAAGACACTAATCAACCCACACGGTGGTTACAAATATAACAATCTTGAACAGAGCAATTTTCATTATATTACTGAATAAAATTGTGTTTTATATAATTTTTAAATCCATTTAAACTGTGAGTAAAAATTTTCAACTTAAAATTTGGATTCATTTCATTGGAAATTTTTGGAAATTTATATGATATGCAGTTTCTTGCAAATTCGTGGCTCACAGCAGGCAGACGATAGATTCGTCCAAGACGTTCATTGGTATTGAACACATGTGTATTTCTCTGTAGCATTTCAGACAAAAAATAATCAGGTAAAGTGTTGTTTACAAATTTAAAACAAAACTTCAAGTCATGCAGTGCACACAGGTCTTGTACCTTAAGAATTTTCAACTGTTTAAAGAGTGGACTAGTATGAGCATTGTATTTACTTTTTGTAATTACTCTGACTACTTTTTTCTGCAATTTGAAAATCTTATTACAATTTATTCCCCAGATCATAATGCCATAATTGAGATGAGGTGCTATTAATGCATTATAGATATTTAATAGTGCCCTAGATTGTTGAACATTTTTCATCTTATTCATCACCCCTATTGTCCGTGATATTTTCTTAGCCACATTGTCAATGTGGGAATCCCACTTAAGATTTTGATGCAGATAAATGCCAAGAAAATTGAAAGCTTCAGCAAATTCAATTTCAGTACCGTCTATTGTAAGTGTTGGAAAATTATTATTATAGTGAAGTGGGAAGGGAGACCTCTCAAAGACTTGTTTGTCGCTGCAGAGGGACCACCCTTTTATCTATATAAAGCATAAATATATGGAAAAAAATTATTACTGAGTATACTATTATTTCAGATTCAGTGTATGTTATATATATAATAAGAGAAGGTCAAAATGCAAATTTTTGTAAAAATTCATAAGAATAAAAAAAAATTTTGAATTTGAAATTTAGCAGATTTCGTCAGAAGACAAAAGAGCAGGACACCAGGGGACACCAACGACCACATATGTAACAATTTTCAATTATGCAAACAGTCTCATAGGATTCAATAATCTTATTCTTGATATATAATTTGTACCCAAAGAAGGAAAATGATACCTTATTGCCTGCTTTGCAAAATCATGTCTCACAGCAGGAAGACGAAGCATCTCTCTCTGTCGTGTGAAATCAGTATGAGTAGTATCCTCTTGATCAAAGTTCATAGCGTAGTACTGAGGTAATTCTTTGTTCACAAACTTATAGCAAAACTTGAGGTCATGCAGTGTACGCATATCTTGTATCTTCAGAATATAAAATTTTTTGAAAAGTGGGCTTGTATGTGCATTATATTTAGTCCTTGCAATTGAACGTATAGCCTTTTTTTTAAGCTTGAATAAATTGTTAAGCTTCCATCCCCACAAAATAGTTCCATAATTTAAGTATGACACAACTAATGAGTTATAGATGTTTAACAAAATCTCTGTCAGTAAAAAGTGTTTCATCTCATTTTTATACTCGCTAGTTTTTGAAATTTTTTTACTTAATGTTTCAATGTGAACTTTCCATTTTAAATTCTCATCAAGAATAATTCCAAGGTAATCGAAAATTGAAACAAACTCTATATTATCATTGTGGCCATCAATATGTAAATCTGGGTAAGTTCAATACTTTCTTTTGAGGTGCATGGAAGAGTATAGCTTTGGTCTTAGATACATTTAGTGACAGTTTATTTATCTTTAGCCATTCATTAATTAACAATAACTCATCATTCAGACTGTTTGCATTTTCACTACTGGTATTAAGAGTTCTACAGTGAGCAGTATCGTCTGCATTATATGACCATATCAAAAACTGCGCTAGAAAATCTAAGGTCATTCATCTTCTTTTATGTTCCATCTTCAGTTTAGAAACCCTGCATTACCCTTCATTCTCACAAACTATTCCCCTAATTGGTTCCCCTTGGGTCTGATTTTCCATTTACATGCTCGAACCACCAACAGCTCATAATGAAGTCCCTAGCAATCATCCAAACATTTCACTTTCCTCAAGTAGTAATAGTAGTTGAGTTTTCCCTGGATCCAATGGAGGGAGGGAGGGCCCACTTTCCTCCATTTTGTTTAGTGTTTACCACACTTTTCCACAAGATTGGCCAGCAACTACAATATTTTACACTGTCCTCTGCTGCATGGTGTTTGGCATTGCTCACATCAACGCCACATTGGGAGCTATTGGGACCCTTCCAGAGGGTTCAGCATACTCAATATCAGGGTCACTGCCCCTATCCTACAAGTGGAAGTCAGCGCTACCTCTTGCAGATGGGGTTCAGTGTCCCATTCTTCCAGCGGGGTCAGTGCTACCCTTCCAGAGGGTTTAGCACCTGCACAAGATAGGGGTCAGTGCCCCTCCCCTACAAGTAGATCATGCAGATGGGGGTCATTGTCCCCCTTCTGCCAGTGGGGGTCAGTGCCCCCCTTCCACCGGGTTCAGCGCCTACTCATGGTCAGGGTCCGTGCCCCTCTCCTACAAGTGGGACACAGTGCCCCCTCCCACAAATGGGAGTCAGTGCCTCCCTCTTGCCAGTGGGGGTCAGTAACCCTTTTCCAGAGGGATGATCAGTGCCTACACAAGGTCAGGGTCAGTGCCCCTCTTCTACAAGTGGGAGTCAGCCCCTCCTCCAGACGGCGGCCAGTTCCCCCCTTCGGCCTTCTGCCAATGGAGGTCGGTTCCGCCCTTCTGCCAGTGGGGTCAGTTGCCCCTTTATGGCTCCGTGGTGTGTGTGTGTGTTTTACGTCTCATCAGCACCTTGTTGGGCTATTTAGAGACATCCTCGTTTTGCATCAAGGGAGTTAATAATTCAGTTTGATTGTTCTTTGTTAGTTATTTTGGTTTTGCTGTCTTTGTCTCTGTGTTTATTTGTTTTTGAATCAATTTTAAGGCAACCGCCAAGAAGTCATGCTGAACTAAAACTATAAGGATTCCATAAAAATTGTCAGTGAAATCATGCTGAGTGAGCCAATCAAGTACGTCTTGTCTTGTTGCATGACTGTCTTTTGGTCAACTCCAAAGCTGTTGTTCAGTTCGCTCCATCAGTTTCTCGGCCATGTTTGGAAAGCCAGCCATTGGTGTAAGATGTGCAATTGTCATTGTAAGGTATTTTTTTACAAACATTGGTCGTTGAATGTCACCAGTTGGTACGTTTACTTGTAGGTAGCGGTGAAGATATTCTCTGTAAGTGATCTGTTCTGGTACTGGCTTGTCTTTTCCTTTTTTAACGGGTTGTCGTTCCTTTTTGTTCAGTTCTCTCATTCGTTCTGGTTCCACGTCTGGTGGCGGTTCTTCCCTTACTTTCTCTTGACCCTCCTCTTTTCCTTCTTCCTGGGGATTCTTTTTTTCCCTCTGCTTTTACTTCCTCTTCATTTTCTGCTTCCATGGATTCGTTGTCAGTTGACGTAGTCCCGCCATCAGCTGAGTCTTCCTGTTCTTCTTCATTGGCTGCTTCAACAGGACGTTCGTCTTCCATTTCTACCTCAGGAGTTGTGGTGCCAGCCTTGGGGTTTGTTACTTGAAGATCTGCCCGGGAAGTAGACCGTTTTGTGGTGTTTGTTGTCTTTGGTGTTGTTTTTGGCTTGGTACTCTCTGAGTGTCTGTTATTGTCATCTGTGTTTTCTGCGTGTCTTTGGTGTGTTCTGTTAATGCTGTGTTCGTCGAGTTGTAACCTTCGTCTTGGTGTTAGATGATGTAGAGGTTGTGGATATCCCGCCATGTCCGAATAGCTGGGAATTCCTGAGTGCTGGTCCACAATCCTTCTAGCCTCTGGAAAAGATATCGCATGGGTTGCCTTCAATGTGAGGATTTCTTTTTCTTTTGTCCATTGTTTACACGTTTTGCTGTAAGAGGGATGGTCTTCCTTACAGTTGACACAAAGAGGAGGAGATAAGCGACGTTCTTCTTTTGATTGGATGTGGTCCTGGGATCCACTATGGCCACATACTTCTTGTCGTCGGCACCACTTGCTCAGATGACCAAAACGCTGACATTTGTAACACCTTCTTGGATTGGGTATATAAGGTCGAACCTTACATTGCTCCCAAATAACTTTAATGCTTTCAGGAAGAGTCGTGTCTGAAAAAGTCAGGATGAGAAGTTCTCGATTATCCCTCTGGGGGATTCTATGAAAATGAATAACATCAGTGAAAGTTTCAAACCATTCTTGTAAATCTTCGTCTGAGTTCAAATAGCTAAGAGAGGAGAAAACCACTCCCTTGGAAGTATTCAAGGTCTGATGTGGCTCAATTATTGCCGGTGTACCTGCAATGTCTGTCAGCCTGAGGAGTTTCCGAGTCTGGTCATCATTTCTGGTCTTGAATAAGACGGTTCCATCTCTCTGCAAGGTTGTCTCTGCAGGTTCGCCGACTTCTTGAAGTATGGTCTTGTAGATGGCGAAGGGAGATAGCCTGGTCGATGGTTTGAACACTATGTATCTGTGTCGGTACTCTGACTTTCGTGTTGTCGTTTGTCGGTTTAGTAGTTCCGGGTCGATGCAGTCATCCGAGGATGACCGCTGCCGTTTTAGTCGAGACTGTAAATTTGAGAGAGAGTAAGCCATATGAATTTTGGTGATTTGTCCCCCATGCTCCCCACGGCAAACAGGTTGCCCCTTTTCTGACGTGTGCAAGCGCACTGTCCCGTGTTGGCCACTAAGGACACAGGATTTCACCTATAGTGTTACCACCCACCGCCACGAGGAGGCCCGAGACCTGCGGGGGCTGGCTCCATGGTACAATGGTTAGCATTCCCCGCTCTGGCCATGTCCAGAGGTTATCACTATAATGATTGGTATGATTGCCGTTCAGAATGGTGAGCGCCGGTGTGCAGATTTATCTGGAATGGGCGCTATATAAAATCATACTATATATTATATTATTCAGCGCCTACTCAAGGTCAGGGTGAGTGAGTGGGCGTCAGTGTCCCCTCCTGCACATGGGGGTCATTGTTCTGCCTCTGGGAGTCAGTGCCCCCTTTCATAGGGTCCCGCACCTACTCAATTTCAGTGTCAGTGCCTCTCTCCTACAAGTGGCTGTCGGCGTCCCTCCTGCAGACGGGGTTCATTGTCCCCTTCTGCCAGTGGGGGTCAGTGCCCCCCTTCCAGAGGGATTAGTGCCTACACAAGGTCAGGGCTCAATGCCCCTTTCCTACAAGAGTCAGCGCCCCTTCCTGCAGATGATGGTCAGTGCCCCCCTTCTGCCAGTTGGGGGTCAGTGCCCCCTTCCAGAGGGTTCAGAGCCTACTCAAGGTCAGGGTCAGTGCCCCTCTCCTACACGTGGGACTCGCCACCCCCTCCTGCAGGTGGGGGTCAGTGTCCCTCCTACAAGTGGTGGTCAGTGCCCCCAAATTTTGGATGAGTGCCTCCTTATAAGTTGGGCCGAGTGCCCCCTCCCACACTTGGGGGTCAGCACACCCAGTGGGGGCCACCACATCCAGCGGGTATAGTATAGTATAGTATAGAAATTTTATTTAAAGTCGTATTTAGTCAGCGATGTGTACATACAATTGCATGCACAAAACATTGAAAACAAGCAATCGCATGATCAAAGCAACCATTAAGCTTCTGTACGACTTAAAAAACTATCCGTCTCAAAAAGCAAAAAAATAATTCTCAAATAAAAACTGAAAACAAACTAGATTACTAAAACTACTAACTCTAGATAACTATAATGATAACATCATCCATTTACAATACAAAATCAGGTAGCACCACTATGGTTACATCTCTAGATATTTAGACGGTTGCAACTCTAGATAACTACAACATGTATAACATCGTGTATGTACATTACAGGAGCAGGTAGCACCAAAACGAGAGCAGGTAGCGCCAGAACAGTTACACTAGCATCAAAAACGGTTACAAGAGGTAGCACCACAACGGTTACACTAAACACGACTGAACATTTCTTATAATGACACACTTTCCCCTTTGCCGATATATATATATTATGAGGTTACAGTGGTCCCTGCAATGAACGACCTCCTAATGAGCGACCGTACCCCTATATGCGACCATAGACCCTCTGCATTAATGTTTTTCTTAATAAATATCACCCCAATTAGTCAGGGAGTCACAGAGGGGAGGTGTGACATAGGGTATGATTACAGTATTTTTGCATAGAATGACGCATGGGGTGCCCCAGATTAAGAATCAGGCGGGTGCCGCTCCGGCACCCTTGGGCATTCCATTCTGGTGGCCATTTTCCAAAATGGCCGCCAAATCCCTATTTTTGGCCATATATCCTCATATAATTGTCATAGGACCATGATTTTTGGGTCTAAACCTAGGTTTTCTGGTATAAGGAATTCAATGAAAGTGGTTTTGATTATGCCAGTTCAATATTCTGGCAGCCATTTTGGAAAATGGCCGCCAAAACCATATTTTTGGCCACATCTCCAGATATAATTGTCATACGACCATGATATTTGGGTCTAAACCCAGGTTTTCTGGAATGGGGAATTCAATGAAAGTTGTTTTGATGACATCAATGCAATAGTTTGTCCTTTAACCCTCTCCTTAATGCAAGATGGCTGCCATCAAAACTCAAATGTGGCATTACTTCTTGTAACATTCTCCGCTATCTGGTCAAATTCGGTCACTTTCGTTTCTTTTAGTTGACCAGCCAATATATCATTCTTTACTGTTAGAGGCATTTCTTGTTAATGGAAGGTATCTATGCCTATCAGAAGGTTTTTTAAACAAAAATCCAATATTAACAGGAGTATAAATGTCCGATGGGGTTTCTACAGCGGGCCATTTTAAATTGAAGTTGACATCAGAAAAACAGTTCCTAGAAATTACTAGTTTAGTTCAGTTTAGTTATCTCAAGAAATATCAACAAATAATTAAGGTTCTAAATGAAGGCTGACGCCAAGAGCTAGATGTCAGCTTTTATTTAGCTTCTTGGTTTCCTTTTAACTACAACTTGTCCACCTTCCAACAGCTAAATTAATGTTGACGTCACTATCGAAAATGTCCTTGGAAACTCAAAATCATGCCATGTATTTTCAGTTCCACTTATTCTTATCACTAGATAACTCACTTCCAACCAATCAAAATGGGTGTGGATGGATAGCCATTTATGTCAGCTTTCATTGGGCATCTTGGTTTCCTTGTTACTACAACCGTTAATCTAATAAAAGCTAAATGAATGTTGCTGTCATTATTGAAAATATCCTCAGAAACACGAAATTTTCCCATGTATTTTTAATTTCACCTATCCTTATCTCCAAAAAATCATTCCTAACCAACCAATATGGATGTGGTTGGATAGACCTTGATATCAGCTTTCATTTGGCACCTTGGTTTCCTTGTTACTACAACTGTTTATCTTCCAAAAGCTAAATGAATGTTGCTGTAATTATTCAAAATATCCTCGGAAACGCGAAATCCTCCCATGTATTTTTAATTCCACCTATCCTTATCATTAGATAAATCATTCCTCACCAACCAAAATTGATGTGGTTGGATAGCCCTTTATGTCAGCTTTCATTTGACACCTTCGTTTCCTCGTTACTATAACTGTCATTCTTGCAAGAGCTAAATAAATGTCGCTGTCAATGTCACAAATCTCCTCGGAAACACAAAATCCTCTCCTGTATTTACAATTGCACCTATCTGTATTACCAAATAAATCATTCCTAACCATTAAAAATGGACGTGGATGGATATCCCTTGATATCAGCTTTCATTTGGCACCATGGTTTTCTTGTTACTACAACTTTCAACCCTCCAAAAGAAAAATAAATGTTGCTGTCAGTGGCAAAAATCCCCTCGGAAACACAAAATCCTCCCATGTAATACAATATGCACCCCATTTATATAGCTCTTGGAAGATTGACAGTTGTAATAGCAAGAGAAACCAAGGTGCCAAGTTAATGCTGCCATTAAGGGCAATCCATCCACATGGATTCTGATTGGTTAGGAGTGAGTTATCTAGTGATAAGGGCAGGTCAAACTGAAAATACATGAGAGAATTTTGCGTTTCCAAGGATATTTTTGATAATGACAGCAACATTTATTTTGCTTTTGGAGGGTTGACAGTGGTCATAACAAGGAAAACTGGGTGCAAAATGAAGGCTTACACCAAGGGTTATCTCTCCACATCCATTTTGGTTTGTTAGGAATGATTCTAGTGATAAGGATGGATGGAATTAAAAATTCACAGGAGGATTTCGTGTTATTTTCAATAAGGACAGGAACATTCACTAGCTTTAGGAGGATTAACTGTTACAGTAACAAGGAAACCAAGGTGCCAAATAAAAGCTTATATCAAGGGCTATCCAACCACATCCATTTTGATTGCTTAGGAATGCTTTATTTGGTGATATGGGTAAGTGGAATTGAAAATATAGGGGAGAATTTTGTGTTTCCGAGGAGATTTTTGACACTGACAGCAACATTTATTTAGCTCTTGCAAGATTAACAGTTGAAGTAACAAGGAAACGAAGGTGTCCAATGAAAGCTGATATAAAGGACTATTCAACCACATCAATTTTGGTTGGTTAGGAATGATTGATATTGTGATAACGATTGGTGGAATTAAAAATACATTGGAGAATTTTGTATTTCTGAGTATATTTTTCAGTAATGACAGCAACATTCATATAGCTTTTGGAAGATTAACACTTGTAGTACCAAGGAAACCAAGGTGCCAAATGAAAGCTGATATCAAGGGATATCCATCCACATCCATTTTGAATTGTTAGGAATGATTTATTCAGTGATACGGATATGTGCAATTGTAAATACAGGAGAGGATTTTGTGTTTCCGAGGAGATTTTTGACATTGACAGCAACATTTATGTATCTCTTGCACGATTGACAGTTCTAGTAACAAGGAAAGAAGGTGTCAAATGAAAGCTGATATAAAGGGCTATCCAACCACATCAATTTTGTTTGATTAGAAATAATTTATCAGTGATAAGGATAAGTGGAACTGAAAATACCTGGCAGGATTTTTAGTTTCTATGGACATTTTCAATAGTGACGGCAACATTACTTGAACTTTTGGAGGGTTGAAAAGGTGTAGTGAAAAGGAAACCAAGAAGCTAAATAAAAGCTGACATCTAGGTCTTGGTGTCAGCCTTCATTTAGAACCTTAATTATTTGTTGATATTTCTTGAGATAACTAAACTGAACTAAGCTGGTAATTTCTAGGAATTGTTTTTCTGCTGTCAACTTCAATTTAAAATGGCCCGCTGTAGAAACCCCATCGATAGGCATAGGTACCTTCCATTAACAAGATACGCCTCTAACAGTTAAGAATGATATATTGGCTGGTCAACTAAAAGAAACGATAGTGACCGAATTTGACTAGATAGCGGAGAATGTTACAAGAAGTAATGCCACATTTGAGTTTTGATGGCAGCCATCTTGCATTTAGGAGACGGCTAAAGGACAAACTATTGCATTGAAGTCATCAAAACAGCTTTCATTGAATTCCCCATTCCAGTAAACCTGGGTTTAGACCCAAATATCATGGTCGTATGACAATGATATCTGGAGATGTGGCCAAAAATATGGTTTTGGCGGCCATTTTCCAAAATGGCTGCCAGAATATTGAACTGGCATAATCAAAACCACTTTCATTGAATTCCTTATACCAGAAAACCTAGGTTTAGACCCAAAAATCATGGTCCTATGACAATTATATGAGGATATATGGCCAAAAATGGGGATTTGGCGGCCATTTTGGAAAATGGCCGCCAGAATGGAATGCCCAAGGGTGCCGGAGCGGCACCCGCCTGATTCTTAATCTGGGGCACCCCATGCATCATTCTATGCAAAAAAACTGTAATCATACCCTATGTCACACCTTATGTACAGGATCAATAGGGCTGACTCCCTGACTAAATAGGCGACCAACCTGTCTAATGCGACCAACGACCGCTAAAATGACAAGAATTGGTTAATTTCATCCTCATATGCGACCAAGAAACGGCCAGAAACGACCAAAATGCGGCATTGAAGCCACGATGTATTGTGCCATTTGCATTGATGGGAGGACCATGTTCATTGAAGTTTACTTAATTGCTGCTTCAATTGGGCATTTCAAGCTGGTAGAAGGAGTTGAATGGGGCGGGGCTTCAATGAATCACTTGATTGCTGTTGATTCAATTAATTGCTGTTACTTCAATTGATTGCTGTTAGTTCAATTGGTTGCTGTTAGTTCAATTGATTGCTGTTACCTCAATTGATTGCTATTAATTGGTTGCTTCTTTAATTGAGCATGCATGAGTTAATTATCTGAACAATTAAGTTTAATTATTCAACTGCTTCCAACAACTGCTACTTGCATTGTATGAATTAGTCTCTTTTTTGATTGAGATTCACTTGATCAATGATTATTGAACCTTGTCATGCAGTGAAGTGGAGTGGATTGAAGACCAAATGTTAGTGGACAAACGTATTCGTTGTAATAGATAGATTGATTGATTATGTTATTAACGTGATTGACACATATTACACAGTTTAATTATTTCTATTAATTCAATTTCAAAGTGATTAGAATTACAACAATGGTGTGTCTATCATAGTACTATGATTTTATGTTCATATTCAATCGTAAACACTGCTGAGTATTTCTATAATGGAGTGTTTGAATCAATAAACCATTAAACCATTACTTGGATTGAGAAGTTTGGAAAAGTTATCTTCTCTTACTTGACAGTACATATTTCCCTACAAAATTATTACAAGAAAAGTGCAGTTACCTACTGCACTTTGTATCTCTGGGAAGGTAGCAATATTATTATGATGTATATGAGGAAATTAGCATGATTTAGTTATTACAAATGATTAAATCAGCATTCATCAATATGAACCTAAGTATGAAATAGACCTTCTATATATAGTAATTTTAATGTTTGACGAAGTATCTTTACCCCGACGAGAGACCGTACCCCCACGAGAGACCGCCTGACTGCTGCAGAAGGGGCGGTCTTATAACGCAGGGACCACTGTATACCATGGGTGGAGGCAGTATATCCCTGGTATAGTCACCCAAGATCCAGTATATCCCGAGACCCGAAGGGTCGAGGGATATATGGGGTCGAGGGTGACTATACCAGGGATATACTGCCGCAACCCATGGTATAACCTTTTTATCCCATGTCTTTTTTTTAATACTTTTATTTTATATCAATGTAAAACAGTTTGAAGCACTCAATGTGAATGCAGCTGTGCTAAAAAAAATCAATACTCTTAATTGGCAGCACTTAACTGCCTTAAATCACAACAATCAGCAAATATGCTGGTATCTACATGCTAATAAGCATGATATATAGGGGCACTGTTGTCTTTTGATTGGTCAGTTCCAGTATATCCGTGTTGATCTCATTATCTTTCAGTATATCCCTGCTGACTAATTAGCCAAAGGAATTTAATTGGTTGAACTAAAAATATCCCTGTTTCTTTTTGTTGTATTTCCCTCTCTCAATCTGTATTGACCAGGGAAAGGCTCAGTATGAGGGACAAAAGTTGGCTAGACATGGGATAAATAATAATATACACCGGCACTCCAAGGCATATCATAGCATTTTAATGGCACTAGTAGACTAGATAGTCAAAATAACTTCTCAAAGTGAACAATTGCAGTGCTTAAAGAAATAGTAAAGTTTACCATATTATTTGTATCTTGTAACCAACTAGTTATAGCATCTTTAAAAGCTTTGAGTGAGACAGTTTCTTTAATGTTGTTCGGAATCATTGACCATAGTTTGGCTCCATAGTATGACAAGCTTTTTTTGCCATATTGAACTGTATTGAAGTTAGGAATGTTAAATAAGTTATTGTCTCTTATGTTGAAGGCAAGGTCCGTTTGAGTGAATAAGTTTTGCAGATACGTTGAGGAAATCTGTTGTTTAATCTTAAACATCTGAACAGCTACAAGCTTTATGCATCTCTTCTCTATGTTCAATTGGTTTTCTTCTCTACAAATATCTTCATATTGCATTTTGTCATTGCTGATTACAAATCTTACAGATGATTTCATATTTGTAGACTTGACTCAGATAACAGAAAAATTTTGCAAAATTTTTGATCTGACATCAGAAAATCCTGCCAGGTGATTGGTCAAGCTGAACATAGCGTGTCACTTTTTTTCGGTTTGCTTGAAGCAAGTGATGTTGGCCGGAAAAATGATGTCATAATTTCAACCAATAGACTGCTGCAAAGGCCAACTTGGTATTGTGGCAGTTGTTCACACATGTCAAACTGCAATCCACATGAACTCTTACATTTCCTCATGAACTGTTGTATTTCACACTCCTGTGTTACAGTTGATTGATTCAGTTGATATTAAATCAGCCTCAAGCTGACTCTGAATGGCTTCAAATCTCTGAACGCTAAATTATTATGCCTTGACAAAAAGCATTGTCTGTGATAAGTAAAGGACTACTCAGAATTAAATTTTACGACTAGGTCGAGGGGGGAGTGGTAGTTTCTATGGTTTTACTTGAGTGGGAACCACCTTTTTGCGCATGCTGCTTATGAGTTGTGGCTATGGGAATTTATCCCGACAGGGTACCAATTTTTCACGCTTGTTTCAAGGGGGGTACTTATTTTTCAAAACATGCTTAATTTTCGAATGAAATTTTAACAAAAGAAAATCGAGGTAGCTACAACAAATATTTGTGAAACCAAAGGGGGGTATCACTTTTCACAGAAAGTTCCATCAAAACTCCCAACCCCCCACCCCCCCGTCATAAATTCTGAATCGTCCCCTAGGGTAGGAGGATGAACCAGTGATGTGGCCAACATTCATGAGAAAAAAATTATAGTTTGGATAAATCCAGGGTCTCAGCGATAGGTAGCCTATTGTTATGTCGCCTGGGCAGGGCCCTCCTCTGAGAAAATATTACATGCATGCATTTGTTTGCTTTCTGTAAAAATAATCATTATGTGGATCATCTGATCCAAATCATCTCAATGCATAGTATCAGACTTTGAGAATGTGTATACTAAAAATGTGCGAAACACTAACAGAAACTCTCATTTGAAACAGGTGGAGTCAGTTCCATTGAGGAGATCAATGGATTAGAATGCCATGGTCACCCATGTAAAACACTATGTCACTTTTAAGGAGAAAGTGGTGTCATACCTTCTCTCAACCAATGAAAATTGCAGGAAAAATGATGTATTTTCTACCTCAAATGTCTTCAAATATGAAATCATCTGTAATGCTCTCTTGTTTGTTTTTTCGAGTTTTTCGAAGTTGCTTTTCTTGGAGAACATCCATGCTAATGGTGAATAATTGAAGTTACTGCTAATGAAAGAGTTATAGATTATACCTTTACATTGTTTATCCAATAAGCATTTCATTCTTTTTAAGGCATTTACTTTCTTGCTAGCCTTGTTACACAGATTGTCAATGTGATCGCAGAAATTTAGTTTGTTGTCGATCTCTACGCCTAGTATATTGGCAACATTTGCTGACTTGACAATATATTTCCGAAGAGTAATGTTTCATTAATCTCATTGTTAAACCTGCTAAGGAACATCAGCTGAAAATTTTCTGCATTTGCTTTCATGAAATTTACATGGAACCAGTCCATTGCCAGTAGGCAGTCTTCACTCGCCCCCGCAGGTCTCGGGCCTCCTCGTGGCGGTGGTTGGTAACACAAGAGTGAAGTCCTCTATCTCTTGTGGCCAACACGAGACAGTGCGCAAGCACACGTCTCCCCGACGGAAATGGGGCAACCTGTTTGCAGTGGGTTGCGACCCGTGTCGGAGGATGAGGGGGTCCTGGTAGTTGAGTTGGGTGGGCCTAAGTTGGTCCCTCCCATACAATACACTACTTTGGCCTGGATTTCTCCTAGACGGGAGGCTGGATTGGCCCGGTCCAGTCAATCGGCTTGTCATGTTGTCATTTGGACTTCGGTCCTATTTGGCCATGGCTGATGGGTCAATCAAAGAAGGTTCTGACCAAGTCTACATGCTGGCCATGTTTTAAATATGATTGCAGCTGTATCTCTTACCAAGCCTTCTACGAGTATATCCCCCATGTATCCCTGGACTAGGGTACAGGGCGCAGCCCTACCCATATTAGTCCCCCTTGTTGGGCTCCTTGGTGGGTGGGGAGCATGGGGGATGAACATCATAAATTCCTATGGCATACTCTCTTCCTAATTCACAGTCTCGACTAAAACGGCAGCTGTCATCCTCGGATGACTGTATCGACCCAGAACTTCTAAATCGACAAACGACAACACGAAAGTCGGAGTACCGACACAGGTACATAGTGTTCAAACCAACTAACAGGCTATCTCCCTTCGCCATCTACAAGACCATACTTCAAGAAGTCGGCGAACCTGCAGAGACAACCTTACAGAGAGATGGAACCGTCCTATTTAAGACCAGAAACGACAACCAGACTCGGAAACTCCTTAGGCTGAAAGATGTTGCAGGTACACAGGCAATAATCGAGCCTCATCGGACCTTGAATACTTCCAAGGGAGTGGTTTTCTCCTCCCTTAGCTATTTAGACTCGGACGACGATTTACAAGAATGGTTTGAAACTTTTACTGATGTCATTCATTTTCATAGAATCCCACAGAGGGATAATCTGGAGCTTATTATCTTGACTTTTTCAGACACGACTCTTCCAGAGAGCGTTAAAGTTATATGGGAGCAATGTAAGGTACGACCTTACATCCCCAATCCAAGAAGATGCTATAAATGTCAACGTTTCGGTCATCTGAGCAAGTGGTGTCGACGACAAGAAGTTTGTGGACACTGTGGATCCGAGGACCACGTTCAATCAAAGGAACAACCTTGCTCAGCCCCTCCTCTTCGTGTCAACTGTAAGGAGGATCATCCCTCTTACAGCAAAACTTGTAGACAGTGGACTAAGGAAAAAGAAATCCTCACATTGAAGGCAACCCAAGCGATATCTTTTCCGGAGGCTAGAAGGATCGTGGACCAGCACTCAGGAATTCCCAGCTATGCGGACATGGCAGGATATCGACATCCTCATCAACTTGCGACACCAAGACGAAGACTACAACTCGAAGAACACAGCATCAACAGATCACACCAACAACACACAGAGAACCCAGAAGACACTAGCAGACACCCGGGAAGAACAAATGAAAAAACCACTCTAAAGACAACAAACACCACAAACCAGTCTACTCCCCGCGCGGACCTTGAAGAATCAAACACACCGGCTGGCACCACAACTCCTCCAGATACAGCAATGGAAGAAGAACATCCAAATGAAGCAGACACTGAAGAGGAACAGGAAGGATCAAATGATGGCAGGGACACGACACCCAGCAACGAATCCATGGAAGAAGAACAAGAGGAAGAGGAAGAACATGAAGAGGATCAAGGGGACCCACAGGTAGAAGAAAACGAAGAAGGACAAGAGGAAGAGGAAGAAGATGATCCAGGAAACCAAGAACAGGATGGAATGGACAAAAAGGAAACAAAACCTGTGGATGAAGGAAAAGACAGGGCACAAAACGAAGACAACCAAACAATCACAACCAAAGATTATCTTTACTACTTCCTAGATGAAGAACCAACACCTGAAAAGATTGAAAAATTCCGACCGACGTTTGTACGAGACTGGCTAGAACCGGCAGTGAAGCATATTCAAATGTCTGGCTTTGGCAATGTGTCTCGGCAATGTGTCTCGGAAGCTGACTGAACGAACAAAACAGAAGTTGCACAGCTGGCATGAAGATACACATACAACCAAAAGAGAAATATTCAATTTAGTCACCAACTGCACCTTCACTGACGAGTTCTATGGAATCCTCAGTATTTTGGTCTTACATGACCATTTGTCTGTTGCTATGAAATTGATAAGAAAACAACGGACAACAGACAACATAACACAAAAAAGGAATAACTAAGTAGCAATCTAACAGAACTATACAGACAATTAGTACAAACATGATACAAAAAAAGAATAAACATGATACAAAAAAAGAATACCTAACTACCAATTAAACAGGACTATAAAGACACTTAGTAAAAACCAAGTATGTCTCTAAATAGCCCAACAAGGTGCTGATGAGACGTAAAGCCCAAACACACACACACACAGGCAGTCTTCACTCAACTTTTCTTTTATCCTTTCAAGGTTATTGTCACTAAAGCTAAGTGTATTATCATCAGCGTAATTGTATATTTTGGAGTGAAAGTTACTGTGCAAAAAGTCGTTAATGAAAGTTTCCCAATCTGAAAAAGTATTGCCTATTTTCACTCTTTGTGATCTGCCAACTAAGTAGGATTTCGTCAAATTACATGCTTCCAGAGTAAACCAATACGCGTCAGCTTTTGCAAGAAGTAACCCATGAGATATACAGTCGAATGCTTTACAAAGGTCAATTATTGCCATATACCAGGGCCGACAAGTAAGAGATTGTTACCATTTTGCCATGTGACAATCTCCCATAATGGCCCCCCACCAGGGCCATTAAAATCATTGTCGGCCCTCTTGCAGGGCCAACAATGAATAATGGCCCTCTATCAGGGCCGACAATGAAATATCTCCAATAACGGCCCTTGGCCAGGGCCGATATGATTATTGTCGGCCCTCCTGCGAGGAAAAAAAAAATTTTCTGAAAAAAAAAAATTTCGCAAAAAAAAAAATTCTGAAAAAAAAAAAAATTCGCAAAAAAAAAAAATTTCCCCCAAAAACAAATCCCAAAAAAAAAAAAATTTGGAAAAAAAAATTTTTCAAAAAAAAAAAAATTTCCAAAAAAAAAAAAACATTAAACAAAAAATTTACCAAAAAAAACAAGGAGCTTTGGCATTTACCTATATTGTTAACCAAACAAGTATTTACACGTCCCATCTTCTATGCTGCGGCATTTTCATATTATTGGAATAAGGTAGGCCTATAACTTTCTGAAGTGTGGCAATAATAGTAATAACGAGACTTAGTTTCGGGCAATATGGGATTTTGACAGCCCTCGAGCAGGGCCATTTCAACCCTCAAGTCTTGTCGGCCCTCGCTTCGCTCAGGGCCGACAATGAACTTTCGGGCTGAAATGGCCCTGCTCTTGGGCTGTCAAAATCCCATATTGCCCTCACAAGTCCCGTTATTGTTATATTGTAACCGTGCCTACGGTCTCTCCCGCATCAAGAGATTTACGCCAATCTTCAGTCATTCTAATCAGAATATTTTGACAACAATAACCTTTCCTAAATCCTGACAAGTAGTCATGTAGCACTGGCTTAATGGGATCATAAATTTGTCTGTAAAGGACTTTTTCTAGGATTTTAGATAACGCTACGAGGAGATTTACTGAACAATAATTTTCCTTGTTTAGTTTATCTTTCTTTTTATACAATGGTGTGATATTGGCTTTTTTCATGCCGTTCTGTTGACTAATGCATTGACTAACAATTTGTGTGATTGGTTTCGCAATCTCGCGGCTTACCATTTTAATCAGTTTTATGGGAATTTCATCATATCCTGCCGATTTTTTCGATGAGAGAGATATTATCACCTTTTTTATATCTTGCTCTGTTACTTGATTGAAATCAAAGATTTACTTGGCTTATGTCCGTTCTCACTACATCATAATCAATGCTGGAGATTTTCCTGTAATAAATAGTCTTTTTAGCTGGCAGAGGGGCATGAATTTTTAAAACACCACCTATCAAATAGTCACTAATTCCTGTATCTAATGAGGAATTTTTTGAAACTTTCCTACGTTTTGTAACCAGCATCACATCAATAAGTGTGGGGTTATTGGATTTGAAACAAGTAGGTTCATTTATTATATTCGTTAAGTTCAATGTTGGACATAGCCGAGAAAGTGTGTTACTTTGGAACATATTAAAGTCCAAGTCACCTATGATCACTACATTATCATATTACATCAATAGCTTCTGTTACAGCTTTGAACATAGTTTCAAAATTGTTTGGTGACATTTTAGGATTTTTATACATATTCATCACAAGCATTTTGTTTCCTTTGCAGTTGATTTCAACTGATAAACACTCAAATTCTTCAGTACATTTGTTTACAGGCCCTAATGTGGCGGGATATCATTTCTAACGCACACTATGAGTCCCCCACTATTGGATTGTTTATCCTGTCTGTATAAGGCATAATTTTTAGATCTCATAAAGCAAAGCTTTATGAGATCTATTACATTTATGAAGTTCTCTGTGCTAATCTGTGTCTAGTTGTCAATGAGGTCACTGTGACCTAGATATTGCAAAGGAGTGTGGAAAAGCTATCCACTCAATTCTTCTGGAATGGAGGCAAGTGGGATGAGAGATTCTCTTAGTTGGATTAACAGAGGACCATGACAGCATCACTAAACAAAAACCGGGAAATTTTAGTTTTACAAGTTTTGAGTGCTATTTTGCTACACTTCAGTCATTTTGCAAAACTTGTCTAACATATAGGGCTCTCATTCCTAAGTAGGTCACCAGAGCATTGAACCACGACAATGTTATTATTGCAGCAATGCAAATGTGTGTACAAATGCAAAATGTCTGTGCATGACTGTGAATTCACTTTTCAGTTTCATGTCAGCATGTCTGTGAGTGAATCTTCAGGCCAATGGCGTCAGTGTAGTTGGGGCTGGTGGGGCATTTGCCCCACCACTTTTTGGCCAATATATGGGTGTTTTTTTAGCAAAAATTTTACACTTTCCCAGGGACATACTTTCCTGAAGGCTTTGGCCCCAGTTGCCCCTCCACTTTAAATCAATGTAGAGACATATATTTTTGTACCATCAGCTTTTCAGTCGCACTAAGGAAATATTAAAATTGGTGACAATAGTACTTTTTGTTACTGAAATTGGTCTTGATAGTGACTGGTATCAAAATGTTAAAATTGTTTTGCTGATTTTTTGGTGGTATTGAGAATAATTGTCACCAACGTCGGTAACACATCAAAAAGGGATACTGGGGGTTATTCTGACAGAAAGCAGTTAGGAAATTGACTCAAAAAATGTCACAAGGTGTTGCAATGGCTGAAATTGACATATTAACTTTTCATAGTGAGTTGGTTGCTTCCTGTTTTTTGGTATGAGGAAATAATAATCTGTTGGGAAATCAAGAGGTTATCATCATCATACTATTAATTCATGGACCCCTCAATGCAGGCTACTCCACCAAAACTAGGCCTACTGAATGTTCAGTTATGAAGACTTGCAAGCACCTTTCCTACACTGCCAATCATGTCATCAGCCGGGTTCGGCGTTTGTAATTACTGTCACAGAAATTGAATTGATGATTTCTCGATCCCTGCCTCCCCTTCCACATCTTACGGGTGTTATGCTAGTACTATTGACTAGCAGGAGGCTAGTCTCTAGAGACACTAGAAGTTGTCAGGATCCTGTTGCCACACTAAATGTTTGTACGTACACACTTGTTGTCTGCTAACTCATCATCACATGAGCTCAAGTAGCAGCTGCAATCATCGTATTTCTACATTGCCTACCTGTCAGTCAAGTGAACTAAACCTTTATAATGCAACATGCCACATTCTCAAACAATTATTATACTTAGATCTGTATTAAATTGCTGTATTTCACTTGCAAATGCACAAATCTCCATCCACTTTGCCAATAGTTCATTGTATATCCACTAGATGGAGATTGACAGTGTTGCATTTCAATTACACTAGGTGGCAGCTTGCGGCCAATATGGCTGGTGTCATCATGCTGTTGCACAGAAATTTTTCAATCAAGCTATTTATTGTCCTTAAAGACACAGGAAAGACACAAAAGTACATTGCAACGCTATTAAAGTTTTGTTTAACGAAATATCTACACTTCTGGTAAGTTTTTAACAAAGCAACTCATTTGTTTTTCATAACTTTCATTCCCATTTCTCAATGGGTGATAATATGACTGTTTCTATGTTAATTTTCTATTGACAAACATACATTTCCTATCAATGATGACCATCAATGATTACCATCAATGATGGCAGTCTATTCTGGCAATCAAGTGTAAGCTACCTGCTGATTGCCTTTGTTCTTCTTCTTCCATTTCTTGCCTTTTAATTACACTTCTTAGTGGGTGATAATTATTTCATTAATTACACATATTACTATTTCTCTCTGAATTTTCTTGACAAGTATACACATTTTCAATCAATGCCGCCAATTACTCATGACATTTAGGCCACTCAATGCTGCTAACCTGTCGAGGCCCTTTTGCTATCTTTCCCATGTTACTTTTCCTTCACATAGGGAGGCAATGGCCCAAAGGCACCTCCCTAAATATGCCAGGGCCTGCTAGTCCTGCAAATTTTAATTTGCCTTCATCTAGTTCATGGACTTCTCACGCTACTCCAGCCTAACTACTGATTATTCTGTTATAAAAACTTACAAGCAGCTTTTTGACACTGCCCATCAGGAGGTCCTTAGCCAGGGGATGTGCAATTACAGATAAAGAAATTGAAGTGAGATTATTATATATTCCGCCCTCCTCTCCCATGTCTTCACCTGTGTTTGCTTAAATACAAAATACCTGTGGCACGTGAATTTTATCAGAATCAAATTTGATGCTTTAAAAAGACCCCTAGCACTCAATTTTCACAGCAATTTAATAGGCTTGAGTTTCTGAGTCACTTCACTCACTTGCCAAGTGAGCGACAACTTTAGCTTCAACTGAACCGTTGAATCAGTGTTAATATCCATATGTAGTCAGCAGCCCAAAAACTCATGCTTATCAAAGCTGCTGTGAATGTCACTTTGTCATACTCGGTCATTGAATATGATGTCAATAAGTGTGATTATCAAATTACAAATGACTAACAACTTTTACATTATGAGCAATCAGGCCAAACATCAGTTCATTCCCACAGTTGAAAATTGGAAGTACATGGCTGTCCTTCCTTGATTTTCACATCATTTGAGACAGGATGAGTCCATGCTCCCACCAGTTTACTATGCTCTCCGTCCTACCAATTGACTAAGGATGCAACCATTTGACTTCGGGGGAAGGCTTGCATTTTCCTCAGAGGCAAATTCTTCCTTTCATTGTGCATGTTGCCCAAAAGTATAGGCTTTATTAACAATTGATCAATTATATTCCCTTCTGTTTATTATTCTTGATGTCCCACCGGCCTGCCCATTCTCCACTATGCAACATTTTGCACTCGCAAGTGTGCAGGTGTGTACTGTGAATACAGTGTATTCTCGCCAAACCCAAGTTGTCCATTCAACTGCTGTTTTATGAGATCATTAAAACCGAAAGGTTCTAGTTAACATTGACACAAGCATCCTTGTCTGAAGAGTCTAACTTTGTCTCACTCACAGCTAATATATCAAATTTGCTTCAAATCAAAAGATCATCTAGTTTTTCGATTTCAGTTTCTTTCTGTACATCATCCACATTCTTCCTTACATGTTCTGTCCAATGTGTCCATCATTGTTTGTACCTCTTCCCAAAAATTTATCTTGAGTGTCCTCGATGATTTCACGGTCGTTTGAGGAGAGCAATGCGTCTCTTGCCTCAGGACAAACAGAGAGTTTCGTGTGAATGAGATTGTCCATTACATCGACTTTAGCAGTAGGGGAGACCGGGGCTAGTTGTCACAATTTTTTTTACAGTAAGTTTGACTGTATCTGAGAGGTCTCTAGGTTCAGGTTGTCTGGAAACTTCCAGCCCTGTAACATTTTTGTAAGTCTTGAGTAAGTTTTTATTCAGCTTTCGTCCTGATTTATCAACCATGTATTTCCCTGTAGGTCATGTTGTAACTCAAAGTCATTTCTGTGAAAATGTGACAACTTGCCCCGAGCCCGGGACAAGTTCTCACACTTATATGGCCAATCTAACATCTCATGACAGATTTTCTGTAATCCAAGCTTGCAATACATCAGATTCCTTTTGAAAAACAAAAACACACATCTTGTGAAGACTTTGGATGAATGCCATCATAAATCAGGGCTTATTTCTACCAGATAATTGCTTCTCAAATTGGAGGACAATGAAATGATTGAAAAATTTCTGTTGAAAAAGTCATTTTTAAGAAGTCCACATATCACATGACAGATTATACTTTCTTTCACCCACATCATACAAAAAGCTTAGCAAACAAACAGATCTTGAAATTTATTTAATAACGACAGAACTGCTGCCACCTATAGCCAAGTTATAAACATTGGGACAACTTGCCCCTGTGACAACTAGCCCCGGCCTATCCTAGTCACGATCATGAAGTCAATCCGATATCTCGGTAATCAAAAGAGAATATATTCTGTTTCCACTTAGAAAACACAGACAGATTGTTCATGGAGACTATGGATTAATGCCATCATGAATCAACGCCTTAATCTCCCAAAAAATTGTCTCAAATTGGAAGACAATGAAAAATTTGAAAATGTTGAAAACATTGAGTTTGAACTGTCATTTTGAGACATCTTCACATAGCATATGACAGACTATATATCATCACAAAAATATTCCCCATCATAACTAGTTAGGGCAGTGGGTCTATAATTTGCCGGATCAGTATGGTCCTTGTTTGGTTTTGGGACAGGAATAATTATCGCCATTTTCCATGAGACCGGAAAGGTCCCGTAATCCCAAATGTTATTAAAGGTGTATAGAAGAACCTCCAAACAAGGGGGAAGATGTTTTAATAGCTGATAATGGACATCATCTGGCCCCACAGCAGAATCACTCGCTTTTTGAAGAGCTCTCTGGAGCTCTTCCATTGTTAGAGGACTATTATACGCTTCTAGGTTATTTGAACATTATGTTCAAAGAGAGGCGTTCTGCTTGAGCTTTGAAGTGTTGAAATTCAGGAGTATAATTTTCAGAAGAGAAATTGGAAGAGAACTTTTCAGCAAGCTGATTCGCTTTATGTTCTGGTGATGAATATTTTATTGTTCACCATTAATCATGAGATGGCTAATTTGAGATGATGTTGATTTGCCTTGGATTTTTTAAATCATTTTCCATACTTTGGCTGATGGTGTTCTTTCATTTAACTTAGAAATGTAGTTTTGCCATGTAGTCCTCTTTTTTGGTCTTATCAGGCGTCTTGTTTTTGCTCTAATAATACGGAAACTTCTAAGGTTTCCGTCGTTGGCCTGGTGTTGAATGTTCTAAGAGCTTTTTTTTCTGTCTTTTAATGGCCTCTTTAACTTCTGCATCATACCAAGGTCTTGTTTGTTTCAGAATACCTCCTTTAGTTTTAGGTATAGATAAATTAGCGATGGCAATAATATCTTTAGTGAATTTTTCAATTGGGGTATCATCATTAATATACCAAGTAATTTTTATAAGATTTTTTGCTAATTTAATGTAGAGGTCCCAGTCAGCCTTGTCAAATTTCTATCTGGGATGGTTTGGTGTGGAGGAGCCTGATGTGGATTCTAGAACAATAGGAAAATGATAGCTTCCATGGCAGTCATTTACATATATACCAATTGTAATCATCATACCATTAATTCGTGGATGCTTTACTCTACTCCAGTGCATTTTTTAACATAGTAACTGGGAGACCAAATGGTCTCCTAGTGGACAGATTTCGTCCCCCAGTCATTGCTAAATTGGTCTCACTGGGAGACTTTTTTCCAGAGACTCTGATTAATGACATATTTAGACGCCTTAATTTTGAAGTTAATATTCTTGTGTGCATTTCAAACTGAAGCTTCCTTCTTTCTATGTCAAAATTAATCATCAGCGCATCTCTTTACAATAGAGTTCTGCTTATGTCATGAATTGGATTTTTAATTTCCTTAAATTAAAAATTTGTCTAACAGGGCAATTTAAAAAAGAATGACAAAAAAGCTTTTTAGGGGAAAAAAAAAAAGAATTTGCTTTAACTTTAAGACAGCATCTCCCAGAGTGGAAAATATCTTATACACTGTTAAAAAATTTTCGTAGAGGTACAGAAAATTCTGTAAGGCTACAGAAAAATCTGTTGGATAACTGCCAGTTCTTGCTCTGTTGGCACACATTTCTGTAATCAGCTTGATTACATAATTATCTGTACAAGTACTGGCTTCTAACAGTGTATGTACAGATATCTGTGAAATGCCTCATCCATTGTCACTGACGTGTTGTTGTATCACAATTTGTAAATCTCTGTCATAGTTTTCAAATCTCACCTCTGAATAGAAACACAAAAAGGATAATGAAATAAGTTATGAAGGAACTCATTTGTATTTCTCAATCCGAACACCTGAGAACAGAGAAAGGTAAGATATAAATTCTTTATTTTACAGAGAGGTGTATGTAAGGTAAATGCAATTTGTTAGATTTATCTTGTGATAATGCAAGTGTAAATTTGTGGGTGCTGGTGCTTAAATGAAGCTTTGAAATATGATGTGAAAGGTGTGTATGTAACCAATCAACAAAGGGGAGACCGGGGTAAGTTGTTCCACCCAATGTTGGGAAGACATAAAAAAACAAAACAACTGAAGAAGGCGATAACGCTCTGTGCCCATTACAATGTTACATGACTTGACCTGGTAAATATAATACTGCAATAAGCTTCTTTCAAAAATTAAATTTATTGTTGAAAACCTGATGTCCTGAGGATGGACAATAATGTATCTCATTTGCACAATATTATTGGCAATTAGGTGATGTCTCTCCAGCTTATTGCTGATGGTAGGTAGTAGGCCTATCTGACATTTTGGGTTGTCAGATTTAATCTAGGATTTTTGGCAACTTATTTTTATTTTTCATTTATTGTCACTATTGGATATAACTTGCCTTAGGCATGATGTGATATAACTGAGACTAAAAAGAATGTTCAATTCGACTTTCCAAAGAAACTTATAATTCCAATGTTTGCCACATTATGCTTTGTTTGGGTATACAGCATCAATTTTTGATGAGTTACAAGTAATATATTAGCATAAGTTTGGAGGAACGACACCTTGTCAATCATTTGGCACATTTTTATCCACCTCAGGACCAGTTGTGCCACAATCACTACTTTTTATTTATGCATAACTATGATCATGTCCCTTGTCATCTGTCTTGAAACCTGCCTAAATTATGCATGGGGAAAATGTTTTTAAAAAATTGGGACAACTTGCCCTGAACTCCCTAATCCGAGGAAACTAAAATAAAGACATAAGAAACAATGCATGTTTGAGCTATAATGCTGTTGTAACTTGGTTCCCTGCCTCCTTGTCCAACAAGAAAACTTGGCATCAAAACTATAATTGTTTTCCAACTTAACTGGCTTTTCTCTTCTGTGAGTTATTGAAAATTTGGTATATATCCATACATTTGCTCATACACAAATTTGGATACTCTTGCATATTGACTTTTTGACTGATATCTTTGAAAAGCAGAAGCAATTAGTTAGCATTGAAAGACATTTGCTGGTTAATTTGTTAACATCTTTGGGTCAATATAAGTCTATTGTCTTAGAGGTTTAATCACTTAAATACCAAAACTTATTTTATAAGTATGATTTCGATCACAGTCAAAGCAGGCCTATTTCAATTATTGGGTTGGTTAATGAGAGAACAAAGAGTTAACATGTAACCCATTTGTAAGATAATTGTATTTGTGTAGAATACGTGTTATACATTACAATAATTTATCTTTTCAGAGATTCATCAGAAATGCCAATGGAAATGGATCATCAAGGCCTCTTCTCCTGTATTTATGTACTTGGAAGAGGATGTAGGAATATGGAAAAAGGAACAATGTAATTGCTGGTCAACATCGATCCAGGTGACCCGCCCTGTATGGAAATTGAAACCAGGATCCAGCGATTGGCAACAACGTGTGATACCTACTTAGCTCCCTGGACCAAAAATAACAACAACACAAAAGAAACTTACAGATGTTATGATAATTTTGTCCTAAGTCCTAATGTCATCCAATTGATGATTTGTACATCTCATGATTATTGAGAGTGAATATGTGCAGTTTTTTTAAAGAAATCGTATAAATAACCAGAATTCATAGTAGTTTATAAGACATCTCTTGAAATAAAGTCTGATACAATAGTTTTGTGTGACATGATCAATGTATGATTAAGCATTTTGAGGTATATTTATAAAGATGTAAACATGTTAATCATGCTGTAAGATGATTTCATAAGATACGAAAAATGCTGTGGAGCATGTGAGTCTTATCAAATAGTGTGCATGTCTGTACTGTCGGAAATTTGGTTTCTAGAGTTTTACATAATTATGTTTACCTTCTATTATCATCATGCATCTGAAGAATGGCAAGACTGATGTCACTACTGGAAAATGAGCTTGCAGCAGAATATATTTTGAATCCATGTGTTTTGCAAAATTAGTACTCTTTTATTTTTCTCAATATCAATGATTTGGGCTCTTCCTCAGTTTTAACGTCTGCTAAAAACATTTTGGCATCAGTGAATAAATGAATTTTATGGTACTTTTGGCAACAACTATACCTACTACTTATGCTGGGTAGACACCACATGTTTGGGGTTCTGCCATGAATTTTTGCTTGATATGTAACAAACTAATCCATCAGAACTTAAAGATGGTTGCATAACGACCAAGGAATTAATTAAACAGCAACAGCAAAGGTAGTTGACTGATTGGTTACAGTCTCTTGCTCCACTGGAAGTCTGTACAAATATCGTTTACAAAAGGTTATTTTATTTCCCTTATTAAGAGCAAAATCTCAGCTGGATGTCGTTTGGATGAGATGTTAAATTGGTAACCCCTCGTATCAGTGTCTGTGCTTGGCAAGAAAAAGATCGCTCAGATGGAGTAAATGTGTTGAGGGCTCTCACTGTCCCTTTTCTATCTCATCAATCAACCCTTGTGAGTGCCCAGAACTGGGCTTAAGAGAACTGCATTTACCATATCTATATCTGTCTATCTGTCTATCTGTCTATCTGCCTTTCTATCTATCCAACTATCTGTCAACCTATACTTCAATCAAACTATCTTTCTTCAAGAAACCCATCAATAATTATTGATATCTATCCATCTATCTATCTATCTATCTATCTATCTATCTATCTATCTATCTATCTATCTTTCTTTCTTTCTTTCTTTCTTTCTTTCTTTCTTTCTTTCTTTCTTTCTTTCTTTCTTTCTTTCTTTCTTTCTTTCTTTCTTTCTTTCTTTCTTTCTTTCTTTCTTTCTTTCTATCTTCCTATTTTCCTATCTATCTAGCTATCTATCTATCCATCTGTGGTTGGTTAATGCATTTTGAGCCTTTTTGGAGCGCAATGCAATGTCTTTGAATGATGCTCAATTAAAAGGTTCAATTTTTATTTTAAACAATGAAAAATGCTATTTTTAGCTTAAAGTAGGATAAAGACACTGAAAAGGCCAAGACATCGATTTTGACAGTGGAAATGCAAATAAGGTGTCAATAAAAGTACTTTTTTGAATTTTGGTCTGTGTGTTTTTACTTGCTCAGTAAGACACTAAAAATGGCTCAGTTTCCACCAAGATCCCATGGAACAAGGATTTATATTCGAAAAGGGTCCTCCAGCATCATATAGTGTTACTTCTCTTCTTCATTCGACAGTTTGTTTAGGGCCTATATTACTGTTTTTATCATATTTTCAGCTAAAAATAACAATTTTCAATATTAAAGATACAGACATTAAAAAACACTCTTTATCAATCTGTTTGTCTTATCTATTTATCAATCAATCAATCAATCAATCTATCTATCTATCTGTCTATCTGTCTATCTATCTATCTAACTTATGATTACAAATAATTTTCTATCTTATGGATTCTAAAGGTCTTGCAAGGTATATTTGCTGTTTTTTTGTCCTTGGCTCAGTAATTTTGTTTAAAATCCTACAGTGCTTGTGCTAAAATTAGCAATAATATATAGAGCTTATAAACCCCATTCTATAAACAGATTAATATTCGTTTTCATGAACTGACAAAAAAATACAACTAACAATCTCAGTTTCTGTATTTGTGACACCTTTCACAAGTCATTGATGTATTAACTGGTAATTCTGTGAGCTTACTGAAAAGTCTCAATAATTACTGTCAAAACTGCCTGTATGATTAGTGAAATTCCAGTATGTACACAAATATGTTTTCTGTGACCTTACAGAGTGTTCTGGAAAAAAAATTTCCCGAAATGTCTGTAAATGGACAATTATTTTTTAACAGTGTATGATTCATTTCACATTAACGTTTTGCAATTGCTCTACAGTTCACACCTGTTGGAGATATATTGATAACGAGTTTTTACCTCCTGACAGTTCCTGCAAATCCGCAAAAGCTGCAATTGTTACAAAGTTATATGGAGAATAAGGCATAGTCATTATATTTTCCTATTTGGTCTTCCCTTAGCCTATCCTCAACAATAGTAATTGTTGTATTCTACTTATTGGAACATATGGATTTTATTTCTGACATATTAGTGACTTCCTGTATCGAAAAATGTACAGTCTTGACAGCAAAATAACACCTCACTTTGCTACAAACTTTAGCATGGTGAAGGCTATAGAGGAAATTTAACGAAAACTACGAAGTTTTAGGAAACTAGCCATCGGCTCAACAGTTCAAACTCCTTTTCTCAAGTGTTGTCAGTCCGGACCTACTTTTTAAAATATATATATTTGATGCATCTTAAAGTTCAACTAAACTATACATGTTGAACATCACAGTACTGCGAATAATGGTTTAAGGTTGTTCCTTTGGTCTCCCAGTCAAAAATCCTTAAAAAATGCTCTGCTCTACTCCTCCAAAACTACTCATTGTCCACAACTAAAAATTTGCAAGCAACATTATTTCATGTCTTACAACAACCAAAAGTGGGTGCGGTTTCTCAAACTGTTCAGATTATACCACTGCACAGCTCTGCACTTATTAGTCATTTCTGCACGACTATCAATATTCTCCAATGTTGTAATAGTTGTAGTTGTGTTTTCCCTGGACTCCGATGGAGGGCGGGAGAGGCGCATTATCACGGGTACTATGCTAGTCTAAGAAAAGAGCAGGATCACTCTGTCTACAAGTGGACCGCTGTTACATTACCACTTCTTTTTCCAGCCCTGGCAGAACAGAACATGTGCTGTCATGTGTTGCCAACTAGTGTGTGTGTGTGTGTGTGTTTGTGTTTTACGCCTCTGCAGCACCTTAATGGGCTATATCGAGGCAGGCTAGAATTTTATATGTCTTTGTAATTATTCCTCATATTTTGTAATATGTCTGTGTGATGCAAATATGTAATTATGTTTTATGGTTTGTGTGTAAGAAATTGGAGTGGATTTGTTGGGAGAAGTGTGTCTCTTTGTCGTTGAAAGTCTTTACTGTAAGAGGGCATTGACAGTTATCACATATTGGAGCTGGATTTCCCAGTAGAAGATGACAGTGGGTTAGTCGTGAATGTCCAATAAGACATCTGTGGATCACAATTTGATCCCTCCGCGTTCTGGCTTTAACACTTTTAACCTCTTTGATTCTTGGCAATATGCTTCGAAGTTTATTATTCTCACATGCATTCCACTTAACTTGCCATCCAGATTGGATGTATTCATTAATAACCAGACGCAGATCTGTGTATGAAATTGTATCATCACTTACTGGAGGGCATAGACCGGCAGCCCAGGGGCTCTAGCCTAGTCGAACGAGGTACCACTAACGGAGCATATGGGTATAAAGGGAATAATAAGGCGCACCAGAAAACCCATTTCTGGCGCGGCGTATCGGTCGCGTTTATCCCTGGCGGCCATTTTCCAAGATGGCGGCCATGAAAATAAGTGCATGCAGTTTTTGGTCTAGATCTTTTAACGGCTTATCCGATTTTGATAATTTTTGGGTCAAAATATATGTATTTCAATATTCCAAATGCAATGATGTCATAAAAATTTCAATATTGTAAGCGATTCATGCTGCTTTTAAGGATAGAATGCAAAAAAAGTGAAAAATTTGAAAAAAAATCAAGATTCTCTGGCAAAATAAGGCATCATAGTCAATGAACGGTTGGTTTTAGGGCAAAAATAACATCATAAAAAACTTCCTGACATACAGAAATACCAGAAACCATGTCTTATTTGTTGCTGTGTGACATTTAGTGTTGAAGATATTCCCATTTACATGACTGGTCGCGTCAAGTGAGAATTGTGACGCGACGACGTCACGTTTCAGCAGTGGTGCGTCTTATGTGTCTGATTTAGCAAAACTCTCCAACAGCTTATCAGATTTTTATAATTTTTGTGTCAAAATATATATTTTTCAATATGTCCAATCCAATGGTGATGCCAAAAATAGGAAATCACAAGTATTTTATATTCTTTCTAATGATCATTTGTAAAAAAAATTAAAAAATTTAGGAAAAATTCAGGATTTCCAGGCAAAGCAAGGCATCTCATGACTTGTATTATTGACTTTAGAGTAAAAATGCCACCTGTAATCAATTCCAAATGTTCTAAAATATCAGCAGGTATGCCTATTTTGTGGCTATATCATTTTTGGTCTTGATAATATTTACATTTATGTGAGAGACCAGGTCAAGTAAAATTGTGGCGTTGCGACGTTATATTTCCGCAGTGATGCATACATTTGTCTAATTGGATGTAAATCTTAAACATATTATCAATGTTTTGGATCTGCATATTGGCATGGTGCATTTTCTGCTATTATGCAGTTTTGTCAACAATAAGTATTAAATTTATGCTTTTTTCATGGTCAAATACTAAAATGTGAAAAAACACATAAGTCGCACATAATTATCATTGGCGTTGTTGTTAATTGCCATTGTTGCGAAACGCAAATGATGACGGAGGCAAACTTTAAAATTGACCAAATGCCTTTATTGACGCACCGTGACGATGACAGTGGTAATCTGAATTTCTAATGTTTACAGCTTCATGGCTGGAGCAAGACTGTTAGAATTTGAAATGACTCAGCTGAATGCTGCGCATTCCAGGACACTGATTGGACAACATTAATCAGGTCAACAATGTTCACTCATGTCACTCACATGTAACACCAAATATGGAAATGACCCACATGTAACACCATATATGGAAGTGACCCAATTAGGGAGCTTCCATTACTAAAAACCTGACAAGATATCAGGGACAAGTTAGTATTTTTATTAATTATTTAAGAATCTTTTATAAATCAATCTTTTTGTGTATTTGAAATAAGTAAAACATAATAATGTATGACAAATAGGAAATAAAGAGAAATAAGAAAAATAATTATGTGCTGAACATAACACTCCCCGACTTTGAGGAATTCCATTTCTCTAAAACACATAACTCGACATAAGACAAATAAATAGACAAAAATTTGACAAAATATGTAAATGACACAAAAGTAAATGTAAAACAATACATGATCAAATAAAAGAAATACAAAGAAAAAATTCTATCAGCAATCACCTTCCAATAAAACTACTTTGGTGATTGGTCGTGTCAAGACAGTGGACTTTGTTCTGACTTTGACCGATCTGACCGGACCATCACGACCTTCAATTGCTTCCACAATGAGACCTAAAGGCCAAAGTCCTCTTGGGGTGCCCTCGTCGCACACTAAGACCAAGTCATCCTTCTTGACGTTCCTGCGTTTCTTCGTCCATTTTTGTCTCTTCTGCAGTTCAGGTAGATACTCGCGGATCCATCTCCTCCAGAATTGCTCTACTAGATGTTGAGTGTATTTCCATCGCCTGCGATACATGTGATCCTGCAGGAATACACCAGGTGGGGGGTCAGGACCTCTCCGGACTAAGAGCAAGTGGTTGGGAGTCAAAGGACAAAGGTCATTGACCTCGGAGCTGACCTTAGTTATTGGCCTTCCATTGATAATGGTCTCAACTTCACACAGAAAAGTACATAAAATTTCATCAGTCAATCTTTGTTTAGAATTCATCAATAAGCCAGCCAAGACCTTACGTGTTGTACGGATGAGCCGCTCCCACACACCACCCATGTGGGACGCATGGGGTTGATTAAAGATCCACTCGACATCATGGTTCACACAGTATTGATGAATTGCAGAAAATTTCACCTCCTCCGTTCCTCGCTTCAGCTCGGCCTGTCCTCCCACAAAGTTTGTCCCATTATCAGAGAAGATCTTCTGGGGTGATCCTCTTCGGGAAATGAACCGACGAAGGCCATTGAGGAAAGAGTCTGTATCCAAGGAATTAATCAATTCGATGTGAACTGCTCTCGTAGTAAGACATGTATAAATACATCCATAACGCTTGGCTTCAGAGCGATTGACTTTAACCAAGAAGGGACCAAAATAGTCCACTCCAACAAAAGAAAATGGGGGTTCACCGGGCTTCAGCCGCTCAGGGGGCAAATCAGCCATTTGCTGCAAACATGGAGAACCATTCAACCTGCGACATCCAACACAATTGTGACGAATTTTCTTCACCACAGACCTTGCTCTAGTGATCCAGTACTTCGCTCTCAGCAGACTAAGAGTCCACTCAGTTCCAAGATGAGCATCGTTGTGGATTTCCCGGACAATCTTCAAAGCTACGTCATGATTATGAAGAATGATTACAGGATGTTTCTGGGAGTCGTGTAGGTTGGCATGACGCAATCTTCCACCTACACAAATCAAACCATTCGCATCAATCAAAGGAACCAAATCACTCAATGAACTCGATTTCTCCACAGACTGGCCGGATTGCAACTTAATCATTTCACTCTCATAAGACATCTTCTGAACATGCTTGAGAATGACAATTTCAGCAGACTTGACTTCACTGACAGACAACTCACTGCGATCTTTCTTCTTTCGGCAGAGAATCTCTCTAAGCCGGAGAATCCAAGCGACAGCTCTTCGAAGCTTAGTCCAACTAGAGTAATGGTCTATCAGTCTATCCAGCGCATGTTCTGTCACTTCAGTTACACAAGCTAGTTTGACGGACTGCTTACCAGCTGTTGGCTCATTCTTCACTTCTGCATCATCTTCAGAAAGAGATACATCCACATCATCCTGTTTCCAGTCCGACTTGTAGGTCCATAAGAAGTCGGGGCCACGGAACCATCTGGATTTCTCCAAATCCGCTGCAGACTGTCCTCTGGATATGATGTCGGCCGGATTCTGTATGCCGGGAATATGTAACCACTGATCTGGTTGCGTAAGACGTCTGATCTCTCCAACCCTGTTTGCAACATAGACATGAAATCGACGGGTATCATTTCTGATATACTTTATAGCAATTTCTGAATCGACCCAGAAAAAGGACTTTGCGAAATCCAAGGACATTTCTCTGCGTAGCATGAAATCAGCTCTAGCTGCTGTCAGTGCTGCATGTAGTTCAAGGCGAGGAATTGATATAGTTTTAATTGGGGCTACTTTGCCCTTACTATGAATTAAAGTCACATGTATCTCCCCTTGTTTGTTGACACATCTGATGTAGCTGCAACTTCCAAAGGCAATCATGCTGGCATCGCTGAAATGATGCAACTCAATCACAGCATCATCAAACATACTGGGTTTCACACAGCGAGGTACCTTAATCATCCTGACAAACTCCATTGTCCTCAGCCATGCATACCACTTGTCCGTCAAATCAGGATGGAGATTCTCGTCCCAGCCAAGCTTCAATCTGGTAGCATTCTGGAAAAGCACTTTGCCAATAATAAGCACAGGCGAGACCAATCCCAGCGGATCAAACATTGATGAAATTATGCTCAATATCCTTCTTCGTGTGACTGGTCCATCTTTATCCATGAGCATGTGAAAGAAAAGCTCATCGGAGGAGATGTCCCATCTCACCCCGAGCGCTTTACTACTATCAGTGAAGGATAAATCTTTTACTTCTTTGGCTCGTTCACTCTCTGGAACTGACTTGAGCACTTCTTTATCATTGCTTACAAATTTCGTCAGCCTGAATCCACCTTCACTTAACACAGATACAGCACCTTGAATAATACGGATTGCCTCTCCTCTGCTTGTAGCCGAACTTAAGCAGTCATCGACGTAGAAGGATTTCCGTATGGTCTCATCCACCAATTCATCAATCCCACCATAATCATCCACCGAACGACGCAGAGCATAGGTTGCAGCGCTGGATGACCACACTCCTCCGAAGATGTGGCGTGTCATGCGGAAGTGCTTCACTTGGTCCCCATCATACCACAGGAAGCGAAGAGCATCACGGTCATCTTCCGGAACAAGCACCTGGTGGTACATAGCTTCCACGTCTCCCATCACTGCCCATTCATGTTCACGAAATCTGAGTAAGATATGCAAAAGTTTATTATTCATGTCTGGTCCCTGCATGCATTTGTCATTTAATGACTCTCCTTCGAATTTTGAGGCACAGTCAAAAACCACTCTTATTTTCCGGGCTTATTTTCATTAGTGACAGCATGATGGGGCAAGTACCAAATTTTATCTCCTTCCTGACGTGCATCATAAACTGGTTCAGCGTAACCCTTATCAAGGAGAGTTTTGATCTCAGCATCATACTTCTGAAACATCCCAGATTTGTTCAAATTTGTAGTTAATGACGTGAGTCTGGCTTCAGCAACTTTTAAATTGTTGGGCACATAAGAGTCAACTTTCCAAGGGATCGGAAGCTCGTAATGCTTATCCACAATCCTAAGCTTTTCATCCCACAATTTTACAACAGCCTTATCATTTTCCGACCACCCTGGCTCAAGATGCAAACTACCTTCATCTTCAAGTTGCCACAATCTGTTGACATCCTCTTCTAGAGATGCACTCACGAAATGGCTGATCACTTCCTTGCTCACCGGGTCAGACATCACAGGACCATTAACTGACCAGCCGAACATTGTCTTCACTGCAAAAGGATCACTTCTTCGCCCTTTGCGCACTTCCAATGGCACCAGAGCCTCACAGTGGTCTTGACCTATCAGGATCTGGACTTCTGAAACGTCACTCTGGATAGGCAAACCATGCAAATGTGGGTAATGTGACACATCAATAGCTGGAACTCTAACAGGTATTCTGTCAACAACATACACTTCTGACAAGGCAAGACAATGAACACCATCATGAGACTTAAGATCAAGACTAACAACATTTGAGGTCTTAAATTCCTGACTTCTACTCATGGTATTCAACAAATATGTGACCTTCGTACCTTTTACTTGCAATTGATCAACCAAAGCTTTGGTACAAAAAGAAGTATTTGAACCTGTATCAAGAATTGCTAATGCATTACACTGTTCATTCACAACAACAGATACAATTGGAACCATCACACTTGAGTATTCAATCTTCTCTGCACACGCTTGGACTTCATCGTTAGCTACTTCCGTTTGATACGTCGTACTAGAAGATCTGGATGTAGAAGCAGAGTCACGAGAGTCAATATGAATGAACTTGGTATGTTTTTCACCACAATTCGGAACAGAACAAACAGAGGATTTTCGACAATTCACAGTAACATGATTATCAAGAAGACAGTTATGGCACAGATGCTTGTCATTGACGAGTTTTAGCCTCTCGGGTGGCTTCATGCTCTTGAAGACAGGACAGTAGAACAGTCTATGGGAGTCCTTACACGAGAGGACACATGGTTTGAACGCTCTTCTACCCTTGTTAGCGGATACGGACGTGTTAGTGTTCAAAGAGGTAGATCTCCACGGTGTCTCCTTGCGATTTCCATCTTTATGGACAGACATTTTGGCACCATAGATTGGATCAGCGGCATCAAATGCTTTTCTCTCGATGAATTCAACGAACACCTCAAACCCAGGATATGAGTCTTTGTCATGCTTTTCCTTCATTGCTAACTTTATCCAATTATCACGGATTCCAGGCTCCAACCGTTTCAAAATGCTCACAATTGAAGACTGAGTATCAATTTTTGGCAGCTTGCCAAGATTACCGAGAATATTCAGAGCACTATTCAGATCATCAGATAACTGCACCAAGCCTTTGGCGGACTGGATCTTTCCTCCAGTCGTCAGGTTACGAATAATTTCATCGGCAATAATGTGAGGATTACCATATCGCTTAGTCAAAGCTTCCCTGGCCTTCTTGTATCCACCAGCCTTCATATTCGTAAAAGGCCTCACGGTTTTCTGGGCATCACCAGTTGTTTTGTCCAAGAGGAGAGTGAGCTTGGTGGCCTCATCAGATACACGTTTGTCAATGTTTTCATCAAATATGGCAAAGAAACTATGAAAGAGAAGAGGATCTCCATCATATGGCGTAATGCATAAATTTGAAACTCTCATCATATTCAAGATGTCGACTGTAGATGCATCACGAGAATTTTCACGAGGTGTGGCTTCTTCCCCTGATCCCCTTTCCAGGTCAGGTGGTTTAACTTCATTTTTCGCGACTGGCTTGACACTTTCTGCTCTTTTCAGGGCATTAATATACTGATCTTGAACTTGATCAAAGAGTTCATCACTGCTTTTAATATCTGCTTCGTCGGTAAGAGTTTCATGATAGGCCTCATGGGCAACTTCAAATGCCGTGAACTTATCTTTTATCTTCTCCAGCCGAACTTCAACTTCTTTGGCCATGTCCGCTTCAACGAACTTGAGGGTTGTATTTATTTCTCTCGTCAGTGCCCCTTTTCTGGCGGACCTCGCTTTCTTCAACTCTTCAGTCATGATGTCTCTTATTACTGTTGCGAAATCCACGGTGCGTCAATAAAGGCATTTGGTCAATTTTAAAGTTTGCCTCCGTCATCATTTGCGTTTCGCAACAGTAATAAGAGACATTTGGCGACATAAGGGGGTAACAATATCTATCCCTTAAGGACATCTGATATTTGACATCAATGTGACATGGGCACTGAAATTCTAACAGTCTTGCTCCAGCCATGAAGCTGTAAACATTAGAAATTCAGTGCCCATGTCACATTGATGTCAAATATCAGATGTCCTTAAGGGATAGATATTGTTACCCCCTTATGTCGCCAAATGTCTCTTATTACTGTTGCGAAACGCAAATGATGACGGAGGCAAACTTTAAAATTGACCAAATGCCTTTATTGACGCACCGTGACGATGACAGTGGTAATCTGAATTTCTAATGTTTACAGCTTCATGGCTGGAGCAAGACTGTTAGAATTTGAAATGACTCAGCTGAATGCTGCGCATTCCAGGACACTGATTGGACAACATTAATCAGGTCAACAATGTTCACTCATGTCACTCACATGTAACACCAAATATGGAAATGACCCACATGTAACACCATATATGGAAGTGACCCAATTAGGGAGCTTCCATTACTAAAAACCTGACAAGATATCAGGGACAAGTTAGTATTTTTATTAATTATTTAAGAATCTTTTATAAATCAATCTTTTTGTGTATTTGAAATAAGTAAAACATAATAATGTATGACAAATAGGAAATAAAGAGAAATAAGAAAAATGATTATGTGCTGAACATAACAGCCATATTGGTTGCAGACTGAAAAATTAAGCCATAAAAAAAATCCCACCTATTCCATTCTATTCCTACAACCAACCATGCAATGATTGCATACAATCCCCCATCTGTTCTTTATCAATGAATGGTTCACCTGCAACACCTGGGAATGGTCCCAAGCTATTGATAATTCGACATGTTCTTTGTAAGGAACACGTCGAATTATCAAGATTGGTCCAACACGGATAGTTTACACTTGGCAGCAAAATTATTCAACCCCTTTGATTTCTTCCCAATAGTAAACAGGTTTTGTAAAATGAGTGTGATGACATCAGAATGTTTCAAATCACAAAAAGTATGATAGCATCACATTACAGACAACATATGCTAAATCAGCTGTTGAGAATAACTAAATCTAGTTGGCAGGACTGGTTCCATTTCACAAATGGGTCAAAACGTTTGAACAACTATTTAACCCTGTGCTCCAATGCTAATCCAATGGCGGCAACGGGGTTGAAACATTTTTGACATTGTTGACCCCTATGCGAAATACAAACCACCTACCAGGTTCTGGTGCCCTTCCTAACAGTTTGGCATTATGTTGTCTGATACAAATTGATGTTATCCTTTTCATGATTTGATATATATGCTGATGTCACCACACTCATTTTGCATTTGTCAGCTAATGAATTCAATGGAAAAACATCAAGGGGTTGAATTATTTTGTTGACAACTGTAGAGAGTATTTGCCTGGACTATATTCAATACATACTAGTAAGTTGCCCGCAGCTTGGAGGGCACAAAATAGAACACAATAGAAAATATAGGATTGTGATAAATTTAGAAGGATAGATAGATAGGCCCAGATTGATTTATTGATCGATTTATTGATTGAAAGGGCCGACATAGGCCGATATAATCTGATAACAGATAGATGGGGATTTTTATGAGAGTATCATTTCAAAATCAATAGTTAGAGTGCCCGTAGATTGGAAGGAACAGTATAGAAGCGATTGGTAAACTTTTAAAATATAATTTGATTTGATAGTGCCCAGATAGACTGACAGAGTAAGATTAGAAAAAGATGGGCCTGGTATCTGCGAGTGTGGGCTGCTGTGGGTCAGAGATTTATCACACTGGGCGGGCTGGGGCAGGCCGGGATTTTTTTTTTTTCGTTGTTTCACATTTTTAGTGGAGGTGAGTATCCATCTCCATTTATGCAGTCACAATGAGAGAATGGAAGTTGTGGTGGGAAATTTGAAATTTGAGCATTTTCAGAATGTCTTTTGGGCCCTGACTTGGCCATTTTGTTCGGAGATGTTTGGAGTCAAGAAATAAGTATAACTTTATTATAGAGCATGTATCTGGCATAGAAATTAATCGCATGAATGTTGTAATTTGGACAAGATTTCCTTTGCTTTGAATCTTGATTGGATGCACCGTTAAACAAGAATCCAGGGATTCAGAGGTAGTCGTTTCGGGTTTATATTGAAGGTTCATTGATTAATATGGAGTGGGTGATAGTGATATTCCTCTATATTACATCTGTGTTGGAGACATGGTTATCATATGTACATGTGAATAAGTGAGAGCATTCTTTGTGGACACTTATCTGACAATAACTTAACATGCATAAATGGTAGGCGTATAAGTAGATTGAATACCATCAAACTTCTGATGGGTAAAATAATCCCAATATCAGGCAATGTTTATGCTAAAGTTTCAAAATTGTCTTTTGTCTCGTGATTTCCAAACATTTTCATTCAAAGCAGAGTACTGGATCTTTGCCAGCAACCATATGCTTCAATTAATTTGAAAGTAGTCTGGCGTAGGAATGTAGACAGTTGTTGTGCGACCTAATCTTGTGACCTGTCCAAAACATGTCAAATTAATGTTTAACCAATTTGATTTTCCAGGGACTGACAGCATTCTGCTGCCATTTGTCAATCCCAAACAGAGACAGACATTAACATTAAGTTTGGCCTTCAATGAAACTATTAGAAATTTGTTGGTTGAAAAAAAATTGTTTTGGGTGTAGCTATTATTGTGGAAAAAATGGGAAATCAAAATAATGAAACCAGAAAATATCAAGCAGTTCAAATCCAGAAGGAAGTATGGCTGTAATATTAAAGCTACACATATGCTAAAAATCAAAATTATTTAGTTATAACATGTTTTGATCAATCAAAATAAAGCCATCGGTCCAAAATATCCATGCCAATCAGACATGGGATTTGAACTCTTTGCAAAGTCTAGATTGATAAACTGAGTTGGTCATTTTGGCACTCTTCAAGTTAGCTGGCAGTGGTACACTAATTTACAGGTGTATAGACCAGCATAATTAGTCATAGATAGATTGATGGAGAGATATGGTAGGTACAGCCCTCTAAGTGCAGCTCTGGGCTCTCACTAGAGTTGATTGATGAGATGGGAGACAGCAAAAGTCCTCACATGCTTCACATTTACCCTATGTGAGAGATCCTTTAATTGCCCTACAGACACTGAAACAAGCGATTGCCAATTTAATGTCAGATGCGAACTAGAGTTTCCAGCCAGTTAACTGTAACAGTGAATCATCTGTAGTGTTTGCATTTTTTCCATCAAAAAATATAGTTAAACAAGCAGAAGAGGTCAAAGCTAGTTATTAGCTCATATTTGCTATCTTGAGGCATTAAATCAGCCAATCCCACCAAACCTATAACTCGCATAACAGTTAACTGGCAGTTAACTGTTAACTGTTAAGAAATGAATGAACATCCAGCTGGGGTTTTGCTCATGAAAGTCCGCTGAGTTTTTCTGGTTCCCCACACGGGGTTTCGATGCGAGTTAAAACCTTCAACGGAGAAGGCAGGAATCATAACCGCTCTGCCACCTATCTGCCCCAATGAGAAAGTAAGATCTTTATTGACATGGTTGTATGGAACTAAGCAGGTCTAAGGATACATTATATGACAGCTGGGTGGCCAAAGTGTTTTCAGTCCTGAGGGTCTTCTTTGCCTGGGTTCGAATCTTGGGCAGACAATTTAGAATATTTTCAACGTACTCTCAAGATCAAAGTCCCAGGTGGATGTCATTCAGATGAGATGTTAAATCATTGGCCCTTTCAATCTTTTTCAAATGGAGTAAACGTGTAACGTGTAGGCCTAGAGGACGTTTGCTCGATCTGCCATCTCATTGATCAATCTAAGGACCCACTCCTCTTAAATGGCTGCACATTTGCATACCATATTTATCTATCTGACATCTATCTATCTATATCTATCCATTTAGATCTATCTATATCTATGTAATATCTATCTATGTAATATCTATCTATCTAATATATATCTATCTATTTATCAATGTCTTCAGAACCATATCTATCTGAATAGTTATACTTATAGCAGTGCTGGACAAATTATCTGCTGGATTCAGAGGATTTGAACTAAGACAACACGCCACCTCCATTTAGCAACCCGTAGATTCTTGTTGGATTTTACCATGGAAAATGATACAGCATAAACTACTTAAAATTGACAAATTGTCCTAAAACTATTAGATATGGCATGCATAAATATATACGTATTTAAATTGAAAATTATAAAAATCTGATATGTTTTAATGATTCACACCTGATAAGACAAATGTATGCAAAACTGCGGAAATATCATGTCACAACGTCACAATTTTACTTGACCTGGTTGCTCACAAAAATGCAAATATCTTCATCTCTGAAAGTGACAAAGCAACAAATCAGACATACTTGCTGATATTTTGGAACATGTGAAATTGATGAAAGGTGGCATATTTTTACTCTAAAATTAACATTACAATCATCAAGTGGCCAGTAAGCAGCAACAATATTTTTTGGTCTTTGGTGGGTCTCCTCATCATCTGTATTTACAACTCATCTCATGTCGTTATCATACTGTATACCTTTTTATAATAATACAAAGTTATTCAAATGATGATGATGAAATAAAATAATTTTTCTGTCTGCCTGTGTGTCAAAGTCAATAATGCAAGTCATAAGCCTTGCTTTGCCTAGAAATCCCAAATTTTTCACATTTTTGACAAATGATCATAAGAAACAATATAAAATACTCATAATTTCTTCTTTTTGGCATCACCATTGGATTGGGAATATTGAAAAATATATAATTTGACACAAAAATGATAAAAATCTGATAAGCTGTTGGAGAGTTATGCCAAATTAGACACATTTATTCGTGAATGCTGATAAGTGATGTTGTGACGTCACAATTCTCTTGACGTGACCAGTCATATAAATGGGAATATCTTCATCTCTAAATGTCACACAGCAACAAATAAGACGTGCTTTCTGGTATTTCTGTATGTCAGGAAGTTTTTTTATGATGTTATTTTTGCCCTAAAACCAACCATTCATTGACTATGATGCCTTATTTTGCCAGAGAATCTTTTTTTTTTTTCGAATTTTTCACTTTTTTTGCATTTGATCCTTAAAAACAGCATGAAACGCTAACAATATTGATATTTTTATGACATCATTGCATTTGGAATATTCAAATACATATATTTTGACCCAAAAATTATCAAAATCGGATAAGCCATTAAAGACCTAGACCAAAAACTGCATGCACTTATTTCTATGGCGGCCATCTTGGAAAATGGCCGCCAGGGGTAAACGCGACCGATACGCCGCGCCAGAAATGGGTTTTCTGGTGCGCCTTATTATTCCCTTTATACCCATATGCTCCGTTAGTGGTACCTCATTCGACTAGGCTAGAGCCCCTGGGCTGCCGGTCTAGCAGTGTGATACGGCCCATGCCAGAACGAACGGAACCACTCAAAAACAATTAACAATCATGTACTCAAATGCAGACTCATTGCTGGGTAAACTGACTGAACTGAAAGCAAGATTGGCAAATATGGATGTTGATATAATAGTAATTACGGAATCATGGCTGAAAAATGTGCGTTATTCACCAACAGAAGCCGAATTGTGTTTAGACGGCTTTGATCTACACTGTTCAGATTTTAACAAAGGTAGAGGCATCTGCATTTACACTAAAACGACTCTTAGAGCACAAGAGCTGTCCATCAACAGTCACTTTGGTGAGAAGCTAAACATCGCCATCCAGCTGAATGGAAGCGACAAACTCCTGCTAAGTGCTATCTACAGAAGCCCATCGTCTAGCGAAGAAAACAATGAGGCACTAAATGAGTATATCAAGGAATTGAATGAATTAAAAGCATCCCACAAAATCGTTATGGGTGATTTTAATTTCCCAAACATAAATTGGAACAACATGTCTACAAGAGATAGACATGCCTAATCATTCATTGATGCAGTTACTTCCACTTACTGGACACAGCATATCAGGGAACCTACTAGAAGCCGAGACTACTA